>CM042163.1:69071736-69268087 GCA_023376005.1 Doryteuthis pealeii
AAATATAAGTGACCAAGTAACCAATAAGCACCCCAAATCATCAACTTAATGAAAGGTTCATATTTTAACTCATCACCGGTAACTTCCGCTTCCAAAGTTTTGTAAACAAATGATTTTAATCAGAAGTTTATGGAGATGTTGCACTCACAATAAATTAAATAAATAGATGGTTGGTACACGTAATCAAATTAAAATTCAATAGCAAAATCTTTTTTTAAATAAATACTTTTCAATCAGAAATTTATGAATATTTTTCAACACTTATGAAAGATTTAAAAAGAAAAGACGAAAGACGTTTTTATACTAAAATAGTTTTTACTTAATCAGAAGAGAAATGCAATTATGTTTATTTAAATAAAAATACAGTTTTTATTTACAAAATATTTTATGCTTATTTAAATAAAAGGATGTTGTTCAGAAATAGTTTCACACAATTTGTAAAATTTGTTTTTTCAGATACAATATAATTGCAAAAATCGTTTGTTCATTTATTTTCAAATATTTGAAAGCAAAACTTACCAGTGATGAGTTAAAATATGAACCTTTCATTAAGTTGATGATTTGGGGTGCTTATTGGTTACTTGGTCCAAATATAAGTTCACTATAGAACAGGGGTCACCAAACTATGGCCTGCAGGCCAGATCCAGCACGTAAAGGCATTTTATCAGGCCCACTGACAGTACTTGAATTTGTTTGTTAAAACGTACAGAATGTGAGACGTTCTGATACCATTCAAAATTTAAATATCATGTTTAGCTTACTAACACTGATAAACATTTGTAAGCAATTCTCTTGATTGGATGTAGCAATTCCAAACTAAACATTGACAATGTCTTGAAAGGCAAACTTCAGTTTCACAAATCTCACAAAACCTTTCTGCTAATGTTGGGTTCTTTGATAATGTTTTGAAAATAAATATGTTGGTTAAATTTGTTTTTGTGCATCTTATGCCTCTCATCCATGAATATAACATGGAAAGATACATTTCATTTTACATCTTTTTCTCAGAGCTTTCGTTCTGGCTAGCAAGTATTGAACACAATAATAATGTGGCCCACACTCATTAGTTTTTCAATTATCCAACCCATGCTCATTAGTTTTTCAATTATACGGCCCACTGTGAAAAAAGTTTGGTGATCCCCACTATAGAAGAAACAAATTATAAAAATACACTTTTACAGTGGCTGTTTCTCTGTAGCAGTATAAAAGCGACGTCTCACCCAGAAAAAGCCTCTTCTGATAAAATTAGAAACATTAGATATTTACTATATTTAATAAAATATAATACTCATCATCAGTGAGAAGAAAGTAAACCACTGCTAGTGGTATAAGACTACTCAGTCAGTATAATACCCCCGTATTTATGAGGATTGGGACATGCCCATTAATTAGTATTATCTGCGTTATTCGGATTATTGTCCTCATCTTCATTGTTATTTGTACAACAGCCTTCTTCAGGTATTTCTTGTCAGACTCGGGAACCTTTTTTTCGGACTCAGGAACCTTCTTGTCGTAATCGGGAGCCATCACGGAACTTTGAACCTACCCTTTATTCAGTTCACGTGGGTATCCTGTTCTCCTTCTGTTAACCATAGCTGGGGTAGGGGGTGTTAAGCTGTGTTAATTATTATTCTATGTTACTGCTGCCCTTGACCAGGATTGAACCTGCAATCTAGAGATAACTATCCCTTAGAACTGTCTTAACCTAACTACCTTTTCCACTAGGCCATGTGTCCAATCGGCCAAAACGTTGTACAGATAACAATGAAGATGAAGACAATAGTCCAAATAACGCAGATGATACTAATCATCAAGTCTCATCTCAAACATTCAGAGAAATAATGCCCATTAATGTTCATAGGTAGGGTATATGAGGATTGGGGATAGGTATAATGAGGATTGGGACATACCTGTTAATGTTTATAGGTAGGGTATATGAGGATTGGGACATACCTGTTAATGTTCATAGGTAGGGTATATGAGGATTGGGACATACCCATTAATGTTCATAGGTAGGGTATATGAGGATTGGGACATACCCATTAATGTTTATAGGTAGGGTATATGAGGATTGGGACATACCTGTTAATGTTCATAGGTAGGGTATATGAGGATTGGGACATACCCATTATGTTATAGGTAGGGTATATGAGGATTGGGACATACCCATTAATGTTCATAGGTAGGGTATATGAGGATTGGGACATACCTGTTAATGTTCATAGGTAGGGTATATGAGGATTGGGACATACCTGTTAATGTTCATAGGTAGGGTATATGAGGATTGGGACATACCATTAATGTTTATAGGTAGGGTATATGAGGATTGGGACATACCTGTTAATGTTCATAGGTAGGTATATGAGGATTGGGACATACCTGTTAATGTTCATAGGTAGGGTATATGAGGATTGGGACATACCCATTAATGTTTATAGGTAGGGTATATGAGGATTGGGACATACCTGTTAATGTTCATAGGTAGGGTATATGAGGATTGGGACATACCCATTAATGTTATAGGTAGGGTATATGAGGATTGGGACATACCCATTAATGTTCATAGGTAGGGTATATGAGGATTGGGACATACCCATTAATGTTCATAGGTAGGTATATGAGGATTGGGACATACCCATTAATGTTCATAGGTAGGGTATATGAGGATTGGGACATACCCATTAATGTTCATAGGTAGGGTATGAGGATTGGGACATACCCTTCATAGGTAGGGTATATGAGGATTGGGACATACCTGTTAATGTTCATAGGTAGGGTATATGAGGATTGGGACATACCTGTTAATGTTCATAGATAGGGCATATAACATGGTAGTAATTACAATTTGTAATAAATGATTACTTACAGTATCTGCTGTTACTAAGTAATCTGAAACCTGTTTGCTTTTGATCACCATCCGTGATCAAAGTCTTGAACACTTATCCATCAGTTGACAGGTAGCTCAACAAGTGTAATACATTCAATAAGGGTCCCCTGAGGTTTTAAAACTAGTTTTAAAAAAACTGTCTTCATTAAAACAGCTTCCCTGGGCACGTGTATGTCTTGGTAATTATCCAGGCCTCATTGATTTTAGTGAATTAATGCCTAGAGCAGAGTTTTTCAACCGGTGTGCCGCGGAGCTTCCGTATGTGTGGCATGTGTGTTGACGATGGTTGATCATCCCCTTATATTTTTATCCTATTACTTTAATAATTTTTGTTTTAATTAAATATTTTTTGTTTTAATTAAATATTTTTTGTTTTAATTAAATATTTTTTGTACTCTTAGAACAGAGTTTTTCAACTCTGTCTTAAAAACTGGTATTTTTACTTTTACATGATTAATTCTTTGTGAAAATTAATATTTTTACTCTCTATTTAATTTTTTAAAATTTTACTTAAACATTTAAATATTTTACTTTAATATATCTTTTTTGTTTTATTATTTTAATGTTTTTGCACATAGCTTGAAAAACTTTGTCTTAGAAACTGTTATTTCTACTTAAGTAATTTCTTTGTGAAAATTTATACCTCTTAGCTCAGTCGGTAGAGTGTCCACAAGGTTCCTAGTTCAATCCCGGCCCTCGTCAACTCAGCATATGAGTAGCACAGGAATCTGTGCAGTAAAGTTAAGGAGCTGGTGGTAGGTGTGGTGCTCCACCTCAGATGCCAAAACAATCTCCTTGGTCTAGCGCTAGTGAAAAGGATAGACTCCCTTGCTGATTGGCTGATACCGGCTTTAGGCCACCCTCGATGACTTTACTTACTTTATTCCATTATATACTGATGGTGTACCTCGATCAATTTATTGCCCAGCTCACTGTGCCGTGAAATGAAAAAGGTTGAAAAACTCTGGACTAGAGTGTCATTGACAGAGCACTAAAATCTAATTAAACCTCTTATTATCTAACCGCCCTGTTGGCTGGGGCGTTAGAATGCATCAACTGCACCTCTGCAGAGCAGTAAGACTCCTCCAATGAGGCCATCTGTTGGCTGTGGGTGGTGACCCGTGATGCTTAACAATAGAACCCAGGTGGATGAGCATGATTTGCAAAACTCCACTTTGGCCCTTTCTTGGTCTAGACAGGTGGTCGGAGAGGCCCTCTCCGATCAATCAGCTAATCACATCAAGCCCTAGCACCTATATAATTGCCCCAACCTGATTACCCTTATGGCAAGCCCCAACCTGATTACCCTTATGGCAAGCCCCAACCTGATTACCCTTATGGCAAGCCCCAACCCTTTGTATCATATGGATGTTAGGAGGTGGTGGCTGAAGGTCTACATGTCCTGGGAATGACATTAAACTCTATCTGATGGTGAGGTTCCAGTTCTGGAGGTTTAGGGAATGTGGAGCACCGCTTTATCACCATTGCTCCCTGGTCCACTCTGACCCAGAGTGGTAGTACCTGTTAGGGTCCCATCTATGGATTAAATAGAAAAACATGAGTTTATAAACAAAATTTGATTATCCATGATAAATTTATCTCAAAACTTTGTCAGCATTAAATGACCCACTGAGGTTGGTATGCCGTAAAACAAACCAAACCAAACTTATTATCTAGCGCTATATACTAAACACAGAGCTACATCTTTAGTGATCTATGAAGCATGTAATTCCTTTTGGGAAGGGTAAAGTAGTATTTGAAGTGTTAGCAATAATTTATTTCCAAAGTTGAGTGTTGGTCGGTTTTATAGCATATCAACCCTTTTCAAGTCATTTAATGCTGAATCAATAGGGCTGAGTCAGCTCAGTCGGTAGAGCGTTCGGCTAGAAATCACAAGGTTACTAGTACAATACCGGCCCTCGCCAACTCAGCGTATGAGTAGCACAGGGATCTGTGCGGTACATAAGAAGCTGATGGTAGGTGTGGCGCTCCACCTCAGATGCAAAAACAATCTACTTGGTCTAGCGCTAGTGAAAAGGGGATAGACTCCCTCGCTGTCTGGCTGATACTGACTTTAGGCCACCCCGACAACTTTTTTTACTTAGTGCTAAATCAAAAAGGACCTGGGTTATTTACAGTACCTGCTGTTGCTTAAGTGGTCATCCAATTAAGTATTGAATGGGCTCATCAATGCTTAACTTTGGTCATCCAGCAGTGCTTTCAGTGTGACTTGACTGTAATCAAACTCTGTCTAATGTGTGTGTATATATATATAGTGATGCTGAGAGCTTTTTAATTTAGTGTGTCCTGGAATGCACGGATTTAATCTGAATGAGTCCCCTGGAAATTTGATGGGTCCCAACTAAAGTTTCCTAATAAATTGCTGAGTTTTTATCCATGAACAACTGAAACCATCTAACCCCTACTTTGTACCCCATACAGTGTAATTCGTTTCCAAGAAAATATTGAAATGTCTTTATAGTTAGCTGGAAATGGTGGGTGAAGAAAAAACACTGGGAAGCATGGATATCATTTTTCTGGGTCCTTTTAGATTTTTATGCATCAGTGATGCAGGACGCATACCTATCAGTCTCTCTCTCTCTCTCTCTCTCTCTCTCATACATACTAGCAAATATATGCACCCTCCGGGTGCAAGTATTTAAGTTTTAATGTAATAAAATATTGTATTAAATTAGAAAAACTAAATAAGAATACAGATAACAAGATTTGAAACAGAGGGAGTATAATAAAAAATGGAACAACTGAAACTTACTCTTCCATCACTCTCGTCTTTCATTGTTATTTTTTCTAATTTAAGTATTTAGTTTTAAGAGGAAGTAAAGAATAAAATGACAGTTATTTTATCTTGTTAATGGATTTCATTTAAGATTCATTGAAGAGATTTTTGCTTATATTCATTAAAATAAAACCAAACAGTTAGAAATCAATAATACTAAGCACATATTTATTAAATTCGATTTGTTAATATTAATATGCAAATTAGCCTTCCCGTTCACATTGTAAAGCGCTATTTTGTTGTATATATAAATATAATTGCATGTTGTTAGTATGTAGACATAGTTAACAGTATTAATAATGTAAGACAATTTTATTAATAATTGAGGTTTAGATAAAAATAAAATCATGGAGAATATGATGTCAATAACTAAGAGAATTGTGACTTGAGTAGGAATATAGTTTCGGTTACAGACAGAAAAACACACAATCTCCATTATAATAAGATATATATATATATATTATATATAAAAATTAGGATAGCAAAGACGTGGAGTAAAATTTAATAAAATATGCCTGCAAAAATACATGCTAATTGGTGTTGGGACAGGGGAGTGTCTCGATATAGGGTCGACATCGATGCCCTTGCGGAAGTCAGTTTCAGCAATAAGGACCAATTGACAGAAGGGGTTGGGCTGGGTACACATCCTCTTGGAAAGACAGGCCAATGGTAGCTGTAAGAAGTTTGAGGTAAGGCAGCTCGAGCACTCCATCCTGAAGCGACACATGACGGACAGGGTACATAAAAAACAAGTTTGATCCGTGGGCCATCTGCGTGCTCACAACTGAACTACTTGTAGAAATGGCCTTATTCTGTGAAGAAGTGGCAATCGCCATATATATAATGATGCTGATAACTTTTTTAATTTAGTGCCTCCTAGGACACATGGATTTGATTTGAATGAGTCCTCCTGAAATTTGATGGGTCCCAACTAAAGTTTCTGAATAAATTGTAGAGTTTCTATCTATGAACAACTAAAGCTGTCTAACCCCTACCTTGTACCCCATAATTCCAGTTGTATTATTATATAATATATATATATATTATTGTATTCAATTATACCCAGTGTAATTCGTTTCCAAGAAAACATTGAAATGTATTTAGTTAGCTGGAAATGGTGGTGGTGGGGGACACTGGGATGCATGGATACAATTTTACTGCATCCTTTTAGATTTTTATGCATCAGGGATGCAGGATGCGTACCTATCAGCATCTGTGTGTATATGTGTGTGTATATATATATATATATATATATATAAGGATTCGTGGTTGTACGTGTCTACTTATAACTCAGAAAAGAGATATCATTGAGCATTAAAATTGTGCATATGCATTGATATCTTTATAATTAGGAAAATTATAAAATTTGTTTTTTGATATTTATAGATTAGATGATATGATTCAATAATTAAAAATCGATCAATTTGTGGAACTCTTCAGTGTTCTTCATTAGTAAGTACAAAAACTTGCCTTTAGAAAAGTAAAATTATGTTTCAAACTACTCACAAGTTTAGGGTCAAATTTTTTTAAATAATATTTCAAATTAAAAAAAATAAATAAATAAACAAGAAAAACAATTCCTAAAATAAATGAATATTATAATATGTTAATCCTTAATAATTTCTCTTACTCCTCTCCTTTCCTCTTTCTCTCTCACTCACTGGTGTTCCTAAAATCCTTTTAGTCTTGTCAGGGATCGGGGACTTCTGCTAGATATATATATATATATATATATATATATATATGGTTATTTCCTATAAGTCTAACATAAACAAAGGGGAACCACTCTTGACTGATAAATTATTTATTTTCCCATTAAACTAACCCTAACCCCTAACCCCGTCTTTTTTTTTCCTAGTAGATTAATAAATAAATAAATAATTTATCAGTCAAGAGTGGTTCCCTTTGTTTATGTTAGACTTATAGGAAATAACCTACCTATCTATATATATATATATATATATATATATTATTCACACACACACACACACACACACACACACAATAATATATGTGAATCCTTAATATCTCTTACTCCTCTCTTCCCTCTTTCTCTCTCCCTCACTGGTGTTCCTAAAATCCTTTTAGTCCTGTCATTGACCGGGGACTTCTGCTAGTATATATATATATATATATATATATATATATATATATATAATGTGTGTATATAGACTAATAGCATCTTGTAAGTTGAAACCTTCACAGACTTTGGTAATATTGGTGCCGATTTGTACTTGAGTAGTTCCGAGCGTTACTTCCTACGTGTCTCTTAGGAATTGGACTATTTGTCATCTACTTGACTCTAGCAGTAGATATTTCCCTACGGGTCGACCTAATCAAATTGATACTTGCTGTCGTCGTTAAAGTTTCTGAATGGTGGGGGCGACAACTTACAAATTATCTGTCTGCCAGCCTTTATCAACTATCCCATCATTGACGGGCTAATGTAATCATAGCAGACTAAGTTTATCTATGAACGAATTAGTTATTCGGTTTCAACATCGTTCCAGATATTTGTAGTTGTGATATATCCTCTTGTGTTTTTGTGCAAAAGACAAAATGTATGACGCGTTTCAATACGAAAAACAATTTATTTATTTTCTTCACAAAAATGTAACTATCACATTTTGATATCTAGTTATCGAAGCTATTACTTAACTGTGAGTTATATAATCTATTACTTAACTGTGAGTTATCGAAGCTATTACTTAACTGTGAGTTATCGAAGCTATTACTTAACTGTGAGTTATCGAAGCTATTACTTAACTGTGAGTTATCGAAGCTATTACTTAACTGTGAGTTATCGAAGCTATTACTTAACTGTGAGTTATATAATCTATTACTTAACTGTGAGTTATCGAAGCTATTACTTAACTGTGAGTTATCGAAGCTATTACTTAACTGTGAGTTATATAATCTATTACTTAACTGTGAGTTATCGAAGCTATTACTTAACTGTGAGTTATCGAAGCTATTACTTAACTGTGAGTTATCGAAGCTATTACTTAACTGTGAGTTATCGAAGCTATTACTTAACTGTGAGTTATCGAAGCTATTACTTAACTGTGAGTTATCGAAGCTATTACTTAACTGTGAGTTATATAAGCTATTACTTAACTGTGAGTTATCGAAGCTATTACTAACTGTGAGTTATCGAAGCTATTACTTAACTGTGAGTTATCGAAGCTATTACTTAACTGTGAGTTATCGAAGCTATTACTTAACTGTGAGTTATATAATCTATTACTTAACTGTGAGTTATCGAAGCTATTACTTAACTGTGAGTTATCGAATCTATTACTTAACTATAAGTTATAGAAGCTATTACTTAACTATACATTATTGAATTTATTAATTAACCCAGCACTTACAAGAATTATTCAAGAGGAATTTATTCATCTTTTTAATAATTAGCATGATAGATTTCCCAAAAATAACATGTATTTACCCAATCCCTCCACACAAGCGGGATTTAACACAAGATCAATTTTAAGTGGAGTTTAACAAGTTTGAATTCAGAGTTTTCCTTTGCCTAGACCAGTTGCCATTACCAAGAGCTTATTCTGCCCTACTATTTATGCATAACTGGAGTCATACCTTTCTTGAGTTTATTAGCACTATGTGACATGCAACAGAGAAATTATTAAATGATAAACTTGGAAGTGGGCAGGACAGATTGCTAGAAGGGAAGATAATGATTGCAATAAGTTAGTTGAATGGTGCCCAAAGAATAATAAGCACAGTAAGAAAAGACCTGACTGGAAGGAATTGGGAAAGTAATGTTCCCAAAAAGAGACAATGAAAACACACACACACTTTTCTTCCTCCTTAATTTTTTTTTTACAATAGAATAGATTTTATTCTCTATGTGGAGGCACATGGTGTAATGGTTAAAGTCATGGGAAATGGACTCATCGCCCCAAGTTCAAATCCTGGAATGTCCTGTCGGTTGGGGCATTAAGAATACACTGACTGCACTTCTGCAGAAGTGTAAAACTACCCCAAACGGGGCCACCTGTTGGCCACCTGTGATGCTTAAGGACAGTCTTTGTGGATGAGCAGTCTATGACCTGCAACACTCCACAGAGGCCCCTTCCAATCAATCGGCTGGCCATGTCAAGCCCTAGCACCTATATGATTCTCCTATATATTATTGCTCTTATGGCAAGCCCCTAGCCCTTTTTATCATATGGGTGCTAGAAAGTGGTGGCTGAGGGTCTACATGTCCTGGGAATGACGTTAAACTCTATCTGATGAGTATCCATTAAGAATGACTATTTCAAAACTTCATCAGCATTAAATGAACCACTGTGGTTGATATGCTGTAAAACAAAGCAAACCAAACCAAACCAAATCCTGGACGGGGCATTTTTACTTAGCACTAATACCCTTGAGAAGGTATGAATCCTACTCTTCCTCCAGCTGCGGGTAAATAGTAGAGCAGACTGGAGTCTTTAACCTTGGTTAGGCAACCAGTCTAGTAGAAGGAAAACTCTGAATTAAAACCTGTTAAACTTTAAGAATTTGACCTTGTGTTGCATCCTGCTCATGGGGAGAGGTTGGTATGTATGTATGTATGTATGTTTATATATATATAATATATATATATATATATATATATATATATATGGATCGTTAAGAGAAATTTAATGGTTTCTTGTCAATTTTGTTTTCTCAGCATAATTATAATTTTTTTTTATCAGCACTTTGAACTTTTCTTTGTTTACAAATTTATGTTCATTAATCTCCCCCCACCCCCACCCTCACAACCTTCTACCTTTTTTAATTCTCTGCATGCAAGCACTTGTCGATATCTGCACTTGTTTTTAGGTGATGTTGATAGGGGACAGTGGTGTTGGAAAGACGTGTCTCCTTGTACGATTTAAAGATGGTGCTTTTCTTTCTGGTAGCTTCATATCCACAGTTGGTATTGACTTCAGGGTGAGTATGCAATATTTCTTCTTTTTTTTCTTTCTTCTTTTTTAGCATTGTCTTCTTGTCTTCATTTAGCAAAGTTAGATGCCAGCCAATAATGAATATCAGTTGTGTCCTTTTATGATATTCATGATGAAGTAACAGACACACACACACACACACACACACACACACATATATATATATATATATATATTATATATATATATATATATATATAAGAGAGTTTTATAATTTTCTTGAAGCATTGTGTATATATTGGTTTGGAGGTTGATTTTGAAGGCTATCACAATGCAGGTGTAAAGAAAAAATAATAAGGTAACAATGGTGTGTGTGTTAACCTGTAATTCTTGATATTTCAAGATAAAATCTCTTTTTCAGAAGAACACTGAAATTGAAACTTATTATTTTTTCTTTATACCTGCATTGTGATAGCCTTCAAAATTAACCTCCAAACCAATATATATTGTTGAAAGGAAAAATAAACAAAGGAAAGAAACTGCTGAATGGATAAAATAAATTTACTAACACGTGTTTCGGCCAGGAGTTCATTCATGTACACATGTATTCTATTTATTATTATTTTGAATATAAAATAATATCTATTTTTATATTATATAGATTTATATACACACACACACACACACACATATACATATATATATATATATATATATATATATATATATATATATATATATATAAACGTAAAAGAATCCAACTGACTGGTGGTATGTAGGGGATGATACTATTTGGGATCATCAACATCTCCTACACATCCACAATGTATGCTCATGTTGATGCAAACTTATAGATTTATACAAGGATTTTTACAAATCCCTATGAGAACTCTGTGTATTATAAATAATAAATTAATTATATACAGTGCAATATATATTTTATATATATATAAATCTATTTTGGCCAGAACTCAATATGAGCCTATCCAATGAGACGAGGCTCATATTGAATTCTGGTCAAAATAAATTCATTATAGCCAAATGATGGTTTGTCAAGTTTTTCTTTCTTTGAAAGATATATATATATATATATATATATATATATATATATATATATTAAGAGTAAGGAAATGAATCTGACGGCATATGTATAGATAAAATGGTATGAAAAACACATGTTATTAAATTGAATTTGTTTTATAACTATTTCATTGCTGATATTGTCAATATTTCGATTTCATCAAAAAATCTTCATCAGTATATTGTACTTAAAAATCATAAAATCCCTTTCACATAACCATTTTAGACATACACTTCCGAACAAATTTAAATTTCACATCATTCGAATACGCCCTTACACCATTCATATTTTACATAAAAAGTAATTTCTTAAAATAATTTAGTATAAACATTTATTTTCTGAAAAGATCCGTTACTAGTCGGCCACGATTGGGATACAACTCTCTTTTTTGAAAAAGAGAATCTTTCTCTTTTTGAATTTAAAGTATTTCTTTTTCTTATAAAAACTGTTACACTGAAGGAACGTGACGCAGCGAAAGAGCATGACGCAGCAAACGAACGAGACACAGCGAACATACGTAATACACGCTTTTTGGAAAAAAATAATATTTCCAGTTTAGATTCAAAATATTCTCGGTTTCTCTCTTGAAGAATCCGGATTAAAAACATTTACATCTAAAAACAGACCCAATTATCATTATGCTCTGATGAAGATTTTTTTTTATGAAATCGAAATATTGACAATATTAGCAATGAAAAAGATATAAAATAAATTCAATTTAATAACATATGTATTTTTCATACCATTTTATATATATATATATATATATAATTATGTATGTTATGTTCTTGTGAACGTTGTTTGTTTGGTGTTTTGAAGCATTGGAAAAAAGAACAAAAACAAGAAAAACAGAACAAAAATCAGAATTTTTATATATTCAACCGTTGCTCTGTTCCTGGTTTAATCTATTCCGATATTTCGGGTGAACCTTCACCCTTTTTCAAGGTATATCAGACAGTCTGGAGAAAAAAAAGATGAAATGTTGTATATGAGGGCAAAAAAGTAATTAAAGGAAGTGAATGGATTTGGCGTTTTTTAACCGTTAATTTTCTTTCGAAATATATATATAAAATATTAGCAATGAAAAAGATATAAAATAAATTCAATTTAACAACATGTATTTTTCATACTATTAGCTCAGTCGGTAGAGCGTTTGGCTAGAAACCACAAGGTTCCTAGTTCGATACCCGCCCTCGCCAACTCAGCGTATGAGTAGCACAGGGATCTGTGCGGTAAAGTAAGAAGCTGATGGTAGGTGTGGCGCTCCACCTCAGACGATAAAATAATCTCCTTGGTCTAGCGCCAGTGAAAAGGGATAGACTCCCTCGCTGCACGGCTGATGCCGACAATAGGCCGCCCTGACGACTTACTTTTTTTATATGTATATATGTGTGTGTGTGTGTAAAAAGAAACTTGAAGTGAATCTGATGGTATGTTGAAAAAATGAATAAAGGAAAGAAAGTATAGAATGGATAATATAGGATATTTTAATCAATTTTACTTACATGTGTTTTGGTCAGGAGTTTATCCATGTGTACATTATTCAAACTATTATTATTTTTAAATAACCAAATTCAAAAATTCTCCGCTTTTTCCAACGAATTTCATTTCAAAAAAGGATTTACTCTGATGAAGGTCGAATTTTCTTTGTGTGCAGAACATTTCTACATTTTTTCTATTATTATTATTTCATTTCATTTGGTTATTTAAAAATAATAATAGTTTGAATAATGTACACATGGATAAACTCCTGACCAAAACATGTGTAAGTAAAATTGATTAAAATATCCTATATTATCCATTCTATACTTTCTTTCCTTTATTCATTTTTTCAACATATATATATATATATATATATTGGAAGAAGACCCTTGTTTATATGAAAACGAAATTGAGACCATTGAGTATGACAGTAAAGTGTAGAACCCAAGGTTGTTGCTGGATACTTTCCTTTCTTTTCTATTTAGTAATAAACAATTGAGGGAAGGCCTTTCTCATCTCCATGGCGATGACTGTCTGCTGCTTTCTTCAGGCTTGCTCATTTCTAACTCTTTTATCTTTTAAGGAGAAAAATTCTTCTGTAACAACAATAAAAAAAAAAGACACCACCCCTATCTACTGTTTTGTTCTGCTGCTTTTATTTCCTACATTCAATACGAGGAAAGGCTTTTACTGTCCTTATACATGAAAAGAATTCAATTGTTTTTTTGTTAATCACATGAGGGTTGACTGATAAATAAGGTCTCCATTCCTATAAAACAATTTTTAGACCAGATAGAATAATGAAACTGGTATCACAATGGATTCATGGATTAGAGTTTTAGACCAGATAGACAGTTGGTTGGGTTTTACGGCATGTCAACCCTTGTTGGTTTATTTTGTGCAGAAGATGTTTTTATTATTAAGCTCATTTTGAAAAAAATTTGAGGTTTTTTTGTATTTTTTTAAAATGTATTGTAAAATTTAATTTTAAAGAATTGTCCGAGTTCTTATTTTGAGGGGGAGCATTGTAAAACATTTCAATTATTTTGCTGATAAAAAGTGAGAAAGGGCATGGTAAATATATAAGGAGTTACATTTTTACGCCTGTAACCGTCAAGGAAAAACATAGTGTAAATAAGGGCAGGAATCCACAATGAAAAAATGTTAACAATGCAGATAGTGATTAGTGGCAATGGATGGGATACTCCGCACTTCCCAGAGCTCCAAAACTGGAACCTCCAGGACATGAGTAAAGTTGGTTTGAATACAGTTTTCCATCAAAAAATCTTCATCAGAGCATAATGATAATTGGGTCTGTTTTTAGATGTAAATGTTTTTAATCCGGATTCTTCAAGAGAGAAACAGAGAATATTTTGAATTTAAACTGGAAATATTATTTTTTTCCAAAAAGCGTGTATTACGTATGTTCGCTGTGTCTCATTCTTTCGTCACGTCATGTTCCTTCGGTGTAACAGTTTTTATAAGAAAAAGAAATACTTTAAATTCAAAAAGAGAAAAATTCTCTTTTCCAAAATAGAGAGTTGTATCACATTCGTGGCCGATTAGTAATGGATCTTTTCAGAAAAGAAATGTTTATATTAAATCATTTTAAGAAATTACTTTTTATGTAAAAAAAACGGATTGCTTAACCAAAGCTAAAGAACCCAGTCTGTTTTACTATTTATTCATATCTGTATAAAGATATCAGCTGGGCACAACGTTCCGCTAGAGATATCAGCTGGGCACAACGTTCCGCTAGAGATATCAGCTGGGCACAACGTTCCGCTAGAGATATCAACTGGGCACAACGTTCCGATCAAGATATCATATCGATACAATATTCACATACAGATATATATATATATTTACCAACCCCTTCGCATGCACAGGATGTGACACAAGGTCAATTTCTTAAGCGGAGTTCAACAGGTTTGAATCCAGAGTTTTCCTTCTCCTAGACCGGTTGCCGAACCCATGTTAAAGAGTCCAGTCTGCCCTACTATTTATCCATAGTTGGAGGGAGAGTAGGATTCATACCTTTCCCAAGGGTATTAGCACAAAGTGAAATGCAATTACCACATCCAAGATTTGAACTCGGGGTGACGCGTCCATTTCCCATGACGTTAACCATTACACCATGCGATTCCAAGTTCTAAGATATATATTGACTATTTATACAAGGTTACAAGTATGGGGCATCCAGTGAAGATCAAAATTGCTTTTCAGTAGTAATGGATCTGTGAGACTAGCTTGCTAAACATTAAACCACGATCCGACGCCCATTTACCCAACTCGTTTGCCATGGGTAGGTTGTGACACAAGGTCGCAAGTATGGGGCATCCAGCAAGGATCGAACTCTCTTTTCAGTAGTAATAGATCTGTGAGACTAGCTTGCTAACCATTACACCACGATAAGACATTGTTTTACTCGACCTGTTTCCCTCGCATAGGATGTGACATAAGGTTACAAGTAAGGGGATTCTAGCAAGGATCAAACTCTCTTTTCAATAGTAAGGGATCTGTGAGACTAGCTTGCTAACCATATGACAATGAGATACCCTTTTATTGAACCCTTTCACCACTGGCAGGATGTGACACTTATCATGGTGTAATGGTTAATGGTTAGACACACAGAACCCGATAAGTATTCACATCACATTTATCTACTAGGTCACGTCCCATGGGTTTTGTGTCGTGTAATTTTTGACTAAGTAAACTTTATACTTCTTATATTCACTCAGGATCAACAACATATTTGTAATGACCTCATACGTTTTGGTTCATCTGGATGTGCATTAGTTTCTGGCAGTTTCAAATTATCTTTCTCCATTCCATTTTGTACGGATTCATATTCTGTGAAATCGATCAAACAAATCGAGGGTTATAAATTACATTAAGGCCAACCCAAATCTGTAAAGTGCTTTATGAAAGCAAAGGAAACTTAAGGTTAATAATTAATCTGGTTAGGTATTTGGTTGGTTGGTTGGTTGGTTGGTTGGTTTTATGGCATATTGTTGCACCACGCTCTCCTTTTGGGAATGGAGAGGTGACATGTCAACTAAAATATAATACTCATCAGCGGTGAGAAGAAGGTAAACCACAGCTAGTGGTATAAGACTACTCAGTCAGTATAATACTCCCGTATTTATGAGGATTGGGACATGCCCATTAATTAGTATTATCTGCGTTATTCGGACTATTGTCCTCATCCTTATTGTTATCTGTACAACGTTTCAGCCGATATGCCCTCTTCAGGTATTTCTTGTCAGACTCGGGGAACCTTCTTTTCGGACCAGGAACTTTCTTGTTGTAACCGGGAACCTTATTGTCGTAATCAGGAGCCATCATGGAACTTTGAACCTAACCCTTTATTCAGTCCACAGGGGTATCCTGTTCTCATTCCGCTAACCATAGCTGGGGTAGGGGCGTTAAGCTGTGTTAATTATTATTCTATGTTACTGCTGCCCTTGATCAGGATTGAACCTGCAATCTAGAGATAACTATCCTTTAGAACTGTCTTAACCTAACTATCTTATCTACTCCCGTATTTATGAGGATTGGGACATAAGGTATTTTGGTAATCTGAACATAGAGTAACCTCCCCTTGTTTATTTCACTTTGAGGGAGCCATATGTTTTGGTCGTCCATTTTCATTCTACCATAAATCTACACTGAAAATACAAACTTGTTCGAATTTTAATTGAATCCTGGTTGCCGAGTCTGTGCTGGAGTTGGCTGACAATTCCTGGATGTTTGAAGTTCTGGAAATTAACTTTAGGGTGCTGAGAGATATTTTGCCTTATGCCATTTAGTTTTTAGTAATAACACAAGGCCACTTCTTTTTCTCCTGAGAATTGTATTTCCCCCCAAAGTCGCAACTGCCGAGAGCAAGAATCCATGTCTTACCCTCTCAACACATTCTACCAGACTCAGCTACACTCTCACTCCTCCTCTCACTCCTACTTCGCCATGTCACATCACTCGTCCAATCAAAACATGCTATGTGGCATTAATGATTCATCATTAACTCTTAACATCCTGTTCAGAATTTTCTAAGTCCAGAGCCCCATTCCTATAAGGATCTATCAAAAATGCTAAAAATGGCCTTTTCATTTAAAGTTACCTGATATTTCTCTTAAAATAAAGACTTTTGAATATGTTTAATATTACATTTAAACAGTTTATCATTTGGGGTGGATTAGGAAAATAAATGTGACTTCTGGCTGGGTGGAATGAGGTGGTATAGGATATTAAGAGTTAAACTTTTCCATTCTCATCTAACATGCAATCCTTGCTAAAAAAAACTTTTCAATACTAATTTACATATCAGGTTTCACTCATGGCTCCACCCCACCCACCATTATGTTACAATATCACCTCTTTTCAGGTCATTTAATGCTGAATCAAATCATTTTGCTATTGGGTGGTAGTACCTGTTAGGGTCCCATCTATGGGTTAAATAGATCAAAATGTTAGTTTAAAAAATGAGTAAAAAATAAAATAAGTTTAAAAATAAATGTTATTACCCAACAGGAATGAATAAAACAAAAACATCTTTGGCATAAAATAACTCCAGGGTTGACATGCCATAAAATGCAACCATCCAGCTTTATTCTGCTTAAAAATTGACCTTGTGTCACATCCTGTCCATTGGGGAGTGGTTAGGTTAATACATACTACTTGTCAAACTGTGCTCTGCTACCAATTGTCAAAAGGCAGTTGAATGGCAGTCACTCTAATGGTGGACGATCGTTGTATATATATATATATATATATATATGTTGAAGACCGATCCACATGCGGTCGATACAGATATTCCGAGGGACCTCACATCAGTGAGGGGGACCGATGTTGCTTTTTTAAAACCGTTGAGAGGAAGGCCCCGAAATGGTTGCACATTCTCTCCTGATGATACCATGCTTTTGTAAACATCTTTTGTTTTTTCAACATATCAATTTCACACTGTCGGATTAAGTTCCATTTTTATTTCACTTATATATATATATAGTCTGTTGCCAATTAACTTTCTTCCTCTTTTGCCAAAGAGTTCCTTCTACTGAAACAGTCCAAGGGAGATAACTCATAATCCACACTACTAACTACATGTTTCCATTGCTTTTATTGATGGCAAATTGTAAAAGACCTTACTTATCGATCAACCCATTTTTTTTTTTGTCTTTCTTTCTAATTTTTTGTTTTGTTTTGTTTTGTTTTAACCAGTATTTTTTTTCATCTTATTTTCAGTTATTTTTTGTCAAAACTCCCAAAATGATAATATTGGGTTCTTTCAAATATTCTGCCAAGTTGTTAATTGTTTGTTTGTTTTTTTTTTTTTACTGATCATACTTTTGATGCCAAAACTACAATATTCTCTAAATTGATAAATGTTTTTAATTGTTATTTCTTAAGCAAGTGTATTTTTGTATTATTTGTATTATTTGGACTATTGTCCTCATCTTTATTGTTATCTACACAACATTTTGGCCGATGTGCCCTACAGCCTTCTTCAGGTATTTCTTATTGGATTCTGGAACCTTCCCCTCCAACTTGGGAACTTTGTCCTCCAGCTTGGGAACCTTCTCCTTCAGGGAACCTTCTCCTCCAACTCAGGGAAACTTTCATGAAACTTCGATCCAAACCTTTTATTCAATCCACGGGGGTAGACTGTTCTTATTCCGTTAACCATGACCAGGTACAAGTGTTAAGCTGTGTTAATTATTCTGTTACTGTCGTCCTTGGCTGGGATTGAACTTGAACCTGCAGCCCAGAAATAACTCTTACTTAGAACTGTATTAACTTAACACCTATACCCATTGTGGCATGTGTCCAAAATATATTTTCTTTGAATGGAAAACATCCTTTTTTCTTATTTGGATACTGATTTTTTTTTTTTAAATTTAACAATATACATATATATATATATATATATATATTTATTATTATATATATATATATATATATATATATATATATATATATATCAAACACTGTTGTACTCAATCTTGTGTCCTCATCCTGGTTGTTATAGACACAATGTTTCGACCATTGTACCTTCCAGCCATCTTCAGGGGTTTGTCAATAGTAACCTTCTGGAAATTTTAAGCAACACCCTTTATTCAATCCATGGGTCAGGTAGTACAAAAAGTCATATACACTATGCTAATTAACTGGCTTGTTAACCATTTCCCCATTTTATAAAAACAAGCAAAAATAGGTGGAGGCACAAGTATTTACGTTTTAATATAATTAAATATTATATCAAATTATAAATACTAATGAAATTAAATAAGAACGCAAAAAAGATTACAATTTTTTTTTTTTTTTTTTTCCAAATATTTTTGTGCGGCAGGGACACAGTACGCATACCTATCAGCATCTCTGATTCAGAGATTTTCCCAGGACGCAAAAAGCTATCAGCATCACTATTGAATTAAAAAAGAAAAAGAAAAAAAAGAAAGAAAAAAAAAAAATTGGGTGGGGCATGGGGTTAGTAACTCTACCCCAATGAAAACCTACACAATTACTTCAGGTAAACAGAGAGGAAAACAGCAGATTGCAGACTTCATCTGCCCACAACACATCCATCCCCCACACTCCAACCCCACCCCCTACACACTCCACCCCCAGTAAAAGTGGTTAGGAAGAAGTAACAAGCTAACAAAAATATTTCTTTACTGTCTGAGTCTCTGGGCAAAACTGTCACCAAAGCTGTTTATTATTATTATTGAAACATACTATACGTGACAGTACCATTACGGGGAAATGACATGTCACCTACAGTACTGGTCACGATTATTGACACCCATGAAATTTCAGTAGAATAATTGGACTCTCTCGTCGATTTCGATACAAGAGGGTTCATCCAATGAACAACCTACACAGTGATTTGTTTATAATGGTGAAGGCTTGTGTTGGACCATCCGCACTTTTTGGCACAGTCAATAGGAAAGAATTGGTGCACAAGAAATGCCACAAACCAAATCAACGACTAACCTCAGGTTTTTCAAATTCAGAATTTTCCTTCTTCTAGACTGGTTACCTATCCAAGGTTAAAGAGCCCAGTCTGCCCTACTATTTTACCCATAGTTGGAGGGAGAATATATGGATTCATACCTTTCTCAAGGGTATTAGTGCTATGTAAAATGTAAAAAGCCTTGTCTAAGATTTGAACTTGGATCAATGAGACCATTTTCTATGACTTTAACCATTTTGCCATGTGCCTCCATTAAAGTTTCAGTACATAATGTAAAATAGTGTTTCTCAACCTTTTCCTGGCTGTGGCCCCCTTCGAACCAATGTAAGTTTTTTGTGGCCCCCACCCATGCCAACTTGAGTTTTTATCTTCCTTTGGTCCCTCACGTTACATCCATCAACTTAATACTTAGCATAGATCAGATTAAAAAAATACAATAAATAAATATTGGTTATTTCCTATAAGTCTAACATAAACAAAGGGGAACCACTCTTGACTGATAAATTATTTATTTTCCCATTAATCTAACCCTAATCCTAATCCTAACCCAGTCTTCTTTTTTCCTTGTAGATCAATAAATAATTTATCAGTCAAGAGTGGTTCCCCTTTGTTTATGTTAGACTTATAGGAAATAACCTAAATATTTGTTAACAAAATAGCTTAGATTTATTTAACATTTTAACTAAATAATCTATTAATAATGGAGATTCAGTGTCAGAGGGTTTGTATTATTCATTAGTAAAATCATAAAATTTATCAAAGGAGTAAAAAAATAAAACAATTTGAAATTGAAACTTCTATTCCGTTCAAATAAAATCTGACGTACATCTATTAATAATTAATTAAAAAATTATTTTGAATATTTTACACATAAATATTACACAAAATGGTAATTTATGAGGAAGTGTGTCCCGGTCTCCTGCCTCAAAAATTGCTACCCGGTGAGGGATATCTTGCCTTATGCTATTTAGAGGGTTTAGTAATAACACAAGGCCACTTCTTTTTCTCCTGAGAATTGTATTTCCCTCAAAGTCGCAACTGCCGAGAGCAAGAATCCATGTCTTACCCTCTCAACACATTCTACCAGACTCAGCTACACTCTCACTCCTCCTCTCACTCCTACTTCGCCATGTCACATCACTCGTCCAATCAAAACATGCTATGTGGCATTAATGATTCATCATTAACTCTTAACATCCTGTTGAGAATTTGGTAATTTATGAGGAAGTGCGTCCCGGTCTCCTGCCTCAAAAATTGCTACCCGGTGACTATTAAAATAACGACCCAGCTCAGTCTATTCAAAACTATCCATCTTCATATCTATCTATCTATCTATCTCAATTTGTTCATATTTACCTATATTACTTTAAATACTAAGATTTTCTTTTATTCATGTTTGTTTAATGTCTTGTTTTTAGTTTAAATAAACAAGAATTACGACAAAAAAAGATGCGACCCCCCCCCCATACATTTACTTGTCGAAAATATCTATCTATCTTCATTTGTTCATATCTATCTATCTATATTATTTTGTTTGTTTATCTATCTATCTCAGTCTATTCCAAACTATATATCCATCTTCATATCTAAACAAGAATTACGACAAATTACAATAAATAAACAAGAATTACGACGAGCTGGGGTTGTTATTTTGATAGTCACTGGGTAGCAATTTTTGAGGCAGGAGACCGGGACACACTTCCTCATAATAACCGCACAAAATTGTAGGTATTTATATATTTGTAAACTTTTTATTTCAGCTCTTCATACTGAAAAAATCACTATTTTTTGTTTGTAAATAATTTTCTCATAAAACTCTATATGTTAGTTAACTTTAAATATATATTAAAATAAAACAAACTATATATAGATATATAATACCAGGTATGTATTTATTAAAATTTGTTTAAAAAAAGCAATATGGACCGTCTAAGTTTGCATACTCAAATTTTGAGTGTATATAATATAAAGGCGATCTTTATTCTATGTATTGACGATTTTGGGTAATGTGATGTAAGCAGTGACATAGTTTCGGTTACAAACAAATAGAGACCGATTCTCCATTATTAATTGAGGGTTTTTTTTTTCTCTCATTTCATGATTATTTTTTTTATCATTTCAGAATAAAGTGGTTGACGTTGAAGGCACAAAAATTAAACTCCAGGTCAGTGACTTCCTTTTTCTTTTTCTTATTGTTTTTGGACACCAAAATGTTGTAATAATATATATATAATATATATATATATATATATATATATATATATATATATGGTATTTGTGGAAAAGGTGACTTACCGGTGAAAATGGTCACAATGGTTAGTTGATGCAAGTTTCACAATGATAAGACAGCGATATAACAAATATAAAGTGCTTATATATATATATATATATATATATATAAGCACTTTATATATAAAAAATATTCCTGTTTGTCTTATTACTTTTTGTTCATACTGTATATATATATATATATATATATATATATATATATTTTGCTTGAAGGCAATTACAATGCGCATATTGCATAAAATTCGATAATTATAGAAGATAATAATGACAAGTGAATTTCGCAAAGAATCACGATACAGCACGGTGAAATTCCTGCGAAATTAACCTGTCAATGATACTGAGACGTCTCTACCATATGAGGCAAGGGGACGCTGAGTGAACAATAACAAACCCGGGCCTTATGCTCTTCGGCGAAGGAAATAAGATTTTTTGGATGTTTGTTTATTTTAGAAGCATTGTTGAATAAAGTATATATTAATATATATATATATATATATATATGGTTATTTGTGGAAAAGGTGACTTGCCAGTGAAAATGGTCACAGTAGTTAGATGATTCAAGTTTCACAATGATAAGGCAGCAATATAACAAATATAAAGTGCTCAATACGTTAGTAGAGCAAATTTATTATAAAGGTACACGGTAATAACCTTCTCAAGTTTCACCGAGTAGGTTATTACCGTGTAGAGTATCTGCTTAGAAACTACAAGCTTCCCGGTTCAATACCAGCCCACACCAACTCAGTGCATAAGTAGCACTGCTTGGAACAGTGCATTAAAGTGGGCAGCTGATGGTAGGTGTGGTGCACTACCACAGACGCGAAAACAATCTCTCTCATCTAGTGCTCATGAAAAGCTAAAAATTGACATAACTCCACCATTTTTTGGAATTGGAAGCTTAAATTTTGGGGATTGTCTAACTTTAAGATAATCCACACCTGGACAAAATTTCAGAAAAATTGAAGTGGGTGGGTGACAATTTTACTTTTTTCTGGATGATTTGACATGGGATTACCCAACCCTTTCTTAGTCGCATATGAAATTATATAATAGTGGGCTGTGGTTTCACCTGAATGACTCACTCCTTCATACTCTCCCTAAAATGTGCCCTTTTTACTGATGGTTCACAGTGAACCGTGTTGGAATATTTTGTGTATATAGTTATTTACTAAGCTTAGTTTAGATGTGGCACAAGGCCAGAAATATGGGGCGCCCAGTGAGAATCGAACTCACTAATAATGGTTTGCGAGTCTAACTTGCTAGCCATTACACCACATGAGTTGTATATATAAGGTGTGCTCCAATTGCCCTCCTGAATTTATAGACTAGCCTAAGTCACGTGGTTTATTACTTCGCCAATCACCAAACATACTGTGTGACTGATACATCACTTAAACCCCCACACTGGCCATAATTCTAATTGCACTCATTGAGGAGGGACTTACAATACTCGGGATTACCAGACGATTACCAATACTCAGGGCTCTTTACCAAGGGATTACCAATGATCTAATTCCACTGGACAAGCGCACTTGCTTAAGGCCGACAGGATGGCCCATAAGATTGTAACAAACTGTCCACTTTCTTTTCTGCGGCATTGTAGTTTTCATGAATGTGAGAAAAGGGGAAAGGAAGAATTTGCATTTGTTGTGTTTGCAACAATATTTTCTGAGAATAGATTATATAAGATAAGTAACAATGATTGTCGTTCGTCTTTTCAAAAGTAATATTTGTTGGCTTTTCTGTTTGCTGTCGACGTCTGTGGTGACATTTCCAAACAACAGATTCTGGAAACAATTTAATGCCCAAGAGAATAAATGGCTTAAAACGGCAAGTGCCAAGGAAATCTTCCAATCAAAGGAACTTTAAATTTCTGACCTTTTTAAAAATCTTCAAGAAATGCAAGAAGGAATGGAATTCATTGAATGCGCACGAATATAAAAGTCAATATTTGACATACAAATTCAAGCATATATATATATATATATTCTTATTATATTTTTTAAAGGCAATTACAATGCGTATATTGTATAGCTGTATCAACAACATATACATAGATAGAATTCGATAATTATAATTGAAATAATCATGACAAGCAAACTCTGCGAATACCGCATGCGATGTGTGGAACACTGTACAGCTGTTTCAACCTTATTACGTCTCATCAGCAGTGTATATATATATATATATATATATATATATATATATAGAGAGAGAGAGAGAGGATTATCATAGTGATCACCACAATATCAATGGATGGAAGACTAAGGTGGAATGAAAGGTATAGAAAAGAAAAAATTTGTTTATTGATGAAACAAAACGAGGGCCCTTTTCGTCCAGTGCTTTTCAAGTTTTACACCCGAATCAATTAAAAGTAAAAAAATATTTACAACATGAATGGATATGGAATGAAGTCTGAGGAATAGGTTTGACAAGAGAGGGGGGGGCGAAAACAAAACTAAGGAAACCCCTATCAAGTCGCACCAGACCCAAGCCACTCATCCTCTTAAATAAGTGAGTGCTTAGATTTAATTTGTCTACACAAGGTATATATATATATATATATAAGGATTTGAATAATTCTGACAAAATGTGGTTGCGAATAGAGGAAAAGTGTGGACAAAAACAACACAAACAAGCAGTAGATGTAATGGAATATTTCGTCTCACATTGAGTGAAACATCTTCAGCCTCTCTAGATCAATCCACTGACTCTACAAAAATCCCTACCCAGCAGTGTCTAACCCCTCACCCCTTCACCTTCTTCACTATAAAAGTTGTTGTATGTTGTACCTATGTTTCAAATAAGGCTGAAGATATTTCACTCAACGTTAAATGAAATATTCCACTACATCTACTGCTTGTTTGTGTTATTTTTGTCCACATTTTTCCTCTATTCTCATATATATATATATATATATATATATATATATATATTATACTAAAGCTGAATGAATCAATGATTGTTTGCTAAAGGCTTTTTTCCTATTTAGTTTAATGACATAAAATTCATGTCAAAAATATTCTAGGATTGAATCTAATTAGTTGTAATTTGCAAATAAGTCAAAAACTGAACCGTCTCTTACTTCACATTTTTCCTCTCACTTTCCCCCTCTCTATATATATATCTTGATTAACGCCTTGTTATATATGTATCTCTGTGAGTGATTTGGAGAGTTTGAAAAATATATTTGTATGTTAAGTTAAATGTAGCTAGCCTGTATCTTAAATTAGGTCAAATGTTTCCTTTCTTAGAAATCTTACTAAATGAATTTAATGTTTGTTTTTGTTTTTAATTCTCCATCTGTATTTTTTTTTTTTTTAAATTTAATTCGCTTTGCAAACTCACTTTTTTCAAATCCCAATTATCTACCCAGAAATCAATGGGTGACCAAACAGGTCACATTTTGTCTAGTGTATATATATATATTTACCAAATAGTAGGATATGACACATGGTCAATTTCTTAAGCAGAGTTTAACCGTTTTGAATTCAGAGTTTTCCTTCTCCTAGACTGGTTGCCTAATCATGGTTAAAGAGCCCAGTCTGTTCTACTATTTACTCATAGCTGGAGGGAGAGCAGTTGGATGCATACCTTTCCCAAGTGTATTAGCTTTATGTGAAATACAAACAGCCTCATCCAGGATTTAAAATAGCAGAGTAAGGCCATTACTTATTTACAACTACAACAAAAGACTGGTTGATTGATTGATTTTAATGGCATGTTAACCCATTTAGGGTTATTTCATGCCTAGAGGTTAGGGAATTGCATTTATTGTACATTCATATTTATATTTTTTGGGGGTAGTTGTTTCTGATTAATTTTTTTTTTTTTTTGCATGCAGTCTTATTGCTATAAATATTTTTTAAACATCTATTTGACCTATAGATGATACCCTAACAGGTACTACCACTCAAGGTCAGCATGGATCTGGGAGTAATGGCAATAAAGGAGTACTCCTTATTCCTCAGATCTCCACAACTTGATCACCATTAAATGCAGTTTAATGTCATATCCTGAACACCTCCTTTTTTGGGGACGGATGGGGTCTTACCCTTCTATAAGGGGTACAGTCAGCACATTCCAGCCCCACCAACAGGGCGATAATTATTTGAGATCTCAGGAAGAACATGTCAGAATTATTTCATTAAAAGCATTTTCTTTCTCCCGGGTAGTACCAGGTATCTCTGCTGGTTCTTACCTTGTTAATCCTTTATAACCTGTTACATTTAGCTCAGTCAATGGAGCCCCTGCCTAGGAATCGCAAGGTCCTGATTCTTTTTTTTTTTTTTTTCTAATTGAAATAGATCACTAAGTAGGTCTGAGCCTATTCTAGTAGTGACCACCCCAAGCAGAGATTTAAGAGAGTTTTCCTTCTCCTAGACTGGTTGCCTAATCAAGGTTAAAGAGCCCAGTCTGCCCTACTATTTACCCATAGCTGGAGAGAGAATATTTGGATTCATACCTTTCCCAAGATTATTAGCACTATGTGAACTGTGGCTTCATCCAGGATTTGAACTCGGGTTGATGAGTCCATTTCCTACAACTCTAACCAGTACCCCACGTGCCTCACTTTCGATATCAGTCTCCACCAACTCAGCACATGAGTAGCACAGATTAGGTAATCTAAGCTGTGCGGTAAAGTGGAGAGCTGACAGTAGTTCTGGCACTCCACATCTGCAAAACCAATTTCCCTGGTTTAGTACTAGCAGAAAGGGTAAAGACTCCCTCGCTTTTCAGCTGATACCAACAATAGGTAACTCTACCAACTTTACTTAACTTACTTACATTTATTCTTTTAGGGGCCAGTTTAGTCAGTGGGTGGGGAATTTGGTAGGCAAAGAGTTAAAAAGGGCCGGGTTAGCGCTCAGTCGGTAGAGCATTCAGCTAGAAACCACAAGGTCCCTGGTTTGATACCGGCCCTCGCCAATTCAGCATATGAGTAGCACAGGGATCTGTGCATTAAAGTGAGGAGCTGATAGTAGGTGTGCACTCTACCTCAGATGCTAAAATAATATCCTTGGTCTAGCGCTAGTGACAACTCCCTCGCTGTCTGGTTGACTATAGGCCACCCCGACAACTTTTTTACTTAGCTAAGTCGATAAAGGAATCACAAGATTCTGGGGCTCAATACTGGTTCCCACCAACTCAATGCATGTGTAGCATAACTTGGGTAATATTTGTGCAGTAAAGCATCTAGGAGCTGACGGTAAGTGTGGCACTCCACCTTCCAAAACAATCTCCCTGGTTAGCACAAGTGAAAAGGGGATAGATTCATTTGCTATTCAGCTGATACCGACAATAGGCCACTCAGGTTTAGCCCAATCGGTAGAGCATCTACCTAGGGATCACAAGGTTCCACGTTTGATAATGATCTTCATCAACTCACAGTAATCTGGTCAATGTGGTAAAGCATCTGAAAGCTGATGGTAGGTGGACGTTCCACAGTCCGCCCTACTATTTACCCATAGCTGGAAGGGTCTTGGCGTTATGGGAAATGTAAACAACCTTGTCCAGGATTTGAACTCCCATCAACAAGTCCATTTCCTACGACTCTAACCATTACACCACACACCTCTAACAAAACATCTAAAAGCTGACAGTAGGTGTGGCGCTCCACCTCAGCAAAACAATCTCTCTAATCTAGCACTATAAAAAAAAAGGGATAGGCTCTCACTGTTCAGCTGAGACTTCACTACTAGAGCAGGATGTGACACAAGGTCAATTTCTTAAGCGGAGTTCAACAGGTTTGAATTCAGAGTTTCCTTCTCCTTCTCTCCTCCCAGTTGCCTAACCAAGGTTAAAGAGCCCAGTCTGCCCTAGTATTTATCCATAGCTGGGGGCAGAGTAGGATTCATACCTTTCCCAAGGGTATTAACACTAAGAGAAATGCAATTACCACATCCAGGATTTGAACTCAGGGCGACAAGTCCCTTTACCATGACTTTAACCATTACGCAACACGCTTCCATTCATTCTTATAGCCATCACTTGAAAACCGTTTTATGATAGAGCCCAATTATTGAATAAAATATCTTTGTCCGACATCTGTCACTGCCCTAATCACTTCTAATTTCTTTCTTCCATCTGGTTTGATAATAATAATAATTTGCCAAATGAATATTTATTTTATTTTGCTTTTAACTTTGCCTGTCTGATCCATATCTTCACTTTGCATTTTCTATCTGTTGTTAGTTTATTGCTGTCGGCCATGTTTGTTTTGGTTTCAAACTCAAACAAAAATGGAGTCACTCTTAAAAGTGTTGAATGATAATTGTTGGAACTCTTTCTTTTTTTTTTTTTTTGTTTTTTGTTGTTTTTTTGTTTTTTGTTTTTTTTCTGCAGATTTTAATTGTTGAAAATTGTATTGATGAGTAATGTTTCTAACTTAACTTGACAACTGACAAGATATCAATTCAATTTAGTTGTTCGATATTTTTATCCATTCATTAAACTATTATTATTATTTCCGTCAGTAGCATGCCTGGCTACGAACAAACACTTTTTTTCTGATTTTCAATGCATTTCTATAGTAGAATGATATTCTGTGCATTTCTATGGTAAAATGATTTTCTGGGCATTTCCATGTGAAATAATTTTCATTACTTTTTTAATGGTAAAATAATCTTTGATACATTTCTGTGATAAAATGATTTTTAATGCATTTCTATAGTAAAATGATTTTTAATGCATTTCTATAGTAAAATGAAATGCATTTCTATAGTAAATGATGCATTTCTATAGAAATGATGCTTAATGCATTTCTATAGTTAAATAACTTTCAATATATTTCTATAGTAAAATGATGCTCAATGCATTTCTATAGTTAAATAACTTTCAGTACATTTCTATAGTAAAATATGCTTAATGCATTTCTATTGTTAAATAACTTTCAATGCATTTCTATAGTAAAAACGATGCTCAATGCATTTCAATAGTAAAATGATGTTCAGTACATTTCTCTGGTGAAATAATTTTCAATGCATTTCTTACTTGGTTACGGTGCAGAGGTGTTTAATCTTAGAAATAATTAGAAGAAAATAAAAATTAGAAAAAAAAAGAAAAAAGTTGCATGAAGTTGATAAGGACCGGAATTTCAAAATAATTTTGGCATAAGAGTCTCACAAAGAAATAATCCAGTTTATCTCCCCACTCTGACCTCATATGCCGGTATCTTCTAGAAAATGAAACGCATGACTTGCAGACTGTCGCCTATAATCAGGCCGACTCTTTTAGACTTAGTGCAACACAATGCAGATATTTACTCATCAGCTGGTGCACAGATCGCTGCAAGTTAAGTAGAAAATCTTTTTAACCAACAAAAGAAAATTACATTGGATCTTTCTTATCAACAACAGCTACTAATGCTACACCACAGATGATTCTTTTCCTTCGATATATATATATATATATATATATATATATATGAGGGTGAGTCAAAAATTAATGCTATTTTGTTTAGGACAGGTATAATTACCAACACAGGATAATGTATCATACATCAAAATGAATCTGATCCTCTGTGGATCACATCCCTACTTTTCCACATAGGGGAATCAAAAGGTAATGCCATTATGTTTAGGACAGGTATAATCACTGTAGAATGATACTCACCATCGTGAAGAAAAAGTTCTACTTAGCTGCTTTAGGCTAACTGACTTCATATGGCGCTGCGGGCAGGATCGTTACTGTCCTTCCAGATCGTCAGTAATCAGGGTCGACGGATCAGGAAGAGTCACCCTCAGGAATCGCCGTTTCTTGAGGAAGCTGGAGCCAAAGCAAACCCACTCCAATGCCAAGTGCAATGCCTGAATTTACAAGCCCTGCAGCAATACTTCATCTATGCATTCAATCTCCCAACATCTCCCAGAAATGATGCGCATACAGCAATTCGACACCCCACAGTGAGCACTGATACAACCTGCCTTCGTCCATCCCTCGAGCCTTGTCCAGGTTATTTAACAGGACAGGCCTTAAAGAACAGCTCACTCCTCGTAGAGCCTTGCCTGCACACGGGGGAGGGAGAGGGGAGATGTAGAAACAATGATACTCACCATCGTGAAGAAAAAGTTCTACTTAGCTGCTGTAGGCTAACTGACTTCAATAATCACCAATACAGGAACATAGATCATACATCAAAATGAAACTGATCCTCTGTGGATCACATCCCTACTTCTCCACATAATCACTGTTTCTCTCAATAGCAATGTTCCACCTTCGAATGAGAGCATGTATCCCTGCTCTGTAAAAGAGGTTGAATCAAAAAGTAATGCCATTTTGTTTAGAACAGGTATAATTACCAACACAGGAACATGTATCATACATCAAAATGAATCTGATCCTCTGTGGATCACACCCCTACTCCTCCATATAGTCATTGTCTCAATAGCAATGTTCCACCTTTGAATGAGAGCATATATCCCTGCTCCATAAAATTCTGTTGACTGTTCTTTGAGCCACTTATTCACTAAAGATTTCACTTCCTCATCACTGAATAATGTTTGCATCTCTTCGGCCCCATGAAAGAGGGTTTGAGAGGCAAACATTATTCTAGTGACGAGGAAGTGAAATCTGTTGTGAAGAAGTGACTCAAAGAACAATCAACAAATACAGAGTGGTAGTACCTCTTACAAAAAAAACAAAATTAAGTTTAAAAAATGTTTTTCCAAACTATCATTACAAATCTTTCAAAACTTTGCCGGCATTAAATGACCCACCAAGATTGATATGCCGTAAAACAAAACAAACAAATAAACAAACTATTTGAAATACAAACAGCATTGTCCATGATTTGAACTCTGATAGCCATGTCCATTTTTCCTATGATGATAACCATTACACTATGCGCACCTCCAAACAAACCCAAAGTAGGCCAAGTGGATCTTATTGAAGCGAATCCAATATGTGTCCGTGTCAAGTATCCTGAAGGGCAAGAAGCTGCCGTATCCATGCAACATTTAACTCCATGTCCGGTACTTTAGGGAAACGATACTTTGGACCTTAATAGGCATTTGATAATCCAACTCCCAGCACGTCCGTGCGGATAATGCGGAACTTGCCAAGTCCTACAAATAAATCTAACACTCCATGTCTTGATTTAACGAGCCATAACAGAGAATCTCCCACTCCTCTAAAACTCAACCGATGTACTTGTGTTTCAAAAACCACCAGAGCATTATGGTTTGGATTGATTTTTAATCGGCAAACTAGATGGGAATTTTTTTAAGGAGAAGAATTTAATATTTGCACATGTATGTATGTGTGTGTGTGTGTGTGTGTATATATATATATATATATATATATATACACACAAACGCACACACATGTGCAAATATTAATAATGGTAAGAGTCGTAGGAAATAGGACTGATTATTGGATGAAGAAAATTAATGGATGTTTTATAAAATTTTTTATAATTTTCTTCATCCCATAATCAGTCCTGAGGAAGGTTTAAAATAAACCGAAACGTTTAAGCGTCGACTTATTTGCATAAATAAATTCTCTTATTTTTGGAACACTTGTTTTTCAAATTTCTTCATGTTGTCGGATTTATTTCCATATTTTACTCCATATATTATTATTATTCATTATTGGATCCTTTCCGTCCACTAAGGACGATGGCGTAGTGTCAAAAAAAAAAATTATCGCGCAAGTGACTCTGCAGGCCAATTCTTGAGTGACAGTCTTTGGTGCACTGAATGCACACAAACTGAGAGAGAAAAGCCAGCAGCCCCAGAAAGCTGATGGCTTTTCTCTCTCTTTCTGGCTCTCTTTTCTGTCTAGGCTACACTCCTCTCTGCCTCACCCCTCTTCGTGCCTTGCTTAACTTTGAGGCCACTCTATTTTTTGCATCTATCTCCCACATGTTTGTGTCAATATGGCATATCCTCATAACTCTCCTATATATATATATATATAATTTGTATTCTACAGTCTGAGCCAACAGGTGGAAAGTTATTAGGATTCTAATTTGCAGCAGTAGTAGAAGTAGTAGTTGTGACGGCCTTTACCCTGGGTCAGTTAGGCTAGCTCCATCCACCAAATTCACTGTATCCTGAATGAACGAGATAGTGAATTCATGAAAAGATTAACAAGGTAATAGGAAATTCACAAGCTGTCCCCAAACCCCACATACATATCCTGGTTAAGGAAAGGAGATACCCTTGTTTGCTGCAGATTTTCCACAGACACAGCGACAAGTATGCCAAAAGCCGTTAATTCCTGGCAATAATGGAGACACCCTTTGGATTTTCACCAGAACGAATTTAGGCAGGTTGTGGCCCTAATACCCCTGGGTGACAGACCAATCGGCCTTGAGGGGCCCTACCAAGAACTTTCAGACAGCATAGCTCTGACACTACCACGTTGTTTACTACACTGCCATGGTGAGGAGGGGTTGAATTTTAGGGTGGAGTTCAATTCTTAACAATCATTCGATTACCTTGTCTTTATTATCATTTTATGTAAACTGGTGAACAAAACCGCTAATTTTGCACCTAGAAATTAATTGAAATGTAGAATTTAATTCCTTTGTGAGTTGAAAAGCATTAAAGTTTGAATCCAAATAAAATATCTAAATTTCTAAGCATAAAAATTTTAAACAATATTATGTTGATTTAGTTTGATAATTTTTGTGTGTGTATTTGTATGTCAATATTTGATGAACAGACACTTGACATTATTCTATGTACTTTTCAGGACATTCATTTCTGCCTTGGTGTCATGATGCAAATATTTACTCTCTCTCTCTCTCTCTCTCTCTCTCTCTCTCTCTCTCCTAAAAAAAAAAATTTTTTTCTCTGGGATTTTTATTCATTTTATTTTTTTTTTTTTTCTCTCTCTCTCTTTCTTACTCCCACTCTGTTTATTTCCTCCCTCTATCTCCCACTCTTCTTTACACCCTCTTTCTCCCACTCTTTTTACACCCTCTCTTTTCCCACTTTTGTTACACCCTCTCTTTCTCCCACTCTTTGTTTACCCTCTCTTTCTCCACTCTTTGTGTTTACACCCTCTCTTTCTCCCACTCTTTGTTTACACCCTCTCTTTCTCCACTCTTTGTTTACACCCTCTCTTCTCCCACTCTTTGTTTACACCTCTCTTTCTCTTTGTTTACACCCTCTCTTTCTCCCACTCTTTGTTTACACCCCTCTTTCTCCACTCTTTGTTTACCCTCTCTTTCTCCCACTCTTTGTTTACACCCTCTCTTTCTCCCACTCTTTTTTTCTTTCCCCTTTCTCTCACTTTTTTACCCCCTATTTATCTCACACTTTTTTACCTCCTTGTTTTATCCACTCTCTTTTTTTTTCTCTTTTATCAGAGAATTCAAGTTTTCTTGTTTACCTCTTTCAAACTATCATCAAACATGCTTCAAATTTAAAAAAAAAAAAAAAAAGCTTAGATGTTTTATCAAAATTTGAACCTGAATCTTGATTGTCTATTTTCAGTCAATCATCTGCCACACTCTAAATTATACTCAGTCCAGCTTTTCTCTTCTCTTCTCTTCATTTTCTTCCTAAGCAATAATATCCCTTCCCGATTTGAGGCAGTCTGTTCTGAGGCATTTCAAATGATATTCCTTTTCAGATTTGGGACACAGCTGGTCAAGAACGCTTTCGGAGCATTACCCGTGGCTACTATCGGGATGCAAACGGTACGTGAACTTTGCTCTTTTTGGTCAAGTTATCTTAATAATCTAACTTTTCTCCCTGTTTGTCGCTCCTTGCAGATTTGGGACACTGCTGGGCAGGAACGGTTCCGAAGTGTTACACATGCTTACTACAGAGATGCTCATGGTATTGACACAACTATTTCAATGTGTCTGTCTGCATGTGCTGGCAATGTTGTAGCTAAATCCCTTCGTAATATTTTATTCATCTACCTCGGATGTCTGTACCATTTCTTTTTAAATTTTTTTTTTTTGTTCTAGTATTTTTTTTTTTTTTATAAAATAAGCATGACAGTGACATGATGGTCTCTAGTTAAAATTTTCGTTTAAAAAAAAAAAAAAAAAAAAATGAAAAGTTCATTAGATCTCTCTCTTTTTTTGTAAATTTCCAACTTGCTTTAAAAATGTCTAGGACATTTCTCCCTCTTCCCTTAACCATTAACTTGAATAGCTAGTATTTGTGCTGCTACCTAGGAGTATGTATATCCAGAAGACAGCCTGAATTCTAGACAGGGAATACCCATATCTACATCGCTATTGCCAATAATTAACAATATTATTCTATTATTATTCAAAAAAAAAAAAATTACATATATTACAGTCACATAGATACGTATTTCGACTTATCAAACATTTGTAAGCTACCTACAGCCGAGATTGAAATCTGATCGATTCAGCATCAGTTGGTTAGCTTATATATATATATATATATATATATATTCTATTATTATTATTATTATTATTATTACTTTTCACATAAGTTCTAACTGGTGGTCTTTCACCTTAGTGTTGGGTAGAATCCTTTGATTGAGCAGAGTCCTTGGTTGCAGATCCGTTCGTCAGTGGCGCATACGTGCAAATGAATGGCTTTCAAGATCAGCGATTAAATAGTTAACTAACCATGTATTCAAGCTTTTGATTGGCTGGATTTAATCCAAGTGCCCACACAGAACCTATAAGGTGGTTTACCTTTTCTTGTGACTTTGCGAAACTGTAACCTCCTCTGTATTTCCTAAGTATATAATAGCTATAACAAATAGTCATGACAGCACGTCTCCCTAGATTTCCAGGACTCTTCTCAGTATCCTAGCCAATTTTAGTAGTGCTGTGGTCTGGATCATTTTAATTCTTCTTCTGATTTCTAATTCCTCCAATTACACTACTTGCTTAAAATGATAGGCTATGCTTAATCATTATGTAACACTAGAACCCCAGTGTGAAGGGGCACATGGGTATAGGGTGGTCCAGGGTTCTAAGAGTTTAGGATGAAAACAAAAATATTTTTTTTAGTATTATTTGAATTATTCAGACTATTGTCCTCATCTTTATTGCTATCTGTACAACGTTTCAGCTGATGTGTCCTCCGGCCTTCTTCACGTATTTGTCGGACTCAGGAAAATCATACATAAAGTAAATAGGTTGATATTCTAGGTAAAATAAGACAGTAGTTCCCAAAATTCACACTGAATTGTCCAATTGGACACACAGCATAGTGGATAAAGGCATTAGGTTAAGACAGTTCTAAGTGACAGTTATCTCTAGGCTGCAGGTTCAATCCTGGTCAGGGCAGCAGTAACATAGAATAATAATTAACACAGATTAATACCTGTACCCTAGCTATAGTTAGCGGAATGAGAACAGGATACTCCCCTGGACTGAATAAAGGGTTGGGTTCAAAGTTCCATGATGGCTCCTGATTATGACAAGAAGGTTCCCAAGTCCGACAAATACCTGAAGAAGGCAAAGGGCACATCGGCCGAAACGTTGTACAGAAACAATAAAGATAAGGACAATAGTCTGAATAATTCAAATAACAAACTCGTCCAGGATTTGAAATTGCCTCACCGTGTCCATTTCCTAAGATGATAACCATTACACCACAGGCACCTCCTACCATATAATCTTGCCCAGGCCCATTTCAACATCCAAGTGCATGAGGGGGGAGTCCCCCTGTAGTGGCTAATGTGCTAGACTGTGACATTGTAGTATGAGAGTATCACATAAAGCATGTAACTTTGTCAAAATTATTTGTAGTAAGGAATGCTAACTGAAGCTATTATTGTTTCCAAAGGATTATTATTATTATTATTAGTTACTTCAAACCAAATTATTAGGATTAGATAGGAATACTTGAAAACATAGATTTGTAAACCAATCATTATTATTCAATGAAGATAGTTACTTGAAACCCTATAATTGCTTGCAAATTATTAGTATTGGATATGAATATTTGAAAATATAATTGCTTGCAAATTATTAGTTTTAAATAGGAATACTTGAAACTATATAACTGCATGGAAACACATGATTATTATTAAATAAGAAGAACTACTTGAAACCATATAATTGCTTACAAATTATTTGTAATAGATAGGAATATTTGAAAATATAATTGCTTGCAAATTATTAGTATTGAATAGGAATACTTGAAACCATATAACTGCATGCAAACACATGATTATTATTAAATAAAATAGTTACTTGAAACCGTATAAGTGCTTGCAAATTATTGGTATTAGATTTTAAACTATAACTGCATGCAAATACAGGATTAATATTAAATAAGAGTTACTTAAAACTATCAAAATTGCTTGCAAATTATTAGTATTAGATAGAAATACTTGAAACCATATATATATTTATTAACCCCTCTGCATGAGCAGGATGTGACACAAGGTCAATTTCTTAAGCGGAGTCCCACATGTTTAATTTCAGAGTTTTCCTTCTCCGAGACTGGTTGCCTAATCAAGGTTAAAGAGCCCAGTCTGACCTACTATTTGCCCATAGCTGGAGGGAGAGTAGGATTCATACCTTTCCCAAGGGTATTAACGCTAAGTGAAATGCAAACAATATCACTTTAGGTTTCAAGCAAGAGCGCTTGTCCAGCAGAAATCCTTGATGCAGAATCCTTGGTGCTCCTTAGTATTGTAAGTTCCTTCGTCAATGATTGCAAATGGATGGTTCTCTGTATCAGTGCTTCAGTAGTCAACCAGCCATGTATTATGGCTGTTGATTGGCGGAGGAATAAACCACATGACCATGCCCAGTCTATAAATTCAGGTGATGTATTGCAGGACACCTTATATATCCAAATATTCCAACAGATAGTGGAAAACCCTGTCTAAAAAAAAGATTGATCTTGTGTTGTTTCCTGCTCATGGGTAAGGGTTGAGTAAATCTTATTATAATGGAGATTGTGTAACTGTGTGTAACCGAAATTATCACCACTTCCTTAGTTATTTAAGTTATTTTCGGAACAATTATGAAATAGTCATTATTTGATTCTAGCTGAGTTAGGTTTGCCTCAAAACTGCCCATATTATTAAGGTATTTGCCTCTCATTCCACTTATGAGGGCGTGACACAAGGACATTTTTATGTGGGCTCACCTATGAGCCGAGACTCATGTGTAAAATCCAAAAAATGCATTGATCCTGTCAGCAGGGGGGGGGGCTCAGGCACTGGGCAATAAACCCAGCCCTGCCCCTTTAAATCAAGGGGCAGGTGTTGCCTGGTGGGGATAGCCCCCGGGATCAATGCCGTTAATTTCATTAATAGACACAGGCCCCGCAAGGCCCGTATTATTAAGATATTTGCCTTTCATCCCACTCATGAGGGTGTGAAACAAGGACATTTTTGTGTGGGCCCACCCACAAGTTCATGGGTGATAGACACAAAAAATGCGTCAAACCCGTCAGCATTCCCCCTCAAGGGGGGCCGCCTCAGGCGCTGGGCAATAAACCCAGCCCTGCCCCTTTAAATCGTGGAGGCAGGTGTTGCCTGGGGGGATAATTGATTAATAGACACAGGCCCCGAAAGGCCCATATTATTAATGCATTTAAAATCCTGAAATATGTGTTATATATCTCTAAGAAAAAAAAGATTCACATACTATATGGTGGGAATAATTTGCATAATGATTTTAACAAAACTGAGTTTAATAAATAATTACTTGCTGTTACTGATTTCTAATACTATCATGTTATTCTCAAACGTATTTAAAGCAATCCTATATATAATTTTATATTGAAATCAATTGAAATAATATTGAAATAAGTAATATTTTTATATTCTTTCTAATTTAGTTGTGTTAGTCTTTCTAATTTGATTTAATATTTTATTAGGACCAAGTTAACTTTAAGCACCCCAGGGGCAACCTGGATTCAGAGGGACATGTTTCTCTTTGCACTGTCAACATCCGGTTGTTTGTTACCAGACGATTTTTAGATGCATTTTTTTTTTAAATTTTAAAACTAACTGCTAACCCTAACCAACAACCGGATGTTGACGGTGCAAGGCGAAACATGTCCCTCTGAATCCAGGTCGCCCCTGGGGTGCTTAAAGGTAACTTGATCCTTTTATTACATTAAAACTTAAAGAATTGCGCCCTGGAGGAGCGTACTTTTGCTAGTATTATAATGTTGAAAAATTACAATTTTTTTCCATAACCTGGACAATTATTGAAATACTTGCTATGTGTTTCATAGTGATATATATTTATCAACCATTCCACACGAGTAGGATATGACTTAAAGTCAATTTCTTAAGCAAAGTTTAACAGGTTTAAATTCAGAGTGTTCCTTCTCCTAGACCAGATGCCATACCAAGGTTAAAGAACTCAGTCTGCCCTACTATTTACCCATAGCTGGGAAGAATACTTAGATTCATACCCCGCCCTGTCAGTGGGGCGTTAGAATGCACCTCTGCAGAGGGGTAAGACTCCCCAATGGGCCGTCTGTTGGCCGTGGGTGGCGAACCGTGATGCTTAAGGATATAACCCAGGTAGATGAGCAGTTCATGACTAGCAATACTCCACTTTGGCCCTATCTTGGGCTAGACGGGTGTTCGGAGAGAGCCCCCTCTGATCAATCAGCTGGTCATGTCAAGCCCTAGCACCTATATGATTTTCCCAACCCTTTTGCCCTTATGGCAAGCCCCAACTCATTTTTATCATATGGGTGCTAGAAGGCAGTGACTGAGGGTCTACATATCCTGGAATGACATTAAACTCTATCTGATGGTGAGGTTCCAGTTCTGGAGGTTTGGGGAATGTGGAGCACCCCTTCAGTACCTGTTAGGGTTCCATCTATGGGTTAAATAGAAAAATGTATTTATAAAAAAATTGTATTATCCATTAAGAATTGATTTATTTCAAAACTTTATCGGCATTAAATGACCCACTGAGGTTGATATGCCGTAAAATAAAACCAAACCAAATTAATTCATACCTTTCCCAAGAATATTAACACTGTTAAATGCAAACAGCCTCATCCAGGAATAGAGCTCAGGCTGGAGCACCACACCTACCATCGACTCCCCACTTTACTATACAGAAGCTATGCTATTCATGCACTGAGTTGGTGAGGGCTGGTATCAAACCCAGAAGCTTGTGGTTCTGAGGTGGACACTCTACCAGGAATTGATCTCAAGCTGGAGCACCACACCTACCATAGACTCCCCACTTTACTGCATAGAAGCTATTCATGCACTGAATTAGTGAGAGCTGGTATTGAACCCAGAACCTTGTGGTTCCGAGGCGGACACTCTACCAACTGAGCTAAACTGGTTCTGTAAAGATGTTTATAAAAGGTATCAATGTTTTTCTTTTCTTCTTCCCTTTCTTTTTCTTCCCTTTCTTTTTCTTCTTTCCTTTCTTTTTTTCTTTCCTTTTTTTTTCCTTTTTTTTTTTTTTTCTTTTTGTAATCAAGTCTTTATGGTAAACAGTAAACAGTTAGAGGGTGTAATCATTTGAAACTGAATTGAATTGAATTCTGTTTCAAGTGTTAAGAAATGCCAAACAATATCAGATTGGATGAAATGACACTTTTTATAGAGATCTTTTTTTTTGTTATTTTCCGAATGTGTTAATTATTTCAAACCGAATTGGAAAGAATGATATTCCATGGCAATCAGTGAAGAAGATTAATTGCTGAATTGAAACCAGCTGTACTTCACTTTAAACATTGACCTTGTATCATATCCTGCCTAGGGCAATGGGGTTGGGTAAATACATACCATTCATACTTTGGTTGTTTATTTTTTTTGGTTTCATTTTAAAAATTTATTGGAGAGAATGAGTGGTTGAATGATAGATGAAAATTTCTACTCTGATCAAGCAAGAAGCCTGTTTCAACTAACATCCTCAGACTGCTATGCTGTTGTATTTCAACAGCATAGCAGTCTGAGGATGTCAGTAAATCAGGAAATACCTGTGCTGAAGAGAATATTTGGCTGACTTCTGAAAACTGTCGGAAAATTAAAACGGAAAGTTTTTTGGTGGTCCCCAATGACAGTTTAAATACAGTCTATGAATTAACATTTAGCAAATTAGGTTACAGTTTTAGGGGATTATGGTTGTTTTTAATTACGTATTGCTTAAAAAAAATAAACAACAAAAAAAACCAAATTTCTATACATCTAATGTTGAAAAATATTTTTTAAAACTAAGTTTAATTGAAATTATACATTGCAATACTAACACAAACAACTGTCTCAATGATAGATTCAATAATTAATTTTAATGGTTAATTAAATGTATAGTAATTTGGGTTTTTTGTTGTTTATTTTTTTAAAGATGTGTCTTTTGTTTAATTCAACATATATAAACAATATTTACCATGATGCTGTTAGTTGATGTTGAGTCCATGTATGCTTCTTTCATCATCTTCATCATTATCCTGTCGGGGTAGCAGCACGGATATCTCTAACAATCTTTCGCCAACCATCCCAGAAACATACATATAAAAACATAGGATGATTATGATATAAATTTGTTGTCTTTTTTGGTTTTAGTTGGCTTTATGGCATGCCAACCCTTATGGGTTATTTTATGCCAAAGTCAGTTTAACAATTATGGACTCCAATTAGTGCAAAAATATATCTTCAGAATCATTTTAAACAAGTAAACACCTCATTATTTCAAACAGATCTTTTTGACATTTAGATGAGATTCATTCTGGTTCAGTGGACCTGGGAGTAATGGCAATAAAAGGGTGATTCCGCACTTTCCAAAGTGGGAATTGGAGCCTTACCATTGGATTCCGTTTAGTGTCATACCCAGGACACCTGGATAAAGGGAGTCTTACACTCCTGCAGGGGAGGCTGTCCGTATATATACTAGGCCTAACCAACTCGGTAATTTTTTTTTTTTTTTCCAGAACCAAACTATATATATATATATATTTTTTTTTTTTTTTTCATCATTGTACAGGGTGTCCACAAAGTCTTAAAACAGTTTTAAAATTGAACATTTAATAACTTACATTATACAAACTAGCAAAATAAAAAAACACCCTCCAGGCGATGTAAAAATAGATTTTTGAAACATATTGCCTGAGGGGTGGGAGTTAAAAAATTCAATGTAAGTGAGTTTGTACCCTAAGTAAGTAAAATCATCAAATTCATTAAAGATTTAAAAATAAAACAATTTGAAATGTAAACTTTAAATGTGTATTAAAATAAAACAAACTATATATAGATATATAATACCAGTCATGTATTTATTAAAACTTGTTTTAAAAAACAATGAAGACTGTCTAATGTTGCATGTTCAAATTTTGAGTGTATTTATTCTATGTTATGATGATTTTGGGTAATGTGACGTAAGCAGAGACGTAATTTTTGTTACAGACAAAAACCAGAAGCAAATCTCCATGATTAATAGAAAATAAAAATCTTTTCATAACAAACATATAAAAATTTAACCCTTAAAGATTTAATATTGATGTATTTATTATTGTACTTCAACATGCCTGCCATCTTTGTTGATACATTTTCAACCTGTAGCGGGACTTTATGGATACCCTGTATATAAGGCGGGGGGGGGGGGTCTTTCAGCATATTCTAGGCCTCACCAACTGGAGGGGGGTATTAATTTTTCTCATCAAGCTTTCATGATAGCTTCTTATATATTTTTTTGTTTATTTTTTTTATCATTGCTTTTTTTTTTTTTTTTTGCATCATTGATCCCCTGTATAAGGCGGATCAATTCTCAGTGATCATCAATGATTATTTTTGCTCGTTCATTCAGTCGTCTTCATTTATCGATATTATTTGGAATGCATTGTAAAATTGTTGTCAAGATTCTTTGCATTATCTTGTTCTGTTGTCATTGGTTTATTTGTTTAATGGCATATCAACTTCATATGGGTTATTTAATGCCAGAATTTGATTCATTTGTAAATGTTTGATTACAGTCATAATATTTATATTTTCAGTCGTCATTGTAATAATTTTTTTTTAAATCACACTTTTTTATTTCTTATCTTAATATAATGGAGATTGTGTGTTTGTATGTCTGTAACCAAAACTATATCAGTACCCAGGTCACAATCCCTTAGTTTTTATGTCATATATTTCATTATATTTAAACTTAAATACTTACGCCCAAAGGGCACATATTCTGGCTAGTGGAAAATAAAACTTCTATTTCTATTTTTGTCAAATGTAACTACTGCAATAAGTATCAATTCTTTTATGTTTTTGGTTTTTTTTGTATACATTTTTTTACTCTGCACAAAACTCATTTTGTGATGTATAGTTAGGGAATCACTGGTTTAATGTTCAAATTTTATGTGTTCTTATTTAATTTCGTTAGTCTTTCTAATCTATTTCATTATATTTAAACTTAAATACTTACACCCAAAGGGCACATATTCTTGCTAGTGAAAAATAAAACTTTAATTTCTATTTTTATCAAATGCTCTGCTGCAATAAATATCCTTTCTTTTTATTTTGGTTTTGTGTATATATTTTTCACTCTGCACACAATTCCATTTGTATAGTTAGGAAATCACTGGTATAAATGTGCAAATCTTCAAGCATTCTCTATTAATTTTTCTTGGTCTATGTTGCTACATGTTCTTATATTTATAAGGAATGCATAGGTGCCTGTTTCTTTTTATATTTCACTAGCAGCGGCTACCCGGCATTGCCTGGGTAGAGGGGGATTTTTTAAGTTAGTCCTACAGATCCATTATTACTGAATCATGAGTTGAATCCTCGTGGGATGCCCCATTTAAATCCCTATGTGAAAAAAAAATATATAATATATATACCTTGCATTGATCCAGCTACTCTGAAAAGAAATGTTAATAATGTCTACTATCAAAATATTAAATGAAAAAAAAAATCCATGCTGTTATCATTTAAATTTTATTTTTTAATTATCTTCACGAATATAAATCAAATCTATTATTTCTGCTCAAAAACCAAGCCCTGGTGATATTTAATGTGTATATATATTTACTTTGTCATTAATTGTTTTATTTTCAAAGTTTCCTCTGGACATACAGATTCACACAACTGCCCTTTATATATGGATAGATATATATTTCATAATGTTAATTATCATAGTTGATTCGCATCTACTTAATATCATTTTATTTGATTGGTTGGATTTTATGGCATGTTAACCCCTGTTGGGTTATTTTATGCTGAAGACATTTTTATTCATTCGGGATGGGTACTGAATTTTTTAAACTCAATTTTTTTTTAAACACATTTCTTTCTATTTAACCCATAGATGGGATCCTAGCAGGTACTACCACTCTGGGTCAGAGTTGACCAGAGAGTAATGTTGATGAAAGGGTACTCCACATTCCCCAGAGCTCCAGAATTTGAATTTTACCACTAGATGCAGTTTAATGTCATACCCAGGATACTAAGACCCACAGCCACCGCCTTCTAGCACATATATGATAAAAGGGTCGGGTGTTAGGGTTGGGACAATATTTGATATTTTAAAAGTGTTTTATAATTTGCTTGAAGCATTGTGTTTATATTGGTTTGGTGGTTGGTTTTGAAGGCTATCACAATGCAAGTGTAAAGAAAAATAAGATAACTATGTTTGTTAACCTGTGATTTATTCTTAATATTTCAGATAAAATCTCTTCAATAGAGGATTTATGAAACTGAAGCTGTTGCAAGCAACTGTCCATTTTGTTTTGTGTCTATCTTCCAAATTCTTTGCATGTGTGTGTGTCTGTTGATTATCATTCCAGGTTTGGCTTACCCTTTTTTGTTTTTTATTATTAAGCATTAGCCTGTTTGTTTATTTCCAAGCCCATCTGAGTCTGTTCAATAATGTCTGTTTTAGCCTGTTTATTTATTTCCAGGCTCATCTGATTCTCTTTTTTCTTTTTTTTCTTTTGTGTGTGTGTGTGTGTGTGTGTGTGTGTGTGTGTGTGTTTATGTGATATTTTATTATATTTACTTTACACTGATAAATACATGGGTTCCTGTTTTGGGGGAGTGTGGAGTACCTCTTCAAAATTTTAGTAAAATAGATCCTAATCAGGACTGAGCCTATTCTAGTAGTGACTACCCAAAATGGATTTAACAGGTTTGAATTCAGAGTTTTCCTTCTCCTAGACTGATGGCCTAACCAAGGTAAGAGCCCAGTCTGCCTTACTATTTATCCATAGCTGGGGGTAAAGTAGTTGGATGCATACCTTTCCCAAGGGTATTAGTGCTATGTGAACTGTAGCTTCATCCAGGATTTGAACTCTGGTCAACGAGTCCATTTCCTACGACTCTAACCATTACACCACGCACCTCAAACTAACTTCATTACCTACCATTGTAATAATTAAATTATTATACTGTGGTATATCCACAGGTCCTGTTAGTATACAAATAATGCCATATTGAAATGTATGGAAATAGTTAAATGAATAAATGTCCATTCCTTGAAATCCACTTTTTTTCTTTTTTTTTTTTTTTTTTTTTTTTTCTAAGATTATTGGATATTTTTGAATCTGCTTCATTAAAAATTATTTCTTGAAATCCAATTCTCATAGATTTTCAAATATTTCAATTTCTGCTACGTTCATTAAAATTTAATGGAAATCAATATTGATTGATTTTATTGACCAGAAAAAAGATTGATTATTTTTCTTTCTTTTTTTCTTAGATATATATATATATATATATATATATATATATGTTGGCTGTCAACTCGTGTTCGAGTAAGACCATTTCCTGTTTTTTTTTGGGGGGGGTATTATAGTTAGGTGCCAGTAGCAGTTGACACTATATCGTTGTGTTTTCTCAGATGCCTCACCAGGCCAGCCCTGGAGAGACATACTCTTCCACATAAACTGCATGTTGGAACTTCTGCACTTTGACTGTTGCTGGGCTGAAAATTACCCTTTCTAATAGCCCTCTTCAATTTTTGGTGTTTAATTCAGTTGGACTGAAGATGGTGGCTCTTCAGCCAGGTCTATTACAAGCTATATATATATATATATATATATATATATATATATATACATACACACACCAACCCTTCCACATGAGCAGGATGCAACACAAGGTCAATTTCTTGGAGGGCGTTAAAAGTAAGACACATTTTTGAAAATATTGAAGAAGAAAGAAAAAACAACCAGCGCTTAAGGCGTTTTCCCAGAAAAGTTAATGCGATATTTTACCCCCTCCAGTCTTTTTTCGACAAGTAAATGTAAATATTTTAACCCTCCCCCTCTTTAAAATATTGGAGGGGGGGGGGCTAAATATTTACATTTAATTGTCGATAAAAATATGGATTACTTTTAACATCTTCAAACCACTAAAAAAAAAAAATTTGTTGATAAAAACACCTTCAACCAACAAATTAGTTTTTCATATACAGCAGGCACCACTTCAGTTAGGGACTTCATTCATAGGTGGGGTTGTTTTTTCAGCTATCTCCACCTAGTGTTTCTTTAAAAGTTAAATATTGCTCTGTATATAATCTAATTTATTGATTATTATACATTGAACTCTTTTTAGGGATTTATTAAAATCCTTGTATGGGTATACATGTTTGCACCTACAAGAGCATACAGTATGGTTGTACAGTGAGATTTTGAAGATCCCAAATAGAAGCATCCCTTACTTACTAGTCATTTGGATTACCTTACATACATTAAACCCTTGTAGTAAGAAAATACCTGGCAAATAGTTTGATAGTAAAAAATATACTACCAAAACTTCACCTGGGGGAAAAAAATGAAAAAAAAAGAAAAGACCAAGAGGGTTGATACCAACCAAAAATAATTGGTTAATACTATAACACTTGGCCAAAAGAAAAAAAAATTATATATATATATATATATATATATATAATGAAAAATATATATATAAACCACTAGGATTATCTAAAGCTAAAAAGTAAAAAGTGCTCAATACCTAAGTAGAGCAAATAATAAAGTTAAACCTTATGAGTCAGTTATACCTACTAACAGTTTCACTTAGTAGCTCATCAGGGCAAGAATCTGACTATTGCCCTGATGAGCTAGTAAGTAAAACTGTTAGTAGGTATATATGACTCATTAGGTTTAACATATATATATATAAATAAAGATGATAATTTCTCTGAATGTGTTACACCTGCTTCTGAATGTGAACTGAATATTAAATCCAAATAATTATAGGTCTCTCTTTCTCCTGACCGAGAGAGATATGTCTTCATTACAACATTGTAAACATCCAGACAGACACCAACTGTTACTCTATCTTGTTGATTTTCTATGGACCTTCTTCTACTTATGGAGGACAACAAAAAAAAGATGTCTCTCAATTTTAATTAATATTCAACTTTCCAACAAGTAAAATCAAATCAATCATCATCCAGCTGATATTTTTATTATTTAAAAAAAGGAAAAAAGATATAACAAAATCAAAGTTTCCAATCTCTTCTAAATTATATTTTCATGGTTTTTCAGGTAAAAAAAAAAAAATATGTTGAGGTTTTATCAAAGTGAAAAGAAATATTCTCTGAATTTCTCAGTAGTTTTAGTCATATTAGTATCATCATTTATTATATTTTATTTATTTATTTATTTATTTTTTAGATAATGTATTATCAACCATTATTCGTTTTTTGACCAGATGAAAGAAATGTTCATCTTGATTTTTAATTCTTTTTCATTATGACTATGCAGACCCATGGTCAACAGATATTAATAAACAAATCTATTAATAATGGAGATTCGCTTCCGGTTTTTGTCTGTAACAAAAACTATGTCATTGCTTACATCACATTACCCAAAATCATCATAACATAGAATAAATACACTGAAAATTTGAACATGCAACATTAGACAGTCCTCATTGTTTTTTAAAAAGTTTTAATAAATACATGACTGGTATTATATATCTATACATAGTTTGTTTTATTTTAATATATATTTAAAGTTTACATTTCAAATTGTTTTATTTTTTAATCCTTTAATGAATTTGATGATTTTACTTACTTTGAGTACAAACTCGCTGACATTGAATTTTTAACTCCCACCCCTCAGGCAATATGTTTCAAAAATCTATTTTTACATTGCCCGGAGGGTGTTTTTTATTTTGCTAATAGTAATAATATCTTGAATTTTTATGAAATTAAGCATTGTCAGCCATTAATTTTGACTAGTATTTCTTTCATCTTAATTTAATTCTTTTTCATTATGACTATGCAGACCCACAGTCAACAGACATTAATAAACAAATAGTAATATTATCTTGAATTTTTATGAAATGAAGCATTGTCAACCATTATTAATTTTTGACTAGTATTTCTTTCATCTTTATTTTAGTACTTTTCATCACAACTACTCAGTCAATGGCTATTAGTAAACGAATAGTAATTTATCTTGAATTTTTATTAGATAAATTATTGTAAACCATTATTAATTTTTGACTTGTGTTTAATCTTAATTAATAAACAAATAATTATATTATCTTGAATTTTTATATCACATTTATTATATATTTGACCTGAAAACATGAGTCAACAGTAATATTATCTTGAATTTTTATTAGGTGAAGCAATGTCAACTATTATTAATTTTTGACTTGTGTTAATCTTAATTTTCATCACAACTACTCAGACTATCTGTGGCTATGAGTAGAGAAATGGTATATTATCTTTTTATTAGATGAGGCATTGTCAACCATTATTAATTTTTGAATAGTATTTCTTTCATCTTAATTTTAGTACTTTTAATCACAACTACTCAATCAGTCTGTAAACAAATACTTTTCATCATAACTACCCAGCCCATCAGTTTATGACTATCAGTGAACAAGTCAATCCAACAATATGTAATATCGTCAAATCATTAACGAATGATGTTTAATAAGCCTACACTGCAGTGTTTCAGTCTGTTTTAACAAACCTTCATCAAGGCTTTTGTTGGTTTGAGGAAAAAAAATATTATTAATGAAAACAAAAAGTCTGTGAGCCTCTGCTTTTGGTGTTTTATTTTTTTCCTTAAACCAATAAAAGCCCTGATGAAGGTTTGTTAAAACAGACTGAAACACTACAACATAGGTTTATTAAACCTCATTCGTTAATGAAACTAAATGTTTTTTCAATTTTTACAATATTACAAGATTCTTGGTTCGATACCGGCCCTTGCCAACTCAGCGTATGAGTAGCACAGGGATCTGTGCGGTAAAGAAAGGAGCTGATGGTAGGTGTAGCACTCCACCCCAGATGCTAAAACAATCTCCTTGGACTAGCTCTAGTAAAAAGGGTGTGTTTAGAGCTCAGTTGGTAGAGCGTTTGCTTTGGAACAATAAGGTTTCTGGTTTAATACCGGCCCTCGCCAACTCAGCGTATGAGTAGCACAGGGATCTGTGCAGTAAAGTGAGGAGCTTAGAACCACAATGTTCCAGGTTCAATGCCAGCCCTCACAAACTCAGTTCATGGGTAGCACAGCTTGGATCTGTGCAGTAAATTGGGGGAGCTAATGGTAGGTGTGGCTTGTATGTCATGGTGGTAACCCCACTTCCGGGTTTCCCATCAGCCCTCTACTGATCAAGGGGAGTAACTATTTTCTATCTATTCATCAGCAACTCTAATTTGATTCTTTTCATGTGTTAGGTCTGGTTTAGCTCAGTAGAGCATCTGCCTTAAAACCACAATGTTCCAGGTTTAATACCAGCCCACACAAACTCAGTTCATGAGTGGAAACCCCACTTCCAGGTTCCCATCAGCTAGGGCTCAACATTAACGCCGTCCCGTCGTCCCGAGGATGATAAAAATTACATCCAGGACGATCAATACGTCATCCGGGACAGTTTGCCGGGGACAGTAAAATTTTTCCTAAAAGTTAGTACTACATTCCAATATTGACCGTCCAGTGATTGCTACTCTTGGCAATTTTCTAGCTATTTATGGCGGTTGGGGACAATTTTGTGGCTATATTTGTACATATTGAAGTCCTCGAGTGTTTTCTAGCCATTTAGGGATTATTTTTCAATAAATGTAGCACTTTGAGTCACAAAACTTTTCTGGACATATTTTGATACAAATCTAGACCCAAACTAAAAAAAAGTATCAACTGTGGTCTATTTATTTACGTTTTTATTGGAGAGGTTTGCAACTTGGCTTGAACAAGTTTTCTTCTTTTACCAGAATGCATTTTAGGAGGCATCAAAATTAGTTATGATAATTTGTATTAAATTCTAGCAGATTTGAATAAAATAATTTATATTTGGACAAAAAATCCATTTCCTAGTCACTAGGAAATGAATTTTTTGTCCAAATATCCAGAATTATCACTGCTTCAGCTTTTCTTAATGTTTTATTACGTTATTATGCTACTGATGACTGACAAGTATAGATGATGTTAATGAATTAAACAAAAATATTTTGATTTCGGGACGGTCCAAACCCCATTCGGGATGGTTGATAATTTGACAGTCATGAAAAAAAGTTAGTGTCGGGGCCTGCCATCAGCCCTTTACTGATTCAAAGGGAGTAACTCTATTTTCTTTTGGTCTGAACCTAACAATTTGCTGAGTTGATTATTCACATCAAAATAGAAAATCTAAATCGGAAATAACGGGTTGCACAAATGTTACTCGATTGTAAAAATGCATAATCCCAAAAGTCATTGCAACAGCTGTTAACCTTTTCATTCTAATCTGTATAAATAATTGAGGAGGAGGCACTTGCGGTGTAATGGTTATCGTCATGATAAAATAGACATGGTGAAGCAAGTTCAAATCCTGAACGAGGCTGTTTGCATTTCACCTAGTGCTAATACCCTTGGAAAGGTATGTATCCGATTCAGCTATAGGTAAATAGTAGGGCAGACTGTGTTCTCGGTTTACCTTAGTCGGTAGAACGTCCCACTAGGAACCACAAGGTTCTGGGTCTGATACTGGCCCTCGCCAACTCTGTGTATGAGTAGTACAGGGATCTGTGCGGTAAAGTGAAGAGCTGATGGTAGATGTGGCGCTCTGCCTCAGACTCCAAGAAACACTCTCCTTGGTCTAGCGCCTTAATGCTTTATATTGTTGTGGCTTTAGACCTGCATCTGGTTGCTTTGCAGATGAAGCTTTTTAGATCATTACTTGTGACAGGACACAGAATCAGATGAAATGGCCGAAATCATTTAGTAAGCATATAGTGTGAAAAAAAAAAGGTCTGACAAGTTGTAGCAAATATAGTTTATTATTAGCAACAGTGTACTAGTCTTAGTTGGGCAACCAGTTTAGGAGAAGGAAAACTCTGAATTTGAACCAACAGTACTCTGCTTAAAAATTGTCCTTGTGTCAGATTTTGCTCATGGTTGGTTGGTTGGATTTTACGGCATGTCAACCCTTGTTGGGTTATTTTATGCCGAAGACATTTTATTTTATTGATTCTTATTGGGTATTCAATTTTTTCCATTTTATTTCACCCAATTTTAAAAATGAAACATTCCAAATGGTATTATTTGTATTATTTGGACTGTTGTCCTCATCTTCATTGTTATCTGTACAACGTTTTAGCATATGCCCTCCTCTTCTTCAGGTATTTCTTGTCAGACTCTGGAACATTCTTGGACTCAGGAGGGTTCCCGAGTCCGACAAGAAATACCTGAAGAAGGCTGGAGGGCACATCGGCTGAAACATTGTACAGATAACAATGAATATGAGAACAATAGTCTGAATAATACAAATAATACTAATTATCAAGCCTCATCTCAAAAATTCAGAGAAATATTCCAATATTCTTGTGTCACTTAAATGCCCAACGTAAAATTAAAATGAATGGAAAAAAAAAAAAGTTACATGTTTGTTTTATTTGTAATATTGAAATTGTGAATTACGGAATATATTTTGGTAATTTTGATCTTATGTCATCCCGGTCTCCTGCCTTAATTTACGCTATGTTTTCGTGAGCCAACATCAGGTGAATTTCCAGCCCAACTTAGATATTTTCCGAGTTGTGTTTTTGTCACTTTTTTTGGCAAATTAATGTAGATATTTAAACACCCTCAGATTTTTGTTGGCAAATCAATGTAAATATTTTACAATCCCCCTTTTAAGAAAGAGTGAGAGAGAGAGTTAAATCAAGATTATTATACTTTTTACATATTTTGCAATAGCTCTTAAGTAAACATATCAAACGTTGTAATAATTAAATCATCATACTGTTGTATATCCACAGGTCCTGCAAGTAAAGAGAGTTAGATCAAGATTATTATACTTTTTACTTATTGAAGTATTGCAATAGCTCAAGTAAACATATCAAACATTGAAATAATTAAATCATCATACTGTGGTATATCCACAGGTCCGCTAGTTAGAATAAATATCTTTGATCAGTTTAATTTTATTTTTCAGCACTAAAAAAACAAAAAAACAATGTAAGGTGACCCATGTAGGTTTTGTTTGTTTGTTTTTTTTAATTCTTATTTAAATAGATAAAAAGGTTTCATGACACTGAGGTAGATTGTGTTGTTGTCTTGTTTGTAATGTACATATTCTATGCAATTCTTCCTGCTTTCAGCACATGCTATTGTTTTTGAATATCAACCCATTGTACCTGATCAATGTTAATTAAAAAATTATGGAGTACAGGAGGGGGGGGGGGCTCTGAAAATAATACGGAGGCGCATGGTGTAATGGTTACTATTGTAGAAAATGGACATTGCAAGACGAGTTCAAATCCTGGACGCAGCTGTTTGCATTTCACAAAGCACTAATACCCTTGGCAAAGGTACAGATCCAACTAATCACCCTCCAGCTATGGGTAAATAATAGGGCAGACTGGGCTCTTTAACCTTGGTATGCATTATATACCCTACCTATGAACATTAATGGGTATGTCCTAATCCTCATAAATACATTAAATAGAAAAATGTATTTATAAAAAAATTGTATTATCCATTAAGAATTGATTTATTTCAAAACTTTATCGGCATTAAATGACCCACTGAGGTTGATATGCCGTAAAACAAAAAACAAACCAATCATAAATACAGGAGTATTTTGCTGACTGAGTAGTCTTATACCACTAGCAGTGGTTTACTTTCTTCACACTGCTGGCGAGTATCGTATTTTTGTTGATGTTATAAAGATTCCATTTCAAACCTCTATTTGGTTATTTCTCATTTAGTAACCTTTAGGTTACAACAGTATGGCATCCGGTCTAGGAGAAGGAAAACTCTGAATTCAAACCTGCTTTTGACTTATGTCAAAGTGTGTGGGAAGGGACGATAGTTAACACAGGATAAATCGTTACTTTTTTCTTTTTCCCAAGCTGAAGGGGCTCATCAAGGGGACCCGTTTTGAATGTGTTGAGGCCATCAAGAGGTTCATAACGACAGAGATGAAGGACATACCAGAAGAATCCTTCCAGCAGGGCAGAGAAGCATGACAGAAAGATGGGAAAGTGCATTAGATTCATAAAGGGGTCGACTTTGGAGGAGAAAACATTTAGTTGTTTGAATTTTAAATGAATTGTTTGTCACAACAGTCTCATTATTTTTCAGACACACCTTGTATATTTACCAAACACCTCCGCTTGAGCAGGATGTGACTCAAGGTCAATTTCTTAAACAGAGTTTGACTTCAGGGTTTTCCTTCTCCTAGACTGGTTGCCTAACCAAGGTTAAAGAGCCCTGTCTGCCCTACTATTTACCCATAGCTAGATGGAAAGTAGTTGTATTCATATCTACCCAAGGATATTAGCACTATGGGAAATGCAAACATCCTCATCCAGGATTTGAACTTGGGTCGATGATTCCATTTCCTATGAAGGTAACCGTTGCACCATGTGCCTACACATCGTAGTTCTGCTTTTGTGAGCTGGAACCTTGACTGAGAATTAATGAACTATTTCGAGGGTTCAACCGAAACCATTTATCAGGTACACTGGCCAAACTGCATGTCGTGTTTAATGGATGGCTTTTATCATTCGCTTTTTAGCTGCTGCTGCTGCTTTATTTTTTTTTTTTTTTTTTTTTTTTTTTTTTTTTCCAAAGCAATAGTTTTTTTTGAATTTCTGTTATGATGAATTACGATGATTTTATACACTGATCTAATTGGACGGATATCCTCATCTTGTTTGTTTTAGTCACAATATTTCTGCTGTTAGACTCCCTCCAGCCTTCTTTAGCTGTCTGTTGCTATCTGGTATTTTCAAATTAAACCTTTTATTCAATCAACAGCTGTAGATTGGCCTTGTTTCAGTATCTGTGCAGAGAGGATATCTCATATCAGATAAGTCAGGGATTATCTAGAATAGCACAACAAATAAAATTTCCATTATTTCTGCAGTAATGTTCAGAGAAATACTATAGAAATGTTGTAATGTACAAAAAATACTATAGAAATGTTGTAATGTACAAAAAATGATACTATAGAAATGTTGTAATGTACAAAAAATGATAATATAGAAATGTTGTAGTGTACAAAGAAAGACTCTAGAAATGTTGTAGTGTACAAAGAAAGACTCTAGAAATGTTGTAGTGTCAAAGAAATACTCTAGAAATGTTGTAGTGTACAAAGAAAGACTCTAGAAATGTTGAAATGTACAAAGATATACTATAGAAATGTTGTAATGTACAAAAAATGATAATATAGAAATGTTGTAATGTACAAAGAAAGACTCTAGAAATGTTGTAGTGTTCAAAGAAAGACTAGAAATGTTGTAATGTAGTGTAATGTACAAAGAAATACTCTAGAAATGTTGTAGTGTAAAAAAATATAGTATAGTTTCTTTCAATGATATAATTGTGTATAGTATAGATTAGATAGGAATACTTGACGGCATATACAAGGTATGTCAGAAAAGGTATGTCAGAAAACCTTGATGTGAGAAACATCATCCACTGCAAGTTCTTGCCACAGAGCCAGACGATCAATCAGTATGCCTACAAAGAGATGCTGCAGTGTTTCCTTCATTCAGTGTGTGAGAAGAGGCAAGAGATGTGGCAGGATAACTCGTGGGTGCTTCACCATTACAACACACCTGCCCACAGTATCCGAAGGTTCCTGGCCCAGAAGAACATCACTATGATGGAGCAACCTCCCTACTCACCGACCTGGCTCCGTGTGATTTTTTTCCTCTTCCCCAAGCTTAAGGGAACCCGTTTTGAAGATGTGCACAACATCAAAAGGGCTGTGGCTACAGAGCTATGGAGAATCCCGGAAGAATCCTTCCAGTAGTGCATGAAAGCATGTCAAAGAAGGATGGGAAACTGCATTAGACTCCAAAGGGATTACTTTGAAGGGGGATAACTTGTAGTTTGGATTTGAAATAAATCTTTTGTGACACCAGTCCTGGAACTTTTCTGACATACCGTGTATGTGTGTGCAGATTATTTGTATTAGATGGGGATACTTGATACTATATTACTGTGTGCAAATTATTTATCTTCTATATATAATGGAGATAGATTGCATTTTTGTCTGAAGCCGAAACTACGTCACGGCTTATGTCACAGATTCCACAATAATCTAAAGGATTTATTAATGAGAACCTAATTTATAATCAATATAGTTTATTTTTAAAATTTAAAGGAGAAAATTAGTTTATATACACTATGAACTTGTCGTTGTAACATTCGATGGTCTTGTAATAATAATAATAAAAAGACTGGAAAATCTGGAAATCAGAGGAAGAATTGAGACCATCCAGAATACTACACTGCTGCAATCTGCCAGAATACTCAGAAGAGTTCTGGAGACCTGAGGAGACTTGTATTAAGAATCGCTATTTGAAGCTATAATTCTTTTGTATGGATTATCATAAGTAATACTTGAAACCATATAATTGCTTGCAAAGTATTGGTGTTATGTTGGTTGGTTGATTTTAATGGCATATCAACCCGTCTGGGGCTATTTCATGCCTAACAGTTAGGAAGTAATATATGTCATGTATTTATATTTATACTTTTTAGTAATTGGTTTTAACACTGTGTTAGCATCATTGGGGATCATGTTGTATGGTATTGATGAAGTTCATGTCTATATTCTATGGTATAATTTTATTTCCCTCAAGGACTGAATGTCCTCCATGTTGACATTTTCAAATAGATATTTCATATTGTTTGCATTAAAATAACGGTCTCTGATGTGAGCAAAAAACCTGCATTCTATGAATAAGTGTTTAACAGTCAAAGGTGTTTGACATATTTCACACTGTGGTTGTTGTTCTTGTTTAGGAGTGTGTTAGTTTTGTGTGATCAATGTGTAATTGGGACACAATGACTTGTTCTCGACTTTCTTAAAGCTGGTCTCCAGTCTCCCAAAGTGGTGTGAGGAATACTTGAAACCATATAACTGTGTGCAAACAAATGATTATTACTAACAGTTCACAACACCATTGAGGTCTATTTTGTGTTTTACTCAGTAAGGTTTTACTGCTAGTTTAAACCCATTATATCATTGAATAAAGCTTGTTAAAATCTTTCTCTTGTGCATAAAATATATTTTTTCTCTCCCTCTACTCAGCAAAGCTATATTTATCTCCCAATATCTTCAAGGCATTGTGCTACAAAAAAAAAGGCCTCAATGGTGTCATGGACTGTAAATAGAAATAGTTACTTTAAAATTATATCATTTTGCATATATTATTATTAGTAATTTTTTTTGGGGGGTACTATGTTATTAGTAATTTTTTGGGGGTACTATGTTATTAGTAATTTTTTTGGGTACTATGGGTACTATGTTATTAGTAATTTTTTTGGGGGGTACTATGTTATTAGTAATTTTTTTGGGGGGTACTATGTTATTTGTAATTTTTGGGGGGTACTATGTTATTTGTAATTTTTTTATGGGTACTATGTTATTAGTAATTTTTTTATGGGTACTATGTTATTAGTAAATTTTTAAAATTTGATAAATGTCAGCTAAGTCTCTGTAATTTTTTTTTTCTGATGGAGCTTTTCGATTGACGCTACTGCCAAGTGTGGAATTCGTGCAGTTATTCGGTTTTAGAATGCAAAAAGCATTAAAACAATTAAAATTCTTCACCAATTAATGGAAGTGTATAGTGAGTCATGCATGGATGTCAAAAAACGTCCCGAGTGGTATAGGAAGTTAGCAATGACAATGAAGTTCAACACTTCCACAATAAGATTGGCAGTGAGTTGGTATGACTTGGACATACGAAAACTGCCACAGTGCATACAAAAATGCATTGACCGAAATGGTGAATATGTAGAAAAATAGATAAACCAATTGATATTCATTACCAATTAACGAAAGTGTATAGCAAGTCGTGCATGGATGACAAAAACGTCCACAAGTAGTGTAGGGAGTTTGCAGCGACAACAAAGTTCAAGGTTTCGTCAGCGACATGCCGATGAGCTGGTATGACATGGGCATACCAAAACTGCTCCAGTGCATACAAAAATGCATCGACTGAAATGATCATTATGTAGAAAAATAGAAAGATGTTCAAACTTTAAAATTATGTAAACATTTTTGACACTAAACAATAAACATTTCTGTGATTTCTAAATATTTTGAAGACCTTACCTTTGGAATTACCCTTGTAGATGAGAGTAACCCTGCATGTATATTTTTCATTGAGGTTATGGTGCTGTCTATAAAATGCATCGACCGAAAATATAAACATGTTCAAACTTCGTCGTCGTAGTCAGGGTGGCCTAAAGTCAGTATCAGCCAGACAGCGAGGGATTCTATCCCCTTTTCACTAGCACTAGACCAAGAGATTGTTTTTGACGTCTGAGGTGGAGCACCACACCTACCATCAGTTCCTTTACCACACAGATCCCTGTGCGACTCATACGCTGAGTTGGCGAGGCCGGTATCGAACCAGGAACCTTGTGGTTCCTAGTCAGACACTCTACCGACTGAGCTAAACCGGCCCTTAAAAATGATTAAAACATCTTTGTCAATAAACAATAAACGATTCTGTGATTTCTAAATATTTTGGAGACAGCTTAGTTGGTAGAGCACCTGCCTGGGAATCAAGGTTCCTGGTTCAATACCGGTCACTGCCAACTCAGCATATGAGTAAAACAGTTTGAGTTATCTGATCTGTGCGGTAAAGTGGAGAGCTGATGGTGGGTGTGGCACTTCAGCAAAAACAATCTCTGTATCTAGTGCTAGCAAAAAGGGGATAAACTCCCTCGATGTCCAGCTAGTACCGACAATAGGCCATTCTGCCAACTTTTTTTTTTTTTTACCTTTGGTATTAGCTCGTATTTTCTAACTCTAAAGAAAATTAGGACCATATTACCTTTAGGCAACCCCTTTTGATCTCGATTAAGAAAGGACATGTTTTTCATTTACACCGTCAATATCCGGTTGTTTTAACAGACAATTTTTAGATTTAAAAAAAATTATAAAACTAACCCTAACCCTAACAAATAACCGGATATTGACGGTGTAAATGAAAAACATGTCCTTTCTTAATTGAGATCAAAAATGGGTGCCTAAAGGTAATATGGTCCGAAAATTAATTCAAACCTCCTGTAGATTTATTATAGCAGTTGCTAAGAAACCTCTTTATTGATTTCGATTAAGATTAGAATCAGCATCTTGCCCACATTACAAAGCAAATATAAACGCACTAAGAAATTTGTAATAAGAAGATACCAAGAACTACACGTACATATAATGAAATGTGTATATATATCTATTTATATACTAGCAGTATAATCTGGCATTGCCCAGTTTAAAAATCTATACATATATAAAGAGCAGTTGTGTGTATATGTATGTCAGGAGGAAATTTCGAAAATAAAACAATTAATGACAAAGTAAATATATATACACATTAAATATCACCAGGGCTTGGTTTTTTAGCAAAAATAAGAGATTTGATTTATATTAGTGAAGATAATTATAGAATAAAATTTAAATGATAACAGTATGTATTTTATTTTTCATTTAATATTCTAGATAGTAGACATTAACATTTCTTTTCAGAGTAGCTGGATCAATGTAAGGTCTATTTTTTTACATAGGGATTTTAATAGGGCATACTCCAAGGATCCAAGTCGCAATTCAATAATAATGGATCTGCAGGACTAACTTTTAAAAAATTCCCCCTCTACCCAGGTGATGCTGGGTAGCTGCTTCTAGTAATATACTAAAGTACATTTTTTGTCTGGATTTTTCAGATTAGGCTTGGTGTTTATTATTTTGATTTTTCAGACTATTGTCCTCTTCTTAATTGTGGTATGTAAAGAACCAAGAAATTATTTGAAAGAAAATAATAAATAAAATTTCTGTTTCTATTTTTAATTATTTTTTTTTTATATATCTTGTGTAGCGTAATTATTGTGGTCTACGGGGATTGAAAGAGAAAGAGAAGAAAAAGAAATAAGAACAAACAAAGGTTAAAATTTGGAAGAGTAAACATTAAGCAGGGTGCCAGTAATTTGACCGAAGAATGACCCCGGAAATAGATTTAAAAATAAAAACGAAAGTTCCAGGTTTTGACCAGAAACGGATGTGACGCCGGTACGAGAAATCGGGGGAGGAGAAAATCTGCCTCTTTTACCTTGGGTCTAGTGGGAGTCAGACGTTGGTCCTGGTCCCTCGTATGGATGTGGGACAACAGTACTTAGCAGATACTATGCTAGAAGATAGAATAATTTGACGATACTCCCTCTATTTCTCTCTATCTTTCCTTCTCTCTGAAAAAGAACCCACTTTGATTTGTGTCAAATCAAAGCCCCTTGTGACTATACAACTTGTGTGTATGTTGTTTCTGAACTAAAGGCTACTACTAACAACAACTACTACTACAACTTGAGTTGGCCCATGTGACATACCTCATTCTGATACATATATCGTTCTGGAGTTATGCTACATCTTGAAAATGGGATATTTTTTTAAATTAGTTTTCTTTAATAAAATATCAAACTAGAAAAGAATTTGCTTTTAAAAAAATTAACATAATGTATGAGTCATTCAAATAAATTGAAATGTTTAACTATTGTTTTTAAAAGCTATGCATCGTAGAAATTCATTTCTAGAACACAAATTTATAAATGTTTATATAGTAATGCTGCTAGATTCTCACCGCCACTTGTACAGTTTTGAATCACGCCTTTTCTAAATCATTCATTTTGTATAATTTAGTTTCTTTTATTCTAACACATTGAACAGGTGAACAGACAAACAAATGTAGTGACAACTTTTAGATGTATGTGCTGAGATCCAAAATATGTACTCTTAAAGCTTAGCTTCATTTGGATCACACAATCATTATTTCTGTCTGATGATTGTGCGACCCACACAAGACTTTAAGGGGACATAACTTGGATATTTAAGGTTTTAGACCTGCTCTACCATAGTAGCATTAAGCACTTTTTTTAATGCACTTTTCTTATTTGTATTTTATCTTTTTTCTTATATATATATGTGTGTGTGTGTGTGTGTAGTATAGTGAGAAATTTGAAAAAACACAGGTTCAAATAAAATGAGTGGTAAGTTTATTAGCCAACGCTGCAGTGTTTCAATCTGTTTAGTAGATCTTCTTCAGGGTTTGTTTTAAGGAAAATAAATTTATCACAGATAATAAGGAGATTGTGAGAGTCTTTTGTTGATCAATCCACCAAAAAATGCTGAGTGAAAAACTATCGTTCATAGATTGTTTGAAATTATGAAACACAGAGACAAACGGTTCTGAAGCTGACACAAAACATTCTCTTAAGTTGTGTGTATGTGTGAGAGAGAGCTGCGTTAGCTTCAGAACCGTTTGTCTCTGCGTTTCATAATTTATTCAATAATGAATGGAATGATTTTTTTTTTTTCAGAATACAAGGTGTGTCAAAAAGTACAAAAAAATCTTAATATTTTTGACACACCTTGTATATATAAGAGACAGAGAGGCTGCATCTTACACACCTAATTTTAATCAAGTGTGGAAAAGGGAAAGAAACTTTTGATCATATGCAGAATTGCATATAAATGATGAAGTGATTTTTGACAGGCATTATGCTAGTCTAGTAATGATTTATTTGAACTCTACTAATCCTAAAAGATTATTTAATCACGTAAAGGAATTAAAATCTCTTAAAAATTAAACACACATATAAAAGATTTTGAAAAGATTTTTTTTTTCTTGACAGTTCAATAGAATTGAGCTAGGCAAATGGGATTTAGAATAAAAAGTGTTTTATCTATTTGTTTAAAGTTGTATTTACCAAGATAGAAATGAAGAACGAATGGAATGTGGGGGGGGGGGCAGAGTACAAGGTGTGTCAAAAAGTTCAAAAAATCTAGATACTTTTTTGACACACCTTGTATATACTAGAAAAAAAAATATGACGTGTTCATTCACCCATTGAACTCTGAATAGATAATTGTGATTAGAAAAGAAGTGATTTTGCAAAGCAAATTAATTTTAAAAAAGAAATAGGACCAGACAATTTTACAGAAGTTTACCCTATCATTTGTTTAAAAGTTGTAATATATCTGATCGACAGATCTTAACAAAACATTTAGGCAAGATAAAAGAAAAAGAAATTAAAGAAATAAAGCAAGCTAAACCGTGTCATCATTTACTGTGTAAATATCTTAGTCTAATTTTATACATGGTTACCATTTATCAAAGACATTCACCAGTTGTAAAATGTTGACTAATTGAGTTTACAGGAGTCGTTACTAATCTTTGTATTCAGTCTATATCAGGTAAATTGAAATCTCCAACCATTATAATATTTTGAGATTTATCTGATGTAAAATGTACCTCAATGATTGATATGCTAATTAACAAAGAAACCAAACATACATTATGAAAATTACTAATTAAAATTCAGCTGGTGTGCTTATTTAGCCAATCCCTCCACCATGAGCAGGATGTAGCACAAGGTCAGTTTTTAAGTAAAGTATAGCTGGCTTAAAATCAGTTTTCCTTTTTCTTAGACCTATTACCTAACCAGGGCTAAAAACACAGTCTTTTCTACTATTCACTAAGCCGAACTGTCGGCTGGGGCGTTAGAATGCACCAACTGCACCTCTGCAAAGGGGTAAGACTCCCCCAATGGGGCTACCTGTTGGCTGTGGGTGGTGACCCGTGATGCCTAAGGATAGAACCCAGGTAGCTGAGCAGTCCATGACTTGCAATATTCCACTTTAGGCTTTTCTTGGGCGGTCGGAGAGGCCTCCTCCGATCAATCAGCTGGTCACGTCAAGCCCTAGCACCTACATGATTGCCCCAACCCTATTCCCCTTATGGCAGTCCCCAATCCTTCTTATCATATGGGTACTAGAAGGTGGTGGTTGAGGGTCTACATGTCCTGGGAATGACATTAAACTCTATCTGATGGTGAGGTTCCAGTTCTGAAGGTTTGGGGAATGTGGAGCACCTCTTCATTGCCATTGCTCCCTGGTCCACTCTGACCTGGAGTGGTAGTACCTGTTAGGGTCCCATCTATGGGTTAAATAGAAAAACATGAGTTTATAAACAAAATTGTATTATGCATTAAGAATGAATTTATTTCATAACTTTGTCGGCATTAAATGACCCACTGAGGTTGATATGAAACAAAACAAAAACAAATATTTACCGAGATAGAAATGAAAAATGAATAGAACAGTTTTTATTTTTCAGAATACAAGGTGGGTTAAAAAGTACAAAAAATCTAGATACTTTTTAACACACCGTGTATATAATAGAAAAAACATGACACATTCAGTCACCCATTGAGCTCTGGGTAGATGATTGGGATTAGAAAAGAAGTCAGTTTGCAAAGAAATAGGACCGGACAATTTTTTAGTCAAACCTCGCGTTCGTCTCACTTTTTGCATTTAGGATGACGTGGGTTCGATTCTGGCAGACAAGACAATGTCTTGCTCTCTTTCTCAGAGAATACAGTAGTTGCCGTGTATTGCCGAAATCTGATTCCCATTCTCCATCATTTAATGGCTTCAAACTTTGAATTGTAATTTTAGTAGTTTGTATTATCAGAAATTTGAACACTGAATGAAACCATCCTTGAAAGATTGTTTTGTAGAACGACAGACAGATGACATTGCCACATAGACAATTAAATAACCAAATGTCTATGCTAAATACTTAATTAAAAGAGAGCTTAACTGAAACATTCCCCTTGACAGACACATATTCCTGCTCTGTTCATGTTTCTTTTTTTCTTTTTAAGTTGCATCAATTTCAAGTTTTGTGGATCTTTAAAAAAACATTTTGTGGGCACAGAACTATTGGCAGAGCAACTAGCTGAAAATATATGTGGTCACCTCATCAAGTATAGTGACTAACATAAGACCACATTTGGTGCTGTGACCAGGATCCAAACCTGAGAGATCTCCAGTAAGACTAGGTCACCTCATCAAATATAGTGACTAACATGGGACCACATTTGGTGCTGTGACCAGGATCCAAACCTGAGAGATCTCCAGTACAACTAGGTCACCTCATCAAATATAGTGACTAACATGGGACCACATTTGGTGCTGTGACCAGGATCCAAACCTGAGAGATCTCCAGTAATACTAGGTCACCTCATCAAATATAGTGACTAACATGGGACCACATTTGGTGCTGTGACCAGGATCCAAACCTGAGAGATCTCCAGTACAACTAGGTCACCTCATCAAGTATAGTGACTAACATAACACCACATTTGATGCTGTGACCAGGATCCAAACCTGAGAGATCTCCAGTAAGACTAGGTCACCTCATCAAGTATAGTGACTAACATAGGACCACATTTTTTTCCGTCATTTTTGGTTTTTGAATGCCAACACTGTCTCTAGTTGTAGTTTTGTTTAATTTTTCTTTCCAGTGCAAGTATGACATACGTAAAGAAATGCCAGTAATGTTGCTATGATATATGTACAGCGGTGCTAGTATGACATGTTCGGAACTGTTGGTATGACATGTATGGCAGTGCTTGCATGTCATGCACAGCAATGCTGGTATGATGTGCAACAATGATGGTATGGCATATGTATGTCAGTGTTGGTGGGACATATCTTTTTTGGTACCACTACAGTGTGTGGTCTACCAGGACACCTTGCACTATAGCGTGTAGTCCAGTGGGGTGTCCTGAAAAATATGCTGGGGGTAAGCAAAGCTGTAACCGTGCCAGTACTACCAAATGGCTGCACCACTTGGACTCTAATGAAACGCTTGGAAAAAAGACTAGATGGGAACTACACATGGATGCTGCATGCTGTTAGGAACAAATTCTGGAAGTAGCAACCCACAAAACAGCAGCTGTGCAGCCACTTACCTCCCATCTCACTAACCATCCAAGTAAGATGAACAAGACATGCTTGGCACGGCTGTAGAATTAGGGATGAACTCATAAGCAACATTTTCCTGTGGACTATTACACATGGACACACCAGTGTTGGCCAACCAGCAAAAACTTACATTCATCAGCTCTTTACAGACACTGGATGTCATGTAAGAGGACCTGCCAAGAGTGATGGCCAATAGGGACAGATGGTGAGAGAATGTCAAGGTAATCCGTGCTATCAGCACGACTTGATTATGATGATGATGAAAGGTTAAATCAAATGTATTACATGACCTCTAAAAGGTCAACTGAATTTTTTAGTGTTTGTGATTACTGTTACTGGCTTTTGAGATTAGTTTTGAAATTTAACAAATACAAAAAAAAGTTTATAGAATTGAATTATAATTATTTCTGTTTGCCTTTATTAAATTGTTTGTGTTAATATCATCCTTCAAGAACAATGGGAATAAGTAATGAATTCATATTAGCCCACTTTATTTTTCACTATATCAGCAGCAGCTAAATGCTATGCGTTTTCCCTGACTTGTCTGTAGCCAAATCCACTGGGAAGTGTTGTATCATTTTATTGTGGAAAGAGGTTAAAAATTGAATTTTGTATATCAGAGGTACAGATTTTCAAAAGCGGATGTCTACTTACAAGATTCAAATATTTCTTATAATTGGTACATATCTACTGAATCTCTCTAAACTGTTGTCTGCCCTGTCGGCTGTAGCATTAGAATGCACTGACTGCACCTCTGCAGAGGGGTAAGAGGTAATTTATGAGGAAGTGCGTCCCGGTCTCCTGCTTCAAAAATTGCTACCCGGTGACTATTAAAATAACGACCCAGCTCAGTCTATTCAAAAATATCCCTCTTCATATCTATCTATCTATCTATCTCTCTCAATTCGTTCATATTTATATTACTTTAAATACTAAGATTTTTTTTTATTCATGTTTGTTTAATGTCTTGTTTTTAGTTTAAATAAACAAGAATTACGACAAAAAAGATGCAAACCCCCCCCCCAAATACATTTACTTGTCGAAAATATCTATCACCATTTGTTCATATCTATCTATATTATTTTGTTTGTTTATCTATCTATCTATCTCAGTCTATTCCAAACTATATATCCATCTTCATATCTAAACAAGAATTACGACAAATTACGATAAATAAACAAGAATTACGACAAGCTGGGGTTGTTATTTTGATAGTTACCGGGTAGCAATTTTTGAGGCAGGAGACCGGGACGCACTTCCTCATAAATTACCGGGTAAGACTCTCCCAATGGGGCCACCTGTTGGCCATGGGTGGCGACCCGTGATGCTTAAGGATAGGGTCCCAGGTGGTTGAGCAGTTCATAACATGTAATATTCCACTTTGGTCCTTTCTTGGGCTAGACAGGTGGTCGGATAGCCCCCCCTCCTCCGATCAAACAGCTGGTCACGTCAAGCTCTAGCACCTATATGATTGCCCCAACCCTATTGCACTCATGGCAAGCCCCAACCCTTTTTTATCATATGGGTGCTAGAAGGTGGTGGCTGAGGGTCTTCATGTCCTGGGAATGATGTTAAACTCTATCTATGGTGAGGTTCCAGTTTTGGAGGTTTGGGGAATGTGGAGCACCCCTTCATCACTATTGCTCACTAGTTCACTCTGACCCGGAGTGGTAGTACCTGTTAGGGTCCCATCTATGGGTTGAATAGAAAAACATGAGTTTATAAGAAAATTGAGTATCCATTAAGAATTGATTTATTTCAAAACTTTATCGGCATTAAATGACCCACTGAGGTTGATATGGCGAAAAACAAAAACAAACAAACAAATAAAATCTACTGAATCTATCTAAACTGTTGTACGAGGTATGTCAGAACTTTTTTCAAAGAACTGGTTCCTGCGACTGAGCAATCTTCAATTACTAATTGATCATGATCAATTATCTTGGAGCCGGGGTGGGGGGGATGGCTTTATTGCAGCTCGACTTTGCTACACTAAAACATCAGCAACTGACACACAAATAAATACCTTTGTTACTGTTAAACCTAAAACTTTTGTGTCTGTTCTCCTTTGCCTGGCATGTGTCATTCAATTTCTTTTCAAAATGTATGTGGAGTCAACATTCTTATCAGCTCCTGTGACACCAGATTCAAGATCTTTGGTCCAACCTGATCAACACCAGTATTATATTATATCAATATTGAAGATTGGGTGGACCTGAACTTTCGGAACCCCCCACCCCTCTAGAATTTTTCTTAAAAATTTTTTTTTCTTCTTTCAATGGATTATTATCGATTGCACACCAATCTATCAGACTGTAAAAAAAAAATTCAAAAAAGTTATTTATTTTTCGAGTTTTCAGCGGTGCTCAGTTCCTCGTATAAGTTTATTGTAAATCGATCCCCCTTATCGGAACTGCTAAAAAAAAAATGTTATTTATTTATTTTTCCTTCAATGGATTATTATCGATTACACACCAATCTATCAGATTTTTTTTTTAAATTCTTGAAAGTTCTTTATTTTTTGAGTTTTCAGGAGTGCTCATTTCCCTGTATAAGTTTATAGTAAATCGATCCCCATACTGGAACCGCTCGAAAGGAAACTGGCGCAAAGGTGTCAAAGTTAGGGTGGACCAAAAAAACAGAACCCAAATTATTTATTTATTTTCCAATTAAACTAACCTCTAACCCTAACCCTAACCCCCCTAGTTAAAATTAACAGTTTTATTACAAAATTTGTGGGTTCTGTTTTTTCTGTGTCACCTTAATTTTGACACCTTAGTGCAAATTCAGCCCAACTGTTAAGATAGAGCGGTTCCGATATGGGGGATCGATTTACTATAAACTTATACGGGGATATGAGCACCCCTGAAAACTCAAAAAATAAAGTACTTTTTAGAATTTTTTTTTTTTTTTACAATCTGAGAGATTGGTGTGTAAACGATAATAATCCATTGAAGAAAAAGAAAAGAAATTACAAAGAAAAAAAATTTTTCAGCGGTTCCGATATGGGGGATCAGTTTACGATAAACTTATACGGGGAACTGAGCACCCCTGAAAACTCGAAAAATAAATAACTTTAAAAAAATTTTTTTTTACAATCCGATAGATTGGTGTGCAATCGATAATAATCGTTCAAAAAAAAAAAAGAAATTAAAAACAAAAATTTTAGAGTTGGAGGTCCGAAAGTTAAGGTCCGCCGAAGATTGTATTTACTCTCAGAGCATTGTCAGGGCTTAGAATATGCTGACTGTAACCTCAGCAAAGGGGTATTCTCCAATAATCCACCAAGATCTTTTTTTAAAAAAAAAAACTCCTCTGGTTAAAGATGAGACTGTCCAAATTGTCCAAGATGAAATACAAAAATGTAAATCCTGGTGTTGCTTATCTGCCGAACTCTTTTTTTCTTATGAGTGTTATCACCTCATCTAAACAATGGACCATTCCATTTTTATTATAAAGAGAAAAAAGAGAAGAAAACGACATACTACACAGAAAAAATATGATAAAAAAGAAAGAGAGAGGGGGTGAGCATGCAGAAGCGATAACGCTAATCTGTTTCAATCGAACATGATGAAAAGGAAAGAAATAAATAAAAATAGAGTGAGAGAGAATTAAATTAAGATTATTATACTTTTTTACATATTGAACTATTATGCAATAGCTCTTAAGTAAACATATCACATATAATAATTAAATTATCATGCTGTGGTATATCCACAGGTTCTGCTAGTAAACTTTAATTCTGTTAGCCTCTGTTGTCAACGGTCAACTACCAATAAATTTAGTAGCAGCAGCAGTCACTGCTATTGTAATTGTGTCAGGCACAAAAGTGACCGAGGTGGTGTCAGTGTAATCTATTTTTGTCCACCCACACAGCATGGAATCTTTTTTTATGTACCTGTATTTATTCATAGACCCTCCCTCCTTCCCTCTATTATCAATCCATACATACACAGATATTATTCTCCCAAAAATTGTCGGCTAAAAAAAGCCATGTCATAAACACACCGCATGTGTATTTACTTCTCATACTGTCGTGTACAAGAAGTCACTATAAGAGGAATAGGAACCTACTTCTAAACAAAATGAAAAATCTAAGAAGGTTCGGTTGGTGTAGAGGTTATGATACTCGCCTGTCAGCTTGACAGTCAGGTTTCGAATCACGCACAAGGCGGTCTTTCTATCTATAGCTCTGCTGATGAGGCCTAATAGGACGAAATGTACATACAGAGATTGATTTTTCTCGATTTGTTTAGCCTTACATTTAAATAGGTATGCCCACCTAATTAATTAATTATTAATTAACTTTCAAAATTAGGTATGACATACACAGATATATATTATTATTTATATATTATTTTTTTTTGCTTGAAGGCAGTTACAATGCGTATATCGTATAAAATTCGATAATTAATGAAAATAATCATGACAAGCGAACTCGGCAAATATTGCCCCCTACGTAGAACATCGTACAGCAGCCGTTTCAACTTTATTAAGTCTCATCAGCGATGTATACTTACGATTTCCCTCCGACAGAAATCGAAAACTGGGAGCTCAGCATGCAGAGTCAGAGACTTACCACTGGGCCACCGATATGCAGCGAACGATATATGTGAAATTAGCTTGTCAAGTGTAAATATGTCACTATTACTACTATACAAAGCAGAGAGTGGACGTTAAGATCGCAATTTTTTTTAGGCCTACGTTCCAGCATGAAGAAATGAGATTAAGGTAATTTGCTTTAGAAGCATTGTTGAATAAAGTACATTATTATTTATATATATATATATATATATATTTTGCATGAAGGCAGTTACAATGTGTATATTGTATAAAATTCGATAATTATGAAAATAATCATGACAATATATATATATATATATATCTATATATATCTATATCAGTCATCCACAGACACGTGTTTCGAAGTTTACTTCTCATCAGTACGGCTCGACTTTTTAACTGATACCTCTAGCCAGGTTCGAAACCCGACAGAATTTTCGTCTGCCAAGCTCCTTATCCTTGCAGCCATCAGTGGCTGTCAGTCTAGGGGTGAACAATTAATTGATACATCCCTATGGGGAATGTTTTTATAATCACCAGAGGACTCAAGTCTGTAAACAGGCAAATAACAGCATACGCTAAACAGTGAAATTTCAATTAATGTCCCTCCTACAGTGCTCACCCATGGGAGTTGGGAGCATATATATATATATATATATATATATATATATAAACGTAGATATAAGGTAGAACCATATGTGCTTTTACTTAGCTTATCATTGAGATTATAAAATTTTATTGAAATTTGAATTGTAATTATACATCTGTATACTACTAAAATCCTCATTATGTAGTGCAATGCTGTCTTTTCTGGCACTTTCCTTTACTAAATACTAGAAGTGGCTACCCAGCATCAATTGGGTAGATAGATACAAATATCTATTATTATACTAAAGCTGAGTGAATCAATGTTTGTCTCCTAAAGGCTTTTTTACTGTTTAGTTTAATGACACAAAAATTATACGACATTATTCCTTACTTTTAGGATTGAATTATGTTTGGAAAAAAATTGTTTTAATTGGTTCTAATAAGACGTAATTAGCAATTAAGTAAAAAACTGACTTGTCCCTAACTCACATACTGCCTATCACTTTAACCCTCTCTATGTATATCTTGATTACCTCCTTGTTATATATGTTAGTTTCTCTGTGTGAGTAACAGAGAGATGGGAGAGTGATTGTGATAGACATTTAACTACTCACTTTATTTTTATGTTAAGATTCAGTAATGAGTCTGTAGCTTGATAAAATTCCATGATCCATTTCTATTTAAATTATGTAAAACGTTTCCTTCCTTAGAAATCTTACAATATGATTTTGATGTTTTCTTCTTTTTAAATCTCCGGACATATTTTTTTTCTACTTCTACTTCTACTTTTTTGTTTTACAGCATATCAACCTCACTGGGTTATTTAATGCCGATAAAGTTTTGAAATAAATCAATTCTTAATGGATAATACAATTTTGTTTATCAACTCATGTTTTTCTATTTAACCCATAGATTGGGACCCTAACAGGTACTACCACTCCGGGTCAGAGTGGACCAGGGAGCAATGATGATGAAGGGGTGCTTCACATTCCCCAAACCTCGAACCTCACCATCAGATAGAGTTTAACATCATTCCCAGGACATGTAGACCCTCAGTCACCACCTTTTAGCACCCATATGATAAAAAGGGGTTGGGACTTGCTATAAGGGCAATAGAGTTGGGAAAATCATATAGGTGCTAGGGCTTGACGTGACCAGCCGATTGATCAGAGGGGGCCTCTCCGACTGCCCGTCTAGCCCAAGAAAGGGCCAAAGTGGAGTATTGCAAGTCATGAACTGCTCATCCACCTGGGTTCCATCCTTAAGCATCATGGGTCGCCACCCACAGCCAACAGGTGGCCCCATTGGGGTAGTCTTACCCCTCTGCAGAGGTCCAGTCAGTGCATTCTAATGCCCTAGCCGACAGAGCGGCATATTTTTTTTTCCTTTTTTTTAAAAATTTAATTCACTTTGCAAACTCCTTTTTCCCTAATCCCAATTATCTACCGAGAGCTCACATTTTGTCTAGTACCTATAAAAACATAGATATAAAGTAGAACCATATATGCTTTTACTAAGCTTATCTTTGAGATTATGAAATTTTATTGAAATTTTATTGTAATTATACCTCTGCAGGATGCTGATAGCTTTTTGATTTAGTCCATCCTGGGACGCATATATTTGCTTTGAATGAGTCCTCAGGAAAATTCATAGGTCCCAACTAAAGTTTCTTAATAGATTGTAGGGTTTTTATTTATGATCTGGAGAAACAACTAAATTCGTCAAACTCCTACCTTGTAACCTACCCTGTATAATTTGTTTCTAAGAAACTATTGAAATGTATTTACTGTTAGCTTGAAATGATGAGGGAAGAAAAAAGAAAAACACTGGGACTCATGGATATGATTTTAACTGCGTCCTTTCAGATTTTTATGCGTCAGAGATGTAGAATGCATACCTATAAGCATCTCTACATCTGTATACTTCTAAAATCCTCATTATGTAGTGCCATGATGTCTTTTCTTGCACTTTCCTTTAATAAATACTGGAAGCAACTACCCAGCATCAATTTGGTTGATAAATACAAATATATCTATGTGAAGAAAATGTTTTCAAAAAATATAACAGACACAGGATGTTACGATCAGAGGAAAAATTTTATATGTCTATACTTAAGTATTTCAGTTTATGATAAACCATCATCAGAACAATGCAAAAAAAATTTTTGTAAGGGAGAAAAATGTCAAGTGTATAGTGAATGTGTGAATATAATGTTATTTACTGTTAATTTTTATATGTGTGTTTGTTTACGAAAGCTGATAATGTGATCATTGCATGTGAAAAAACGGAAAATGAAGATCACAAGATGACGCATGTAGAACGTGAATAGGCCAAGATGAAATGTTAACATTGATATGATCGTAACATCCTGTGTCTGTTATATTTTTTGAAAATATTTTCTTCACATATTGTCGGATTAACTTCCTCATCGTATTTCCAAATATATCTATATAAACGTTAAGATTGTATATAAAATACAAATCGCTATACTCAACTATACTATACTTGGTTATTTCGTATAAGTCTAACATAAACAAAGGGAAACCACTCTTGACTGATAAATTATTTATTTATTTTCCCATTAAACTAACCCTAACCCTAAACCCTAACCTTAAACCCTAACCCTAACCCCGTCTTCTTTTTTCCTAGTAGATCAATAAATAAATAAATAATTTATCAGTCAAGAGTGGTTCCCCTTTGTTTATGTTAGACTTATAGGAAATAACCCTATACTTCTTTGAGCTCATGGTGTTATCGGTATTGTCGTAGGAAATGGACACATCGAGACAAGTTCAAATCCCGGACTAAGCTGTTTGTATTTCCCACAATGCTAATACTCTTGTGAAAGGTATGCATTCAACTCTTCTCCCTCCAACTATGGGTAAATAGTAGGGCAGACTGGGCTCTTTAATCTTAGTATGGCAACCAGTGTAGGAGAAGGAAAATTTTGAATTCAAACCTATTATTTGTATTGACTAAAAAAATAAGAATTTATATATATATTCTATAAAGGGCCAGGTTAGCTCAGTCGGTAGAGCGTTCAAGGTTCCCAGTTCGATACCGGCCCTCGCCAACACAGCATATGAGTAGCACGGTGATCTGTGCGGTAAAGTAAGGAGCTGATGGTTGGTGTGGTGCTCCACCTCAGATGCCAAACAATCTCCTTGGTCTAGCGCTAGTGAAAAGGGGATAGGCTCCCTCACTGATTGGCTGATACCAACTTTAGGCCACTTCGATGACTATATATCTTCTATTAATAATAGAGATTCGGTCTCTTTTTGTCTGTAACCAAAACTATGTCACTGTTTATGTCACCGTCATTTCAAGAATTAAGTAAGTTTATCAATGAGTATCTAATTTATAGTCAGTATCATTACGACATAAAAAATATTAAAATTCTATGAAAAATCAATTAATTGTAAAATGTTCATGAAAATTTTGATACTTATTCACCTTTTAGATGAATTTATGGTTGAAATAGTTTTTTCCTAAAACATATTTGGTGAAATATTCTTTTTTTTTTTTTTACTACGTCGACCTCTCACCCCTATTTAATTTTATGAAATCCGAACAAAATATTTTTTACTCGTGCGATTTTTAGATTTTTCTCTAAAGATAAGTCTGAATAATTAAATCAGAAATTTTTAGAAACATTTTGGAGGTCCCTACTGTCGTAAAAACAAAACAAATATCTCAGTGGAGTGGGGTGGAGTGGAGTGAATATGATGTTTTTTAAGTAATTAAATATTTTTAAAACATTAAACTTTTTATTTTTTATTTATTTAATTCCCTCCCCGCTCAGGGAATATCTTTCAAAAATCTATGTTTACACCGCCCGGAGTGCGTTTTCTTCTACTTTTATATAATGTTTTGAAACGCAGTAAATTTAGTAGCAGCAGAAGCAGTCGTTACTATTAAGATTGTGTCAGGCACAAAAGTGACCGAGGTTGTGTTGATATGTAGTTTTGTCCACCCACACATCATGGAATCTGATTTTCTCTTTGGGAATGACCTATTTATTTTTTATTTATTTATTTTGTTCTGAAAAGCTTGTGAAGGGCGGAGCACTTTTATGTTGCCCCGATCTTTATTGAATAGGCTGTTTTTAATGACTTTGTTCCTCTTGGCTTTAATTGCAAGGGCTGATGTGTTTGTTGACAGTAACGACAATAAATAAAGTAACCCCCTGCTTAGCAACTTTGTGGGTATGTAACAGGGTTTGTGAAATATTTTCAGTCTTTAATGTGAAAGATTATTAAGTAAGTTATTAAGTATGAAATTTGAATTGTAATTGTACATCTGTATACTACTAAAATCCTCATTGTGTAGTGGAGTGCTGTCTTTTCTGGTATTTTCCATTACCAATCACTCCACAAGTGGAGTTTAACAGGTTTTAATTCAGAGTTTTCCTTCTCCTAGACTGGTTGCCTAACAAAGGTTAAAGAGCCCAGTGAAATAGATCACTAATTAGAACTGAGCCTACCCTAGTAGTGACTACCCCAAGCGGAGTTTAACAGGTTTTAATTCAGTTTTCCTTCTCCTAGACTGGTTACCTAACCAAGGTTAAAGAGACCCGTCTGCCCATTTACCCATAGCTGAAGGGAGAATAAGATGTTAATTTATGACCGACAGTTAAATTACCTTCAGGACTGTTTGACACAGAGGAACACAGGACTTTTTTTTAAAAATCTGTTTTCAACTGTCTTAAGAATAATAAAGGAATCCTCATTTTGCATCTGATGATGCGAGCTACTAGACAAAATCTCTAGGTTCCATGAAATAGTCTATGATGCTAAAAATCTAAATCTTCTGTTATTTTTTCCTGATATAATTTTGCTCTATGACTCTAACAATAAGAGCACACATTAAACTCTGCAAAGTACAACTTTTAAAAAATACTACGACGTAAGGAAGATTTCTTCACCTGATCTTTGGATTATATATGTGTATATGGAGAAAATTTAGAAAAACAAACACAGGATTTTATGAAAGATGGAAAATTTATTGTCGATACTCGAGTATTTCGGTTTTACATTGGAAACTTTTTTCAGAACTATGAAAATGAGAAGAGAAGCAAGGATTTGTGTGGATAGAAGATGAAGGATGTTTTGGATGCGTTGAATTAGAAAAATGTATAGAAAAAAGTTATTTACTATTAGTCACGTGGCGTTTGTAGTTGAAAGTTGATGACGGGATTATTTTTCTAATTCAACGCATACTAAACATCCTTCATCTTCTATCCACACAAATCCTTGTTTTTTCTTCTCATTCTCAGTGTCCTGAAAAATCTAAATCTTGTTATACTTTTTACTTATATATATAGGGTCCGGGCTAGCTCAGTCGGTAGAGCGTTCGACTAGAAACCACAAGGTTCCTAGTTCGATACCAGTCCTCGCCAACTCAGCGTATGTGTAGCACAGGGATCTGTGCGGTAAAGTAAGGAGCTGATGGTAGGTATGGCGCTCCACCTCAGATGCCAAAACAATCTCCTTGGTCTAGTGCTATTGAAAAGGGGATAGACTCCCTCGCTGACTGGCTGATACCGACATTAGGCCGCCCCGACGACTTTACTTTACTTTATATATATAATGTTCTTTTATCTTTCCTCCAGTCTATTTGAAGAAAACTTTCTTTTCAGATACTACAATTTTCCTAATTCATTTTTACATTTGTTTCTTTTGTTTTACTTTCATGAAATCTTTCTTCTTCATTTTTTTTTTCTTTTCTTTTTTTTTTTTTTTATTCATACAAATTCTTTTGATTTCTTCAGCACTTCTGCTTCTCTATGATGTCACGAATAAAGCCAGCTTTGACAATATTCGGGTAAGTGTTTCAATAATATTTCTATTCAACTTTCCTTTCCTGTTAGCCTGCCTTTCTTTTTCTTGTTGAAGTTCTGTTTTCATTTGGGCAAAAGTAAAAATCGGTCTTTCTAGGGTAGAGAAGATGAAAATTGAATAAACTGACACTAATCACCGTCTGCACTGCAATTCAACTTTAAAGTGAATTGAAGAATCAATTTTGAGAATTAAATTCAGGATCAGAATTGAATTGAAGAATCAATTTTGAGAATTAAATTCAGGATCAGAATTAAATTGAAGGATCAATTTTGAGAATTAAATTGAAGGATCAGAATTAAATTGAAGGATCAAAATTGAATTGAAAGATAAGTTTTGAGAATTAAATTGAAGGATCAGTTTTGAAAATTAAATTGAAGGATCAGTTTTAAGAATTGAATTGAAGGATCAGTTTTGAGAATTGAATTGAAGGATCAGTTTTGAGAATTAAATTGAAGGATCAGTTTTAAGAATTGAATTGAAGGATCAGTTTTAAGAATTGAATTGAAGGATCAGTTTTAAGAACAAAATGAGGGTTCAGTTGATTGAATTGAAGATCAATTCTTAAAATCAAAACTCTTTTGTTAATATCAGTAATTACAAAAAAAATGCTTTAAGATTTTAACTTTTTTCTTTTTTTTCTTTAAATTTTAGAATATATTGATTGATTTATTTTCTTTGTTTAATGGCATATCAACCATCATGGGTTATTTAATGCCAAAGCTATCATTGTAGAACAGCTGTAGTGGTACTATTTAACCCATAGTTGAGGAGTTCATACCTTTCCCAAGGGTATTAGTCCAAAAGTGATGCTTACTTGCTTATTAAAGATTTGCTTAGTCAAGCACACAGGTTTGTTTCTGGTAGCTGCTGTTCCAAAGTGATCACCCATCCTTGAAGTGAACCAGCTTGTTGCTTCTTAACTTTGTTGTTGATTAGATTCTTTTCTCTTTACAGGCTTGGCTGACAGAAATCAACGAATATGCTCAAGACGACGTAGTCATTATGTTATTGGGGAACAAAGCTGATATGTCTGGGGACAAGATAATCCGACGAGAAGATGGAGAACGACTAGCAAGGGTAAGTACAAGGAAATAATATTATGTTGCACAATTGTTACATAATTCATGGGTAGCCTATAAATTATGTATGCCAGTCAATGAAAGGGAGTGAGTCTTTCCTCTTGCCTTCTCCTGCTTTCAATCAACATGGGGTGAGTTATAGCGGGCATGTCAAACATGCAGTGCACACACAGACTGCACTCTCAAACGGTGCTTTTACAATAATCCCTTGGTAAAGATTCCTGTTGGCCTTAAGCCAGAGCACTTGTTCAATTGAATTGGATCCTTGGTAATGAGTCCTGAGTATTGGTAATCCTGTGTCACTCCTCAGTGAGTGCAATTAGAATTATGGTCAATGTGGGGGGTTTAAATAGTGTATCGGCCACGCAGTATGGTTGGTGATTGGCCAGAGTAATAAACAACATGACAAAAATATTCCAACATCTTTTAAGGGCATCTTTTAAGTCATGTAATAACTAATCAACAAGACTTATGACTTTGATCAAAGGTTTTATTTGCCCGTTTACTAACTCATCGCACGGAGTCACAACCGAAATAGGACACGTCTGTCCCACTTGAAGTCTGGCTGCAAACTGATTAACTAACTAAATCTCATGTGAGACTTGCGAGATTCTAACTGTCTAGTGATTTTCCATTCTATGATCTGAAAACACTGGCCCCTTAGAATTCTCCTACAGGGTGTTGCCAATAATCTATGATACCACATAGATTATGCAACACCTACCCTCTAAGCATAAAATTAGACGGGTTCCCTAAAATTGTCATTGGCAAACAAGTACACAAAGCCTATAATGAGAACAGAAATTTGTCAGATCGGACAGCTGGATCTCTCAACTGAAAAAGACGTTCTCCCAACTGTCAAAGTACCCTGACCAAGTCCTTCCGCTTGCAACAATTTTTCCAGCAGTCCTCCACCAAAGCTCACTCGCCTCTCGATCATCGCATGTCTGTGTTTTCATTAGCAAGATGAAAACGCAACTGTGTTGGTGTGGGAAGGCAGGCCTTAGATAATTATTAACTGCCCTAACCAAGATCCTACATCCAGGCCAATCATGCCCAGTGCTGCCATCACAATGTAGAAATTTGCATATGCACCGAGGTAGTCTGACATTGATCCACGACTCATGATCAGGAGGATGTGAGTTCAATCTCTGTGGTTGTCTACTACACTCCTCATTTTGCATGCCAGACATGTTCATGCTCACTTTGAGCTACCACGTATTGTTATATAGCCCTTTTGTGGATATATAAATAAGAATGATAGAGTCTTCGGCTGAAAGTGAGAGAGACAGACAGATAGAGTTAAGACTGTGACTTACTTGTTTCTTTGTCGTCGCCATGTTTTTATTTCCTTTATTCTTTTGGCCAGTTGTCGTATCCACTCTTTTAGCTTCTAGTCATGCATTAATCAACTACAAGACTTTGTTTTTCTTTGATCAAAGATTTTATTACTGCCCATCCGGATTCCTTATTTACCGCACGGTTGAGCCAACCTCAGCAGAACATGTCTGTTCTGAGTGCTATTTAGGTTGAAACTGAAATCTAAATTAACTAAATCGCGTGACTCGTGAGATTCGCGCCTTTGGGGTCATAACCGTCTGGTAGTTTTTCATCCCCTGATCTGAAAACAATGGCCCCTTAGAATTCTCGTTACAGGACTTGTCAAAAACCCACACCAACACACAATTATGCAACAGTATGTAATTTCTCTCGCTACAAATCCCTTTTTAAAAAAAAGAAACATAACAGGAATACGAAGAGCAATAATCTCAAGAATTAATCTTTAATCTCTTTTAATCTTTAATCTCTTTGTTGCATAACTCTTCTAATATCTGCTTCAACCAGTTTTCTGTTCTTCATTTAGGGTTAGACATCTCTCTCTTGGGCTAGACGGGCGATCAGAGAGACCACCTCCGATCAATCAGCTAGTCACGTCAAGTCCTAGCTCCTATATGATTTTCCCAACCCTATTGCCCTTATGGCAAGCCACAACCCCTTTTTATCATATGGGTGCTAGAAGGCGGTGGCTGCAGGTCTACATGTCCTGGGAATGATGTTAAACTCTATCTGATGGTGAGGTTCCAGTTTTGGAGGTTTGGGGAATGTGGAGCACCCCTTCATCACCATTGCTCCCTGGTCCACTCTGACCCGGAGTGGTAGTACATGTTAGGGTCCCATCTATGGGTTAAATAGAAAAATGTATTTATAAAAAAATTGTATTATCCATTAAGAATTGATTTATTTCAAAACTTTATCAGCATTAAAGTTGATATGCCATAAAACAAAACCAAACCAAACCCTCTCTCTCTCTCTCTCTCTCTCTCTCTCTCTCTCTCCGGTGTAGAGATTCCCTGTTTTTAATTGCATAAAAGGTCAACAATATCAAATGTTCCTTATAAATATGTTTGTTTTTTTGGGGTTTTTTTTGTTTGTTTACCTTTTTTACTAATGCAGAAGGATATTCTGTTGCTGCTACTGCTGTTGCTGGTGCAGTGTATTGACAAGTGTTTATGATGAACTTTTGAGTTGTTTTATTTTTTTATTTTTCTCAGGACCACAATGTGGCCTTTATGGAAACCAGTGCCAAGACAGGCATGAACGTGGATTTAGCATTCATGGCAATTGCAAAGTAAGTCATCAATCTTTAATAATTCAATACCTATACATACATACATACATACATAATAATAATAATAATCTTATTATAATGGAGATTGTGTGTTTTTATGTCTGTAACCGAAACTATATTACTACTCAAGTCACAATTCCCTTAGTTATTTACGTCACATTCTTCATGATTTTATTTTTCATCTAAAACTCAATTATTAATAAAAATTGTTATACATTATTAATACTGTCGACTATATCTACATGCGAATAACGTGCTATTGTATTTATATATAAACCAAAATAGCGGTTTACAGTGTGAACGGGAAGCCTATTTGCATATTGATATTAAAAATTTGATTTTAATAAATATGTGCTTAGTATTATTGATTTCTAACTGGTTGGTTTCATCGGAATGAATATAAGCAAAATTCTCTTCAATGAATCTTAAATCCTCTTTTAACTAAATTCTTAAATTAGAAAAAATAACAATGAAAAACAAGAGTGATGGAAGAGTAAGTTTCAGTCGTTCTGTCTATCGATTACACTCGCCTCTGTTTCAAATCTTTTTATCTGCATTCATTCTTGTTTAGTTTCATTAGCCTTTCTAATTTAATAAAATATTTTATTACATCAAAACTTAAATACTTGCACCCGGAGGGTGCATATATTTGCTAGTAATAATAATAATGATAATAATGGTTGTCAACTCGTGTTCGAGTGAGACCATTTCCTATTATTTTTTTTTTATCATAGTTGAGTGCCAGTAGCATTTGACACTCTATCCTTGTGTTTTCTCAGATGACTCACCAGGCCAGTCCTGGAGAGACATACTCTTCCACATAAACTACATGTTGGAACTTCTCCACTTTGAATGTTGCTTTTTACCCTTTCTAATAGCCCGTTTCAATTTTTGGTGTTTAATTCAGTTGGACTCAAATTCTTCCACAGACAGGTAGATGGTAGTATCTGTTATGGTCCCATCTATGGATTGAATTGAAAATTAGTTTTTTTTTAAATTGAGTTTAAAAAATTTTCTTCCAAATTATCACTACAAATTTTTTCAAAACTTTGCCAGCATTAAATGACCCACCATGGTTGATATACCGTAAAACAAAACGAACAAGGAAAACTTTTCAGCCTGCTCTAGTATCTTATTATAGTGGAAATTCACTTCCGATTTTTGTCTGTAACAAAAATTACGTCACTGCTTACGTCACATTACCCAAAATCATCATAACATAGAATAAATACACTCAAAATTTGAACATGCAACATTAGACAGTCCTCATTGTTTTTTAAAACAAGTTTTAATAAATACATGACTGATATTATATATCTATATATAGTTTGTTTTATTTTAATACATATTTAAAGTTTACATTTCAAATTGTTTTATTTTTTAATCCTTTAATGAATTTGATGATTTTACTTATGTAGGGTACAAACTCGCTGACATTGAATTTTTAACCCCTCAGGCAATATGTTTCAAAAATCTATTTTTACATCGCCCGGAGGGTGTTTTTATTTTGCTAGTAGTAATAATATCTTGAATTTTTATGAAATTAAGCATTGTCAGCCATTAATTTTGACCAGTATTTCTTTCATCTTAATTCTAATTCTTTTTCATTATGACAATTCAGACCCACAGTCATCAGATAGTAATAAACAAATAGTAATATCATCTTGAATAGATTTTTATTTTGTACTAGTTATTATAATGGATATTGTGTGATTTTTCTGTCTGTAACTAAAACTATATTACTACTCAAGTCACAATTCCCTTAGTTATTTACATCACATTCTCACCCGGAGAGTGCATATATTTCCTAGTACTATTAACAGTTTGAAAAACTAATAATACTAATTTTCTGTTGTTTTTTTTTTCTATTTCAGAGATTTGAAGATGAAACGAACCAGAAAACCCGATGAACCTGCGTTCAACGTCGCTGAATATGTGCAGCAGGAGAATACAATCAAGGTGGGTAGCTGCTGTTGAGGAGGAGATCTTAGCCTTACCCCTGCCGGTAACCAAAAAAAGAAGTCAGAGGTCAGGCGCCCTTTGAACTTTGACACATTTCTCTTGACCTTCACGAAAAACCTTGGATATTTCTTCTCTACATTCAAGGACGACATTGTTATATCCCGGAGCTGCTGCCGCTGTTGCATGTGCTGCTGCTGCTGCACTCCTGGCTGCGGATGTCGCAGCCAGGCCAAAAAAAGAAAAGAAAGAAAACATTCTGGGTTTAGACGATCTTTCCCATGAATATGTCACAGTTTGTACGTGGTTAATCCGCCTTTAGTTTGTGTCTGTAGAACAAAACAGAAATGTAGAAGCAAAAGATTTTTATTTGTTTATTGTTTTTCTTTCTTTTTTCATTTTTTTTCCCGTTTTTTCTTTCTTTTTTTTTTTCTTTTCTGACCCCTATCCTCCTGGAGGTGGACCTGATTTTTTAAGCAAAAACATTTTTTTTCTTTTTTCATTTCTAACAGCCCCCCTCACTGGAGGTGGACAAAATCACATTTTTCTTTTTAAATTTTAATTTTTTTCTTTTCTAACCCCCCTCATCCCTGGGGGTGCACCTGATTTTTTAAGTAAAATTACATTTTGGGGGGCGGGGGTCTAACCCCTATTCTCCTGGAGGTGGACCTGATTTTATAAGCAAAATCCTTTTTTTTTTTCTTTCTTTTTTTTTCTTTCTTTTTTTTTCTTTTAAAATCCCACCCCACTGGATGTGGACCTGATTTTTTAAGCAAAAACACATTTTTTTTTTCATTTCTAATACCCCCACCCCACTGGAGGTGGACCTGATTTTTTAAGCAAAAACACATTTTTCTTTTTAGATTTGAAAAAATCTTTTCTTTTCTAACCCCCACATCCCTGGAGGTGCACCTGATTTTTAAAAGTAAAATCACGTTTTTGGTTTTTGTTATTCAATGTGATTAAGTACAAAAACCAGTCACTATTCTCTTTTTTTAAACCATCAACCCTTGGAATTATCTGTCCACTCAAATTTTAATCAAAGTTCTCCTTAAAAATTCCATTCATCTTTTTCTATTGACAATTCTCACTCAGAAAAGTTGATTCAATTTAGAAATATCTAATCTGATAATCTAGCTGATAAGCTGTTTTTGAGATTTTTTTTTTATAACTGTTAATAGTAAATAAATGGTATTGAAAGTTTATGAAAACAGTGGATTTATCTCCCTTTCCTGTTGTTGTTTTCAATAAAGGTGGAAAAAAACAACACTTTCTCTTTATTTAAAAATAATCTATTTTATTTATTTATTTACTTATTTTCATTTTTTATTTTTTATTTTTTTGTTTGTTTGGGTCTGCTGGTTTTATTTTTAGTGGAGTTGTCTCCCATCTCCATCATTTTCCTTATTTTTCTTTTCAGAAAAGTAAGAAATCACCTATTTCATCTCGCTATTCCTTTCACCGTTTTCCTATATATGTTTTTTTTTTTTTTTGCTTATATTATTGACAAAGGTGTTGTCTCTCTTTAGCATCGTTTTTTTCTTTTCTTTCTTCCTCTCTTTCTTTTGAGAAAGGTTGGAAGAAACTAATACTATCTCATCACACAATTCTTTTTGCTGTGTTTTCTTAATCTTTTCTGTTGTTTTTTTGTTTTGTTTATCTCTTATTTTATTGATAAAGGAGTTATTTTTCTTTCTTTCTTTCTTTCTTTCTTTCTTTCTGTCACCTTTTTTTTTCACCTTCGTTCTTTCTTCTTTTTTTTAAAAAAAGGAAGAAATCAACATTATCTCATCTCTCTATTCCTTTCACCCAGTTTTCTTTTTTTTTTTTTTTTTTTTTTTTTTTTTTTTTTGCTTGGCTCTCATATTATTAACAAAGGAGTTGTCTCCCTTTACTCTCGCTTTTTATCTTTCTTTCTTTCTTTTGATCTTTCTTTCTTTCTTTTTCTTTATTTCTCTCTTTATTTCTCTCTTTCTATCACATTTCTTTCTCTCTTTCTTTCTATTTTTCTATCACCTTTCTTTCACCTTTTTTTCTTTCCTTCAAGAAAGGTAGGAAGAAATCAACACTATCGCATCTCTCTATTCCTTTTGCCCAGTTTTCTTTTTCTTTTTCTTTTTCTTTTTCTTTTTCTTATTTTTTACTTAGCTCTCATATTATTGACAAAGGAGTTATCTCCCTTTACCAACACCTTTTATCTTTTTCTTCTTTTTTTCGGGAAAGGTAGAAAGATATCAGCACTATCTCCTCTCTGTATTTTTTCTCTTACCCAGTTTTATTTATCTATTTTTATGGTTGGCCCAGCTCATCTTATAATGGTGGTGTTGTTTCTTTTCCTCTCATTTGAAAAGATCAACACTTACTCTCACCCTATTCATTATGATTGGCTTTACTTGTCCTATCAACAAAGGGTTACTTATATCTCTAATTATGATAACATTATTGTGAAAGTATTAAAAAGGAAGAATTTTAAAAATTCCTTTTTTATTGTTGGAAGCCGTAAAATTCTGGGATAACATTTTGGTTTTTTTAATGATTGGTGGCTATAGTAGTTGCACTTTCTTTTTCTTGTTTTTTTTTTTTTTTTTTTTTTTTTTTTTTTGCCAGTGCCTGTGGTTGAATCCAGATTAAAACTATGATTTCACATGCCGATTTTCAAGGCAAGCAGGCAGGCTCGCTTCTCTTAACAGATTGATGCTACATAATCTTCTTCCTCTCCTATTTTAAGGAGAGTTAGTAACATTCCAGTTTGGACTATTGTACTTATTCTTTGTAATGTTTTTTTTTGTTTGTTTTTTTTTGTTACTGCAACACTCGTGGTGCTTGTAATGGTTATCATCAGAGAAAATAGACTCAGAGAAATGAGTTCAAATCCTGGATAAGGCATTTCACATAGAAGATATGAATCCAATTATTTTCCCTCCAGATATGGGTAAATAGTAGGGCAGACCAGGCTCTTTAACCTTGGTAACTGGTCTAAGAGAAGGAAAACTCTGAATTCAAACCTGTTAAACTTTGTTTAAAGAAATTGTTCTTATGTGACATCCTGCTTGTTCGGAGGTATTAGGTAAATACATACCACAACACTGGTTGATTCCAATCTACGGGCTTCTTCAGATGTACAATCAGCAGGAAAAATTTTTTGAGAAAGATTATTAACATTCAAAAAAATTGCTTGGACATTTGAACTCCTCCTTGTGTTTGTTGTTCACACATTTTGACCAGTACATTCTCCAACCATCATTTGGTGTTATATGCATCTCTGCAAGGAAAGAGACTCTTGGACCGATCCCTTTTTTTTTTAGGGGGGGAGGGGTCCAGATTTTATTTTTGTTGGATTCCATGCTAGTCTGGTTTATATTTTTTTCTCCAACATCTTAGTATATTCTGCTTCCTTGATATTTTTCTCGCTTTCCATGCCATTCCTTTGCAATTGTTAGATGTTACACCTGATGAAGAACGGAGAATGTACTGCATAATAACTCCAAATAGTTATTTGAATGAAAAAGACTGTCTCTTTCTTGCTTTCTTTTTTCTTTTTTCTTTCTCTTTTTTTTTCTTTCTCTTTTTTTTTTCTCTTTCTTTTTTTTTCTTTTTTTTTCCTCCTTTGTTTTTTCTTTTTTTTCTTTTTTTCTCCTTTACATATTTTACACTTAAAGAAGTCCAAAGAATGAATTGAATAAAATATTACAGTAACAAAAGAACAAAACCAATAGTCCAAATAGTTTGGGGGGTCGGGGGTCAGATTCCTCATTTTGAAATTATAAAACTTATTTGCCAAAATTATTATATTGTAAATAAAATGAAATAAAAAAAAAAGATTGATTATATCTTCTGTTGTTAATTTTGCTGTTAACAAAAAGTCTTTCTAATATTGTCTCCATTACTGCCATGATTCTTTGGTACATTTAAACAGAGATGGTCCTGAGATTAATATAGTGACCTATATAACAAGGGTATCACTTAATTGACCACGCAGTTTTGCATTAAATACAATTAATTTATTGGATAATTTTAATTTATGTAATAATTTAATAATAATAATTTAAGATGACTTAAATTTATGTAATAATTTGAGTAATTTCAGATAAATTAAATTAAGGATTTAATAAATTAATTTAATAAAAAATTTATTTTGATTCTTAAAAATAAACCTTTTTTTCTTTTTTTTCTTTTTTTTCTTTTTTTTCAATTTTTTAAAAATAAAATAAGCTATTCATTATAAAATAAAATGCTGAAAAATTCATTAAAATTAAACAGTTCCCTGATATTTTTCTTTTAAAATTGAAAATGTTTTTTTATTTTTATTTTTATTATCTCCCCTGATAAAAATTTAACATACCTACTGTAGAGTGTTTCAAAATTTTGTTACAGATTTCATTCCCATTACTTTTGATTCCTTATCCATGATGATTTCATATCTTAATTGTAGTAAATACAATTTGTTGGTAAAAATAAATTCTCGTGTCACAGGCCCTGCTTCACAGAAAGCCAAACATAATTTGAATGTGGACAAATATTCTCTTTCCAGGCCGCCTTCAGTTGCATACCGCTAGACTTGTAGCATAGTTCTTCTCCGTGACGGGTTGCCGTTATAAGGTTAAATAGACCATTCTACACTACTATTTGAGGGCCGGGTTAGCTCAGTCAGTAGAGCGTTCAGCTCGAGACTAAAAGGTTCCTAGTTCGATACCGCCCTCACCAACTCAGCATATGAGTAGCATAGGGATCTGTGCGGTAAAGTAAGGAGCTGATGGTAGGTGTGGCGTTCCACCTCAGACACAAAAACAATCTCCTTGGTCTAGTGCGAGTGAAAAGGGGATAGACTCCCTCGCTAATTGGCTGATACTGACATTAGGCCACCCCAACGACTTTTACTTTTTTACACTACTATTTACCTATATCTCAATGGATATTACAGTTGGATTTATTCATATTCTTAATTGGGTAATCACTTAAGCAACAGTAGGTACTGTAAGCAACTTGAGGCTATTGTTTATTATTGTTTATTAAAATGACGATTTGACATTAAATGATATCCTGTTAAAATAAAACAACCAACTATGATTTTTTTTATATATAAATTTTTAGTTTAAATTTTTAAATTCTAATATAAATTTTCATATTTAAAAAAAAAAATTTTAACGTAATTTTTTTTTAATATAAATTTTGAATTTAAAAAATTTTTGAAAATTGAAGGTATTTTGACTTTAAGTTTTTTAATAGTTTTAAATTCTAGTATAAATTTTACATTAACTCTCCTAACTAGTCCTAACTAAGCAATAAGGCTAGATAATCATATATTTTCAGCTTAAAGAGGAACTAATTCTATAATATGACATATGATACATATAATAGATTAATAAGAATAATATATTAATATTAATTGATTAATTAATTGGGACAAAAACTTTGGTAGGATGGACTAATCAACGGATTCCATGCAAATACAAAAAGTTGTCCAAAAAGCTTGAAATAAACTGTTAATAAATTGTTAATAATCTTGTTAAACAGGAGACATCTGTTTTGTTTAATTCTATATGTATAAATGAAAGAATGCTGCCCAAATACACATATTTCAAAATACACAATCTGGCAGCTAAGTACCAAAATTGATATATGTTATAGTCATTATAAGTAACAATTTAACTATTCTTATTTAGTATTAATTAATTAGTATTAATATAAGAATTAAGCCAAAGATAATTTTAATGTGGACAAATATTCTTGGTAATTATGAACATCAGTACACCTTCAGATATTTTTGTTTCTTTTTTGATTTTTTTAGTTTTTAACCCTTAAGCTGAAAAATAGGAATTCTTGAATGGAACAAAGTGTGTATGGGTCTGTACGTATATATGTGTTTGTGTGTGTGTGTGGACATGTGGGTCTGTGCATATATGTGCATGTACATATGGATCTGTGTGTATATGTGTGTGTGTGCGTGCACATATGGTTTGTGCATATATGTACGTGCACATATGGGTCTGTGCATATATGTGCATGTACATATGGGTCTGTGTGTATATGTGTGTGTATGCACATATGGGTCTGTGCGTATATGTGTGTGTGTGTGTGAAATATTAAGTTCTCCAATTGAATTTTGTTTTGTTTTGCATTTGTGATAATGTTTTTCTGTACAAAAAAAAACACAAAACAAACACATAATCATGGGACTGATTCTTTTACAAATAGGAAAAAAAAATAAAAAAATAAAAAAAACAGAAAAGAAAAGATGAAAAAAAAAAATCCAAGTGAACAATTGAGTGGAAAAACAAAAAAAACAAAAAAAACTTTTAACCAATTTTGGTGACAATGACTTGTTGTTAGTTGTTATTTTTTTATTCTGTTGTTATTTTTTTTTTGTCTTTTTGTTGGGTTTATTTTTGTTGTTCTTGTTATTCTTTTTTGCTGTTGTTGTTTCATCTTCAACACCCCCTCTTAACCCTGCCCCAAAATGGATTGATTCCCTCATCTAACCCCCCTCTCTCCAACCACCACCTCAGCATCCCTTTTTTTTTTTTTTTCTCCTCCTCCATATAACCTGTTAATTTAAAGATGTTTATTTTTTATCAAGAATTGATTTGACACTATTGATACATCTTGGAAAATAAATGACAGATTTACTTAAAATAACGTTTTTTTTATTTTGGAGTGGGTGGCGTGTACAGATATACATGGAGGTGAAAAGAAGAAGATGGAGTTGCCTTTGTTTTTACTTTGTCAACAAGGACAAATAAGTAAGATTAACCCTTTTGCTGGCAGATAAAATGACAAAAATGTCACTCTGCCCTGCACAAAGGTTTTGAAAAAAACAAAAGTTCTGATTTTGTAGGAAAATTGGAAAAATTACAGAAATCGAGAATTGGATTGAAGAATGAATGAAAGATTGGTTGGAAAAAAAAAAGTACATATATATATATATACGTATATGAGAAGTAAATACACAGCGATGTGTTTATGATATGGCTTTTTTTAGCCAACAATTTTTGGGAGAATATGTGCTTAATTGAAGTCGTACCTAATTTTGAAAGTTAATTAATTAATTAGGCGGGCATACTTATTTAAATGTAAGGCTAAACAAATCGAGAAAAATCAATCAAATGTACATACAGAGATTGATTTTTCTCGATTTGTTTAGCCTTACATTTAAATAGGTATGCCCGCCTAATTAATTAATTATTAATTAATTAACTTTCAAAATTAGGTACGACTTCAATTAAGCACATATTCTCCCAAAAAATATATATATGCATTTCATTTTTGGTTTAGATGTAATTTAGGTTATATTTGGATTTGAGATAATAACAGTCGACTTAAAATTTTAAAAAAATATTTTTTTTCAGTTGTAAAATAAGAGACTATTTTTAATTATCAATTAAAAAAATGATAAGTCCAAGTGGTGCAGACATACAGCAGCACTGATACAACAACAGCTTGGAAGAATTGTCACTTTAACTTGTCAGCGAGATCAGATTTACATATGACTGATAATCTGTTTATTGCAGAGCATGCCTTTCCTATTCGTGAATTAACATCACTCTCTGTGGATGAGATATTACTACCTAAGTATGTGAATTGTTCTACTGGCTTTAGAGGATTACCATTGAGGGTGGAGATACCTCCTTCCTTTTCAAAACACAGGTACTGTGTTCCAAACGAAGCAAAATGTAGAGTTGGGTTAATTTTTCCAATTTTTCAAAGTTGTCCGTCTTTCTCTTTGCCTTCTCCGTGTATTAGCTGTATCGACCCCCCCCTCATCCTAATCGCTTGTTATCTATCGAGATTTTCACTGTAATTCTCTCACTTTATTCTCCCCAAGATTTGTTAGACACTCCAGAAACTATCAAAGCTGACACACAAATTCTCAAAAAGTCACATGTGTTATTTATAAACTGGTTCTTTTGGTTTTGTTTTGTTTTTTTTATCTGAATTTTTGAAATGAGGCATGATAATTTGTATTGTCCTCATCTTTATTATTATATAGACAATGTTTCGGCCAATGTGCCCTCCAGCCTTCTTCAGGTGTTTCTTATCAAACTCAAGAGCCTTCATTTACCTTTTAAATATATATATATATATATATATGTGAAGAAAGGAAGTGAATCTGACGGTATGTAGTATATTAAGAAAAATGAAAAAACACAGGTTTAAATGGATTAAGTGGTGAGTTTATTGGCCGACGCTGCAGTGTTTCGATCTATTAATTAGATCATCTTCAGGGCATAAGATAAGAAATTATTTATCACAGAATAACGAGAAAAGCGAGTGGTAATCCTTGTCATTCATATATATATATATATATATATATATATATATATATATATATACATATATTATATGATAAAGAAGATGACTTACCAGGGAATAAAATATCGAGTTAATCGTAATATTGACGGTCGATACAAATATTAACTAAATAAGTCAGTGTTATAATTAACCCTGAAGATCCTTTAAGGTGAAACTTGTATTTAATCCATTGGGATAGATTGTTATCATTCCGTTAACCATGACCAGGTACAAGTGTTAAGCTATGTTAAGTATTCTGTGTCATTTTAACCTGTAGTCAGGATTGAACCTGCAACCTACAGATGATTGTCACTTAGAACTGCATTAACTCAACTGGACAAGAAGGTTTCCAAGTTCAATAGGAAACACCTGAAGAAGGCCAGAGGTCACATCAGCCAAAAACATTGTGTATATAACAATAAAGATGAGGACAACAGTCTGAAAAATTTAAATAATACATATTTGATTTTGTTAATAATTATATTAATTATTATTTAATATATTACTGTATTTGATGACATATAAGACATGCTTATTCCTCCCTGCCCCTAAATAAAAGTTGTTAATTTTGTCTTCTGCGTTTGTTGGATGAATCTAATTTGCTAACCATTACGCCACACACACACACATATATTTATATGTATATATATATATATACATATATATACATACACATATATATATGCATGCATACACACATATATATATGTAGTATAATAAAAAAAAATTGAAAAAACACAGGTTTAAATGAGTTAAGTGGTGAGTTTATTGGCCGACGCTGCAGTGTTTTGATCTGTTAATTAGATCATCTTCAGGGCTTTTGTTGGTATGTGGAAGGTGATGAAAAAAAATTTTTTTATCTCAGAATAAGGAGAAATTTTTTTTTATCACCTTCCACATACCAACAAAAGCCCTGAAGATGATCTAATTAACAGATCGAAACACTGCAGCATCGGCCAATAAACTCACCACTTAACTCATTTAAACCTGGTTTTTTTTTTTTTTCAATTTTTTATTATTCTACATACCATCGGATTCACTTCCTTTTACACACACATATATATATATATGTGTGTGTGTGTGTATATATATATATATATATATATATATATATACACACGCACACACACACACACACACACACACAAAAAAAACACTAATTTTATTCCTTTTTGTTAATAGCCTACAAATCTAGCAAAAATCTCCAAAATACTAAATGTGTGTGGGGAGCATCTTATATCCTATCAAATATGGTGTTTATTATTATTAATGTTAAAATTATTTAATAGTAACATCAACTGTTATTTATCAACTTATTATTATTGTCATTCCTTGTTATTATTACTTGTTATTAACATTAATTAATATTAGTAATTATATAAATAAACTGAACTGTAAAATAATTAACTAATACAATTAGTATCTTAATGCATATTAGGACCCCAGGCGTTGAGTACATACACAAAAAAAAAAAACTGCTGATTCAGCAAATATATTTTTATTGGAAAATATTTGTTTCCGTTATTTTTCGCTGTTGTTGTTTTTTTTTTTTTTGGGGGGGGGGTCAACACCCCACACACCCTACCCCAACTCCCGTGTCCCCATCTTTTTCTCTCTCTCTTCATCACTGGAGTCTCTCCGGGGTATTTTGAGTTTTGTGTGGGAGCCTGGTGTGCAAAGCTGGTAGGGAGAGAAAATGTTTCTATTTTTTCTCACTTTCTCCCCCTTTTTTTTCTATCCTTCAGCGTACGACGAGGTTCACCGGATGGATCCTTGCAAATCCCCTCCCCCCCCGATTCTTTTTCCCTTTCTTCGTGTACGGATTTCAAAATATGCCAGTCAGTAATTAAGAAGTGAGAGGTGGAATATCTTCTCACCAAGGTCATTTGTGTTTACGAAAAAAAAACATTTGTGTATTATTCACTTGTTATTCTCAGTTGAACCAGGGGTCAAAGTTTAAGTACTGAACATGAATGCTGAAAAGGAGGTGGGGGGTCCCTTAGGGAAAATTGGGATATTGTAAAAAATACCTGGTACCTATTACTTAAGCACAACATTTATCATCTAGATCAGGGGTCCCCAAAGTGGTCGATATCGCCCCCTTGGGGTCGATTAAATATGACTGGTAATCTGTTTATTGCAGACCATGCCTTCCCTATTCGTGCATTAACATAGATTTCTGTGGATGAGATATTACTACCTGCAAGGAGGATCAAATGGAGGTCCAACCTCAAGACAGCAGCTGAGCCTTTCTTACTTGCATTCCCAACGTCATATATGGTTGAAGCTGGTTTTAGCCATGCTAACACAATTTTGACAAAACAGAGGAATAGATTAAACCTGGAGAACCGTGGTGATTTAAGACTTAAGCTTACCAATTTTCAATCTAATATCAATCGTCTTGCCACTACTCATCAATCACATCCATCTCATTAATGTGGATTATTATGATAAATAAGTATTTTTCATATCAGTGAACATTTTTTAATTATTTAAATAAAAAAGTAGATTAACTTATTTCAAAAACGATTTAATATTTTCATTAAACTTAAGTAGGGGTCGATGATAAGGTAAATATGTCATAAAGGGGTTGACGAGTTAAAAAGTTTGGGGACCCCTGGTCTAGGTGTATGTTAGGTTCAGACCTAACAAAATCTAGAGTTACTCCCCTTGATCAGAAAGGTTTGAGGCGAACCAGGAAGTGGGGTTTCCGCCATGACACTTTTGGTTTGGGGCTCATGCGGTCAGGGAAGTACCTGGTACCTATTACTTAAGCATAATACTTATCTAAATGTAGATGTAATATAAATAATTCATGGTTGATGAAGGGATTCTGATGGAAATAATTTGGATGAAGATATCACCAGGCATACAACAGAATGAACAAATCCTAGCAACAAGGTAACAGCTCCAGAATTAAGCTTTCCGAAATTTTCTGACAAAGGGATCTTTATCCCAAAATATTAGTAATAATTCAAAGTTAAATAAAAACACCATAGTTACCTTATTTTTCTTTACACTTGCATTGTGATAGCCTTCAAAACACAACCACCAAACCAATAAAAAATATCAAGCAAATTATAAAACTTTTTAAATAGTTCATTTTTATATCTTGATAATAGATTATTTCAAATTTTGTTCAAAGTCATGTCATTTTTTTTTCTATTAACTTTAACTTTTAACTTAACTAATCAAGTCATTTTTCAACCTTATTGTCGTTTCATATATATTTTTCTAATCTTCATTTCTTCCACTTCACATATATATATATATATATATATATATATATATATATATATATGATCAGGAAAAAATAGCAAGATTTAAATTTTTAGCATTATAGACTATTTTAAGAAACCTAGAGATATTGTCTAGTCTAGTAGCCCCTATCATCAGATGCAAAATAAGGATTCCTTTATTATTTTTATAATTTAGAATCATTGAGCTCTGCAAACTACAATATTTTTAAAAAAACTACTATGTCGTAAGGAAGATTTCTTCACTGATCTTATTATAATAGAGATTATGTAGCAGTCTATCTGTAATCAAAACTACATCACAACCGACGTCATGATATCCTTAGTTATTTAATTTATATTCTCAACGATTATGAAATAGTCATTATTTAATCTTAATTAGTATTTTATTTATTAACAATGTATCTTAAAGTCTAGCTAAGTTAGATTTGCCGCAAAACTGCCCATATTATTAATGCATTTAAAATCCTAAAATTTGTGTTATATATCTCTAAGAAATAAAGATTTACAAAATATTGTTGGAATAATTTGCATAATGATTTTAACAAAACTGGGTTTAATAAATATTATTTGCTGTTATTGATTTCTAATATTATTATATTATTCTCAAATGTATTAAATCAATTAATAATGATAGCTCATTCAACTGTGGTATATGGAAATATAAAGTACTGCAATGGAGTTATCAAAATAATAATTAATTAGAATAATTCTATCTATTTTGCTATTGTCTAAAAGAACTACAATGGTTAAATTACAAAAATATTAATAGTACAGGGTACTTGCTTGGTTACCTCATTTTAGGAATGACCCCTGTTAGCATTGTAGCATGAGAAGTCTTCATAATGTTAGTAAAAAGACGAGACAAAGTTGGTGAAGTAATTAATACATCTTACTTGTACAAGCTTTATTGGAGAAAGTGAAATACAGAAAGTGAATTTGGTGCCAATAATTTTTGCACCTAAAAACAAGTCACATGATATACTGGCGCGTATTAACATTACAGAAATAGTCACAGAGAAGTGGTTCTTTGGCCGCATCACAAACGAATCATAATGGACTATTTTCTAGATGAATCTCAACAACCCCCACCCCTTTTAGAGGTACCGGATACTTTTTATAATATCACAATTTTTCCTAATGCGAACCGCCCCACCCCCCTTTTCGGCATACATGTTCGGTACCTAAACTTTCACACACCCACCTACCCTGGCTGAAGATATTTTTCATACTGATAGCTTGTTTTTTTTTGTTTGTTTTTTTTTTTTCAAATGGAACAAGATGTAACCTCAAACTTCACCCACCCCACCCCTTATTAAAAGAAAAAGAAAAAAAATTGTATAATATATTTCTGACCCAATATTGCCTAACATAGTCTAAAACAGAGGTCCTCAACCTTGTGCCTGTGGGTGCCATATTACCCACCAAGCCTTTTTGTGTGTGCCTGTCACAGACTAGCTATCATTAATGATTTTATTCCATTTTTTTTTTAATATTACAATTGAAGATTTTTAATTTTGTTAATGTTACAAATATATATTTTAACTTTTTGGGGCACATAACTATTCCCACTCAATTTCCTCCATAGCCCCCACCCTCCAAAAAAAAGGGGGGATATTATCACCAAATTCATCAATGTTAGTATATCTAATTCCAAATTTATTGTCACAAGTAGGTGTTATGGTCAGAATATAATAAATTTTGTGTTTGGATATATTTTTTTGTTTTGTAGGGGGTCATATTCCTTACCCCTTTACCGGTTAACAATTACATCGATTAACCAGTGGTACTTTTATTTTGTGTCTGGATATTTTTTGGAGAAGGGTCATATTTTTTACCCCTTTGAGCTGATTACATTGGTTAACCAGTGATACTTTTATTTTCCCCCCACACTGTAGCATTGGTTTACTACATGTAAGATCATGATTAAAAGGCAGATGGTAAATTTAGGTTCCAGGAGCTCAGGGCTCAAAGAGTTAATTATAAATATATTTGTTAACACAATATGCATCACATATGGTACGCAAAGAACTGTCCAAAACTGTGCTGGGCACCATATATGGTTCACACCTATAAAAATATATATATTCTTAAAATGGCCATAAATCAGTTTTAATTATCAAATTTCAAAATACAAAACATTAATACTGTTAAGGAGTGTTCAAAATAAACAATGATAAAACAGAATATCTTTATTTGTAACAGCAAATGACAAAATAATTAAAATTTCACATCCTTGCATTTCAATGAATCTTAGATGTCTTCAAATTATTCACAAAAATCATCAAAGAATTTTATGCAGCTTTGCAGTCGTAAATCCGAAAAGACTCACCTACAAATCATAAATACCAAACAATAAAAGATTTAACATTAAATAACCCGCAACGTTTATATGCCATTAAACTAAAACACTGAAAAGACTCACCTACAAATCATATATACCAAACAATAAAAGATTTGACATTAAATAACCCGCAAGGTTGATATGCCATTAAACTAAAACACTGAAAAGACTCACCTACAATATACCAAACAATAAAAGATTTAACATTAAATAACCCGCAACGTTTATATGCCATTAAACTAAAACACTGAAAAGACTCACCTACAAATCATAAATACCAAACAATAAAAGATTTGACATTAAATAACCCGCAAGGTTGATATGCCATTAAACTAAAACACTGAAAAGACTCACCTACAATATACCAAACAATAAAAGATTTAACATTAAATAACCCGCAACGTTTATATGCCATTAAACTAAAACACTGAAAAGACTCACCTACAAATCATAAATACCAAACAATAAAAGATTTGACATTAAATAACCCGCAACGTTTATATGCCATTAAACTAAAACACTGAAAAGACTCACCTACAAATCATAAATACCAAACAATAAAAGATTTGACATTAAATAACCCGCAACGTTTATATGCCATTAAACTAAAACACTGAAAAGACTCACCTACAAATCATATATACCAAACAATAAAAGATTTAACATTAAATAACCCGCAACGTTTATATGCCATTAAACTAAAACACTGAAAAGACTCACCTACAAATCATATATACCAAACTAAAAGATTTGACATTAAATAACCCGCAAGGTTTATATGCCATTAAACTAAAACAAACCAAACCTTCACCATAAGAAAAACATGGCAAACAATAAAGAATGTGATTCTTAGTTAGATGCCTTCAAATTATTGACAAAAATCATCAAAGTATTTTGTGAAGCTTTGCAGAGGTAAGTCCTTTAAGACTTACCACCTCTGCAAAGCTGCACACAACTTTTCACTCGGATATCTGGCTGGAATAACTATTGCATTAGCAATCATAGCCAATGTGTATTATAGCCGTGGGGGAAATTTGGAGAAAAAAAATACCAAGAAATTTGGTACAGCCATGGGGGAAATTTGGTAGGCAAAGAGGCTAAACTTGCAAATCGGTCGGAAAATTAAAACTTATTACAGGATGACCCAGAAAAAACAGAAATCAAATTATTTATTTATTTTCCATTAAACTAACCCTAAACCCCAACCCTAACCCTAACCCTAAACCCCCCTAGTTAAAATTAAGTTTTATTACAAAATTTGTGGGTTCTGTTTTTTCTGGGTCACCCTGTATACAGTTTTATTACAAAATTTGTGGGTTCTGTTTTTTTCTGGGTCACCCTAATTTTCCAACTGGTTTGCAAGTTTAGCCGGCAAAGATTTAAGTCAAACTATAAACTGGCCTGAAAGAAATACATAAAAGAACTATTTTTCATTGTTTTGTATATTATCTTATCTTAAATAAGAATTAAAATATTATATATGATTGTTATTGAGTTCAAATATAAATTTGACTTGAAAAATAAACAATGCCCTTCACACGACTAATGGTTATGAAAGTGTTGTTTGGCATTAAAGGGGTTAGGGATTCTTGTTGAAGATGTTGTGATCACATTAGGGGATGATTGATCAAAATGAATATTTACAGCCACCCCTGAGGAGATGGAGGTGCAAAAATTAAACTATGCAAAAAAAAAAGAAATCCATTTCTGCTGTATTTTGAAATGCCACAAAGAAGGAATTTGGTTAAATGTTTTCCTTACAATGTTGCATAAAAATGGAAGGCCTTTTATTTTGGACCTTTTTTTTTCTTTTTTCTTTTTCTCTGTAAATACTTGAAAATTTTTCTCCATTTTTTTTTTGTTTCTTTTTTTCTTTCTCTCTGTTTCCAGCTTTGACTTGCAATTTGGTTTGTTTTTCCTCCCTGTATTCTCAATTTTACATTTCGATTAATAAAAAAAATGTCATTTGTGACTTTGACTTTGCCTTTATACAATTCTGTGTGTGTGTGTGTGTGAGAGAGAGTGTGTGTGTATATATATATGTGTGTGTATGAGAGACAGTGAATGAGAGAGAGTGTGTGTATATATGTGTGAGAAAAAAGGGAGTGTATGGGAGAGAGTGTGTGTGAGAGAAAGAGGAGTGTGTGTGTGTGGGAGAGAGTGTGTATATATATGTGTGAGGAGAGAGTGTGTTGTGTGTGTTTTTTTTTGTGACACAATGGTTAAGTGAAAATATGATCAGGAAAAAAAAAGGGGGGGGAATAGAATGTCAAGTCCAGGCATATATATATGGGTGCGTTTGTCCTTTAAGGAGACAAAGGATCAGTCAGTAAACTTTAAGAGAAGTAATACGGCCACCATGAAGTTAAGCCAGTTAGAGCTAATATCTTTGAGTGACTGGTTTTAAGAGAAAATGGGTCTTGAAAAAGTTAATGGTCTGAAAAGTGGGGACCCTTAGACTGATAAAAAAGAGTAATGACTATAATTTTAGGAGAAAGTCCAGTCACGGTGTCTGAGAAGAAAAGTAAGTACCCCTTCTGGGTTGTCAAATCCATTGGGGGGGGGGTGAAATTTGCATATATTCAACCAGCTCAAGATCCTTAGCAGTTAGTTTCAGACCGGCAGTCAGAGTGATAGTGTCATCTCGGTAGCAGTAGATAGAAAATAGGCAGGGCCCCCACATCAGTGAAGCCAGTAATCGACTTATAGTTAACACAACTTTCTTACCAGCTGACTACATAGACCTAAGTGTCCCTGCTCCACCACAAACTGCACAATGTCTCGCAGATCCGTTATTACTGAATAGTAAGTTCAATCCTCATTGGATGCCCTATACTTTTGACCTTGTGTCACATCCTACATGTTCGATAAATACTTTTCCCAAGGATATGGAGGCATGTGGTGTAATGGCTAGAGTCGTAAGAAATGGACTCGTCAACCTGAGTTCAAATCCTAGATGAGGCTGTCTACATTTCACATAGCACTAATACCCTTGGGAAGGTATGCATCCACCTGTTCTCCCTCCAGCTATGGGTAAATAACAGGGCAGACTGGGCTCTTTAACCTTGGTTAGGCAACCAGTCTAGGAGAAGGAAAACTTTAAATCTTAATTCTTAAATAATTTTCATTTACAATAAATTATTTGGGGCATTTTTATGATCTTTTTTGCTAAGCCTCATATAATTTCCCAGGTTAAAAGGTAGGCAATTAAATTAGGATGAAGAAAACAACAACAATTGAAGATAAAAAAAAACATATATCCAGAAAGGTAAGTAGGAAATGGACTCGTCAACCAGAGTTCAATTCCTGGACGAAGCTATTTGCATTTCACATGGTGCTAATACCTTTGGGAAAGGTATGAATCCAATTCTCCCTCCAGTTATGGGTAAATAGCAAGACAAACTGGGCTCTTTAACCATGGCTAGGTAACCAGTCTAGGAGAAGCAAAACTTTAAATTCAAACCTGATAAACTCCGCTTAAGAAATTGACCTTGTGTCACATTCTGCTCATGCAGAGGGGTTGGTAAATATATATATTCAGAAAGGTACAAATTGCAAACTTAATGGCATTTGCTACGATACTTATCTGCTGAGGTTCTTTGTGGTTTTGGGAGTGACCGGATTTAGACATCTCACTGCTATCTGCTAATACTATAAGTGACTTAGTCATGGAATTCAATTTAGGTGCCAATATTGTATATTGACGATTTGCCCCCTGATGCCAGATAATTTATCCCTAATTTTTCCAATATTTGTCAATAATTAAAGTAAGTAAAGTCGTCGGGGTGGCCTAAAGTTGGTATCAGCCAATCAGCAAGGGAGTCTATCCCCTTTTCAATAGCGCTAGACCAAGGAGACTGTTTTGGCATCTGAGGTGGAGCACCACACCTACCATCAGCTCCTTACTTTACCGCACAGATCCCTGTGCTACTCATACGCTGAGTTGGCGAGGACCGGTATCGAACTAGGAACCTTGCGGTTTCTAGCGAACGCTTTACCGACTGAGCTAACCGTCTTAATAAAAGTTTTCAAATTTTGTTATTAGGGAAGAAAACAATTGTTAAAAAGTTCATTGAGACACATTTATTGAAAAATCTGTGGGGATTAAAAATAAAACAAAAATAAAATCATAAAAAAAAAAAAACAACAAACTCCCATGAGCCTTCACTGGAAGAACCCTCTGCACAGGTGCGACAAAAAGGACTGTCCCTTGACCCGCAAAAGAATATCTCGGCATTCGATTTCAGGCCTTAACTGAGTGTAGTCGTTTCCTCGGCCAGGAGGTTATCCCCTTGCTACGGACGACTATGACCTGGTCAATAAAGCCTAAGTCATAAAACTACCTCTTGCCTTTGTTTCTTTCCTTTTTGTTCCTTGAATGCCTTCCTTTTCAGCGCGACCACCAAATGAGATGGGGTATAAAACAAAAAACCCTAAGAAACACACAACCAGAATATCCAGCTACCTTTTTAACCATAAAACATCCCCAAAACCTCTTCCTACCCCAGAAATCCCACAAATAATTTATTGCATAAGAAATTATTTGTTTCAGTATTTAAAAAAAAAAAAAAAAAAAAAAAAAAGAAGAAGAAATTTATAAATTAAAATCTGTATCTGTCAAAATGGCGCATTTTTGCTGTTTTTTTCTCTTGAAGACATGCTATATTTCCATGTTAAAAAGTAAAATTGTCGGGGCAGCCTAATGTCGGTATCAGCCAGACAGCGAGGGAGTCTATCCCCTTTTCACTAGCACTAGACCAAGGAGATTGTTTTTTTTAGTGTCTGAGGTGGAACACCACACCGACCATCAGTTCCTCACTTTACCGCACAGATCCCTGTGCTACTCATATGCTGAGTTGGCAAAGGCCGGTATTGAACCAAGAACCTTGTGGTTCCGAGCTGAACGCTGAAATTCATAGAATTTTTTTATGATGGCCAAAAGTACGTAAAAGGATTTTTTGCCACACTCTTTTGTAAAAAAAATGTAAACAGATCTTTGAAATCTTATATTTTTTTAATAACACTGGTTTACAAAAAAATATTTTTTGTCTGAGGCAAGAATGTGAATAGGTGTTTTTTTTTTACTAATTTGGGTGTGCTGAATTCAAATTTATAAAACAGTTTTGCTCTATCACCTCTAGTTTTCTGTCTTTTAAATAGTCTCATTTTAGTATATACAGAGTATATACGTGCTTATTTCAACAGTTGCAGCAGCTTATTACAGATAAAACAGGATAGATAAAGAACATTGATGGAATAAATATACTTGGATGACACAATGTACACAATTCATAGTACCGCAGACAGTTAGAAATGTGTTTTCTTAGATGATCTGCTGACTGCCAGTGCACTACTGGCTGTTGATTGAGATGTATTGTTTACGCTTAACTGCCAAAATCCGTTTTGATATATAGCTATATATATAATGTAATGCTATCACTTACATTTATTGCATAATAACTAAAAAATAAGACATAAGTCACACAATATTAGAAATTAACCCTGAGTGCATATACACCTTTATGTACAGTATGTGTACAAAATGTACAGTATGCATATCTAAAAAAAACTAGAGGTGATGAGTAAAAACAGATTTCAAATCTGAATTCAGCATCCCCATATTAGGTTAAAATAGCTATTTTTGTGCTTGCCTCAATTTCTTTGTAAACCAGTGTAATAGACATAAAAAAATATAGTTTTCCTGTCAACATTCAAATAAATATGGTTTCTTTCTAATAAAATCAAGTTTCTCACAGTTAAATTCAAATTAATTGAAACAAAGTTGTTCTTTATTCTATGTATTGACCAATTTGGTTTGGTTTGGTTTGTTTTACGGCATATCAACCTCAGTGGGTCATTTAATGCCGACAAAGTTTTGAAATAAGTTCATTCTTAGGTTGGTTGGTTGTATAAGAATTTGCGGGCTATTAGTTTGATGCTAATACCCGTATTTCTATAATGCATTAAATTATCTAAAAGAGGGTAACCCAACATAGAATATTCGGTTGTGAAAAGACAATTCATTCAAGATAACATTTAATTAAAACAACATTTAAAGATGAAGCAGGGTTCTAGTCTTAAAACATCCAAAAGACACAAGGATGTTCCAAAGAAGATGAAGAAGAGTAAAGTAAAAATGGCTTGGTTTGGTTTGGTTTGTTTATGGCATATCAACCTCAGTGGGTCATTTAATGCCAACAAAGTTTTGAAATGAATTCATTCTTAATGGGTACTCAAAGTGTTTTTTTATAAACATTTTTCTATTTAATCCATAGCTGGGACCCTAACAGGTACTACCACTCCGGGTTAGAGTGAACCTGGGAGCAATGGTAATGAAGGGGTACTCCACATTCCCCAGACTTCCAGAAGTGTAACTTCACCATCAGTTTGAGTTTAACATCATACCCAGGACTTGAAGACCCTCAGCCACTGCCTTCTAGCACCCATATGATAAAAAAAATTTTTTTCATAAAACGTTTTCTTTGAAACCAAAGATTCCAAGATTTTATTATTTCTACTGGAATATTATACAATCCAAACAGATATCATTAGGTATTATTCATTGCCAAACTACATAGCACAAAAACTCTCTAACCACATATAAAACTGCATAAATATATATGATAGAAAATAGATAGTAAAAAATTTTAAAAGACATTCCGGCCCTGAACGAGAGCGTTGTTTGTGCCTCTTGTGCCAAACGGTTAACTATTCCCTCTTTTTTTAATAAATATAGTTGCTCTTGAGGAAGACCGTTGTTATTAAAAGGTCGAAACAGATATCTGTCAGCATACTAATATTATCATTTGTTTTTTCTATCTATTTTCTATCATACTGTCAGATTCATTTCCATTTATCATACACTTATAAATATATATACAAAGAGTGTAGTATTGTATAGGCTGTACTGGGCTGTTAAGTAGACCTAGCTTAGAAATGAATACAATATGGGAACCCATAATTAAGAAGGCTAGATCAGATTGAGAGAAAAAAAAAAAAAACACAATATGAGTCTAGGTAAAAAAATCATACATAAGTAAAATAGGTAGATATTCTAGCCAAATCAAGACACTAGGTTTATAAGTTCCCAAAATTCACACTCAATTGTCCAATTGGACACATGGCCTAGTGGATAAGGTAGTTAGGTTAAGACAGTTCTAAGTGACAGTTATCTCTGGATCCCGAGTTCAATCCTGAGTAGAGGCAGTTAGAAAAATAATTAACACAACTCCTACCAGGAATGAGAACAGGATACCCCCGTGGACTAAATAAAGGGTTAGATTCAAAGTTCCATGATGGCTCCCGATTACGACAAGAAAGTTCCTGACTTTGAAAAAAAGGTTCCCGAGTGCAACAAGAAATACCTGAAGAAGGCCGGAGGGCATATCGGACGAAACGTTGTACAAATAACAATGAAGATGGGGACAATAGTCCGAATAACGCAGATAATACTAATCTTCAAGCCTCATCTCAAACATTCAGAGAAAAAATATTCTGACATAATCATTCAGACTCTTATCTTTATAGAAAAAAAAGTAAAAATCATTTTTTGTCGGTTCATTTTTTCATATTTCATAAAATAAAATATTTCTCCAAATATATTTTAGGAAAAAACTATTTCAGACATATTTTCATTAAAAGGTAAGTAATTATGAAATATTCAGAGAAATAACAAAGAGTGTACTTTATTATTCATGAATTGGTTGACCTCATCGCCATATCATCATCAACCCTTTGCTGATTAGTGGCTAATTTGGCCTTTGCTTAAAGTTTACTTTAAGCAAAGGTCAAAGGTCAAATTGAAATCACCTCAGTCAAAATAAAAAAAAAAAAAAGAATCTGAAAGGAAAACAAAATCAATGAAAAGCAAAAAGTTTGACATTTGCAGAAAAGACAAAGAGTAATGACCACCTGTCACCCTGCAACGTCCACTCATAGCATCAAAACACTGTAACCGAAAATAAAACTGCATAAATATCTTATTATAATGGAGATTGTGCATCTGTCTGTCTGTAACTGAAACTACAATACTACTTCTAAAATTGGCAAGATATTCCTTCCCTGCAGAAAAAAATCATGTTAAATGACCCACATGATGGTTATTGCGTTTTACGGCATATCAACCCATTTCGGGTCATTTAATACTGAATCTAGTTATGTTGATATTCAATTTTACTTTCAGTGCCTGCTGTAGCTTAAATGGCCACCCATTTAAGCATTGAACCGGCTCATCACTGCTTAACTTCGGTGATCTAGCGGGAATATAAACAAAGGGGAACCACTCTTGACTGATAAATTATTTATGTATTTTCCCATTAAACTAACCCTAAACCTTAACCCCTAACCCTGTCTTCTTTTTTTCTAGTAGATCAATAAATAAATAAATAACTTATCAGTCAAGAGTGGTTCTCCTTTGTTTATATTAGACTTATAGGAAATAACCCTTTTTTTATAGTGATTAGAAGATTCATTTTACCCAGAATGCAATATTACCCATAATGCAATATTGATGGTTATTCATCTCAGACAAGAAGTTGTTTATGAGAATAATCCAGCACTCACAAAAATGGCCTTGTACCACCCTGGTTTGCTTTGTTTTTTTGTTTTTTTTATGGCATATCAACCTCAGTAGGTCATTTAATGTCGAAAACATTTTGAAATAAATTCCTTCTTAATGGATACTCAATTTTTTTTATAAACACATTTTTCTATTTAACCCATATATGGGACCCTAACAAGTATTACCATTCCGTGTCATGGTGGGCCAGGGCCAGATAGAGTTTAATGTCATTCCCAGGACACGAAGACTCTAAGCCACCGCCTTCTAGCACCCATATGATCCAAAAGGGCTGGGGTTTGCCATAAGGGCAATAGGGTTGGGGCAATCATATAGGTGCTAGGGCTTGACATGACCAGCCGACTGATCAAAGGGGGCCTCTCTGACTGCTCGTCTAGCCCAAGTAAGGGCCAAAGTGGAGTGTTGCATGTTACGGACTGCTCAGCCACCTGGGTTCCATCTTTATGAATCACGGGTCGCCACTTACGGCCAACAGGTGGCCCTATTGGGAGAGTCTTACCCCTGTGCAGAGACTAAAGAGGCCCTAGTGAAAATCCAAATAGTATCTCCATCATTGTCAGGAATCAACAGCCATTGGAGGTTTTGTCACTGTGTCTGAGGAAAATCTGTGGCAAACAAGGGCATCTCCTTTCCCTGACTGGGATATGAATGCAGGGTTTGTGGACCGCTTGTGAACTAAATAAATATTAATAGATAATTAATAAATATAAAATATTAAAATTCGAAGTCAATACAATGCGTATAAAAATAAAGACAAAAAGAAGTTTTTTATGTCTTATCGTTTCGAAGCAAGAGCTTCATCATCAGAGTTTATTTTCAGAAATGACGTGCTTATGTTTTTATCTGTGTGGTTATAATTTCTCTTCTTATTTCCTTTTCCTCTCCTTTTTTTTCCTCTCTTTCTTCTTCTCCTCCTTTATGAATGAAATTGGCAAATAACTGTAATTTCTTATTTCTCTCTTTTTTTTCTTCTTTTTTTTTTTAAAAGTTTGTGGGGAACAAATATTCTTAATATCGGCTGACATCCGGTCAAATGTTGCAACTGTTGCAACTATGTTGCCAATATGCTACCACTGTGTAGACATGTCAAAATTCAAAAAAAAAAAAAAAATGAATAAATAAATAAAAAGAAATAAATATAAAGAAATATTCTTGGTCCCAGCCTATACCAGGATTTGAACTCAGATTGCCAAGTCTATTTCATAACCATGTGCCTCCATGAATTATATATACGATCCAGGAACAAAATTTTGTGTTACATAATGTAGTCATCGGGGTGGCCTAAAGTCGGTATCAGCTAATCAGCGAGGGAGTCTATCCCCTTTTCACTAGTGCTAGGCCAAGGAGATTGTTTTTGCATCCGAGATGGAGTGCCACACCTACCATTAGCTCCTTACTTTACCACACAGATCCCTGTGCTACTCATACGCTGAGTTGGCGAGGACTGGTATCGAACTAGGAACCTTGTGGTTTCTAGCCGAACGCTCTACCAACTGAGCTAACCTGGCCCTTCCATTACATAATGTAATCAACAATAATAGATTACAATCAACATTTTGAATAATTTTGATATTTTGGGTACCCAATATTTTTTAAACACTTTTTTTATAGTTTTTACTTAGAATTCATTTTGTTCTATTTAACCCATAGATGGTACCCTAACAGGTACTACCACTCCATTATTGTTTTGTACTTTGTTCAATGACTTGAAAATTTACCTTTATTTCACACAACCTAAAAATTGTCTGGTTTTGTTTTTTGGGGGTTTTCTTTTCTAAAACCTTCTTTGTTTAATTGATTTTTTTTTTTTTTAAAACAAAAACAAACAAAAAACAAATACAGAGACCATAATTTCAAGACTATCTCTTTCTTTCTTTTTTCTTTTTCCTTTCTTTTCCTTTCTCTTTTCTCCTTTCTTTTACTATTCCCATTTCTTTCTCTTTCCTTTCCTGCTTCCCATTCACCTATTTATCATCATACACTTACATTTAAATTATTCAACATTCTCTTTATTGTTTTTTCTATTCGCTGTTCATCTTTTCCAATCTCTGATTAAAAAAATCTCCCTGATATTTCTTTTCACAAGAAGAATAAAAACAAAGCACTTTAGAGGTCATCATCCTGAATTATTAAGTTTTCAAAAAGAAATCCTCTTCACCTGTTGCACTGACTTTTTCTTTCACTAGTTTTAATTAAAATTCCCAGCATTTAGCTACACAGATCATTGCAAAATAATCACTACCATGAATTCATTTAGTCTTTTTTTTTGGTATAGTAATTTCAGTAACTGGATTGCCTGATTATTCAAAGATAACTTGAATATATAATAAGTAGTTGAGTATATTAAGCGGAAAAGGGGGAAAAAAAAGCTGAATCAGCAAAAAATAATTAAATCCTCCTAGCGAAAAACCAATAATATATATATATATATATATATATATACACCCGACCAGTAATAATTTTTTTCTTAAAAACTGTTTAACTGACCTAATACTGATTTTTTTAGGTTAAGATTTTATAAGAATGAAAAAAAAAGTACCACAACATTAATTTTTGTATGGGAATCTCTGATCTAATAATAATTTTCTTTCTTTATATTTTTTCTTTTTTACTTTTCGTTCTTTTCTCTTCCTTTATTTCTTATTTGTTTCTTTTTTCTCTTTCTTTTCTTTTTTTCTTGCTTTATTTCTTGCTTTATTTCTTTTTTCTTTCTTGTTTCTTTTTCCTTTTCTTTCTTTCTTTTCATTTTTTCTCTTTCTTGTTTTCTTTCTCTTTTCTTTCATTTTTCTCTTATTTATTTTTATTTTTCCTTTTTATTTTTTCTTCGTCTATTTCTTTGCTTTCTTTTTTGCTCTTCTTCTTCTTCTCTATGTTCTTTCTTTCTTTCTTTCGCCACTTGTCTTTCTTTCTTTCCCTATCTTTGCCTATTTCTCATCTTTTCATGTCTCTTGTTTTCTTTCTTTCTTTCTTTATTTTTTTATTGAAAACATTAAAAATTTATAAATGGAAATATTGGAATAAAAAAAGGGAGCAAATTCTCTTCCACATTTTACTTAAACACATTTTGCTTAAACACATTTTGCTTAAACACATTTCTCCAAGAACATTATGCCATGTCATTTACTAAGTTCAGGCTCTATTTGGATGTTTTCTTTTTCTTTCTTTTTTTAATTACCTTAAGATAAGTCATCTTCAAGTGATTTCCCAAGAATTCTAACATGAACTTTAGGCTTCAAGCAAGAGCGCTTGTCCAGTGGAAATCCTTGGTAAAGAATAACTCTGTTGCTCCTTGGCGCTTCTCAGTATTGCAAGTCCTTCGTCAATGATTGCAAATGGACGTCTGTCAGTATCAGTGATTTAAGTAGTCAACCAGTCACGCAGTAGTGCTGTTGATTGGCTGAGGTTTAAACCACGTGACCTCGCTTAGTCTATAAATTTAAGTGATGTATTGTAGCACACCTTATATATCAAAATATTCCAACACATGGTTTCAAAACTGAAAGCAGCATAAATGCCACAAGAAATGGAGCACCCTTGAGTGAGTGGTAACGGTTTGAGCTCCAAAATCACATTTGAATTCTTGGGAAATTGCCTGAAGATGACTTATTTTAAGGTACCATATTTGACGGCATATAAGACGCACCCCCATTTCAGCAGGTCAGATTCAGGAAAAAATTTTTTAGTGTATTTAAGCATATATTGTTGAAAAGAGTCTTCTGTTAACCTTGTTTATAACAATACCAGCAATAAAATAAGGATGCATGGAGTTTAGGGTCGGTAAAAGTACTGAGCGTAAGCTGAGTTAGTGAGCATCATAGAGAAGATTAGCCTAGGCCTACGGGAGGTCTCAAACTTCACCTACGATGTATAAGACGCAGGGCAATTTTTTGAGCCAATATTTTGGAAAAAAGCACATCCTATATGCCGTCAAATACGATAATTTAAAAAAAAAAACTATCTAAACATAGCCCGAGGTTACTGTTGCCTGAACATTATTTTTATACACTATAAAGATGAGAACAACAGTCTGAAATATCATGATTATTCATATCAAGCCTAATTTCATAAATACATCATCATCATGTCGCGCAATAGGCACAGATATCCATGACAATCTCTCACCAACCTTCTCTATCATTCATTGTCCCCAGGAGGTCCTCTGTGCAGCATCCAATATCCGCACAAAGCTGGTCAATGTAGGTCCTGGCTGGGCAGCCCACATTAGCATGTCCATGTGCTGGTTTCTACAGGAAAATGTCACTTATGAGTTCATCCTTGCTTCTTCAGCAGTGTCTAGCATGTCTTGTTCGTCTTACTCAGATTGTTTGTGGGATAGGGGGCAAGTGACTATACAGCTGCTTCCTTGTGGGGTGTGGTTTCCATGACTTGTTCAAGATCGCATTCAGCATTCTTGTGCAGCTCCCATCTAGCTTATTCTCTAGGCGCCTCGTTAGGGTCCAAGTGGTGCGGCCATACAACAGCACTGACACAACAACAGATCAGATTTCCATATGACTGATAATCTGTTTATAGCAGACCATGCTTTCCCTATTCATGAATTAACATTGCTTTCTGTGGATGAGATATTACTACCTAAGTATGTGAATTTTTCTACTGGTTTTAGGGACTCACCATTGAGTGTGGAGATGTCGCCTTTTTTAAAAAAATACATGAACTCAGTTTTATCAGAATTCACATACAGGTCGATGTTCTTTGCTACCTTCTCCAGGCTATGTAGTAGTGATTCAGCTTGTACTGGTGCATTTGCAAGAAGTGCTAGGTCATCAGTGTAGTCTGCATCTGTGATAGTCTGTGGGGAATATCGCCTGCTTCTTGCCTTTTTTTTATCGTGAGGCCTTTTTCTTTTATGGTATCTAATGATGTTCGGAGTACATAGTCTATGCATAAATACATATAAGTAAATATATATATATATAAGTAAAATCAAGATTTTGTTTTAAAAGAATCTTTTGAGAATCCTCAATTTTTATTCTAATAGAGAATACATCTGATAAAGAACAAAAAAAAATTAAGAAAAAAAAAAAAAAAGAAAAAAAATGGTTGAAACTTTCTACAATTTTTTTTTTTTTTATAATGACATTAAAACATTGAATGTATTATTTGATACAAACTTAACCCAAATTAATCTCCAGACGTTTCCAGAAATAGAAGTTTCTAGAAATGTCTAGAAATGAATTAAAACAACAAACCAGAAGCAGACACCAATCTGTTCATCTTTTTTTTTGCTCTGTCCGTAAAGAAAATATTTCATTTTTAGAATTCAAATAAATTAAATTTGTTGCCTGATGTTCAGGAACATTCCAATTTCTTCTGCGGTCCCATTCAAAATGTGGCTTTTCAGCCTTTTCAAACACAAATATATCTGGTCATATATATATATATATATACATATATATATAAAATGGTCACAATTTTTTATATCAGAATTCTCTCCAAACTTTCTTCTTACTAACAACACATTATGACCACGGCTCAAGACTAACAGTGTGCCGTTGTTCCAGGGAGACTAGAATATTCGGTGCTCTTCCAATATGTGATCTACCAAATAGTTTCTAATCCAATATGTGATCTACCAAGTTGTTTACATTCCAATATGTGATCTACCCATTAACTACCCATTAAACTAACCCTAAACCCTAACTTCTTTTTTCCTAGTAGATCACATGCCATGAATAGTAGATCAATAGTAGATCACAAACCTTTAGTAGATCACATATTGGAAGAGCACCGTATTTTCATTGAGGACACTGAGCCTCCTCATTGGGGACATCCTACAGTTAATTAAAAAAAAAAAAAAAAAAAAAAAAAAAAGAAGATTAAAATAAGTATAACCAACTATTAAAGAATGAAGAATTTGAGGATTTTTGCATCATTTTGGGGTAAATCTTTTTTGTTTGTTTAATTTGTCCAAATCTGAATTTTTTTTTCTTAACAACAAGTTAAGGAATAGAGGTCACATCGTTATTTTTTAGTTTTATTTTGGTTTTGACTGTTATAATGAACTAGTATAAAACCATTATAATCAGGTTTCATTTAATTTCTTGAGCTCTGTACTTTTTGTATTAGCAATTCAAAATATTTTGTTCTGGCCTTTATTCAATGACTTGAAAATTTGCTTTTATTTCACACAAGATAAAAATCATCTTTTTTTTTCGTTCTTGTTTAATTGATATTTCATCTTTTTTAGATAAACAAAGAAAAAATATAAAACCATAATAATTAGGTTTTATTTAATTTCTTGAGCTCTGTACTTTTTGTACGAATTAAGAATATTATTTTGAACTTTCTTCATATCTATGACTAACAACAAAATGATGAAAGTTAAAACAATATATAGGGGTGACAAGACTTTCAGACCACCCTATAGTATAATAATAATATAATTATAATAATTAGGGTTTATTTCATTTCTTGAGCTCTGTACTTTTTGTATCATCAATTTAAAATATTATTGTTCTGGACTTTATTCAATGACTTGAAAATTTGCCTTTATTTCACACAAGATAAAAAATCATCTTTTTTTTCCCCCTAAAACCTTCCTTGTTTAATTGGTGTTTTAGAGTTTCTTGAACAAAAACAAGCAAAAAAACTAACAAAAAACACAGAGACCATATTTTCAAGACTAAAGAAAAACCCAAAATAAATATCCTTTATTTCCTAAACAATTTGATAATTTCTTTTTATTATGCTACTAATAACTATAAATAATAACTAAGTTTAAAAAAATAAAAAACATTTTAAAAAAAAGCATTTTGATTTTGGGAAAATTCCAAGACAGTGTTTGGAAAGAATAAGTTAGTCTTGAGCCTTGGTTATGACAAGAACTTTTTTCCAAATTTTGGATGATTTTTTTCAATGGCATATCACTTTTTTCATTTTCAAAATGAATGTTGAAATTTAAAAAAAACAAAAAAAACTCTTTTATGGTTGAATATCAAAATTCAGCATACGGTTTTAGCATTCAAAAAGGACCTGCAACGTTACCTTTCTTATTTTAATCATGATATCCCACCACCACAAGGTGGGGGAAATACTCTTCAACCTCTCTCAGCTGCAAGTCCCATCAAGTCATCTTTCATCCTATAATATTGTTTGGATTAATATCCCTTTGATTAACTAATGGTATCTTTAGAATAACAATACAATTTTTTTTTATAAACGATAGCCTTTGTTTAAATGTAATATTAAACATATTTAGAAGTCTTTGATTTAAGGGAAATATCTCTGGTAACTTTAAATGAAAAGGCCATTTTTAGCCATTTATTGATAAATCCTTAGAGGAATGGGGCTCTGGACTTAGAAAATTCTCAATAGGATGTTAAGAGTTAATCTACATCAATACAAAATAGAATGTGTCTTATCATCGCCCATAAAAAGTATACTCTTATGAATAATTTTTATAAAAAGTTAATTTTTCACTTAAAAGGTTTAAAAAAAAAAATTTTTTTAAATTCAAACAATTTGTGAACCTCCTTTATTATAATATATATGGTCGAAACTAGTTGAGAACAATTAAAAAATAAATATCACTTTTTGATCATCTTTTTATATATATATATATATATGTGTAATGTTCTAAAAATTGAAAAAACACAAGTTTCATTAACACATGATGTTTATTAAGCCTACGCTGCAGTATTTCGGTCTGATTAGATAGACCTTCATCAGGGCTTTCATTGCAAAAAATAAATTATTGATGTAAACAAAAACAGCCACACAACAAAAACAGAGACCCACAGACTTTTGTTTACATCAATAATTTATTTTTTCCTTAAACCAACGAAAGCCCTGATGAAGATCTATCTAAACAGACTGAAACACTGTAGTGTAGGCTTAATAAACATCATTCATTAATGAAACTTGTGTTTTTTTTCAATTTTTACAATATTACATATTGTTGGATTTACTTCCACTTTTTCTTTATATATATATATATATGTTTGTGTGTATGTTGGTCCTAAATTCAAATAAAAATCAAGAATAAGGATAATCTGTGGAATGATTATAAATATTCTGTGGATTTAAAATGAATATTTATAAGGAACAGCTGACAGGTCTCAGACCTAATATACTAGCTGAAAAGATATTATTATAAGTCTCTGGCAAGATTTGAATTCATATCCATTATCCTTGCGAACCAGTTTTGCCATAATTATTAAACTATTACATCTAATAGTAAGTAATTAAAGTCGTCGAGATGGCCTAAAGTCTATCCCCTTTTCACTAGGGCTAGACCAAAGAGATTATTTTTGGCATCATAGGCGGAGTGCCATACCTACCATCAGCTCCTTACTTTACTGCACTGATCCCTGTGCTACAAATACACTGAGTTGGCGAGAGCTGGTATTGAACCAGGGACCATGTGGTTCCTAGTTCGGACACTATACCAACTGAACTAATCTGGCCCTATCATCTAATAGTACAAGGATACAATAAACAAGATGACAGTGTAGATAAAAATTTAAGAAAAGAAAAGAATATAATGATATGGTTAATTTGAATAATGCTTACAGATTAGCTTTGGTAGCCTAACTGGTAAGGCCTCGTCACAAAAAGACAGGCTCCCAAGAGTAAAAAAAAAAAAAAAAAAAAAAAATTAAAAAAAAAAAATCCAAGTTCAAATCTCACTGGAAGTTTATTCAGTATTTCAGATGTGTGTTGTCTATTTTAACAATCACAAAATAACTAATATTTTTTTTTTATTTTTAAATTTGATACAAAGGCAAAAAAATGAGAAAAGAAACAACTAGCGAAAAGTTGATTATGAAGACCTAATTTAGTGGTTCCCAAAGTAGTGGGTGCCACCCCCTAGGGGCAGTGCAAAGATCAGGGGGGTGAGGCAAAAAAGGGGGGTGCAGCAACAGGTTGGTATTAGGAGCAGTTAATAATAACTTAATATATGTCATAAATACTAAGGTAAAGTTCAAATCTTGGACGAAGCGCTAATACCCTTGGGAAAGGTATGAATCCAACTACTCTCCCTCCAGCTATGGGTAAATAGTAGGGCAGACTGGGCTCTTTAACCTTGGTTAGTGTTGGATTATTTTTGTATATAAGGTGTGCTACAATTCCCCACTTAAATTTATAGACTGGGCGAGGTCACGTGGTTTATTCCTCCGCTAATCAACAGCCATAAACCTGACCAGATTGACTACTTAAACACTGATATTTTCATAGTCCATTTGCAATCATTGATGAAGGAACTTACAATACTGAGGACTCTTTACCAGAAGATTATCAAGGATTTCCGCTGGACAAGCGCTCTTGCTTGAAGGCTAAAAGGATGGCCCATAAAATTGTAACAGTTAGGCAACTAGTCTAGGAGAAGGAAAACTCTGAATTCAAACCTGTAAAACTCCGCTTGGAGTGGTCACTACTAAAATAGACTCAGTCCTAATTAATTAATTAATTAATTAAAAAGAATAACAGTTAATTTCCTTCTTATTTAAAGGAACACGTATGCAGTTTATACAGAATTAAAATAACATAAGAATTATATGCATAGTTTTGTTACATAGTCCGAAATCAGAGACCAAAGTCTGAACGTTTGCTTGCTGCCTGTACACAATACGTAGAGTGGCACACATTCAGTTACCACACCCCACCCCCCAGCCAGGCTAGAGAGCAGAGTCAGTAGACAACCGCAAGGGTCAAAGTTCAGCTCAGTGCAGTCACCTTGCTTCTTTCCAAGCGAAGAATCAAACTGAAAATTACTGAACGTGGGGATCTTCAACTTCTTCTTAGGGAGTTACAGCCTGATGTTGAGAAGCTGATATCCCTGCACCAAGCACATCCATCCCATTAACAATAACTGTGAAGACTATGAACTATGTTACTATGGTTACTGGTGAGATGTTGATTTCCCTTTTCATATTGCTGACACAGCTAAAACTGCTAAATAAATTAGTTTAATAAATTAGGTTTATTTGTGAAATAAATCTTTTAATGTTTAAATCTTTTCTTTTCAATTTGAAAAAAAAAAAGATGTGTGCGTTCGCATGTGTGTAGTGGTGGGGGAGAGGCACTAAGAATCCACTGGGAAGCCAAGGGGGCGCGAGCTGAAAAAAGTTCAGGAACCACTGACCTAACTGAAGAAAGTTTGGAGAGCGCACCAGCCAAACCGTAAAAAAAAATCAACACAACAAAGATTAGGATACTAGTTAGAATAATTCATCACATAACTAATAAGCAGACATCCCAGAGAAGAATACCGTATATACTCACGGATAGGTCGTTATGCTTTTTTACCCAAGCTCATTTATGATTATAGTACTAAGAAACATAACCCTTATTTCTATATGTTTGCATAATGCATCACAGTCAATGGCAAAGCCTTCTAGATTTAATATTAGAAAGCAAAGTCTTGAAACAAAGGTGAATATTTGATAAGTTTTATGCTAGAATAGGTTGTGTAACTAGTGAGATTATAATGCAACCTGTCTGCAGATCAATCATAAATACCCACTTTAAAGAATAAAAATTGGAGAATTTTTTAAAAAAAGTGTAACAGATAAGCAACATCACAAGGAAGAGTAAAAAATATAATGAACAGCAAAATAACAACAATCTACTTCAATTGATTGAATAAAGGCCTGGTTTCTCAGAAGTATACTATGTCAGGTAGTTGGAACGTACAACATCTGAAGTGTTATAACAACCAACATGAGGACATTAGTCATGCAGTCGGTGTATTCTAAAGCCCCCAGCTGACAGGGTTGCAAAATAACTGGTACAACCTATATATTCAACATAAATTTAAAACAGCTCTACTTAATTTTTATTTATCATTAAATTGCAATGATCAACAGTTGCAATATAGTATTAAGATTAGAGTACTAAGAAACACAATCTTTATTTCTATGTTTGCATTATGCATCACAGTCTATGGCAAAGTGTTTTAGATTTAATATCTTTAACCAAAGTCTTGAAACAAAGTTGAATATTTTATAAGTTTTATGTTTGAATAGGTCAGGTAACAAATACCCACTTTGACAACCACAGATTAAGGGTGCAACCTATCCATTAGGGTAGGTCAATTTTTCACTTTTTCAAAATATCAAATTGTCTATCTATGTGAAAGTTGTGTGTTAGTATACTGGATAGTGATGCCAAAAATGAGATCTTTTACTTGCACAATTGTTTGAGGAAATCACATCAAAGATCGTCTACTAAAATGCACTAAAAATCCTTGTTTTTACAACATTTGGCCTAGAAATTGGTTAGAAAATTTACTGTTTTCAATATTTAAATCAGAAAATGTCATTTTATTTTATTAAAATGAAACAAATTAAATATTATAAATAGAATTCAAATTGAAAAATGTGTAAATTTTCTGATCAATTTCTCGGCCAAATGTTGTAAAAACAAGGAGTTTTTGTGAATTTTAGCAGACGATCTTTTATGCTATTTCCTTAAACAATGGTGCAAGTAAAAATATCTAATTTTTGGTATCAGTATTCAGTATACTAATACACAACTTTTGTATAGATGGACAATTTGATATTTTTAAAAAGTGAAAAATCACCTACCCTATTATTCATTGGTGCAACCTATCTGCGAGGATATACAGTAAGTCATGAAGCTTGGTGATGCTAATAAACTTTCAGGTTCAATGGTCACACCAAAAAGTTTTAAACCCTTTCTTTAATGTCCATTTTAAAAGCCATAATTCAATTCAATCTTCAAAATTGATAGCAATAAAAATAGAAGATAATTTTTTTTTTTTTTTTTAATAAATACGATAAAAAATATACAACTTGGTTCTGAAACAAAAGTACGAATCTCAGAAACCTGAAGAATGTTTGAAGATGTTCTTCGTATTGACTAAGCTAAATCAAGTATGGCACAAGGTCAAATTAGGCGAGAGAGATATTGGATTATGCCAAAGAATGAGGGTCTATTTGCCTATAAAATCAGGATTTCAATATACTGGGAATCAAACACCAATCTCTGGCTCTTAACTATTTGAGTAAGTAAAGCATCCTGTATGGTCTCATTGTTAGAGAGCTAGGCTAGCAGACCATTAGTAGTGAGTTTGATCCTCACTGGGTGCCTCATAGTTTTGGTCTCTAGTAAGTGACTGTTTCAAGAGGCAGACAATAGTAAATATTTTCAAGTTTAACCTAGCACAAGGCCATAACTATGGAGCACCCAGTGAGGATCAACCTCATTACAACAGTAATGGTTTAACAGAATTAGCTCATTAGGCATTAATGTATGCTCAATATCTAAATATCAAATTTAGCTTCATCTGGCACAAGGCCAGGAATATAAAGCATCCAGTGAGGATCAAACTCAAACAGAGTAAAAATCATATAGTAGAATGATCTTACTAGGCACTTGGATATTTACCTAGTATGGTACAAGGTCAAGTAGGAGGTTGTGTCCAAGTGGGGGAGAGCCGGCCTATATAGAAAATCAGCATTCCAAATCTTGGCTTTTATCTGGGTTTGATGCCAATTTCTAACTTAGGTGATAAATATGTAAGTATATTTCAGGAATGAGGCAGACCCCACAAATGTTTTAAGATATCTTATTATAATAGAGATTCGATCACTTTTTGTCTGTAACCAAAACTAAGTCACTGCTTACGTCACAGTCATTTCAGGAATTATGGAAGATTATCAATGAGTTAATTTATAGTCAATGTCACTAATACATTAAAATAAAGACCAATGTCGATTTATATATATATATATATATATATATATATATATATATATATATGCTCAGAACGGAGATGCAACATTACCTGGTTTACTGTCATTTTTTTAAAGAAGTTTTAATAAATACATGTCCGGTATTATTGATTTATATATAATTTGTTTTATTTTAATATATATTTAAAGTTATCTAAACGTATAGATTTTTATGAGAAAATTATTTACAAACAGGAAATCATCATATAAACTTGTCTTAGCTTAAATTCTAAGAACTGTAAACTTACCAGTAAGACTCAGCTGGAAGTGATTTCGTTTACATTTATTTTTAATGCAAAACCTACAGTCTAATTTAGGATTGTCTACTGTACTTTTTAATACAAGTTTCAATAAATAGATGTCCTGTAGTATTGATTTATATATAATTTATTTTAATATATATTTCAAGTTATCTAACGTATAGATTTTTTACAAAATATCATCTAGAAACAAAATATTATCATATGAATTTGTTCAGTTAATAAATAAAAGTACAGAGGTTCAAGTGAAATATCCAATAATCTGATATTCGCACAATTATGCTATCAAATCAAAGAAATCAAAAAGTAGGTGACCTGTTCTTTGGATTCCCTAAATACACAAGGATTAGGGTGGAATATAACAGAAGCCACCCCCAACATCCAACACAAAGAAAATAATAAATTTGAAGTAATAAAAAAAAATTTTTAAATTTAAAATAAAATTCCAGGTGGATTTCTTTTGAATTAATCAAATTAAAAAAAAAAAAAAAATCAACTTAAATTTACAAAAAAAAAAAATAAATAAATAAATAAATAAAAATTTTTTAACTAGAATTTTAACTAAAATTTTTTGTGGAGATAATTTTTTTAGTTAAAAATCTTAAAATTTTTTTTTTTTTTATTTTTTTAAATTTTTTTTATTCAAAATTTATTGTGGGGGTAATTTTTTTTAGCTGAAATTTTTTGGGTGGGGATAATTTTTGCTAGTTAGAATTATCCCCACAAATAAAATTTTAACTAATAAAATTACCCCCCCACAAAAAAATTTGAAATAAAAATAATTACCAAAAAAAAATAAATAAATAAAAAATAAATATTTTAATAATAAAGAATGAAAATAAATAAACACAATTGTCCCATAACAGTTGTCACATATAATAAATGAAATTTATATGCAAATCGTACCAACAATTATGGGACAGTGATAATAGCAAAAAAATGAATTGTACTACCTGTCCCATAATGATTGCTACATTTAGAGTATGAAATATATATGAAAATGTAACAACTATTATGGGAGAGTGACACTATAAAGTGTTTTTAAACATAAAAAAAAGAAAAAAATCAAATTTAAAAAAATCAAATTTTAAAAACATCAAATTTTTTAAAAATTAATTTTTTTAAATTAATTAAAAAAAATTGAATTAAAAGAAAATCAATTTAAAAAAATCAATTTTTAAAAATTAATTTTAAAAAATTAAATTAAAATCAAATTAAATTTTTGTTTAAATTGAATTTAAAAAAAGATAAACATTTTTGTTCATTTTAAATTAAAAAAAAAAAAGATCACTCATAAATCCCAACAAATTATTGAGCGGTCAACCGGTGGTGTTGATGACGGTTGTAGTGGTCACCAACAATACAAGAGAAGCTTTTAAGAAAAATGAAAATACTGCCCCATTAGGTTAGTTTGCAGCTGGATGTATTAGTGAAAGGAAAGAGAGAGAGAGAGGCAGAGATATCTTAAGACAAAGGGAGAAGCAGAATTTTTTTTTTTCTTTTTTTTTTTTGTCCAAAATGTCCTCTTAGTAGTTGTGTGTCCATGGCATAATCGACAATTCTTTCATTCTGTTTTTATCTTTTCATTTCTTTAAAGCTATCAGCAGTCAGTTATTTACACACGCTGAATTTCAAATAGTTTCACATCTGTGTCATACCAAATTGGAGGGTCAACATTCCTGCAAAGAGAAAAAAAAAACATTTATTTAGGTTGGTTGGTTGGATTGTACGGCATGTCAACACTTGTTGGGTTATTTTATACCAAAGACATTTGGTTTTATTCATTTTTGTATGGTAATCAATTTTTTATTTGTGTTAAGGATCTCATGTAATCTAATGGATATATATATATATATATATCTTTATCAATATCGCATCTTTTTAAAATTGTGTTGTTTTTTTTTTAATAGCACAATTTTAAAAAGATGCGATATTGCTGGCATCGAAACACTACTAGCCAAGATTCAACTTAGGTAGGCTGGTCACGTTGTCTGAATGAATGAGAACAGGCTTCCAAAGAAGATTTTATATGGGCAACTACCAAATGCTAAGCGTTCTATTAGATGTCCTCTCTTATGCTACAAGGACAAATTGAAGGACAATTTGAAATGCCTCGATATTGACCTGAGTGCTTGGGAAGATCTAGCATCGGATCGGAAGGAAAGGCGTAAGACATGTTTCGCTAAACTAAAGAGCTTTGAACAAAATAGACTGAAGCATAGAGATCAGCTCCGCCTAACTTTAAAACAAAAACATTTAACTCCTGCCTTGGAGCATTTAGTTTGTCAGTGTGGCTTCATGGCTCGCAGCAGGGCTGGGCTGCTGTCACACTCGAGGAAACATAAAATGTCTTCTTGACAGCATGCACAACATGGGAGGAATCAAATCACTCACTGCTGACCCTCATCTATCATTCTTGATAGGAGAGTCCACCATATATATATATATATATATATATATATATATATATACCATCTTATTACTACTGAATGTTTGAAACAAGGCTTGATTATTTGGATTATTCTGACTATTGTCCTCATCTTTATTGTTATATACACAACTCATATACAAAAGCTTTTTCGTCTGAATTTTTTAGATGAGCCTTGATAATTTGTATTATTTAAATTTTTCGTACGGTTTTCCTCATCTTTATTGTTATAGGTACAGCATTTCGACCAATATCCTCTCCAAACATCTTCGGGTGATTCTAAGTAGACACATGACATGACGGATATAAGCATCGAGTTAATACAGTTTTAAGCGACAATCATCATTATTTGGATTATTCGGACTATTGTCCCTAAAGACCCTCAGCCACCACCTTCTAGCACATATATGATAAAAAGGATTGGGTGTTTTCCATAAGATTAATATGTTTGGGACAATCATATAGGTGTTAGGGCTTGATGTCACCAGCCAATTGATCAGAGGTAAGGATCAAAGTGGAGTGATGCATTTCATGGACTGCTCAGCCACCAGGATTCCATCTTTAAGCATCAGGGGTCACCACCCACAGCCAACAGGTGGCCCCATTGCAGGGGTGCAGTCAGCACATTCTACAAGAGGGTAGGTTGATTTTTCACTTTTTAAAAATATCAAATTGTCCATTAGTATATTGAATGCTGGTACTAAAAAATTGATCTTTTACTTGTACCATTGTTTGAGGAAATAGCATCAAAGATCGGTTTTCAATATTTAAATCAGTGAAATGTTATTTTATTTTATTAAACGAATTAAATATTATAAATAGAATTCAAATTGAAAATATGAATATTTTCTAACCAGTTTCTAGGCCAAATGTTGTAAAAACAAGGATTTTCTTGTGAATTTTAGCAAACGATCTTTGATGCTATTTCCTCAATCAATGGTACAAGTAAAAGATCTAATTTTTGGTATCAGTATTCAGTATACTAACACACAACTTTTGCATAGATGGACAATTTGATATTTTGAAAAAGTGAAAAATCGACCTACCCTATTTTACAGCCCCAGCCAACAGGGCAGCAACATTTATTAAGAGAAATATCCAAATCCCACACAAATATAAAGGACTTGAAACAATATAAGTCTTCTAACAGAGAAACTGTGCCTCCACTCTCTGATTGGCTGGTATGGCATGCCAACCCTTATTGGGTTATTTGATGCTGAAAACATTTGATTTATTCATTCTAGTTAGGTATTCAATTTTTATTCAAACTTTTTTTTTTTTTTTTTTACATTTCCGATCTCCAGCTATCTATTTAAAGCTGTATATATATTTACCAACTCCTCCGTACAGACAGGATGTGACACAAGCTCAATTTCTTAAGCAGAGTTTAACGGGTTTAATTCAGAGTTTTCCTTCTCCTAGACTGGTTACCATACTAAAATTAAAGATCCCAGTCTGCCATACTATTTACCCATAGCTAGAAGGAGGATAATTGGATTTGTACCTTTCCCAAATGTATCAGCACTATGGGAAATGCAGATAGCCTTGTCCAGTATGTTTAGTCATATGCTACGGGTGTTTAAAGAAGCACTTGCGCAAAAATCCCTGGAATTTTCTGTAATAGGGTTAAATAACAACTTGGACAATTTGTCCCCTCACCTAGTTAAACTTATACTTAAAAATTTCAAAATGCCTTATATTTGATCAATATTTTTACTCAATTAAATAAGGCATTTTTCCATTAATTTAAATTAAATAAATTTCACACACCACATAGTACAAAATGGAGGCGCTGTTACTCTCTCTCTCTCTCTCTCTCTTATAATATATATATATATATATATATATATATATATATATATATATAGAGAGAGAGAGAGAGAGAGAGAGAGAGAGAGAGAGAGTGAGAGAAAGAGAGAGAAAAGAGAGTGAGAGAAAGAGAGAGAGAGAAAGAGAGAAAGAGTGAGAAAGAGAGAGTGAGAAAGAGAGAGAGTGAGAAAGAGAGAGACAAAGAGAAAGAGAGAGACAAAGAGAGAGACAAAGAGAGAGAGAGAGACAAAGAGAGAGACAAAGAGAGAGAGAGAGACAAAGAGAGAGAGAGAAAGAGAAAGAGAGAGAGAGAAAGAGAAAGAGAGAGAAAGAGAAAGAAAGAAAGAGAGAGAGAGAAAGAGAGAGAGAGAAAGAAAGAGAGACAGAGAGTGAGAGAGACAGAGAGTGAGAGAGAAAGACAGAGATATATACATATATATATATATATATGGAAATACGATGAGGAAATTAATCCGACAATATGTGAAGAAAATGTTTTCAAAAAATATAACAAACACAGGATGTTACGATCAAAGGAAAAAATTTATGTGTCTATACTTAAGTATTTCGGTATGCAGTGTCCTGATGATGGTTTAATACCAAAATACTTAAGTATAGACACAGAAAATTCTTTCCTCTGATCGTAACATCCTGTGTTTGTTATATTTTTTGAAAACATTTTCTTCACGCATATATATATATTAAATAAATAAATACATAAGATACACACAGACAGATATACAGTTAAGACAATGGTATTCAAAAAAAAAATTTTTTTTTTCTTTTTTTTTTTTTTTACTCACCTGAGATAGATAACACCCCAGAGGTATGTACGGAACCACATAGTAGTGCCACTGTTGGCTTGGTATTTTCGAATGAGAATTGGGTGGGGTACTGGAGCAACCCCGACCAATGTGCCATGTTGGAGGAATTTGAGGATCTCACTCTCATCTGTCAGTCCCTTGTCAATACAGATCTTCTCGACTTGGGGTACAAGCACCTGAAGCATACGCATGATAGTCTGCAGGGGTAGCTTTTGTTTCCAGGTCATCACCCAGTCAGGGCTGGCCACCCAGGTAGTACCAACAGAGAGAGAACCAGTCCGAATCATGGGGGCCCGGGCCGTGGTCCCATCAGGAGAACCCAAGTGATCACCTGATGCTGGCTGGAAAGACAATTAATAAAGAAATATGAAAGATTCAGGAAAGGAAAAAAATGGTTATTTCCTATAACTCCAACATAAACAAAGGGGAACCACTCTTGACAGATAAATTATTTATTTATTTACTGATCTACTAGGAAAAAAGAAGACATATAAGGTTCATATTGTTGTATATTAGTTCTAATAGAAATGAAAGTAGCGTTTTGGCCATTGTTCTAGGAAACAGAAGTATCATTTCAGCCATGTTTGATTTATTCTAATAAAAACCCCAATATATATATATACACACAATTATTCATAGATACATGTGCATATATATATATATATATATATATATATATATATATATATAATATAAGTTAAAAGAAAGGAAAAATTTTTTTTTTTTTTTTAACTTTTATCTCCGATCACAAACACCACGGAGTAAACGGGCTCTGAAGATGATTTTTGTAAAATCGAAATATTGATCAATATCAGCTATGATTATGTTATAAATTGATTTCTCTTTAACAGCATTGTGTGATGTTTTCATTCCACCTTTTCATACTCTATATATATATATATATATATATATATATATATATTATATATATATTTGGGGGAAGGCAGTGTCTTTTCATTCAAACAAATTTAATGAAAAATAATGTTAAATTTTACTTAGCCACTCCAGAGGCTAAAGCACTCTGAAGCAGTCTCAGGTATATTTACCTCTCATCCCACTTATGAGGGCATGACACAAGGACATTTTTATGTGAGCCCACCCACAAGCCGAAGCTCATGGGTGGTAGGCACAAAAAATATGTCGATCCCGTCGGCATTCCCCCTCAAGGGGGTGCCTCATGCCCCGGGCAATAAACCTAGCCCTGCCCCTTTAAATCAAGGGGGCAGGTATTGCCTGGGCGGATAGCCCCCTGGGATCGACACTGTTAATCTTATTATCTAGCAACTCCAGAGGCCGAAGCACTCTTAAGCAGTCTCAGTAATCACTGCCATGTTTCTCAGACAGCAATGTATAAATAGTCCTGGACCAGCACATTCACTCTTTACGGAAGGTATGCCACGCTACCTCACAACATGGTTGGAGGAACTAATTTTTGTTCTTACCATACTGTGAGCTTTGCTGAGGGTGGGGCGGTCAGACATTCTCTCAGATTCATCATCCTCTTCCTCTTCCACTTCATCTTCCTCCTCCTCGTCTGGATTCTGGATTTCACTTGAGGGTTGGACATTGTGGGTCCCAGCAGAACTTGCTAATTCCTTTAAGGTTGGTTGTTGGTGACCCTCATCAGGGGGAGATTTTTCAGTCATGTTGTCAATACCTGCAAATAAGCAAAAATGAACAAACATTAATAAATAAACTAGCAGGACCTGTGGATATACCACAGTATGATAATTTGATTAGGTTAATCGAACTTTATGGATCTAAATTCCACCATCGTATGTTACCCCGTCGAAAGAAAAAAAAAAATACCCTAAAAATCAAGGAATTAACCAAATTTAATGAAATTTTCAGTGTTGATATATTAATGAAGAAAAGATATAATGCACTAGTTATTTTATTTAAAAACTTTTACATTTTTTCAGGTCAGTTAACTTTGAACCATGTAGCTTTGAGGCATAATACAGATTCTCAAATATACGTGGTTCAAGGTTAATTGACCAATATATAAGAATTTATGATCTATTCGTAAAATAGACAAAACGAATCAGGAAAGGAGGTGGCCTAATAACATGCCAGGTCTACCGGTGGATTAAATATAATGATGCAAAACCCGAAATCTGTAAGGATACTGGTGTAACATTACCAATTGTCCTCCTTTGATGCATCTCGGTGATGTTTTACAAGACAGAGAGAATAGAGAGAAAAAAAAAGAAGATTTACTTAGAAATGAAACAATTATTCTATTTTTAAAACGTAATATTTTTTAGCTTAGAAAATTGAAAGTTTTAGATAAAAAACAACTTTGAATCATGTAAATTTCTGGTTCTACTAAAAAGGGAATACACTCCCTCACTGTCTGGCTGATACAAATTTTAGGCTACCCAGACAACTTTACTTTTTACTTTTATCTCAACAAAAAGAACATTCTGTTCAAAGAAAGTAAAGAAAAAAGAAAGAAAATGAGAAAGGAAGGAAGAAAAAAAAGAAAGAAAAAAAAAAGAAAAAAAAATAAATAAATGAAAAGGAAGGAAGAAAAAAAAAAGAAGAAAAAAAAAAAAAGAAAAAGAAATAAATGAGAAAGGAAGAAATGAATGAGAAAGGAAGAAAGAAAAAAAAGAAAGAAGAAAGAAATGAAAAAGGAAGGAAGAAGAAAAAGAAAGAAAAAGAAAGAAATGAGAAAGGAAGGAAGAAAAAAAGAAAGAAATGAGAAAGGAAGGAAGAAGAAAAAGAAAAAAGAAAAAAAGAAATAAATGAGAAAGGAGAAAAAAGAAAAAAAGAAAGAAATGAGAAAGGAAGGAAGGAAGAAAAAGAAAAAAAAGAAAAAAGAAATAAATGAGAAAGAAGAAGAAAAAAAGAAAAAAGAAAGAAATGAGAAAGGAAGGAAGGAAGAAAAAGAAAAAAAAAAAAAGAAATAAATGAGAAAGGAAGGAAGAAAAAAGAAAGAAAAAAAAAAGAAAAAAGAAAGAAATGAGAAAGGAAGGAAGAAGAAAAAGAAAAAAGAAAAAGAAATAAATGAGAAAGGAAGGAAGAAAAAAAGGAAGAAAAAAAAGAAAGAAAAATAGAAAAAAGAAATAAATGAGAAAGGAAGGAAGAAAAAAAAACAAGAAAAAGAATTATGTTAACAAGTAAGTAAGAATGAGAGACAGAATGGAAAGGAAAAAGAATGAATAAAAGGAGAATGAAAAAAAAAAAAGAAAATAGATAAAGACTTTAAGAGTCGTTTAAAGAAAAAGAAATTACTTTTATTTCAACAAAAAGAACATTCTGTTCAAAGATGTGTTCATTGCGACTGACTTACGAGGTGTGGCTGCAAGTGAAACCTTAAGTGTTCCTGGCTCAGCTTCAGTAGCAGGGGTGGCACCTTCCATTGTCTCTGGTTCTTTAGATTCACTGGGAGGGTGGTTCAACTTTTTACCCCTTTTGCTCAATGCCCGGGCAATTGCGGAATGATCAGTAGGTAGATTGGCCAATTGATGGAATACATTTCGTTTACGGATGATTGTATACACAAGATTAGAATTACCTAAAAACACACAAAAAAGAAAACAGTTTTTTTTTTCAATGATAATTAATAAGACTATTTTGACTCACATAGATACATACACACACACATATATATATATATATATATGTATATATATATATATACATTGATACATTACACATACATTTATACATTGCACACACATATATGCATACATTCTTTGAGTGTGGGAGAGGTGTGTGCATTCAATCAGAATATGTTTTATTGTGTATCGGTTTCCACATGAACATTTAGGTGGAGGTTCTTCTTTTAGAATGAAGGAATGGGTTAATCTAGTGTGGCCAATGCATATGATAGTGGTTTCTTCTCTTCTGGTATTTCTAGGATCAGGTGTCCTTTCTTTTAAGTTGGGCTATAATTTGTAGAGTTTGTTGTGGGGATTTTCATCCATAATTGCTGCTATTTGATTGTCATTATTTGCTTGATTTTTGGTTTAATATCACTGTATGGTATTTTGTAGTTTTTGTCAAGTGCAGATTTAGCTAATGAATCTGCTTTATCATTTCCCTGGATTCCTATATGGCTTGGAATCCAGCAGAATATCACTTTCTTGCAAGGCAGTATGAGGATTGGGACATACCCATTAATGTTCATAGGCACGGTATATAATAGTATTTTGAATTGCAGACCTACAGTTTTACTGAATATGGGAATGTAAAAAACCAGACACACAATGAAGAGACTTACCATCAAATTGATATTGAATAATGTTGTTAAATACTTCAAGAAGAAAAAATACCAAGTGGTGATTTGTTGGACTAGCATAAAGAAACCATGGAGTACTGAAAGCCTGAAAAAAAAAAAAAGAAAAAATAAAACGTTATCTATATATATATATATATAAAGGAAAGTTTGTGTGTACGTATGTCCAGAAGAAACTATGAAAATAAAACAATTAATGACAAAGTAAATATTTATAAACATTCACTATCACCAGATCTTGCTTTTTAAGCAAAAATAATGAAGATTCGGTTTATATTCGTGAAGATAATTAAAAATGATAACTGCATGGAATTTTTTTTTTGCATTTACAATTTTAGATAAGAGATATTAATTATTTTTAGAGTGACTGGATCAGCGGCAAGGTTTTTTTTTTTTTTTTTTTTTTTTTTTTACATAGGGATCTTAATGGATCATCCTAAGAGGATCCAGCTTGCGATTCAGCGAGACTACCTTTTTTTTACCCCTCCACCCAGGCGACACTGGGTAGCCGCTTCTAGTCTTATTATAATAGAGATTGCGTTTTTCTGTTTGTAACCAAAACTATATCACTACTCAAGACACAATTCCCTTAGTTATTAACGTCACATTCTCCAGGATTTTATTTTTTATTTAAACCTCAATTATTGATAAAATTGTTTCACATTAATTATACTGTTGACCATATTTACATACTAATAATATACAACTGCATTTATATGTACAACAAAATACCGGTTTACAGTGTGAATGGGAAGGCTAATTTGCATATTGATCTTAAAAATTTAATTTTAATAAATATCTGCTTAGTATTATTGATTTCTAATTGTATGGTTTTATCTTAATGAATATGAGCACACATCTCAGAGATAAATCTTACAAGAAATCCATTAACAAGAAGAAATAACTGTCATTTTATTCTTTACTTCCTATTTTAAATAAATAGTTAAATTAGGAAAATTTAGCAATGAAAGACAGGAGTGATGGAAGAGTAAGTTTCAGTTGTTCTATTTTTTAATTATACCTCCCTCTGTTTCAAATCTTTTTATCTGCTTTCTTATATTAACCTTTCTAATTTAATATAATATTTTATTACATTAAAACTGAAATATTTGTACCCTACGGAGGGTGCATATATTTTCTAGTTATAATAACAATAATGAACGCAATATAGACAAGATCTGAGATGATTCATAGATAAAATTTAGACCTCTAGCTACAATGGACTCTCTCGTCGATTTCAACGCATGAGGGTTCATCCAATGAACAACCCACACAGAGGTTTTGTTTATAGTGGTAAAGGCTTGTATTGGACAATCTGCACTTTTTGTCACAGTCAATAGGAAAGAATTTGTGCACAAGTAATGCAACAAACCCAATCAACGACTGACCTCAGGATTTTCAGATTCAGAGTTTTCCTTCTCCTAGACTGGTTACCTATCCAAGGTTAAAGAGCCCAGTATGCCCTACTATTTTAACCATAGTCTAAAGGCAAAATTTTGGGAAAACAAGGATTTTTAGTGCATTTTAGTAGATGAATTTTGATGCTATTGTGTAATATTAGGAAGCGCGTGGTGTAATGGTTAAAGTTATGGGAAATGGACTCGTCGCCCCAAGTTCAAATCCTGGACGTGGTAATTGCATTTCACTTAGTGCTAATACCCTTGGGGAAGGTATGAATCCTACTCTCCCTCCAGCTATGGGTAAATAGTAGGGCAGACTGGGCTCTTTAACCTTGGTTAGGCAACCGGTCTAGGAGAAGGAAAACTCTGAATTCAAACCTGCTGAACTCCGCTTAAGAAATTGACCTTGTGTCACATCCTGCTCGTGCGGAGGGGTTGGTAAATATATATTGTGTAATATTGATTGATACTACCCTAATGTGAAATGCAAACAGCCTTGTCTAGTATTATTTGTATTATTGTCCTGACTGTTGTCCTCATCTTCATTGTTTTCTGTACAACGTTTCGGCCGATGTGCCCTCTGGTCTTCTTCAGGTATTTCTTGTTGAACTCGGGAACCTTCTTGTTGTAATCGGGAGCCATCACAGAACTTTGAACCCATCCCTTTATTCAGTTCATGGGGGTATCCTGTTCTCATTCCACTAACCATAGCTGGGGTAGAGGTGTTAAGCTGTGTTAATTATTATTCCCGAGTCTGACAAGAAATACTTGAAGAAGGCCGGAGGGCACATCAGCCGAAATATTGTACAGATAACAATGAAGATGAGGACAATAGTCCAAATAATACTAATCATCAAGCCTCATCTCAAAAATTCAGAGAAATAGCCTTGTCTAGGATTTAAACTTAGGTCGAAGAGTCCATTTCTCTACGATTATAAACATGATGCCACGCACCTCCATAATACTAAAAAGAAAACTATAACCTAGATTTAAAAAAAAAAAAAAAAAATGAATCTGTATATGAAGTGAATCCTGCTTGGCTGTGTGTTTGATTTTTATGCACAGGCTTATTTTTCAAGCAACGGAGCTGAAATTTATCAGAGAGCAGGCTGACCTGCAGTTAGATTTCAGGGTAGGTAACACTGATCTTCTCGTTTGAAGGCATAAAAAGATCATTTATAATTGTTATGTCAAATTCTTGCAAGAATTATATTTGAATGCTAAGGAATCAAGAAAATTAGATGAAGGAATAGATATTATATTTTAAATATGAACTAAATTATTAATTAGTTATGTAGTTGAAAATATTCTCATTAGTGAATAAAAAAAATTAACAGATAAGATTCCTGGTGATCTTAAGTTGTTTTTTGTTTTAGATTTAAAGATGATTATCAACCTTCTTTGTGACAGTATATTTGTCCAATAAAATGCAACAGAAAACATAATAGATTTCTCTTGAAAAGAGTATCTAACCAAAGCATATTGATAGCAAAATTTCTGAAAACACCAAATTGATCTTTTAGCATGGTTTGGTTAATTTGATTGTGAACGTACTAGCATGACTGGAGTTTGAACTCACTCACTAGAATGTTTCAGTCTATCACATTAGTCACTACACCACAGGAATTCACCTGAATAATTCTTAAGAAAGAAAAACTCCAAATCCTCAGACTAAACACATACCTGTAAAAGATGCAAGAGTTTAGTGCTTGCAACCATAGACAACGTTTTCAGGTATGGAGACACTGGAAGGAGAGAAGAAAAATATGTTAAATTAGAAATAAGCAAAACATTATAGCATATATATATATATATATACTTACCTTGTGTAGACTGGGGGTCCAGTGGCTTCAGCCCTGGACCGGTTAAGTAATTATTAATAGCGTAGACCCCAGGGGGCTATCCTCCCAGGCAAAGCCTGCCCCCTTGACTTAAAGGGGTTTATTGCCCAGTGCCTGAGGTACCTCCCTTGAGGGGGAATGCCAATTAGAAATAAGCAAAACATTATAGCATATATATATATATATATACTTACCTTGTGTAGACTGGGGTCCAGTGGCTTCAGCCCTGGACCGGTTAAGTAATTATTAATAGCGTAGACCCCAGGGGGCTATCCCCCCAGGCAAAACCTGCCCCCTTGATTTAAAGGGGTTTATTGCCCAGTGCCTGAGGTACCTCCCTTGAGGGGGAATGCCAACGGGATCAACGCATTTTTTGCACTTTCCATCCCATGAGCTTCAGTTCATGGGTGATCCCACATTAAAAAGACCTTGTGTCACACTCACATATGTGGGATGTAAGGTAAATAAGATGAAAATATAAAACACTGACTATTAAAACACTGAAGCTTCAGGCCCCCAGGCAAAACAATAGCAGAACATGTAAGACACTGACCCACTCCACACACATATGCACGCACGTGCACACATACATGTATATCATTACTGTATGCTATTCATGTTCCTGACACTAATACATTATTCTATGTACTAGACATGATACTTTGATAAGGTGTGGTGCACCTGAGCACTGTACACATACATGTATATTATTACTGTACGCTATTCATGTTCCTGACACTAATACATTATTCTATGTACTAGACATGAGACTTTGATGAGTTGTGGTGCACCTGAGCACTGTACACAATAAATTTCATCATTATTATTATTATTATATACACACACACACACACATGTAATTTTATAAAAATAAGAAAAATAAGTTGCATTGATGGGTGATATTTATTTAGCATATGTTACAGCATTTTAGTTTGCTTAACAATGAGGGTTTGATAAGTAAACCAAAACGCTATAGTGTCGGCTTAATAAACATCACCCATCAATGCAACTTTTTTTTTTTTTATAAAACTACTTATTGTTGTTGGATTCACTTCCATTTTATATATATATATATATATATATATATATATAATGTGTGTGTGTGTGTATATCATCCCATTACAAAAGTTTAAAATTGTTCTTATGATGACACTTAAAAATGATATCATTATACTGATATTTAGAGTACTAAGTGAGATATGTATCGAACATCTATTCATTGTTATTCATAAGTTAATTTCATACTATGATATAATGGGGCTCTTTAGCCTTGGCCGGCAACCCATCTAGGACAAGGAAAAGTCCAACACAAAACCTCCACTGCCTAGTGGCTTTATCTCATCCCAAGGAAAGGCTAGTGGAGTAAACCCCGAATACAAATCAGGAGCCGAAGTCCCTAAGGTGATATGATGCTGAAATCCAGTGCTACCCAGCAACTCCTGCATCACTACCGCTGCCAAACTGTATTGGCTTCCTGCCTTTCCTTTGGATCACCGCAGGAGTGTGGAGAGGGGGGGAGATTTGCTGCTTGGGCAACAGCACATCCTCCATATGAGCCCGCCCAGGCTACGTAGTTCCAATTAAAAAAATGAAAAATAAATGGACACTGTTTCGACCGGAGGTTCCGCTGGCTTTGGCCCTGGACAGCATAAGTTAACATTGTTGATCCCAGGGCGCAGTCTACCCAAGCAACACCTGCCCCCTCGATTTAAAGGGGCAGGGCAGGGTTTATTGCCCGGTGCCTGAGGCACCACCTTAGGGGGAATGCCAATGGGATCAATGCATTTTTTGCACCCGCCTCCCATGAGCTTCGGTTCGTGGGTGGTCCCACATTAATAGGGCCTTGTGCCTAACCCGTACACATTGGGAACGTGATAAATATCATCTTTCATAGACGGAAAGATACCAACAAAGGGAGATAACTCACCATTGACAATAATTGTAAGAAGACAATCAAACAATGGCTGAAGACGTTGGTGGCCAGTTGTGATGATTTTGTGGAAAACCTAAAAAAGCAAACAAAAAAATGCATTTAAAAAAAAGGTTAGTTTTTATCGAAATGGATTAACTTTTTGGTTATTTCCTATAAGTCTAACATGATCAAAGGGGAACAACTCTTGACTGATAAATTATTTATTTATTTTCCCATTAACTCTTAACATCCTGTTGAGAATTTTCCAAGTCCAGAACCCCATTCCAATAAGGATTCATCGGACCATATGACCTTCCGCAATCTCGACTCATGGAGACACTTTTCTCATTTACACCATGAAAATCCGGTTGTTTGTTAGGGGTTAGGGTTAGTGTTTAGTTTTATTTTATTTTTTTTTAAACTCTAAAAATCGTCTATAAACAATTAACCGGATTTTAAGGGTATAAATGGAAAAATGTCCCCCACGAATCGAAATCGCAAAAGGGGGGCCTTAAGGTCATATGGTCCAATTTATCAATAAATGGCTAAAAATGGCCTTTTCATTTAAAGTTATCTGTTATTTCCATAAAAATAAAGACTTCTAAATATGTTTAATATTACATTTAAACAAAGGCTATCATTTGGTGTGGATTAGGAAAATGAATGTGACTTCTGGCTGGGTGGAATGAGGTGGTATAGGACATAAAGAATTAAACTAACCCTAAGCCCTAACCCCATCTTCTTTTTTCCTAGTAGATCAATAAATAAATAAATAATTTATCAGTCAAGAGTGGTTCCCCTTTGTTTATGTTAGACTTATAGGAAATAACCAACTTTTTTTTGCATCCAATAAATAATTCTACAATATCAATCAAGAGATGATGTTTCAATGCATAACATGGCTAATCTGAATAATCCAAACTTAATTACCTCCCTTTAATTGAATGGAAAAAAGATAAAAGTTTAATCTTCTATCTTCTATAATGACAAAGTAAATATATATATACACATTCACTATCACCAGATCTTGCTTTTTGTACAAAAATAATGAAGATTCTTTTTTTTTAATATCTGGGATGATATTTAAGAATTAAGCTTTGAATAGTATGAAAAGGGAAAGTCATTGTTGCATTAGTGATTAAAATATAAATCAATTACATAAGACCAAAACAATCAATGGATCTGCGAGACTAACTTTTTATTATTGCCTCTCTACCCAGGCAATGCTGGGTAGCCGTTTCTAGTACATAAATAAAGGGCAGTTGGTGTGTATGTTTGTATGTATGTATGTCTGGATGAAACTACGAAAATAAAACAATTAATGACAAAGTATATATATATATATATATATATATATATATATAATATATATATATGTGTGTGTGTGTGTGTGTGGGTGTGTATTTGGGCAGTATTCTTTCATTCATACATGTAGAATTAAACAAAAGGCAGGTCTCCTGTTTAACAATTTTATTGGTGATCTTTTCAAATACTAGAAGCTTTATACATCAAACAACACAAACCATCCTTAAATAAAATTAATTTTCAATGCAGTACCCACATTTTAAAATGCCTATAACACTTTTCCCATCAATTCTCCTCCTTCCAGCCTCCACATCCATTAATATACCTTGAAAAAACTGGAACACATCACCCCTGATGATAGCACTTCGAAGTGCCAAAAGTACTCGGGATATGAACCTCGGTGGACTAATCCAAATTCCATCCAAATATAAAAAAGTTGGCCAGAAAGATTGAAAAGATCACCAATAAAATCGTTAAACAAGAGACCTGCCTTTTGTTTAATTCCATATGTGTATATATATATATATATATATATATATATATATATATATATATATATATATAATTATGTATGTTATGTTCTTGTGAACATGTTTGTTTGGTCTTTTGAAGCATTGGAAAAAAAGAACAAAAACAAGAAAAACAGAACAAAATTCAGAATTTTAATATTCAATTGTTGTTCTGTTCCTGGTTTGATCAATTCTGATATTTCGGGTGAACCTTCACCCTTTTTCAAGGTATATGAGACGGTCTGGAGAAAAAAAATGATATGCTGTATATGAGGGCAAAAATATATAGATATACACACATTAAATATCACAAATTCTTGTTTTTTGTGCAAATATTATGAAGGTTTAATTTATATTCAAAGATACTTAAAAATCAAAATATACATAGAAATAGCATTGAAATTCTACTTAAAAATGTCCAGCATTTTTAAATCTCAACAATAAACAAATCAATACACTAGGGGTTTTTTTTTTGTCTTTTTTTGAAAGTTGATGCTGGAAGAATGCCAACAAGTAAATATTTTAATATGAAATTTTTACAAAACTTACAATGATAAGGAAATCAGCATGGGTGCCGGTAAAAACTGGAATGTCCATAGGCACTCTCACAGAATAAGGTTTGTTTAAGCGGACTCCAAAATTGCGCTCTCCACTGAGTAGGAGTAAAATAAACACTCCAATATGCATTAGACCAACCCGAGCTGGAAAGAGAGAGAGAAAAAAATGAAAATAAATCATCTAATTAATATTACGCATTATAAATACTTGTACATATATGCATCCTCCGTAGGGTGCAAATATTTAAATTTTAATGTAATAGAATATTATATTAAATTAGAAAGGCTAATGAAACTAAATAAGAATGCATGGTTATTTCCTAGTTAAGTAACATGATATTACAGAGTAACCCAGAAAAAACAGAACCCAAATTATTTATTTATTTTCTGATTAAACTAACCCTAAACTCTAACTCTAACCCATTAAAACTTAAACTTAAAAAAAAATTCTGGGTCACCCTGTAATATGTTCCTCAACTAGGGGGGTTAGGGGTTTAGGGTTAGTTTAATGGGAAAATAAATAATTTGGGTTCTGTTTTTTCTGGGTCACCCTGTAATATGTTACTCAACTAGGAAATAACCGAATGCATATTAAAATTTAAAATTACTCACTGTTATCTTGAAAAATAAGTAAAACAGTCCGTTTTTTTTACAATACAGTCAGTTTCTTTATTGATATTTTTTTTAGCTGAATTCTGTATTCATGGTTCTTTTACTAAAAACATTGAAACTAATAAAAAATATCATATCAAATTAGAAAGGCTAATTAAACTAAATCAGAATGCAGATAAAAAGATTTGAAACAGAGGGGATATGATTTTAAAAAATAGAACAACTGAAACTTACTCTTCCATCACTCTTATCTTATATTGCTAAATTTTCCTAATTTAACTATGTAGTTAAGTTAGGAAGTAAAGAATAAAATGACAGTTATTTCTTCTTGTTAATGGATTTCTTTTAAGATTCATTCCCAAGATTTTTGCTCATATTCATTAATATAAAACCATACAATTAGAAATCAATAATACTAAGCAGATATTTATTAAAATTGAATTTTTAAGATCAATATGCAAATTAGCTTTCCCGTTCACACTGTAAACTGCTATTTTGTTGTATATATAAATACAATTGCATGTTATTACTATGTAAATCTGGCCAATGCCGGGGGTCCAGTGGCTTCGGCCCTGGATCTTTACAAGTTAATAGCATCGATCCCAGGGGGCTATCCCCCCAGGCAATACCTGCCCCCTCGATTTAAAGGGGCAGGGCTGGGTTTATTGCCCAGTGCCTGAGGCGCCCCCCTTGAGGGGGGAATGCCGACGGGATCGACACAATTTTTCACGTGCTACCCATGAGCTTCGGTTTGTGGGTGGTCCGACGTTAATAGGGCCTTGTGCTTAACCCATACAAATGGGGTACGAGGTAAATACAATGTAGATATGTCTAACAGTATTAATAATGTAAAACAATTTTATTAATAAAGTTTTAAATAAAACTAAAATCATGGAAAATGTGGCATAAATAACTAAGGGAATTGTCAGGTCAGTGGTAATATAGTTTCAGTTACAGACAGGCAAATACACAATCTCAATTATAATAAGAGATATCACCACTTGTATTACTTCAACAGAGTGGACCACAAAATACTGAAACATTTTTAAAAATTCATAACTTTCTTGTTTTTAATTTAATTTTTATATCATTAAAGGCCGGTTTAGCTCTGTCAGTAGAGCATCCGCAATAAGTGGGACAGAGATCTGTGTGGTAAAGTGAGGAGCTGATGGTAGGTGTGGCACTCCACTTCAGATGCTAAAAAATAATTTCCTTAGTCTAGTGCTAGTGAAAAGGGAATAGACTCCCTCACTGTCTGGCTGACACTGACCTGCAGTCCAGAGATAACTGTCACTTAGAAGTGCCTTAATCTAACTCCTTTATCTACTAGGCTATGCATACAATTGCAGGTTCAATCCAGGTCAGGGGCAGCAGTAACATAGAATAATAATTAACACAGCTTAACACCTGTACCCCAGCTATGGTTAGTGGAATGAGAACAGGATACACCCATGGACTGAATAAAGGGTTAGGTTCAAAGTTCCGTGATGGCTCCCGATTATGACAAGAAGGTTCCCGAATCCGAGAAGGCTCCCCGAGTCAGAGAAGATTCCCGAAATACCTGAAGAAGCCCAGAGGGTACATCGGCCGAAACGTTGTACAGATAACAATGAAGATGAGGACAATGGTCCAAATAATACAAATAATACTGTGAGGTTTATAATTTCAACAAAAAGAAATCTTTGGTAGCAGAATAATTTCAAGAAATTCAGAATTCAAATGGCTTCCCTATTTGCCTGCTTAACTTCTTTTTGAGGATTTATTTAAAGGAGTTGGTTGGATGGTTGGTTGGTTGGATTTTATGGCATGCCAACCCTTGTTGGATTATTTTATGCCAAAGACATTTTATTTTATTCATTCTTGATGGTAAATTCAGAATTCAAATGGCCTCCCCTTTTTGCCTGCTTTGTCTGGCTGAATTCTTTTTGAGGGATTATTTAAAGGTGTCATGGTAGTTTACCTTCCAACTATAAATAGCAGCAGGTTCTGCACTTAAGCGAAAGTTAATATTTCAGTGGGTCGCCGATAAGGCAGCTTCACGTGTAACTGACTCATTGGTACATGTTTGTACTACTGTTCTTTGTTAATATATTTGTTTAACTCATTTCCTCTCTTGTGTCTTTATTCTGGCTCCTAACCAGGCCACAACAAAAGGAATGTGTATATTTGAATTAAGTTTAAGACATTGCTGCAGATTAATAATAATAATATTCTGGATCTGAAAAATATTTGCCCAATAAAATACTTACACTGGTCAGCCCGGGCATCATTAAGAAAATATAGGATTGGCACGAGTACGTCCAGCACGTCACTACTTTTTAACACATAAAACATGAATTTCTGAAAAGGAGAAAACAAAAATTTACTTTTCTTTTTAATACAACTATCAAAAAAAAAAAAAAAAAACACCCTCTGGGCAGTGTAAAAATTAATCTTTAAAAAATAATTAATGTCAGAGTTTGTATCATAAATAAGTAAAATCATCAAATTTATTCAAGGAGTAAAAAAATAAAAAATAATAAATAAAACGATTTGAAATGGAAACTTAGTTCTGTTCCACTCAAATATAATGTTGGGTGCATCTATTAATTATTAATCAAATAATTATTTTGAATATTTTACAAATAAATTTTACACAAAATGTTAGAGGGTTTGTATCGTAAGTAAAATCATCAAATTTATCAAAAGAGGTGAAAGAAATAAAAATTTGAAATGGAAACTTAGTTCTGTCCCCCTCAAATAAAATGTTGCATTAATCATTAATTAAATAATTATTTTGAATATTTTACAAATAAATTTGACACAAAAAAAATCAGTATTTATTTATTTGTCAATTTTTTAGTTAACTTCTTGTTACTGAAAAAATGGCGAGAGTAAAAAAAAAACTTTTTGAATTGATTATAAATTTAAAACAAATAATTTTTTCCATTTAAATTAACACTACAACTTTTTAATTAATTTCACAGTTTATTTATTTAAATTGTCATTGTTACAATGGAAAGAATTCAAATGTTGAATTATAAGGAATAGCTTTTATTTATTTTATTAATATTTAGTATAGTACTGGATAGAGAATTTGGTAGTGAAAGAGTTAAGTGTTCTTACCTTGTTAATATCACACATCTTCCAGAAGAGAACGAGCATTTCTTGATGGAATTGAATCTTTTTACAAGAACCTGGTAGGTAAGTCTGCATCAAAGGATTATTCAAGAGTCGAGTTAAACCTTTGAGGATGAATGAAAAATCCTGAAAGAAAAAAAAGAAAAGAAAAAAAAAAGAAAAGAAATCAATGAATAAATCAATAAATGAAAAAATAGAAAATGTAAAAATTAAAATAAATTAAAATGTAATAAATTAAACAGTAATATATATAACTCATTTTATAATATATATTTAACTATGTATAATTTTTAATATATATAACCCTTATGTAATATATACAGTAATATATATAACTCATTTTATAATATATATAACAGTAATATATCTATCTATGTATAATTTTTAATATATAAATAACCCCTAAGTAAAATATAAAGACTATATATATATATATATATATATATAACTCATTTTCTATGGTAACAATTTTAAATAATATAATATACCTATAATAATAATTATATTTATCTTTATATATAGTTAATTCTTTAAAACGTAATACCCTCTCAAAATTACGGTCAGTCTAGAGCTGTTAATATAAGGAAAAAATAACACTTTGTCATTTATAATTTAAATATTTAATTTATTATATTTAATATATTTGAAATTTAAAAATACACATAAAATATAGTTTTCTAAAATCATTCATCAATCTTTCTAATATATAATTAAAGATAATCTTTCTATTTGTTTACTGATCTATCTAATTAATTTAATATTTTATTTCATTTTACAACTGTAAAAAAAGCTAAGTAAATTCTTCTATTTGACCATTTTTATTTTGAATTCAAGATAGTTACAATGTAGCAATATTCACCAGAAGTTAACCAGACAAGATTAGATATATATATATATAAATTCAAACCGATTCTCAACAGATATTACAAAGGTAAGAGACGGAGTTTATCTTCTCTAATAACTTATAGAATAATTATATTTACTTGATGCTTCAAAGGAGTCTAATAATAGACGAGAATAACTTTCTATCAGGGACCTCACTCTCAAAAAGTGTTTTAATACTTTTGAGAAGGGTCCGTTGGAAAGGATTTTTCATTTATCCCCCCTCATTTCATTCATTTTTATTTCATTCATTTTACCATTAATTTTTAACTAACTCATTTTATAATATATATAACAGTAATATATATATAACTATGTATAATTTGTAATATACATAACCCTTATGTAATATATACAGTAATATAATTCAATGAAGTAAATAATACTTATACTCAGTAATCTTATTATAATGGAGATTGTGTGTTTTTCTGTCTGTAACCGAAACTATATCACTACTCAAGTTACAATTCCCTTAGTTATTGACATCACATTCTCAATGATTTTATTTTTATTTTAACCTCTATTATTAATAAAATTGTTTTACATTATTAATACTGTTAACCATATCTACATACTAACAACATACAATTATGTTTATATATACAACAAAATAGCGGTTTACAGTGTGAACGGGAAGGCTAATTTGCATATTGATATAAAAAAATCGAATTTAATAAATATGTGCTTAGTGTTATTGATTTCTAATTGTTTGGTTTTATTTTAATGAATATAAGCAAAAATCTCTTCAATGAATCTTAAATGAATCTTAAATGAAATCCATTAACAAGAAAAAATAAGTGTCATTTTATTCTTTACTTCCTCTTTTAACGAAATACTTAAATTAGTAAAATTTACCAATGAAAGACGGGAGTAACGGAAAATGATGGAAGAGTTAATTTCAAAGTTGTTCTATTTTTCAGTCATACCCCCTCTGTTCCAAATATTTTTATCTGAATTCTTATTCAGTTTCATTAGCCTTTCTAATTTAACATGATATTTTATTATATTAAAACTTAAATACTTGCACCCGGAGGGTGTTGCCATTCAATATATTATTCTCTCCTGTTATAAATATAATGATGCAAAACCCGAAATCTGTAAGGATACTAGTTAAAACATTACTAATGTCCCTCCTTGATGCATCTCGCGTGAGTGTTACAAGACAAGAGAGAATAGAAGTAAAAAAAAAAGAAGATTTACTTAGAAATGAAACAATTTATCTATTTTTTTTTAAAACGTAATATTTTTAGTCTTAGAAAATTGAAAGTTTTAGATAAAAAACAAACTTTGAATCATGTAATTTCTGTGTTCTTACTAAAAAGGAATAGCCCCCCACTGTCTGGCTGATACACCATTTTAGGCTACCCAGACACTTTACTTTTTACTTTTATCTCAACAAAAAGAAATATTCTGTTCAAAGAAAAGAAAGAAAAAAGAAAGAAATGAGAAAGGAAGGAAGAAAAAAAAAGAAAAAAGAAAAAGAAAAAGAAATAAATGAGAAAGGAAGGAAGAAAAAAAAAAAAAAAAAAGAAAAAAAAAAAGAAAAAAAGAAAAAAAAAATAAATGAGAAAGGAAGAAATGAATGAGAAAGGAAGGAAGAAAAAAAGAAAGAAAAAGAGAAGAAAGAAAAAAGAAGAAAGGAAGAAGAAAGAAAAGAAAGAATGAAATGAGAAAAGAAAAGAAAAAAAGAGAGAAAAAAGAAAAAAGGAAAAATGAGAAAGGAAGAAATGAATGAGAGAAAAGGAAGGAAGGAAAAAAAGAAAGAAAAAAGAGAAAGAAAGAAAAAAGGAAAGAAATGAAAAGGAGAGAAAAGAATGAGAAAGGAAGGAAGAAAAAAAAGAAAGAAAAAAAGAAAAGGAAAAGAAAAAAGAAAGAAATGAGAAGGAAGAAATGAATGAGAAAGGAAGGAAGAAAAAGAAAGAAAAAAAAAAAGAAAAGAAATAAATGAGAAAGGAAGAAATGAATTGAGAAAGGAAGGAAGAAAAAAAGAAAGAAAAAAAGAAAGAAGAAAAAAAAAAAAAGAAAGAAATGAGAAAGAGAAATGAATGAGAGAAAGGAAGGAAGAAAAAAGAAAGAAAAAAAGAAAAAAGAAATAAATGAGAAAGGAAGAAAGAAAAAGAAAAAAAGAAAAAAAGAAATAAATGAGAAAGGAATAAGAAAAAAAAAAGAAAAAAGAAATAAATGAGAAAGGAATGAAGAAAAAAAGAAAAAAAGAAATAAATGAGAAAGGAAGGAAGAAAGAAAAAAGAAAAAAGAATAAAGAAATAAATGAAAAGGAAGGAAGAAAAAAGAAAGAAAGAAGAAAAAAAGAAATAAATGAGAAAGGAAGGAAGAAAAAAGAAAGAAAAAAAGAAATGAGAAAGGAAGGAAGAAAAAAAGAAAGAAAAAAAGAAATAAATGAGAAAAAGGAAGAAAAAAAAAGAAAGGAAAAAAAAAAAGAATAATGAGAAGGAAGAGAAGAAAAAAAGAAAAAGAAATAAATGAGAAAGGAGAAGAAAAAAAAAATTATGTAACAAGTAAGTAAGAATGAGAGACAGAATGGAAAGGAAAAAGAAGTAATAAAAGGAGAATGAANAAAAAAAGAGAGATGACTTTAAGAAGTCGTTAAAGAATACTTTTTATCTCAACAAAAAGAACATTCTGTTCAAAGATGTGTTCATTGCGACTGACTTACGAGGTGTGGCTGCAAGTGAAACCTTAAGTGTTCCTGGCTCAGCTTCAGTAGCAGGGGGGCACCTTCCATCGTCTCTGGTTCTTTAGATTCACTGGGAGGGTGGTTCAACTTTTTACCCCTTTTGCTCAATGCCCGGGCAATTGCGGAATGATCAGTAGGTAGATTGGCCAATTGATGGAATACATTTCGTTTACGGATGATTGTATACACAAGATTAGAATTACCTAAAAACACACAAAAAAGAAAACAGTTTTTTTTTCAATGATAATTAATAAGACTATTTTGACACACATATATACATACACATACACACATACATACATACATATATACATTACACACACACACATTTATACATTACACACACATATATATATACATTGATACATTACACACACACGTAAATGTATGTATGTATGTATATGTGTGTGTGTAATGTATCAATGTATGTATACATACATTGATACATTACACACACACATATATATACATACATACATTTATACATTACACACATATATGCATATATACATAGATACATTACACACACACACACATATATATATATATATATATACATTGATACATTTACACACACACACATATACATACATATATATACATTGATACATTTACACACACACACATATACATACATACATATATATATAGATACATTACACACACACACATATACATACATACATATATATATAGATACATTACACACACATATATGCATACATAAAATTACAAAAGTAACAAATGTTACTAAATGAGAAATGACCAATGAGGATTGGGTTTGGTTTTACAGCATATCAACCTCAGTGGGTCATTTAATGATGATAAAGTTTTGAAATAAAGTAAATCTTAATGGATACTCAATTTTGTTTATCAACTCATGTTTTTCTATTTAACCCATAGATGGAGCCCTAACAGGTGCTACCACTCCGGGTCAGAGTGGACCAGAGAGCAATGGTGATGAAGGGGTGCTCCACATTCCCCAAACCTCCAAAACTGGAACCTCACCATCAGATAGAGTTTAACATCATTCCCAGGACATGTAGACCTTCAGTCACCACCTTCTAACACCCATATGATAAAAAGGGGTTGGGGCTTGCCATAAGGGGAATACGGTTGGGGCAATCATATAGGTGCTAGGGCCTGATCAGCAGATTGATCGAAGGGGGCCTCTCTGACCGCCCGTCTAGCCCAAGAAAGGGCTAAAGTGGAGTATTGCAAGTCATGGACTGCTCAACCACCTGGGTTTTATCTTAAGCACCACAGGTGCCAACAGATGGCCCCATTGGGGAAGTCTTACCCCTCTGCAGAGGTGCAGTCAGTGCATTCTAATGCTCCAGCCGACAAGGCAGTATGATTGGTTAGTTGGTTGGTTAGTTGGGTTTTACGGCATGTCAACCCCTTGGGTTATTTTATGCCGAATATTTCTATTGGTAATTAGGTATTCAAAAATGTATAGGGGTTTATTTGCTGTAATCAAGTTTTCTGTTGAGAATTTGAACATCAAGAGAGTGATTGGGTGATTTTTGTAGGTCTATGAACTTATATCCTTGATAAGAGGCCGGTTCTTTTCAAAAAGTTTAATATCCTCTTGGGATCTATTTTTCCAAATAGTTTGTCCATGCTGTCAACATTGTAAAACTTTCTTCGAGTGTGGGAGAGGTGTGCATACAATCAGAATATGTTTTATTGTGTATCGGTTTCCACATGAACATTTAGGTGGAGGTTCTTCTTTTAAAATGAAAGAGTGGGTTAATCTAGTGTGGCCAATGCATAGCCGGTGATAATGGTTTCTTCTCTTCTGGTATTACTAGGATCAGGTGTCCTTTCTTTTAAGTTGGGCTGTAATTTGTAGAGTTTGTTGTGGAGATTTTCATCCATAATTGCTGCCATTTGATTGTCATTATTTGCTTGATTTTTGGTTTAAGATCACTGTATGGTATTTTGTAGTTTTTGTCAAGTGCAGATTTAGCTAATGAATCTGCTTTATCATTTCCCTGGATTCCTATATGGCTTGGAATCCAGCAGAATATCACTTTCTTGCAAGGCAGTATGATTTGGTTTTGTTTTGTTTTACAGCATATCAACCTCAGTGGGTCATTTAATGCCAACAAAGTTGTGAAATAAATCAATTCTTAATGGATAATACAATTTTGTTTATCAACTCATGTTTTTCTATTTAACCCATAGATGGGGCAAGGCAGTATGAGGATTGGGACATACCCATTAATGTTCATAGGCACGGTATATAATAGTATTTTGAATTGCAGACCTACAGTTTCACTGAATATGGGAATGTAAAAAACCAGACACACAATGAAGAGACTTACCATCAAATTGATATTGAATAATGTTGTTAAATACTTCAAGAAGAAAAAATACCAAGTGGTGATTTGTTGGACTAGCATAAGAAACCATGGAGTACTGAAAGCCTGAAAAAAAAAAAAAAAGAAAAATAAACGTTATCTATATATATATATTATAAAAGGAAAGTTTGTGTGTACGTATGTCCAGAAGAAACTATGAAAATAAAACAATTAATGACAAAGTAAATATTTATAAACATTCACTATCACCAGATCTTGCTTTTTAAGCAAAAATAATGAAGATTCGGTTTATATTATGAAGATAATTAAAAATGATAACTGCATGGAATTTTTTTTTTTGCATTTACAATTTTAGATAGGAGATATTAATAATTTTTAAGAGTGACTGGATCAACGCAAGGTCTTTTTTTTTTTTACATAGGGATCTTAATGGATCATCCTAAGAGGATCCAGCTTGCGATTCAGCAAGACTACTTTTTTTTTACCCTCCACCCAGGCGACACTGGGTAGCCGCTTCTAGTCTTATTATAATAGAGATTGCGTTTTTCTGTTTGTAACCAAAACTATATCACTACTCAAGACACAATTCCCTTAGTTATTAACGTCACATTCTCCAGGATTTTATTTTTTATTTAAACCCCAATTATTGATTAAATTGTTTCACATTAATTATACTGTTGATCATATCTACATACTAATAATATACAACTGCATTTATATGTACAACAAAATACCGGTTTACAGTGTTAATGGGACGGCTAATTTGCATATTGATCTTAAAAATTTAATTTTAATAAATATCTGCTTAGTATTATTGATTTCTAATTGTATGGTTTTATCTTAATGAATATGAGCACAAATCTCAGAGATAAATCTTACAAGAAATCCATTAACAAGAAAAAATAACTGTAATTTTATTCTTTACTTCCTATTTTAAATAAATAGTTAAATTAGGAAAATTTAGCAATGAAAGACAGGAGTGATGGAAGAGTAAGTTTCAGTTGTTCTATTTTTTAATTATACCTAATTATACAAATCTTTTTATCTGCTTTCTTATATTAGCCTTTCTAATTTAATATAATATTTTATTACATTAAAACTGAAATATTTGTACCCTATGGAGGGTGCATATATTTTCTAGTTATAATAACAATAATGAACGCAATATAGACAAGATCTGAGATGATTCATAGGTAAAATTTAGACCTCTAGCTACAATGGACTCTCTCGTCGATTTCAACGCATGAGGGTTCATCCAATGAACAACCCACACAGAGGTTTTGTTTATAGTGGTAAAGGCTTGTGTTGGACAATCTGCACTTTTTGTCACAGTCAATAGGAAAGAATTTGTGCACAAGTAATGCAACAAACCCAATCAATGACTGACCTCAGGATTTTCAGATTCAGAGTTTTCCTTCTCCTAGACTGGTTACCTATCCAAGGTTAAAGAGCCCAGTATTCCCTACTATTTTAACCATAGTCTAAAGGCAAAATTTTGCGAAAACAAGGATTTTTAGTGCATTTTAGTAGATGAATTTTGATGCTATTGTGTAATATTAGGAAGCGCGTGGTGTAATGGTTAAAGTTATGGGAAATGGACTCGTCGCCCCGAGTTCAAATCCTGGACATGGTAATTGCATTTCACTTAGCGCTAATACCCTTGGGGAAGGTATGAATCCTACTCTCCCTCCAGCTATGGGTAAATAGTAGGGCAGACTGGGCTCTTTAACCTTGGTTAGGCAACCGGTCTAGGAGAAGGAAAACTCTGAATTCAAACCTGCTGAACTCCACTTAAGAAATTGACCTTGTGTCGCATCCTGCTCGTGCGGAGGGGTTGGTAAATATATATTGTGTAATATTGATTGATACTACCCTAATGTGAAATGCAAACAGCCTTGTCTAGTATTATTTGTATTATTGTCCTGACTGTTGTCCTCATCTTCATTGTTTTCTGTACAACGTTTCGGCCGATGTGCCCTCTGGTTTTCTTCAGGTATTTCTTGTTGAACTTGGGAAACTTCTTGTTGTAATCTGGCACCATCACGGAACTTTAAACCCATCTCTTTATTCAGTCCATGGGGGTATCCTGTTCTCATTCTGCTAACCATAGCTGGGGTAGAGGTGTTAAGCTGTGTTAATTATTATTCCCGAGTCTGACAAGAAATACTTGAAGAAGGCCGGAGGGCACATCAGCCGAAATATTGTACAGATAACAATGAAGATGAGGACAATAGTCCAAATAATACTAATCATCAAGCCTCATCTCAAAAATTCAGAGAAATAGCCTTGTCTAGGATTTAAACTTAGGTCGAAGAGTCCATTTCTCTACGATTATAAACATGATGCCAAGCACCTCCATAATACTAAAAAGAAAACTATAACCTAGATTTAAAAAAAAAAATGAATCTGTGTATGAAGTGAATCCTGCTTGGCTGTGTGTTTGATTTTTATGCACAGGCTTATTTTTCAAGCAACGGAGTTGAAATTTATCAGAGAGCAGGCTGACCTGCAGTTAGATTTCAGGGTAGGTAACACTGATCTTCTCGTTTGAAGGTATAAAAAGATCATTTATAATTGTTATGTCAAATTCTTGCAAGAATTATTTTTGAATGCTAAGGAATCAAGAAAATTAGATGAATGAATAAATATTATATTTTAAATATGAACTAAATTATTAATTAGTTATGTAGTTGAAAATATTCTCATTAGTGAATAAAAAAAATTAACAGATAAGATTCCTGGTGATCTTAAGTTGTTTTTTGTTTTAGATTTAAAGATGATTATCAACCTTCTTTGTGACAGTATATTTGTCCAATAAAATGCAACAGAAAACATAATAGATTTCTCTTGAAAAGAGTATCTAACCAAAGCATATTGATAGCAAAATTTCTGAAAACACCAAATTGATCTTTTAGCATGGTTTGGTTAATTTGATTGTGAACGTACTAGCATGACTGGAGTTTGAACTCACTCACTAGAATGTTCAGTCTATATCACATTAGTCACTACACCACAGGAATTCACCTGAATAATTCTTAAGAAAGAAAAACTCCAAATCCTCAGACTAAAACACATACCTGTAAAAGATGCAAGAGTTTAGTGCTTGCAACCATAGACAACGTTTTCAGGTATGGAGACACTGGAAGGAGAGAAGAAAAATATGTTAAATTAGAAATAAGCAAAACATTATAGCATATATATATATATATTTACCTTGTGTAGACTGGGGGTCCAGTGGCTTCAGCCCTGGACCGGTTAAGTAATTATTAATAGCGTAGACCCCAGGGGGCTATCCTCCCAGGCAAAGCCTGCCCCCTTGATTTAAAGGGGTTTATTGCCCAGTGCCTGAGGTACCTCCCTTGAGGGGGAATGCCAATTAGAAATAAGCAAAACATTATAGCATATATATATATATATATATTTACCTTGTGTAGACTGGGGATCCAGTGGCTTCAGCCCTGGACCGGTTAAGTAATTATTAATAGCGTAGACCCCAGGGGGCTATCCTCCCAGGCAAAGCCTGCCCCCTTGACTTAAAGGGGTTTATTTCCCAGTGCCTGAGGTACCTCCCTTGAGGGGAATGCCAATTAGAAATAAGCAAAACATATAGCATAATATATATATATACTTACCTGTGTAGACTGGGGTCCAGTGGCTTCAGCCCTGGACCGGTTAAGTAATTATTAATAGCGTAGACCCCAGGGGGCTATCCCCCCAGGCAACACCTGCCCCCTTGATTTAAAGGGGTTTATTGCCCAGTGCCTGAGGTACCTCCCTTGAGAGGGAATGCCAATGGGATCAACGCATTTTTTGCACTTTCCATCCCATGAGCTTCAGTTCATGGGTGATCCCACATTAAAAAGACCTTGTGTCACACTCGCATATGTGGAATGTGAGGTAAATAAGATGAAAATATAAAACACTGACTATTAAAACACTGAAGCTTCAGGCCCCCAGGCAAAACAATAGCAGAAAATGTAAGACACTGACCCACTCCACACACATATGCACGCACGTGCACACATACATGTATATTATTACTGTATGCTATTCATGTTCCTGACACTAATACATTATTCTATGTACTAGACATGATACTTTGATGAGGTGTGGTGCACCTGAGCACTGTACACATACATGTATATTATTACTGTACGCTATTCATGTTGCTGACACTAATACATTATTCTATGTACTAGACATGATACTTTGATGAGTTGTGGTGCACCTGAGCACTGTACACAATAAATTTCATTATTATTATTATTATATACACACACACATGTAATTTTATAAAAATGAGAAAAATAAGTTGCATTGATGGGTGATATTTATTTAGCATATGTTACAGCATTTTGGTTTGCTTAACAATGAGGGTTTGATAAGTAAACCAAAACGCTATAGTGTCGGCTTAATAAACATCACCCATCAATGCAACTTTTTTTTTTTATAAAACTACTTATTGTTGTTGGATTCACTTCCATTTTATATATATATATATATATATATATATATATAATGTGTGTGTGTGTGTGTATATCATCCCATTACAAAAGTTTGAAATTGTTCTTATGATGACACTTAAAAATGATATCATTATACTGATATTTAGAGTACTAAGTGAGATATGTATCGAACATCTATTCATTGTTATTCATAAATTAATTTCATACTATGATATAATGGGGCTCTTTAGCCTTGGCCGGAAACCCATCTAGGACAAGGAAAAGTCCAACACAAAACCTCCACTGCCTAGTGGCCTTATCTCATCCCAAGGAAAGGCTAGTGGAGTAAACCCCGAATACAAATCAGGAGCCGAAGTCCCTAAGGTGATATGATGCTGAAATCCAGTGCTACCCAGCAACTCCTGCATCACTACCGCTGCCAAACTGTATTGGCTTCTTGCCTTTCCTTTGGATCACCGCAGGAGTGTGGAGAGGGGGGAGATTTGCTGCTTGGGCAACTGCACATCCTCCATATGAGCCCGCCCAGGCTACGTGGTTCCAATTAAAAAAATGAAAAATAAATGGACACTGTTTCGACCGGAGGTTCCGCTGGCTTCGGCCCTGGACAGCATAAGTTAACATCGTTGATCCCAGGGCGCAGTCTACCCAAGCAACACCTGCCCCCTCGATTTAAAGGGGCAGGGCTGGGTTTATTGCCCGGTGCCTGAGGCGCCACCTTAGGGGGAATGCCAATGGGATCAATGCATTTTTTGCACCGCCTCCCATGAGCTTCGGTTCGTGTGTGGTCCCACATTAATAGGACCTTGTGCCTAACCCGTACACGTTGGGTACGTGATAAACATGATCTTTCATAGACGGAAAGATACCAACAAAGGGAGATAACTCACCATTGACAATAATTGTAAGAAGACAATCAAACAATGGCTGAAGACGTTGGTGGCCAGTTGTGATGATTTTGTGGAAAACCTAAAAAAGCAAACAAAAAAATGCATTTAAAAAAAGGTTAGTTTTTATCGAAATGGATTAACTTTTTGGTTATTTCCTATAAGTCTAACATGATCAAAGGGGAACAACTCTTGACTGATAAATTATTTATTTATTTTCCCATTAACTCTTAACATCTTGTTGAGAATTTTCCAAGTCCAGAACCCCATTCCAATAAGGATTCATCGGACCATATGACCTTCCGCAATCTCGACTCATGGAGACACTTTTCTCATTTACACCATGAAAATCCGGTTGTTTGTTAGGGGTTAGGATTAGTGTTTAGTTTTATAATTTTTTTTAAAAACTCTAAAAATCGTCTATAAACAATTAACCGGATTTTAAGGGTATAAATGGAAAAATGTCCCCCCACGAATCGAAATCGCAAAAGGGGGGCCTTAAGGTCATATGGTCCGATTTATCAATAAATGGCTAAAAATGGCCTTTTCATTTAAAGTTATCTGTTATTTCCCTAAAAATAAAGACTTCTAATATTACATTTAAACAAAGGCTATCATTTGGGGTGGATTAGGAAAATGAATGTGACTTCTGGCTGGGTGGAATGAGATGGTATAGGACATAAAGAATTAAACTAACCCTAAGCCCTAACCCCATCTTCTTTTTTCCTAGTAGATCAATAAATAAATAAATAATTTATCAGTCAAGAGTGGTTCCCTTTTGTTTATGTTAGACTTATAGGAAATAACCAACTTTTTTTTGCATCCAATAAATAATTCTACAATATCAATCAAGAGATGATGTTTCAATGCATAACATGGCTAATCTGAATAACCCAAACTTAATTACCTCCCTTTAATTGAATGGAAAAAAAAAAAAAAAAAGATAAAAGTTTAATCTTCTATCTTCTATAAATGACAAAGTAAATATATATACACACATTCACTATCACCAGATCTTGCTTTTTGTACAAAAATAATGAAGATTTTTTTTTTAATATCTGGGATGATATTTAAGAATTAAGCTTTGAATAGTATGAAAAGGGAAAGTCATTGTTGCGTTCGTGATTAAAATATAAATCAATTACATAAGACCAAAACAATCAATGGATCTGCGAGACTAACTTTTTATTATTGCCTCTCTACCCAGGCAATGCTGGGTAGCCGTTTCTAGTACATAAATAAAGGGCAGTTGGTGTGTATGTTTGTATGTATGTCCGGATGAAACTACGAAAATAAAACAATTAATGACAAAGTATATATATATGTGTGTGTGTGTGTGTGGGGGGTATTTGGGCAGCATTCTTTCATTCATACATGTTGAATTAAACAAAAGGCAGGTCTCCTGTTTAACGATTTTATTGGTGATCTTTTCAAATACTAGAAGCTTTATACATCAAACAATACAAACCATTCTTAAATAAAATTAATTTTCAATGCAGTACTCACATTTTAAAATGCCTATAACAGTTTTCCTATTAATTCTCCTCCTTTCAGCCTCCTAATCCATTAATATACCTTGAAAAACTGTAACACATCATCCCTGATGATGGTACTTTGAAGTGCCAAAAGTACTTGGGATATGAACCTCGGTGGACTAATCCACGAATTCCATCCAAATATAAAAAAGTTGGCCAGAAAGATTGAAAAGATCACCAATAAAATCGTTAAACAAGAGACCTGCCTTTTGTTTAATTCCATATGTGTGTATGTATATATATATATATATATAATTATGTATGTTATGTTCTTGTGAACATTGTTTGTTTGGTCTTTTGAAGCATTGGAAAAAAAGAACAAAAACAAGAAAAACAGAACAAAATTCAGAATTTTAATATTCAATTGTTGTTCTGTTCCTGGTTTGATCAATTCTGATATTTCGAGTGAACCTTCACCCTTTTTCAAGGTATATGAGACGGTCTGGATAAAAAAAATGAAATGCTGTATATGAGGGCAAAAAAATATAGATATACACACATTAAATATCACAAATTCTTGTTTTTTGTGCAAATATTATGAAGGTTTAATTTATATTCAAAGATACTTAAAAATCAAAATATACATAGAAATAGCATTGAAATTCTACTTAAAAATGTCCAGCATTTTTAAATCTCAACAATAAACAAATCAATACACTAGGGATTTTTTTTTTGTCTTTTTTGAAAGTTGATGCTGGAAGAATGCCAACAAGTAAATATTTTAATATGAAATTTTTACAAAACTTACAATGATAAGGAAATCAGCATGGGTGCCGGTAAAAACTGGAATGTCCATAGGCACTCTCACAGAATAAGGTTTGTTTAAGCGGACTCCAAAATTGCGCTCTCCACTGAGTAGGAGTAAAATAAACACTCCAATATGCATTAGACCAACCCGAGCTGGAAAGAGAGAGAGAAAAAAATGAAAATAAATCATCTAATTAATATTACGCATTATAAATACTTGTAAATATATGCAAATATTTAAATTTTAATGTAATAAAATATTACATTAAATTAGAAAGGCTAATGATACTAAATAAGAATGCATGGTTATTTCCTAGTTGAGTAACATGATATTACAGAGTGACCCAGAAAAAACAGAACCCAAATTATTTATTTATTTATATAAACTAACCCTAAACCTATTTGGACTTAAACTTTAAAAAGAAGTAAAATTAACAGTTTTATTACAAAATTTGTGGGTTCTGTTTTTTCTGGGTCACCCTGTAATATCATGTTCCTCAACTAGGGGGGTTAGGGGTTTAGGGTTAGTTTAATGGGAAAATAAATAATTTGGGTTCTGTTTTTTCTGGGTCACCCTGTAATATGTTACTCAACTAGGAAATAACCGAATGCATATTAAAATTTAAAATTACTCACTGTTATCTTGAAAAATAAGTAAAACAGTCCGTTTTTTTTTACAATACAGTCAGTTTCTTTATTGATATTCTTTTAGCTGAATTCTGTATTCATGGTTCTTTTACTAAAAACATTGAAACTTATAAAAAATATCATATCAAATTAGAAAGGCTAATGAAACTAAATCAGAATGCAGATAAAAAGATTTGAAACAGAGGGGATATGATTTAAAAAAATAGAACAACTGAAACTTACTCTTCCATCACTCTTATCTTATATTGCTAAATTTTCCTAATTTAACTATGTAGTTAAGTTAGGAAGTAAAGAATAAAATGACAGTTATTTCTTCTTGTTAATGGATTTCTTTTAAGATTCATTCCCAAGATTTTTGCTCATATTCATTAAGATAAAACCATACAATTAGAAATCAATAATACTAAGCAGATATTTATTAAAATTGAATTTTTAAGATCAATATGCAAATTAGCCTTCCGGTTCACACTGTAAACCGCTATTTTGTTGTATATATAAATACAATTGCATCTTATTAGTATGTAGATATGGCTAACAGTATTAATAATGTAAAACAATTTTATTAATAAAGTTTTAAATAAAACTAAAATCATGGAAAATGTGGCATAAATAACTAAGGGAATTGTCAGGTCAGTAGTAATATAGTTTCGGTTACAGACAGGCAAATACACAATCTCCATTATAATAAGAGATATAACCACTTGTATTACTTCAACAGAGTGGACCACAAAATACTGAAACATTTAAAAAATTCATAACTTTCTTGTTTTTAATTTAATTTTCATATCATTAAAGGCCGGTTAAGCTCTATCAGTAGAGCATCTGCAATAAGTGGGACAGGGATCTGTGTAGTAAAGCGAGGAGCTGATTGTAGGTGTGGCACTCCACTTCAGATGCTAAAAAATAATTTCCTTAGTCTAGTGCTAGTGAAAAGGGAATAGACTCCCTCACTGTCTGGCTGATACTGACCTGCAATCCAGAGATAACTGTCACTTAGAAGTGTCTTAACCTAACTCCTTTATCTACTAGGCTATGCATACAATTGCAGGTTCAATCCAGGTCAGGGACAGCAGTAACATAGAATAATAATTAACACAGCTTAACACCTGTACCCCAGCTATGGTTAGTGGAATGAGAACAGGATACACCCATGGACTGAATAAAGGGTTAGGTTCAAAGTTCCGTGATGGCTCCCGATTATGACAAGAAGGTTCCCGAATCCGAGAAGGCTCCCCGAGTCAGAGAAGATTCCCGAAATACCTGAAGAAGCCCAGAGGGTACATCGGCCAAAACGTTGTACAGATAACAATGAAGATGAGGACAATGGTTGGAATAATACAAATAATACTGAGAGGTTTATAATTTCAACAAAAAGAAATCTTTGGTAGCAGAATAATTTCAAGAAATTCAGAATTCAAATGGCTTCCCTATTTGATTGCTTAACTTCTTTTTGAGGATTTATTTAAAGGAGTTGGTTGGATGGTTGGTTGGTTGGATTTTATGGCATGCCAACCCTTGTTGGATTATTTTATGCCAAAGACATTTTATTTTATTCATTCTTGATGGTAAATTCAGAATTCAAATGGCCTCCCTTTTTGCCTGCGTTGACTGGCTGAATTCTTTTTGAGGGATTATTTAATAATGTAATTTATTGTGTACAGTGCTCAGGTGTACCACAACTCATCAAAGTCTCATGTCAGGTACACAGAATAATGTTGTGCCAGGAACATGAACAGTTCACAGTAGTAATATGGATGTATGTGTGTGCATGTGTATGTGGAGAGTGGCATCAGGTATAGTGTTGGCGGACTACAGGAAGCATGGAGGCTTTGAAAGTTTCAGTGCTCCGGCAGCCTACAACAGATGCAGGCAGTTTATTCCATGTCTCTGCAATTCTGAGCGTGAAAAATGTTTCCGAAAGTCACGTGAACAGTGCTGTTTTCTGACTTTAAAGGTGTTATGGTAATTTACCTTCCAACTATAAATAGCAGCAGGTTCTGCACTTAAGCGAAAGTTAATATTTCAGTGGGTCGCCGATAAGGCAGCTTTGCATGTAACTGACTCATTGGTATATGTTTGTACTACTGTTCTTTGTTAATATATTTGTTTAACTCATTTCCTCTCTTGTCTTTATTCTGGCTCCTAACCAGGCCACAACAAAAGGAATGTGTATATTTGAATTAAGTTTAAGATATTGTTGCAGATTAATAATAATAATATTCTGGATCTGAAAAATATTTGCCCAATAAAATACTTACACTGGTCAGCCCGGGCATCATTAAGAAAATATAGGATTGGCACGAGTACGTCCAGCACGTCACTACTTTTTAACACATAAAACATGAATTTCTGAAAAGGAGAGAAACAAAAATTTATTTATTTTTTAATACAACTATTAAAAAAAAAAATTTCAAATAAAAAACACCCACCGGGCAGTGTAAAAATTAATCTTTAAAAAATAATTAATGTCAGAGTTTGTATCATAAATAAGTAAAATCATCACATTTATTCAAGGAGTAAAAAAAAAAAAAATTAAAAATAAAACGATTTGAAATGGAAACTTAGTTCTGTTCTCCTCAAATAAAATGTTGCACACAACTATTAATTATTAATCAAATAATTATTTTGAATATTTTACAAATAAATTTTACACAAAATGTTAGAGGGTTTGTTTCCTAAGTAAATTCATCAAATTTATCAAAAGGAGTAAAAGAAATAAAAATTTGAAATGGAAACTTAGTTCTGTCCCCCTCAAATAAAATGTTGCATTAATCATTAATTAAATAATTATTTTGAATATTTTACAAATAAATTTGACACAAAAAAATCAGTATTTATTTATTTGTCAATTTTTTAGTTAACTTCTTGTTACTGAAAAAATGGCGAGAGTAAAAAAAAACTTTTGAATTGATTATAAATTTAAAACAAATAATTTTTCCATTTAAATTAACACTACAACTTTTTAATTAATTTCACAGTTTATTTATTTAAATTGTCATTGTTACAATGGGAATTCAAATGTTGAATTATAAGGAATAGCTTTTATTTATTTTATTAATATTTAGTATAGTACTGGATAGAGAATTTGGTAGTGAAAGAGTTAAGTGTTCTTACCTTGTTAATATCACACATCTTCCAGAAGAGAACGAGCATTTCTTGATGGAATTGAATCTTTTTACAAGAACCTGGTAGGTAAGTCTGCATCAAAGGATTATTCAAGAGTCGAGTTAAACCTTTGAGGATGAATGAAAAATCCTAAAAGAAAAAAAAAGAAAATAAATCAATGAATAAATCAATAAATGAAAAAATAGAAAAATAAATTAAAATGTAATAAATTAAACAGTAACATATATAATTAATTGTATAATATATATAACTATGTATAATTTTTAATATATATAACCCTTATGTAATATATACAAACTATACACACACATATATATATATATACATATATATATATGAAATATATGAAATATTTCTGCTATAAATGTAATAAATTAAAATGTAAAAATGTAAAAATAGAAAATAAATTTTTTTAAATGAAAGAAGAAAATGAAAGGTCAATGGGTGCAAATATATACTTACTTCTTCTCTATGTATTCGAGATAAATAGTTAACAAATAAATTGTCAGGTCCACCAGCCTGAAAGAAGAAGAAAAAAAAATGATTAATTTATTAACATCAACAAATAGGAGCAAAATAATAGTATACATGTGTGTAAATATATACACACAAGTCACATTTTGTGTGTGTGTGTATCTGTAAGTCAGCTTCTGGTCTTAAGAGACATGTAGTAGTGCATAAGTATAAAATTTTATCATCTGATTTATCTGATACAACGAGAAGGACGTCCTTCCTATGTCATATTTGCATCAAACTTTGTGGATCTGCAGTGGGTTTGATGAGTCATTTGAGGGTTCATGAGAGGAAAGGTTCTGGTGGTGGGGTTATATGATTGCGAGGCAATGATCTGTAAAGATTATGCTATTGCTATATATATATATATATATATATATATATATATATATATGTATATATATGTATGTATGGATGTAAATCACATTGTGTATGTGTCTGTGTGTATATATATGTATGTATATATATATATATATATATATATATATATATACATATACATATACATACATATATATACACACACACACATACACAATGTGATTTACATACATACATACATACATACATTTGTTGAAAAAATAAATAAAGGAAAGAAAGTATAGAATGGATAAAATAGGATATTTTAATCAATTTTACTTACACATGTTTCGGTCAGGAGTTTATCCATGTGTACATTATTCAAACTATTATTATTTTTAAATAACCAAATGAAGTTAAATAATAATAATAGTAAAAATGTAGAAATGTTCCGCACACAAAGAAAATTCAACCTTCATCAGAGTAAATCCTTATTTTCAAATAAGGATTTACTCTGATGAAGGTCGAATTTTCTTTGTGTGCGGAACATTTCTACATTTTTTCTATTATTATTATTCAGGCACCACTTAGCGTTTTTTAGGGCAGGAAGAATTTATGCGATATGCACCGTAAAATCCAACCAACCAACACATTGCACAATTATTTTTATACAAAGAAATGTACTTACATCACTATTTTGATCCATGGCAGTTCCTCCCGCGCTGGTACCATCCACAGAAATATTCTGGGAATTACTGGAGTCATTCTCCATAGTAACACACAGAACCTGCAGAGCCATTTCAACAAGTGGTTCTCGGGAATCGGTAAACATTAGATGGTTATAAGGGACACCGTATCCGACTGGGTCGTAGGCACAGACAACATTCAACATTGATGTAAACAGAGGTAGGGCATGGCTATATAAAAAAATAAATAAAAAAAAAAAAAATAATGAAAAGATGATATCTTATTATAATGGAGATTCAGATACTGTTTGTCTGTCACAATAACTTCAGGAATTGCATAAGTTTATCAATAAGTATTTAATCAAAAAAAAAAAAAAAAAAAAAAAAAAAATTATCTTATTATAATGGAGATTGTGTGTGTCTGTCTGTAACCGAAACTATGTCACCACCAACGTCACAATTCCCTTAGTTATACACACACACACACACACATATATATATATATATATATATATATATATATATACTCATACGTCTATATACAGACATATATACACACACATATATATATACACACATGTGGCACTCCACCTCAGGCACAAAAACAATCTCCTTGGTCTAGTGCTAGTGAAAAGGGGATAGACTCCATCGCTGATTGGCTGATACCGACTTTAGATCACTCCAATGACTTTTTTATATATACACATTCATTTATACACACACACACGTTCATACATACAAGCACACACACACATATATACACAAGACATTCATTTAAAACAAAACTTACTATTAACACTTTTAGGCTACAGTCCCAGACGTCAAAAAGGGCTTAGTTTTCGAATTACATTGCTAAACAATTAGCGGTAATAATTTTAGCGTAATTATTAATTAAAAATCAAAAAAGGCTAATAAAAAGTTTTCGCAATCGGTGGCATATCTTGATATCATGCGAAAAGTAAAATTTAAACGGACTACTTTGTAAAAAAATACAAAGCAAAATGGAGTAGCTCTGAAAACAGAATAAGCGAATGAAAATCGTGTGTTCGAAATATAAATAAGTAAACAAAATGGCCACCTCCAGCGAAGAAGAAGCAACAGTTGTTAGCGACAAAAAATGTTTTATGTGCATTTTACCTTCCAAAAAGCATAAAATTGTATCATTTTCTAAGAAAACGTGGACTCGCTTTTTAGAATATGTCCATAAATGGAAGAATTTGGACGGTACACAAGCATTAAGTCACGTAAATAAAATTTGGACGGTACACAAGCATCAGAAAAAATAAAAAATAATAGTATTTCGCATCATGTGACAACAAGTCACGTAAATAAAATACTCGTTATTTTAGTTTTTTAAAAAGCAAATTTTATTTTTCTAAAAAGCAAATTCGCTTATTACTCGTTATTATAATGAGTAATAAGCGAATTTGCTTTTTAGAAAAAATAAAAAATAATAGTATTTCGCATACATGTGACAATATTTATTATTTAAACTTAAAACAATCTAGTGCTTTGTCGCGTAAATTTTTGTTGTTTCTATTCCTAACTTCGGTCTTTTATCTCTTTATTTATACTGTAATTAGTATCGAAAATGACCAGCTCGCAAAACAGTTTACGCCCCCAACATAAGGGGGGGGTCAAAATTAAGTGACCTGAAAAAAATGAGAAAGTTTTGAAATAAAATAAATAATGCATTATAAAGATCGTTCATTGATAAATAAACACTGAAAGTTTCATTAAAATCCGATAATTCCCTGATTTTTGGTAAATTATTTTCTGTAGGGGGGCTAAAGTCATACGCATTTTACGTTCATTAAAAAAAAAAAAAATTTCTAAAAAGCCAGTTCTTTAATTGAAAATTATATTTTGAAATTTTTCCTGAAGAAAAAAATTGTTTACTTTAGTTACTAAAGCATTATTATTGTTTGCTTTAGTTACTAAAGCATATTATTAGGAATTTTTTTGGGGTGTTTTGAGGGTCATTCTAAATTAATATTTTTTTATTTCATAAACACAGAACATCAGCTGATGTTTACATTCCAGATAAAATCTGTAATCTCATTGGCTAATTTGAATTCGGAGCTATTTTCGTTCTATACGTATTTTAATCACTTAAAACTTATTTTATTAATTCTTGAGGCAAGAAACTTATGCGCGAAAAAAAATTGGAATTTTGGGGTGATATCATTTATTAATAAAGGACAATTTATTCGGCCACTTTTTACATCCGACACAACTGAACAATAATCGGCTTGGGACTGTAGCCTATTTACTAGATTAATCATATGAATTGAGTTATCTCCCTTAACTCGGACTCGATCAATTTTTTTTTTTTTTGAGTTTCCCCTCCATCTTTGCTTGATAAATAGAACTCACCGATTTTCTGTGGAGGTGAAATACTGTATCCATTGATTTGGTTGAGTGTGAGCATCAGCTGAAATATACACATATAAATGTGAACAAAAACGTACGAAAAAAGCTAATGAGCAAATTTTACATCAACATTAAATATTTACTAGCAGGACCTGTGGATATACCACAGTATGATAATTTAATTATTAAAACATTTGATATGTTTGCTTAAGGGCTATTGCTAAATAGTTAAATATGTAATAAGTATAATGATCTGCAATAATTATCTGCAATTTGTCATTTGAGGAAAAGTCACACATTTTGTGCTGTGACTTTTTCTGCAATTATAACAAATAATACAAAAAAAAATGAATCAATAGCTTCAGGAATTGTGTAAGTTTATCAATAAGTATTTAGCATCCAAATCATTAATACATAGAGTTATATCCCAAGATGTAGGAATAAAAACTGATAACAAAAACAGTGAAATATGTTTAACATAACAATATTTATTTTATTTATTCTCACCGACCGGGAATACAGTGAGATGAGTTTGGATAGAATTCAACTATGTATCGTGTGTGTTCATTACATGGGCCCAAGTATTTGTCTGTTTTTGTCTCACTCCAGTGTAGAATCGTTAGGGTTTTGGTTTGGTTTGGTTTGTTTTGTTTTACAGCATATCAACCTCGGTGGGTCATTTAATGCCAACAAAGTTGTGAAATAAATTCATTCTTAATGCATAATACAATTTTGTTTATAAACTCATGTTTTTCTATTCAACCCATAGATGGGACCCTAACAGGTACTACCACTCCAGGTCAGAGTGGACCAGGGAGAAATGGTGATGAAGGGATGCTCCACATTCCCCAAACCTCCAAAACTGGAACCTCACCATCAGATAGAGTTTAACATCATTCCAAGGACATGTAGACCCTCAGCCAGTGCCTTCTAGCACCCATATGATAAGAAGGATTGGGGGTTGCCATAAGGGCAATAGGGTTAGGGCAATCATATAGGTGCTAGGGCTTGACATGGCCAGACGATTGATCTCTCCGACCGCCCGTCTGATCCAAGAAAAGCCTAAGTCATGAACTGCTCAGCCACCTGGGTTCTATCCTTAAGCATCACTGGTTGCCACCCATGAGCAACAGGTGGCCTCATTGGGGGAGTCTTACCCCTCTGCAGAGGTGCAGTCGGTGCATTCTAACGCCACACCGACAGGGTGGGAATCTTTAGGGGAGATAACTCTGCCTAACACATAGTATTATATACTCAGAAATTAAGTATGCAACATTAAACAGTCCACATTGTTTGTTAAAACAAGTTTTGATAAATACATGACTGGTATTATTTATTTATACATAGTTTGTTTTATTTTTATATGCATTTAAATTTGTAGTGTAAATTTTTTGCAACAAAAATATGAAAGTTTCAAAAAATTTCAACTCAAAAATTATTTAATCCTCTTCAGGAAATAGGCCGTTATACACAGAAATTTAAATAATACATGGGTCCTTCAATAAAAGAGAAATTTTTTTTTTTTTAAGTAAAATGCATATTATGATTTGCAAAATTGATCAGAAGAAATGAAAGGAAAAAATTAAATTTTTTAAACTTTCATATTTTTTCTCACAAAAAATCTACACTACAAATTTAAATGCACTTTTTGTGCAATTATACCAAAAAAAAAAAATAATAAACCAAGTGAACTCACCGACAGGAGGCAGATACATTGTTTCCGAGAAACAGGTGAGAAGAAGTTTAAGTAATTCTGTACGACTTAAATCATGTGTTGTGTTATGTGCTGGGGAATGGGCAAAGCCTACCCCACGTTCCCAAATATATTCACAGCTATCAATACTATGCATGTCTTCAGGGTTGTCCTGAAAAGAGAAAATGATAATTAATTCAATCTGAATAAACCAAATTTTGAGGTGGCCAATTTACTTACACACAAAGAGATATAAGAGACTAGAAGTGGCTACCTGGCATCACCTGTGTAGAGAGGGGGATTTTTAAAAAGTTAGTCTCACAGATTCATTATTACTTATCACAGGTTATATCCTCACTGGATGCCCCATAAAATCCTTATGCAAATGTATAACAATATAGTAAGAAATTTTAATTCAATAATTTACAATTTAAAAAAAAACAATATAAATGAGGCGATTAATTCAATCAATCAACATCATATTTCAATTACCTTCTGTTACTATACAAATTTTAATTTTCAAATATCTTCCCAAATATAAATAAAATCTTCATTATTTTTGCTCAAATACCAAGCCCTGGTGATATATATATATATTTACTTTGTCGTTAATTGTCTTATTTTCGAAGTAACCTCCAACATACACATATACACAACTGCCCTTTATATATGTATAGATATGTAAGTGAGTAAGATGTAAGTCCAGGGCTTCCAAGTAGTATATATATATATATATATATAATAAAATAAATATATAAAGGTATTACACATCTATTTATTTGATGGCAATAGAACAGTCACAACCTTAGGTTTAATACATGCCAAAATTACATGCATTCATCAGGTGACGTTGATACGAATACAAGGAAAATCAAAAAAATCCTATATATATATATATATATATATATATATATATATATATATATATGTTGGTGGGATCAAGAATGGTAGGGCCAAAGAGGAGTAAAGATAATCCTGATTGTGCTGCATGTTCTATTTGATGGCAATAGAACAGTCACAACCTTAGGTTTCATACATGCCAAAATCACATGCATTCATCAGGTGACGTTGATACGAATACAAGGAAAATAAAAAAAATCCTATATATATATATATATATGTTGGTGGGATCAAGAATGGTAGGGCCAAAGAGGAGTAAAGATAATCCTGATTATGCTGCAGCATATAAGCCCTCAACGTTCACCATCTTGGCATCCTCAACCAACAAGTTACACCTAGCTGTACTCAAAGCCCTCTTCATCAACAAATTCCATCCTGCTCTTCATATATATATATATATATATATATATATATATACTAACTCCCCATCTCGTCTGTCTAACCTCTATTTATCAGACAGACACAACCATTATTTTATGGTATAGAGGAGAAGTAACTAATCCTATACAACACCAAAACAAGCATTTCTTTTTTTCATTTTGTACAATGAGGCACACAAGGCAAAACAGTTATTGTTATGGGAAGTGGACTTGGCTATCTGTTGTATCGTCAATGTGGAATGATACACAGAAGAAATTAAGTGCTTAATATATTTATTCAGCACTAGTATCCAGTGCTAACGGATGATTACAAAACACAGAACAATAACTTACAAAACAATTAACAAGACAAGCGAAAAAAAAAAAAAAAAAAAAGATAATCTAAACAAATCTTTTAAAAAAAATGTACAATTTCACAAGACGAAAAGAAACAATAACTTACTGGTCCACTTTTCCTCGCAGAGGCAACTGTAAAATCTGGGCAGAACAATAAATCCTGGAAAAAATTTTTTTTAAATAAAAAAAATATTGTAATAAATCAAATTGTTACATAATAAATAAGGTAGCCTATTCATTTTATAATGTAGTGTAAAAATATCTAAATTTAAAAGTTAACTGGTAATTCATTAGAAGAGTCATAGGAATAACCATAGATTTTGACAGTTTTTGACCCCTTATTCACCTATAACATCAGGGTAACCTATTCATTTTGTAATGTAGAGTAAAAATATCTAAATTTAAAAGTTAACTGGTAATTCATTAGAAGAGTCATAGGAATAACCATAGATTTTGACAGTTTTTGACCCCTTATTCACCTATAACATCAGGGTAACCTATTCATTTTGTAATGTAGAGTAAAAATATCTAAATTTAAAAGTTAACTGGTAATTCATTAGAAGAGTCATAGGAATAACCATAGATTTTGACAGTTTTTGACTCCTTATTCACCTATAACATCAGGGTAGCCAATTCATTTTATAATGTAGTGTAAAATATTTGAATTTAATGCTTAGTATAAGAGTTATAGAAAAACACAATAAGATTCTGATAAATATGACAGCTTTTGACCACTGATTGACCAGTGGTGGAATATTCTCATTGGTTGAGAATGTCACATGATGACCAAATCTGTGGGAAAGTTTAACAGTTTAGTGAGTTAAAGAGCTCAAAAAAATTTTTTTAAAAGACCAGCTTGATAACCATTACACTACAATGGTATGAAAAACAATATATCGTAGTTACATTTTTGTTAACACAATAGCATTAAAACACCTCTAATTTGGTTGGTTTTATGGCATGTCAACCCTTGTTGGGTTATTTAATGCCAATGTCAGTCATTTTGGTTTGGTTTGGTTGGTTGGTTTTATGGCATGCCAACTCTTGTTGGGTTATTTAATGCCAATGTCAGTCATTTTGGTTTGGTTGGTTTTATGGCATGTCAACTCTTGTTGGGTTATTTAATGCTGATGTCAGTCATTTTGGTTTGGTTTGGTTGGTTTTATGGCATGTCAACCCTTGTTGGGTTATTTAATGCTGAAGTTAGTCTTTTTTTTTTCAAAGCAATTATATGGTTTCAAGTGACATACCCAGGGTACTCGGGATGAAGAGGGGCAGGGTCTTACCCTCTCACCAAGGGCTGAAGTTGGCATATTCTAGGCCCCATCAACTGAGCTCAACAAAAATATTAATTGCCTTACTATAATAAATTATTCACATTTAATATAGCAAATTCTTAGAGCTGGAAATGTAATTACATATAATTAATTAAATGAATAAAAAACCCTCTAAGAGGTTGTTTGATAAAGTAATGAGACTTATTTAAATGTTTTTATAATCAACTTAATTACAAATTAACTTCATTTCCTTCAAAATAGTTCCCTAAGAAGTAAAATCATTTCCAATGCATTTTTATAGTAAAAATCATTATCCAATGCATTTTTATAGCAAAAATCATTATCCAATGCATTTTTATAGTAAAAATCATTTCCAATGCATTTTTATAGTAAAAAATCATTTCCAATGCATTTTTATAGTAAAAAATCATTATCCAATGCATTTTTAGTAAAAAGTCATTTCCAATGCATTTTTATAGCAAAAATCATTATCCAATGCATTTTTTATAGTAAAAAATCATTTCCAATGCATTTTTATAGCAAAATCATTATCCAATGCATTTTTATAGTAAAAATCATTATCCAATGCATTTTTATAGTAAAAAATCATTTCCAATGCATTTTTATAGTTTAAAAAAATCATTTCCAATACATTTTTATTGTAAAAAATCATTTCCAATGCATTTTTATAGTTTAAAAAAATCATTTCCAATGCATTTTTATAGTTTAAAAAAATCATTTGCAATGCATTTTTATCGTAAAATATCATTTCCAATGCATTTTTCTAGTAAAGAATCATTTCCAACGTATTTTTTTTAATAAAATGTCAATAAACATCATACCCAGGACAGTTAGGACATGTCATCGACTGCTTAGCCACCAGGATTCTATTTTTAAGCAACATTAGTAGCATCGGAATTTTTCTTGTAAGGAAAGAGAATGATAGAGAAAGAAATTAAAGAATTACTTACAGCAATTGCATTTAGAAGAGACTGCGCCAAAGGGGGACTTTCATTCTGAAAATAGAAAGAGAAACAGGAATATTTTCAAAAAAACAAAAAAACTCTATTATTTAGATTTTTCGGACTGTTGTCCTCATCTTTATCATTATGTACACAATATGGTAAATGTGCCCTCCAGCCTTTTTCAGGTGTTTCTTGTCGAACTCAGGAACTTTCTTGTTAATTTCATGAACCTTGGCACAATTGTGCTTAGTATCATTGATTTCTAATTGTTTGGTTATATCTTAATGAATATGAGCAAAAATCTTGGGGATAAATCTTAAAAGATCTAATTTTTTAGCAGTTTACTGAAAATATTAAACTAAATTTAACTAAAATTTCTAACTTGAGTCATAAAATGGAGATTTAAAAAATCTTAACAGCATAAATATTCGTTTGGTTTGTTTTACAGCATATCAACCTCAGTGGGTCATTTAATGCCGATAAAGTTTTGAAATAAATCAATTCTTAATGGATAATACAATTTTTTTTATAAATACATTTTTCTATTTAACCCATAGATGGGACCCTAACAGGTACTACCACTCCGGGTCAGAGTGGACTAGGGAGAAATGGTGATAAAGGGGTGCTCCACATTTCCCAAACCTCCAAAACTGGAACCTCACCATCAGATAGAGTTTAACGTCATTCCTAGGACATGTAGACCCTCAGCCACTGCCTTCTAGCACCCATATGATAAAAAGGGGTTGGGGTTTGCCATAAGGGCAATGGGGTTGGGAAAATCATATAGGTGCTAGGGCTTGAAGTGACCAGCCGATTTATCGGAGGGGGCCTCTCCGACCGCCCGTCTAGCCCAAGATAGGACCAAAGTGGAGTATTGCAAGTCATGAACTGCTCATCCACCTGGGCTCTATCCTTAAGCATCACGGGTCGCCACCCACGGCCAACAGGTAGCCCCATTGGGGGAGTCTTACCCCTCTACAGAGGTGCAGTCGGTGCATTCTAACGCCCCAGCCGACAGGGCGGGCATAAATATTCATAAAGTACAAATATCAAATAAATTTTAACAGTAGTTGGTATCTACTTAGCCACTTACTCTCTTTTTCTTATAATGGAATAAGAAGAATTCCTCTGTAGAATAAATAAGATTGACTGATCAAAAAATTCATCATTTAGATTTTTGAATTATAAAATATAATCCAAAGCAATATATTTTTAGCTATCACAGAAAAATGAGCATTGCCTCAATTTCCACGGATACAAAGTTTCACCTTAAAACACTTTGTATGACTTTGCTCAAGGCTCAATTCTCTTATCTCTGCATCGATATCATTTTGAAGCTCTAGCAATGTTTTAAGCTTATACCAATATACACACTCCTTTAAATGACGCCACAAAAAGATATCAGGAAGACAAAGCAGGCGAATTTGGGAAGCCATTTCAATTCTTAATTCCTTAAAATTTGTTTTTGTTGAAATTATAAACCTCTCATTCTAATGGTAAAATTCTATCATCTTAATTTGTTCTTTCCCATTGTAACTTGAATTGTCTGCAGGTTTCATAAGAGAAGGTTTTAATCCAAATTTTATATTCAAAAAGAGAACACACTGTGCATCCAAAAGGTTTCTACAGAACACCAAACTTATTTTGGTTATTTCCTATAACTCCAACCTAAAAAAAGGAGAACCACTCTGATTGACTTGGCCACTGCCTATTCATGAATTTTCTGCAGGTTTCATGATACAAGTCAACTTCTTAGGTAGAGCTTAACAGGTTTGAATTCAGTGTTTCCCTCCACCTAGATTTGCTTAACCAAGGTTAAAGAGACCAATCTGTATTTATTCATAGATGGAGAGAGAATAGTTGGATGCACACCTTTCCTTTAGTGAGAATAGATATGAATAGATTATATGTATATACAAGTGAGTATGCATATGTGTGTATATTGTTACCTAACCCATCCGCAAAAGCAGGATGTGACACAAGATCAACTTCTTAGGTAGAGCTTAACAGGTTTGAATTCAAAGTTCTCCTTCTAGACTGATTGCCATAGCAATGTTAAAGAGACCAGTTTCCCTACTATTTACCCATAGATGGAGAGAAATAGTTGGATGCATACCTTTCCCAAGGGTATTAGTGTCATGTGAAATGCAACCAGCCTCATCCAGGATTTGAACTCAGGTTGTCATGTCCATTTTCTATTACTCTAACCATTACACCACAGGCATCTCCTAAATTTATCATTGTAGGAAATGGAAACAGTGACCCAAGTTCTAATCCTGGATGTGGCTGTTTGTCTTTCCCTTGACACTAATGCTCTTGAGAAAGACATGTATCCATCTGTTCTCCCCCCAGCTATGGAAAATAGTAGGGCAGGCTGTTTTTTTTTGTTTTTTTTTTTACCTTGGTTAGGCAATCAGTCTAGTAGAAGGAAAAATTTGAATTCAAACCAGCTTTAGTCTGCTTAAAAATTGACCTTGTGGCACATCCTACCCATGGCAGAGGAGTTGGATAAATCCACACTCGGGTAGGTCAATTTTTCACTTTTTTAAAATATCAAATTGTCCATCTATCCGAAAGTTGTGTGTTAGTATACTGAATACGGATACCAAAAATTAGATCTTTTACTTGTACCATTATTTGAGGAAATAGCATCAAAGATTGTTCGGTAAAATTCACAAAAAATCCTTGTTTTTACAATATTTAGCTTTGAAATTGGTTAGAAAATTTACCATTTTCAAATCAGAAAATGTTATTTTATTTCATTCAAATGAAATGAATTAAATATAGAATTCAAATTAAAAATGTGTACATTCGATATTTTTTAAAAGTGAAAAATCGACCTACCCTACTGCCCAGGGAGAGGAATTGGGTAAATGCATACAACTGATTTTTCCATCACCCTTTGTTTGAGAGTTGTGTTGGATTAGCTCTTTTTTTTTTTTTAACCAAAAGGTTTTATGTTTTATAAAGGGTATCCCCCCCCCCCCCAAAAAAAAAACAGAACCCAAATTCTGTTTCTTTTGGGGTCACCCTGTATATGGCCTTTGTTGGTTTTGTGGATTAAGACTTTGAAAAATCTCCCATCTCCACATCCCCAAAATTGTCCAAAGAAATGGCAATGGGCCAATACAGCTTGACCTCAGTGTCACCACAGGGATTGCCAAAACAAGGTCAAAGACAACATTGAACTACTTTAGGGACTCCAACTCGTGGTTTTAAATTCAAAGTTCTTCTCCTAGACTGATTGCCCAGCAAGACTAGAAAGCCCAGTCTGCCCTTTTTGGATTTAATGCTGAACTGGATTGTGTAATATTTATTGAACTCTTATGCTTTCCAAGTGAACTCTGTTCCAACTTTTGCAAACCAAGTTTTTATGGAATAACGCATCTGAAGCAGACACCCTCAAGTGAAGTCCTTAACTTACTTGAACGAATCCCTCCACTAGAAAACTACACTACCATACACAATTGATAGGTAACCTATCAATAATGTGACATTCAAACCTGTTAAACTCTTGCTTAAGAAATTGACCTTGTGTTGCATCCTGCCCGTGTGGAGACTTTGGTAAATAAATATCTATTTGTTACTTTACCCTTTCTTGATTTAATGCTGAATTGGATTGTGTAATCTTTATTGACTCAGAAATTGTTACCAATCATTTGTGAGTTAACTGGAACTAAACCCTTTTCACAAGTTTATTTTCTGTATTACCATTCAACATGTCACATTTTCTAAAAGCCCTTACCCATAGCTAGAGGGAGTGAGGGGTAATCATAATAAAGTAAAAAAGTAAAGTCGTTGGGCTGGCCTAAAGTCGGTATCAGCCAATCAGCGAGGAAGTCTATCCCCTTTTCACTAGCACTAGACCAAGGAGATTGTTTTTGCATCTGAGGTGGAGCACCACACCTACCATCAGCTCCTTACTTTACCGCACAGATCCCTGTGCTACTCATACGCTGAGTTGGCGAGGGCCGGTATTGAACTAGGAACCTTGTGGTTTCTAGCTGAATGCTCTACCGACTGAGCTAACCCAGCCCTTTGTAATCATAATAACAATAATAATAATAATAATTCAATAATATACCTCTAACTAATCCTATACCTCTCATATCTTTCAAGCCTTAAGATCTAAAAATAAATTTAAAATATACATCTCATGAAATGCTTTGAGAAATGTCCTCACGGCTTTACCAGAATTTCCCCAATATTATACACTTAATAAAAAGTGAGCAATACTTTGTACGCAAATACAATGCTCGTATCTTAATAACAAATGAAACTAACTTGATTAAAATTAAAGTTTTTTTTAAAAGAAATGTGAAGTTGTCATTCAACTGTTTACAATGAATAAGAAGTAAACGTTCAGGAGAGTTAATCTAAACTTGATAGTCAAGTCTTGAATTAGTAGAGAAGATGGTATTTTAATCTTTAATTTAGAATCCATGAAGCCATTATGTTGTTGTTGTTGTTGTTTAAGGAATCCTGGTGTTAATCCTAAATCTGTAATCCTTCTGTTAATCCAAGGTCTGCAGTTTTTCTGGTTGAAGTTTCCTCCAGTAAGTTATCTTGAGCACAGTGCAAACGATCTTAAATGCTCTTTGTCCTGTCATCCTATTGGCCAATTTCTACCAGAAGCTACAGCTATTACTTGGCAAAGTCTATAAAGTGTTAAACCCATATTTAACCCATTTGTAAACATTTTTAACTAAAACTGTTATGTTTTTAACATAAAAATAAAATATGGAGGATTGAAAATGATAATGCAAGACCAGGTTGTTGTAAAATTAACAAGGTTTTATTTAACACAGGGTAGAAAATGCTTCTACCCTTAAACTGACTTAACCTGTACAAAACGCTGCATCCAAAATATAAACAAACGCCAATCCACAAGTAAGATGGTGGAGACCCCACTTCCGGATTTGACAAATCAAAGGGGACCAGCTCTATATTTTTGTTAGGTCTTCCTAAGAAAAACATACTAAAAAAAGGAAGAGAATGAGAAAATGAAGAAAAAAAAGGAAAAAGAAAGGAAAAGAAAAGAGATAAAGAGAACGGGAGGGAGAAAAGAAAAGAGATAAAGAGAAAGGGAGGGAGAAAAGAAATAAATAAATAAAAAGAGAAAAGAAATGAAAAGAAAGGAAGAGGAAAAAGAGAGAAAGGAAGAGGAAAAAGAGAGAAAGGAAGAAGAAAAAGAAAAAAAGGAAGAGGAAAAAGAGAAAAAGGAAGAGGAAAAAGAGAAAGAAATAATACACTCAGCATGGAAATATGAAAATATCAATAAGAAAGAAAAAGATTCCAGTATAAAAAATAATGATTTTCTTGCGTCCCCACCGTAAAAAAAAAAAAAAACAGGAAGCAAACTGTAGCCAATTATCATTAAATTAAAACGACCCTCCTATACAACAACCATCTGTTGTAATTAGAAGCAAGTTCTATTTAATCGTTCAACTTTGTTTTTGTCACAATAACAAAAAAAAACCAAACTGCTGGATGATAATAAAGGAACAATTGACACAGTTTCTTTTATATACACTCCACAATTTGTTCTTTTTTTTTGAGGGGGAGACCAACCAATAAATGAATTATTTATATTTGTCTCCAAAAATGTCAAATGATTTTGTAGGTACTTGATATACTTGTATGTAAATCTTTAGAAAAAAACATTAAAATAACTAAAACAGTTTTATTAGGTTAAAAACAAGGGCATTGTTGGCTAGGGGAAACTCTTGGCTTAAGGTATAGTTTGTTTTGTTTTACGGCATATCAACTTCAGTGGGTTATTTAATGCAGACAAAGTTTTGAAATAAATTCATTCTTAATGGATACTCAATGTTTTATCATAAACACATTTTTCTATTTAACCCATAGATGGGACCCTAACCGGCAGGTACTACCACTCCGCGTCAGAGTGGAACAGGGAGCAAAGTTGATGAAAGGGTGCCCCACATTCCCCAAACCTCCAGAACTGGAACCTCATCATCAGATAGAGTTTAACATCATTCCCAGGACAAGAAGACTCTCAGCCACCGCCTTCTAGCACCCATATGATTAAAAAGGGCTGGAGCTTGCCATAAGGGCAATAGGGTCGGGGTAATCATATAGGCACTAGGGCTTGACATGACCAGCTTTAGATATGTAAATATATTTACCAGTTACAAAAATATAAATAAAATGATGCCCCCCCAAAAAAAAAACAAAAAAAAACAAATAAACTTCTATTTTGATTGTCAAAATGGTTGGTTGTATTTTACGGCATGTCAACAACCCTTGGGTTATTTTATGCTGAAAATGTTTTGTTTTATTCATGCTTGTTTGGTATTCAATTTTTTTTTAAACTCATTTTTTGATCTATTAAACCTATAGATGAGACCCTAACAGGTACTACCACTCTGAGTCAGAGCAGACCTGGGAGTAATGGCTTGTTTGTTTGTATTTTATGGCATGTCAACTCTCGTTGGGTTATTTTATGCTGAAGACGTTTTGTTTTATTCATACTTGATGGGTATTCAACATATTTTTCAAACTCATTTTTTATCTATTTGACCTATAGATGAGACAAATAGGTCGTACCACTCCAGTTCAGAGTGGATCTGGCAGTAATGGCTATGAATGGGTACATCATACTCCCCAGAGCTAGTGAGAAGGGGATAGACTCCTTTGCTGTCTGGCTGATACCGACTTTAGGCCACCCCGACGACTTTATTTTTACTTATTGCCTAGTAACAATACAGCCAATCAGATATGTCCTTACATCTGAGCCATGGAATCTAATAAAAATTTAATCATAAACATACCACGAAGCAAAATAAAGAAAATAAATCATTTCACTTACTTCATCCGCTTGTCCAGGTAATGTAGACCAAAAGAATCCTCTCCAATCCGGATCCTCGAAGATATACGGCAGAATTCTGGACAGCAACCGCACACAAATTTAATACTAAAATTTAAAACAAGAATTTACATTTTACAAAAAAAAAAAAAAACAAGAAACAGGTGCTGTGCTGCACAAATTTTAATACACATAATAAAAATAACTAGCAGGACCTGTGGATATACCACAGCATGATAATTTAATTATTATAACATTTGATATATTTACTTAAGAGCTACTGCAAATTGTTCAATATGTAAAAAGTACTATAATCTGGATTTAAATCTCTCTCTCTCTCTCTTGTGTTCTTTCGTTCTTTTCCTCTTTTGATTATGTTAAATTGAAACAGATTAGCATTATCTTTTCCACACACCCACCCCCTCTCTCAATATTTCTTTCATTCTTTCTTATATTTTTTCTGTGAAGCATGTCCTTTTTTTCCCTTTCTTTCTTTATAAACAGAATGGACCATTATCTAGCTGACGTAATGGTGGATAAGCAACACCAAATAATCAGGATTTACATTTTTTGCATTCATCTTGGATAATTTGGACAGTCTCGTTTTTAACCAGAGGGTGTTGCAAGATTATAGTTTTATATATTCTTGATGGTATTCAAAGTTTGTTTTTTTTAACTCATTTTTTCTATTAAACCCATAGATGGGACCCTAACAGGTACTACCACTCTGGGTCAGATTGGACCTGGGAGTAATGGCGACGAAGGAGTACTCCACACTCCCCAGGGCACTAATTCAGCGTATGAGTAGTACAGATTGGGTAACCTGATTTGTGTGGTAAAGTGGGGAGCTGACAGTAGGTGTGGCGTTCCACGTCAGCAAAAACAATCTCCCACTAGTGAAAAAGGAATAGACTCCTTCGCTGTTCAGCTGATACCAACAATTTTACCTACTTTACTTTTAGAGAAGGAAAAGCTGGGTAATTCCATTTCAGACTTTTTCAATAGCATTTTTGGATTTCTTGAGTAAAAATTCTTTTATAAACCAATTTTAAGGAGTAGAGAAGCTCTAAATCTCATTTTACAGACAAAAATAGATTACAAAAAGTCGCCATTTTTTCACCAACCCCACTAAATTTGGAGAGATAAAAATCAACATAACTCTGCCAATTTTTGGAATTGGAAGCTCAAATTTTGGGGAATATCTAACGTTAACACAGTCCACACCTGTACAAAATTTCAGAAAAATTAAAGGGGGTGGGTGACAATTTTACTTTTACCTGGAAAAACCTTATAGTGTGAGAAAAGTTGTTATTACCTGTTTGTTGTTCTTTTTGTGATGGACATCCACTTTCTGCGGCAACAACTAGCTTCTCCACGGCTTTATAACAAAGTGTGGCTAAGTTAGACGGAGATTCTTCTCGTAGGGCACGAATCTCGGCAGCTGGAATAAGCGTGAAAACATCTTGCATTGAAGTGACACTGTCTGACCAAAACTGTTCCCAAAATGCTTCATCATTGGCTTCAATTGGCTGAAAAGAAAAGAAAAAGTAAAGTCAAAATATATTTTATAAAAAGATTTTTTTTGTCTTTTTTTTTTTAAATCAGTAATATATACGAGGGTGGGGGTGTATGCATAATGAATAAATATAGATAATTTAAGAAGAAAGAAAAAAATAAGTCAAATATATTTTTATAAAAATTTTTTTTGTCTTTTTTAATCTTTTTTTTTTTTAAATCAGCAATATATATGAGGGTGGGGTTGTATGAATAATAAATAAATATAAAGAATTTAAGAAGAAAGAAAGGATGTTTTTGTGATGGGGAATTGGTGGTTAATGGTTTTCATGATTGCAGGTTTTTGAGAGAGGATAAAAAAAAAGACTAAAAAAAAAAAAAAAATTGATTTTTTCTTTTCTAAATCAGCACTATATATGATGAGGGTGATTCAATAAATATGAAGAATTTTTTTTAAAAAAAGGGCAGTTAACTTTGAGAATCTGTGTTACACCTCAAAGATATGTGGTTCAAAGTTAACTGACCTGAAAAAATGTAAAAGTTTTTAAATAAAATAACTGGTGCATTATATCTTTTATTCATTAATATATCAACACTGAAAATTTTGTTAAATTCGGTTAATTCTCTGAATTTTGGTATTTTTTTTCTTTCAGCAGGGTGACATACAATGGTGGAATTTAGGTCCGTTAAGTTCGATTTAACCAAGAATTTTTTTATCAACCTATATATAAATATAGATAAGAGATTTATTTTTAACTTTTTAAATCCCAGGTAGCTCAGCTAGTATAAGATTCTATTCAAATGTTATACAAATATAGATTAGTTTCATATCTGAATAAAAGGAGGGCACAAATATATTCTGGTGCATCCTCGCTTTCATCTATTGTTTTTATTACTTGATAAAGAATTTTAATATATCCCAATTTTTTTCATTTCTTTTTTTTCAAGCAAGTAAATAATTATAATTAGTAGATAATTTATACTTCAAGTAACTATTCTTAATACAACTGGCACACACACTGTGAAATCGTTCCAAGTATTTCAATAGTAATAATTTTCAACAAATATAATAATAATGAAATTTTATTGTGTACAGTGCTCAAGTGCACCACAACTCATCTAAATCTCATGTCTAGTACACAGAATAATGTAGTAGTGTCAGGAACATGAACAGTTTACAGTAGTAATATACATATATGTGTGCATGTGCATGCATATGTGTGTGGATAGGAGTATCAGGTATAGTGTTGGCGAACTACAGGAAAAATGGAGGCTTTGAAAGATGCAGTGTTTCAGCAGCTCACAACGGACACAGGCAGCTTATCCCATGCCTCGGCAACTCTGAGTTTGAAAAAATGTTTCCAAAAGTCATGTGAGCTATGCTGTTTTCTGACTTTGTAGGCATGCCTACGTGTGTTAGACACATGGAGATCAAAAAAGTGCTCAAAGTTGTTGTTGGTAAGATTAATGACCTTATGAGCGTTTACCAGGTCATATATTTGACCCATATAAATTGGTTGGTTGGATTTTATGCTGGGTTATTCTATGCAAAAGAGATTTTGTTTTATACATTCTAATTGAGTATTCAGTTTTTTGGGGGTTTTTTTCAAACTCAAATTTTTTAAAGACATTTGCTGATATTCATTTTTTTAATCTATTTAACATAGTATGTCTCTGAAATTTTGAGATGAGGCTTAATAATTAGTATTATTTAGATTATTCTGACTATTGTCATCTTTATTGTTATCTACACTATTTCTCTGAATTTTTGAGATGAGGCTTGATAATTAGTATTATTTGGATTATTCTGACTATTGTCCTCATCTTCATTGTGATCTGTACAACGTTTCGGACGATGTGCCCTGCAGCCTTCTTCAGGTATTTCTTGTCAGACTCAGGAACTTTCTTGTCATAATCGGGAGCCATCACAGAACTTTGAACCTAACCCTTTATTTAGTCCACAGGGGAATCCTGTTCTCATTCCGTTAACCATAGCTGGAGTACAGGTGTAAAGCTGTGTTAATTATTATTCTATGTTACTGTTGCCCCTGACTAGGATTGAACCTGCAGTCTAGAGATAACTGTCACTTAGAACTGTTTTAACCCAACTCCTTTATCCACTAGGCCATGTGTCCAATTGGACAAATAATACTATTTAATATAGATAGAACCCTAATAGGTACAACTACTACAACTACTATCATATAAACTGGACCCTAACTGGTACAACCACTCAAAACCAGAGTGGATGTGGAATTGAAGGTAACAAAGGGGTGACTCCACATTCCCTAGAGCTACAGAACTGGAGTCTCACCATCGGATGAAGTTCAGTGCCACCCCTTTGTTTTAGGGTGGGAGGAGTTTGACCCCTCTCGAGGGAATGCAGTCAGCAAAATTCTAGGCCTCACTGATAGGGCACATTTAGAGATACCATTAAAGAGTATTATGGGATATAACACCCAATTGACCTAATTGTTTATGGGAAATATCAATAAATTTAAGGATAGGCAAGATTTTTAATTTGAAATAAAACACAAGTCATTTTGATAAGAAATAGATGAAAAACTGACTTGACTATTATATACTAGTAGCGCTACCTGGCGTCGCCTGGGTTAGAGGAGGATTTTTTAAGTTAGTCCCGCAGATCCATTATTACTGAATCATGAGTTGAATCCTTGTGGGAAGCCCCATTTAAATCCCTATGTAAAAAAAAATAGACTTTGCATTGATCCAGCTACTCTGAAAAGAAATGTTAATGTCTACTGTCTAATATCAAATGAAAAAAAAAATCCATGCTGTTATCATTTAAATTTATTTTTTGATTATCTTCACGAATATAAATCAAATCTTTATCATTTTGCTCAAAAATCAAGCCCTGGTGATATTTATGATTTGTATATATATTTCCTTTGTCGTTAATTGTTTTATTTTCGAAGTTTCCACCAGACATATATATATACACAACTGCCCTTTATATATGTATAGATAGATAGATGAAAGTGAATATTTTAATACAATAAACACCTCTAGACATGATTTGGTCTACGGAATATAACCAGATGTTTTTATTATCATATTCTAGATAAAACAGATAATTATATGACTAATAGATTTCACATATTGACTTGAAATAATTACAGTCAAGTCCCTCCAGCTATGGGTTAAATAGTACCACTACTATTCTTCTACAAGGATGGCTTTGGCATTAAATAACCCATAAAGTTTAATATGCCATCAAACCAAAAAGGAGAGTAATCCAGTAAAGGAGAGTAAGGATGATTAGACTAAAAACAGATTGTTGATGAAACCCTTCTATTTGATATGACATCATAGTAAGCAAATTTGAACTCTGTGGGGCTATTACATTCTATCTCAGACTAATACTCTTGGGAAAGATATGAACCTTTCATCCCCCCCTCCCAGCTATGGGTTAAATATTACCACTACTATTCTTCTACAAGGATAGCTTTGACATTAAATAAACTATGAAATCATAGTAAGTGAGTTTGAACTCCAGTCTATTACATTCACTTTTTGACTAATACCCTTGGGAAAGGTATGAACCCCCTCATCCTCCCAGCTATGAGTTAAATAGTGTAAAGTTTTTAAATGCCATCCTTGGCCAGTTGAAAAAGGGCTTAAAGAAAGTCCTGTGTTATGGAATCCTTTGGTGAGCGTATAAGTCCTATTCTACGTATTGGTAAAGGTCCAGTGATTTAATCCTATGTCCGTCATCCATGAATGTCACAGTAATTATAACCAGTAGGGTCGGTTAAGTATTGTATCAGCCTCAGAGTACTGCCAGTGATTGGCCAAGAGTTAGATCACATAATTCTGGCCTAGTCTATAAGTAGGAGCGACAATCTAGCACATGCTTTATATCCCAAAAAATCTTGAAATTTATTATATATTAACCAACCCCTCCACATAAATAGGATGTTAAACAGTCAATTTCTTAAGCGGTATTTAACAAGTTTGAATTCAAAGTTTTCCTTCTCCTAGACTGGTTGTCTAACCAAAATTAAAGAACCCAGTCTGCCCTACTATTTACCCATAGCTGGAGGAAGAATAGTTGGATGCATACCTTTCCCAAGGGTATTAGTGCTATGTGAAATTTAAACAGCCATGTCCAGGATTTGAACTCAGGTCGACGAGTCCATTTCCTAGAACGGTAACCACTACACCAGGCAACTTGTCTACTATATAAAAGTAGTAAAATCTTTGCCAGACAGCGAGGGAGTCTATCCCCTTTTCACTAGCACTAGACCAAGGAGATTTTTTTTAATCAGAGGTGGAGCGCCACACACTACGTTCAGCTCCTCACTTTCCCACACAGATCCCTATGCTACTCATATACTGAGTTGGCATGGGCCTGTATTGAGCAAGGAACCATGAGGTTCCCAGCCAAACACTGTACAACTAAGCTAAAAACAGCTCTAGATATGATTTGGTTTATTGAATAAAACCAGGGTTTTTTTCTACTATTGTATTCTAGATACAAGTAGATTTCACAAATAGATTTTGCAAATGGATATCGCATGTAGATTTCACAAAATAGATATCACATGTAGATTTTGCTAGTAGATTTTACTAATAGATTTTGCTAATAGATTTCACATGTTGACCTAAAATCAAGTCCCTCCGGCTATGAGTTAAATAAGTGGTTTTCAACCTGAGGTCATATGGCTCCTCGGGCCCATATGGTAAAAAAAAAAAAAGGTTGAGAACCTCTAAAGTTCTTCTACAAGGATGGCTTTGGAATTAGATAACCCACAATGGTTTATATCCCATTAAATAAAGAAACTAAACCCATTACATTAAGATCAAGTCATGCTGAAAGCACTGGTTCCTACTAGATCATTGAAGTTAAGCAGCAATGAGCCTGTTCAATACTTAATTGGGTGACCACTTAAGCAACAGGAAGTACTGTAAGGAACCAGAGTCGTTTCTTTTTAAATGACTTGATTCAGCATTAAATGACCCAAAAAGGTTGATATGCCATAAAACAAAACAACCAAACCAAACCTTGACTTAAAATCCCTTTTACTTGAAGATTTGCTCTGAAACAAAATGAGTTAAGATTGTAATGTAGTGGTCACCACCCACCACCAATGACCCTGGTGCCAAGCTGTGTTACCAACAACAAAAGATCATTAGAACTCTTGTGGTAGGTGTGAGAGAAAGTCACACACAAGAGTTAGGAATTTCTGAAAAAAATCAGTTATTTCTCAGAATTTTTTAGATGAGACTTGATAATTAGTATTATTTCGATTATTCGGACTATTGTCCTCATCTTCATTGTTATCTGTACAATGTTTCAGCCAATGTGCCCTCTGGTCTTCTTCAGATTTTTCTTGTCGAACTCAGGAACCTTCTTTTCAAACTCTGAAACATTCTTGTCATAATCAGTTCCTGATTATGACAAGAGGGTTCCCCGAGTTCGAAAAGAAGGTTCCCGAGTCCAAGGTGTCCGAGCCCGACAAGAAATACCTGAAGAAGGCCGGAGGGCACATCATCCGAAATGTTGTACAGATAACAATAAAGATAAGGACAATAGTCCGAATAATCCAAATAATACTAAGAATCAGTGAGTTGGTTACTGGCAGAGCAACACGTAACTAGCTAAATTTGAGTTAACAAAACTCCACCCCATAGATCTTTCCTTTATTAACTTGAAAATGCTATTTTATGTCTTCGTTGGCTGGTTGGTTGGATTCTAGGGCATGTCAACACTTGTTGGGTTATTTTATACCAAAGACGTGTTTTATTCATTCTGGATGAGTCTTCAGATTTTTTTATTTATTTAAACTCAATTTCATTTTAAACAATATTTCTAAACTCAATATTTTGGACCATATGACCTTTAGGCACCCCTTTTGCAATCTCAATTCTTGGGAACATTTTTTCCATTTACACGGTCAAAATCCGGTTAATTGTTAACAGACGATTTTTAGAGTTTTCTTTTAAATTATAAAACTAACCCCTAACCCTAACCCCAACAAACAACCGGATTTTGATGGTGTAAATGAGAAAAGTGTCCTTGTGAGTTGAGATTGCGGAAGGGGTGCCTAAAGCTCATATGGTCCAATTTTTTTTCTATTCAAACCATAGATGGGACTTTAACAGGTAATACCTCTCCATGTGAGTGGACCTGGGAGTAATGCCGATGTGAAGGTGTACACCATACTCCCCAGAACTGAAACTTCACTATTAGATGCAGTTTAAGGTCATATCCAGGACACTAAGACCCTCAGCCAACACCTTCTGGCACATATATGATTGAAAAAAAGAGTTGGGGGGTCTGCCATAAGGACAATAGGGTAGAGAAAATCCTATAGTTTCTAGGGCTTGACTTGACCAGCCGATTTATCAGAAGGGGGGGCTCTAGCTGAAATAAGGGCCAAAATCAAGAAATTGATTAACAAGAACAAATAACTGTATTCTTTATTTTATTCTTTACTTCCTATTTTAACTAAATAGTTAAATTAGGAAAATTTAGCAATGAAAGACAGGAGTGATGGAAGAGCGAGTTTCAGTTTTTCGATTTTTCGATTATACCCTCCTCTGTTTCAAATCTTTTTATCTGCATTCTTATTTAGTTTCATTGGCCTTTCTAATTTAATATGGTATTTTATTACATTAAAACATGAATACTTGCACCCAGAGGGTGCATATATTTTCTAGTCATTATAAAGAAGAAAGATTAAATTTTATTTATATCATCATCATCATGTCGCACATGCAGCACGGATATCCATGACAATCTCTCGCCAACCTCCCCTACCATTCATTGCACCTGGGAGGTCCTCTGCGGAACAATCAATATCTTTGCATAGCTGGTCAATGTAGGTCCTTGCTGGGCCCCCCACACTTGCATGTCCATGTGTTGGCTTCCACAGGAGAACGTTGCTTATGAGCTCATCCTTGCTTCTCCAGCAGTGTCCTGCATGCCTTGTCTGTCTCAATTGGATAGTTTGTGAGATGGGGTGGTAAGTGACCGTACAACTGCTTCCTTGTGGGGTGCTGTTTCCACGACTTGTTCAAGACTGCACGCAGCATTCTTGTGCAGCTCCCACCTAGCTTATTCGTTAGGGTCCAAGTGGTGTAGCCATATAGCAGCACTGATACAACCACAGCCTGGAAGAACTGTCGTTTCAGCTTGTCAGGGAGATCCATATGACTGATAATTTGTTTGTGGCTGACCATGCCTTTGCTATTTATATACTAATTTCATAACTATAATCTCATAAAGAGTAGAGATATTCTAAGTTAAAATTTTAGGAAATGTCACCGTTTCAGACTGTTTTCGCACTTTTTACAGACCAGTGGTTTAGCTAAGTCGGTAGAGTGTTCAGCTGGGAACCTCATGGTTCCCAGTTTGATACCGGTTCTCACCAACTCAGCGTATGAGTAGCACAGGGATTCATGCGGTTAAGTAAGGAGCTGATGGTAAGTGTGGCGTTCTACCTCAGACACAAAAAAAAAACCCAATCTACTTGGTCAAAAGTGAAAGTGAAAAGGGGATAGACTCCCTCGCTGTCTGGATGATACCGACTTTCGGTCACCCTGATGACTTTACTTACTTACTTTGGGATACCTACTTTTAAGCATTTAAATAGTAAATAATCTCCCCAGTCTAGTGCTAGTGAAAAGGGGATAGATCCAGCTGATACTGACAATAAACCACTCTACCAACTTTACTTACTACATATATTTACAAGGGCCAGTTTAGCTCAGTTGGCAGAGTGTCTGGCTAGGAGCTACAAGGTTTCTGGTTTGATACCGGCCCATGCCAACCCGACGTATGAGTAGCACAAGGATCTGTGCGGTAGAGTGAGGAGCTGATGGTAGGTATGGCGCTCCACCTCAAATGATAAAAAAACAATCTCCTTGGTCTAGCGCTAGTGAAAAGGGGATAGACTCCCTCGCTGTCTGGCTGATACCGACTTTCGGTCACCCTGACAACTTTACTTACTTACTTTGAGATACCTACTTTCAAGCATTTGGTAAATAAGAAAAGAAAAGAGAAAATGTGTTGAATATCCAGTCGAAAGGAAAAACAAGAAAGAAGGCAAATGAGGTCAGTGACTTTAATTTATTTATTATTTATTCTTTTCCTAATTCCACCCCAGAGTCAATTGAAAATCCCGTCTTATAAAAAAAAGAAGCCGTCAAAACAACACATTTGAGTCATCAAGAAACAAAGAACAGACATTTTGGAGGTCAGCCAACTCCCCACCCATCTTTCGTCTCGGTTGCATGTCTACTACTTTTTTTTTTTTAAAAACCACTGAGCTAGCCAAAAAAAACTTTGTTATGTTTTTGTCATGAGATGGCATTAGGAGTATTTAGAGCTCAGTCGGTAGAGGGCTCGCTTTGGAACAACAAGGTTTCTGGTTCAATACCGGCCCTAGCCAACTCAGTGTATGAGTAGCACAGGGATCTGTGCGGTAAAGAAAGGAGCTGATGGTAGGTGTAGCGCTCCACCCCAGACGCTAAAACAATCTCCTTGGTCTAGCTCTAGTAAAAAGGGTGTGTTTAGAGCTCAGTTGGTAGAGGGCTCGCTTTGGAACCACAAGGTTTCTGGTTCGATACCGGCACTCACCAACTCAGTGTATGAGTAGCACATGGATCTGTGCTGTAAAGAAAGGAGTTGATGGCAAGTGAAGTGCTCCACCCTAGACGCTAAAACAATCTCCTTGGTCTAGCTCTAGTGTAAAGGGAATAGACACCATCACTGATTGGCTGATACCGACTTTAGGCCAACCTGACGACTTTACTTACATTCAAAACAATTGCTTTAGTTTTATTGCAACAGCTTATTCTCAAAATTGGCATGTTTTGGTTTATTGATTCTCAAAACTGACGGCACTGGAACTCCCACCAGATGCAGTTTAGTGTCCCCCCGCCCCCAGGGATCTTATTCTTCTACAGGAGGATACAGTCAGTATATTTTAACCCCAGCTGACAGGGGCTGTCAGCAAGGCTTAAAATATATCCGAATGAGCTGTTAACAAACAAATAGTGCACTAAGTTGCCACAGATTCTATATCTGTGACACCATCTCCCTTGACTGATTCCATATAACTGTGCAAATAAATGATGATCATCATCATCATCAACTAAAACAACATTTTTTAAATAATTGCAATGGAACATTGAATATATATATATATATATATATATTCAATGTTCCATTGCAATTATTTAAAAAATGTTATTTTTGTCTTATCGATTTCGAAGCATAAACTTCATCATCAGAGTTTCGTATCAGATACGAAACTCTGATGATGAAGTTTATGCTTCGAAATCGATAAGACAAAAATAACATCTTTTTGTTTTTATTTTTCATACACATTGTATTGGCCTTCAAAATATTAATATATTATATATATATATATATATATATATATATATATATAGTCATCCACAGACACGTGTGTCGACTTATCAAGTCTCTTCAGTGTGGCTAGACATTTGTAAGCTACCTACAGCCGGGATTGAAATCCAATCGGTTCAAGGTCAGTCAGACACCTTAAGCGCTAGGCTATATAGTCACCCACAGAATGCAAAGGGGGTTTTTAACTGTTTTAATACATACATCTCTATGTATGTAAAGGCCGCCATACAGTGCTCCATCCCTTATATAGGAGAGCATTGTGTTTACGCTTTAGTTGGCGGTCGTCAGCGAAATCCCCCCCAAAGTGCTCAAGCCCAGGGGGATGATATATATATATATATATATATATATATATATATATATATATATATGTGGAGAAAAGTAGACAAACACGGGATGTTATGGAAACTGGATGTTTATTGTCGACGATGCAACGTTTTGGTCATTTAGACCTTCTTCAGGAATATAATTCTTGCTTCAATGAAGGACATTTTCAAAATGGTGAGAACAGTAGGTTGTCAGTAGGGGCAGGGGTGGTGGTGTATTTTCTTCTCTCTGGATGGGGAATGTTTATATGGTGATGCAGGTGTAGGTCCAGAATGTTGGATGATGGGGATGGGTCACGGTGAAGAAAATCCACTACCCACACCCAACCACCCCTGCCCCACTGACAAACCTACTGTTCTCACCATTTTGAAAATGTCCTTCATTGAAGCAAGAATTATATTCGTCCTGAAGAAGGTCTAAATGACCGAAACGTTGCATCGTCGACAATAAACATCCAGTTTCCATAACATCCCGTGTTTGTCTACTTTTCTCCACATATTGTAGGATTAACCTCCTCATATTTCTCCATATATATATTATATATATAATATATATATTTGTATTCGGATCCAACAACCACTCCTCCAACAATAATATTTTTGATAATAACTCTGCCTGTTCTCACAACTTTGCTTCGTAAATATATATATATTTTTTTTTTTTTTTTTTACTTCCACATCTGCAGATTTTACACATTATTCCTCGTACAAAGTGTCACGGTATGCTTCTCTGATGAGACGTGACCGAAAAAAAGATATCTTTTTCAGAAGGAAAAAAAAAATTTGTGAAATTGTATTTATTATAACATCTCACAATGCACACGCTTTTTAAAACCATTTTCAAATTTTGCTCGTACCACAATCTATTCACATATATATATATATATATATATAATATATATATGAACCCAATCCAACAAATACACAATATCCCGAATGAAGGCAGACTATGCACAGCAATCTAAATAATTGAAAAATCAAACGGATTTGTCAGAACAACATTCATCAGGTCTTGAGTATATATATATATATATATATATATTGTGACAATATTGTTGGGGGAGTTCATAGTACGCAGGAAATAAATAGGTGAAGAGAGATGGAAAGATACCTGATATACAAATCAGAGACAGAGAGTCTGGGAGGATTTGTTTCTGTTTATTTGTTGTTTAAATTATTTTATTTAGAGTAGGTGTTTAGTTACATAGAAGAATTGGAATGTGTGGAAATGGTATTTTCATTTTTGGGGTCAGTCAGTTGACTTTGAAGAGACTATCTTCTCATTCCCCTAGACTACCCACCAATAACCAAACTCCTTTTCTCTACCTCACCCTCATTTACCTTTTCACTATAAAACAGAATGTACAAGCACTTAAATCAATAAACTTATGAGGAAGTCTCAACCAATAATGAGATGAAATATCAATTGAACATAGTTGTTTGTGTTGTTATATCCACATTTTCCTCTACTCTCAATCACACACACACACATATATATATATATATATAGTAATTAGAGGTAGTCTTCAGATGTGTACCTGAAATAAGTTTTGGAATAGAAGTCTCGAAAAATAAAATAATTTTGGTACAATAAAACTGCTTCGTGTCAAAAACCCTCAATTTTATAAGTATAATTTCTTATCATATAAGTACTTTCAAACTGTTATTGGTTAACAAGCAGAAATCACCACGGAAATTATGTCCCTCTCCTCAAGTGGTTTGTAATTAAAATGTCAAAACTTACTTATTTGCTATAACATTAGTAAATAAAAATATCCAGTGATGATTTAGGAGAGGCAATAGAAAATAGACAGCATTCATCTTCAGATTTTTTCTCATTTTTAAGTATATTCAAGTAAGTTAAGGTACCACTGCATATAATATATATAATATATATATATATATATATATATATATATATAAAATAGTAATTGGTAATTTGCTTGAAGCATTGTTAAGTATGTTATTATATAATAATGATTGGAAGGCAATTACAATGCGTATAAAATAAAAACAAAAAACATCTTTTTGTTTTTATTTTATATGCATTGTAATTGCCTTCCAATCACTATTATATATTATATATATATATATATATATATTATATATATATATATTATATATATATATATATATATCATATATATATATATCAATAAAAGAAAGCATTTCTTAAATTTTCAAAAAAGATTCTTTTTTCAAACACATCCAAATTCTCTGTATTCACACCATTTTATTTTCAAATATCAAAATATCTTGCCCTGAAGAAGACCGTTTTTTTTGTTTTGTATATTTAAATTTTATATTTCTCTATTATAATCATTTTATTTTATTTTGTATTTAAAATAATACTAAATAGAATACAATGTATACAAGGACAAACTGTTGGTCAAAACACGTGTCGGCATTCCAATAAATAATTTTTATCCATACAACATTTTCTTTCCATTTATCTTTCAACATAAGTCAGATTCACTTCCATTTTTCTCATATATATGTGTGTGTGTGTGTGTCCAATTGCCGCTTTAATGATGAGAACTAAGAACTAAAAAAATGAAAAGAATAAGCTGCACACAGCAATAGAGAAAAGAATATGCTACTGGATGCCAGACTTGTCCACCTTAGGTGACCCTACCAGGAAGATCCTGATGGCATGGCTCTGAAATTACCAAGTTTACAATCCAGCCAAAGGTACTACGGTGAAAATCCAAAGGGCATCTACATCATTGATAGGAATCAATGGCTTTTGGCGTATGTCACTGCGTCTGTGGAAAATCTGTGGCAAACAAAGTGAACAAGTGAATTCATTGGATGGAGCCTACTCAACCAACCCAGGGTGAATGCTGTCACAGATCAATGAATAAAAACTACCATGGGATTCCTTGTAAAATTCTACCCTGGAAAAGTTTTTTTTAATTTTTTTTTTTTATCAGGGCTTTGTTTAAATTTACCACCTGATACCTTATTTTTCACCATCTATTTATCTAAAATAAAAAAATAAAATGTTTTTTTTTCCTTTTTTGATCTGGACACCACATGCATTAAAACCTAATCATGTTTACGTTATAACATTCCATTGCGTGAGCACGTTTCACATTATATAAATACTGAAAAAGCCACCATTCTAATATTTTAATATTTTTGACTGTCTGAAGATTGCATGACATGCATGAAACTGCAGTTACGGAATATTAACAGCATAATATTTAATCTCTGATTTTATACACACACACATATATATATATGTGTGTCAGTACACTAAATGTGAACAAGAGTAGAATGTCCATGAAAATTCTCAAGAAAGAGTCTTTAATTCAACAATGAAATGTTAATATCAAATTTATTAAGCCAAAACAAAAATATATATGTCACTGCGTCTGTGGAAAATCTGCGCCAAATACAGTGAACAGGTGAATTCATTGGAGAGAGCCTACTCAACCAACCCAGAGTGAATGCTATCACAGATCAAAGAATAAATACCACCACTGGATTCCTTGTAAAATTCTACCCTAGAAAAGTTTTTCTTTTTTTTTATCTTGGTACAGGGCTTTGTTTTGAATTGCATCCTTGGACAGCTGAGCTTATTGTGAAAATGTTGCAACAGAAATTTGTGCATGTAAACTCCATCTATCTATACATATATAAAGGGCAGTTGTGTGTAACTGTATGTCCGGAGGAAACTATGAAAATAAAACAATTAATGACAAAGTAAATATATAAATATACACATTCACTATCACCAGATCTTGCTTTTTGAGCAAAAATAATGAACATTTGATTTGTGTTCGTGAAGAGAATTAAAAAATATTTTTTTCTTTGCATTTAATATTTCAAATAGGAGACATTAATTTTTCTTTTCAGAGCGGCTGGACCAACGCAAGATCTTTTTTACATTGGGATTTTAATGGGGCATCCTGCAAGGATCCAACTCGTGATTCAATAATATATAGATCTGAAAAACTAACATTCCCCCACCCCGCCTCTACCCAGGCTATGCCAGGTAGCCACTTCTAGTACATATATAAAGAGCAGTTGTGTGTGTGTGTGTCCAGAGGAAACTACGAAAATAAAACAATCGACAACAATGTAAATATATATACACATTTACTATCACCAGAGCTTGCTTTTTGTGTAAAAATAATGAAGATTTAATTTATATCTGGGAAGATATTTTAAAATCAGGGTTTGAATAGTAAGAAAAGGGAAAGACCTTGGTTGCGTTCGTGATTGAAAATTGTAAGTTTTAAATAAAACTGAAACCTGTCTACCAGCTTGTCTTTTTCTTTCTCTTCTTTTTTAAGCTCACAGAATGTAATGACAAAAGGGAAAGCACGTGTACTTTTAACCTTATTTATTAACATGCAACAACAACAGTCGATACAACAAGTACTTAGAGACAGTACTTACAGTTCAATTGTTACTCTCTCACTGAGGGAAAAGTTCCTTCAGTCACAAGGGACTGAGACAAGAGCTTGTTTCTATGAGGCTCGCACGTTCATACCAAAAACGAGAAGACATTTTTTTTTCTTTCTCGCCACCTCGCAAGGGACACTAACTCTTGTTCCTTTCTGTCCCCAAAACGCACAGGAGAGTTCAGGTCTCTACAGCACTATCGGAAGTCACCCACAACTCCCCGCAAAAAGTCCATTCTCCCCCTCCAACCTCTCGACACCTCTTACTCAGAGTCGGCATAATGGTGTACCACATTCCTTCTTCCCCAACCACATTCCTTTGCCTGCCAGGGACAATTTCCCAGGCCAGGCATTTAGAACGCTTTGAGTCAGATAAGTTTGACTCGTTACTACAGTGATTAAAACATAAATCAATTAAAGACCAAAAACATCAATGGATCTGCGAGACTAACTTTTTACTGAGCCCCACCTCAACCCAGGCAACACCGGGTAGCCACTTCTAGCTTGATGATAATGCAATAACACTACTTATTAAAATGGAGTGAGACGCAATATCAACAATTATAATTAATTCAAGCGTTCCTAATGTATGGAATGCTTGATATGAAAAATTCATATAATTTGCAAATTTATTCCTGTTATTTTGCCTATAGAACTGGGCAGTACACTGTATGCTCTTCTCAGACTGCACCTTGATCACTGGCAACGTCTCCGCCTACATCATTTCATATGCCTTTGTATCTGTAAACTAAATTTCAACTCAATAGCTGCTCAGCTATGAAAGCTATGGGTTTACAAAACAACACACAAATATACATACAGATGTCATATTTTTATGAAGATTTCATTCCTATTCACCAAGATATTTAAAATTAAAATAGCGTTAAAATTCTACTTAAAAATTTCGTGAATCTTAAAGTTAAACACATGTTATGAAAGTGCAAAACAATAATTTTTTTTTTCAGATTGGATTTACAAAGTTTTTTTTTACGTGTTTTTTTTATGGGACAGCCAGCCAAGATTAAATGGCTAAACTTGCAAATTGGTCGGAAAATTAAAACGGAAAGTTTTTTGGAGGTCCCCATGGCAGTTTAACTACAGTCTATGAATTAACTTTTTGCGAATTGGGTTATGGTTTAGGGGTTAAGGTTGTTTTTAATTACATATTGCTTTAAAAAAAAAAAAATTACTATATATTTAATGTTGAGATATTTTTTTTTTTAAACTAAGTTTAATTGAAATTATACATTGCAATACTAACACAAACAACTGAGATTAATGTGTCTTCCATTGGATTCAATAATCAATTTCAATGATTAATTAAATGTATAGTAATTTTGTTTTTTTTTGGGTTTTTTTAAGCAATACATAATTAAAAACAACCTTAATCCCCAAACCCCTAAACCGTAACCAAATTCGCAAAAAGTTAATTCATAGACTGTAGTTAAACTATCATGGGGGACCACCAAAAAACTTCCTTTTTAATTTCTGACCAATTTGCAGGTTTAGCTGATTAAACTTGCTATTTAGTAGTAACGGATCTGCAACCATTAACACTTTGTTTTTTTTTTTTTTTTGGGGGGGGTTATGTTATTGTTTTTCTCTCTACCCAGGTGATGCTGGTTGTTGCTTCTTGTATTAAATAAATAGGCATTTACTTGTCTTCACTTAATAATATACACCAGGACAAACTTCTTTGTTATAGGACACACCTACTGTGATGCAAGAGAGATCTTAAGATTTAAAACGTGGGGAGAAAATGATTTATGAGGTCAAACTAGCTCAGAAAAAAAACGGTACACTATTACAAATTTATTCCATTAGAATGGAGATTCGGTGTCTGTCTGTCAGTATCCAAAACTACATCACTGCTTACACCATAATACCCTCAGGAATCGCATAAGTTTATCAATGAGTATTTAATTTATAGTCATAGTCAAAATTATTTAACAAGTAGAATAAATCTTATTCATTAACAATGTCTCTATGAAAATCTGAGTTAGATTTGCCTCAAAACAGCCCAGTTTATTAGTGCATTTAAAATCCTGGCAATGTGTCTTATATATCATTAGAAATAAAGGTTTACATAATATAAGGTGTGGTTAATTTGCATACTTGTTTAACAAACCGGGTTTAATAAATAATTACTTGGTGTTATTGATCTCTAATATTATTTATTGTTTTATTCTCCAACATATTAAAATCAATCCTATGAAGTTTTTATATAGAAACCAATTAAAATAAGTGTAATCTTTTTATATGCATTCTTATCTAATTTCGTTAGTCTTTCTAATTTAATAATATTTCATTACATTAAAACTTGAATATTTACGGCCAGAGGGCACATATTCTTGCTAGTTTTATAAAATAACTTTTTATGTTGGTTGGTTGGCTGGTTGGTTTTACAGCATGTCAACTCTTGACTTATTTAATGATTAACTTTTAATATCCTGTTGAGAATTTTCTAAGTCCACAGCCCATCCCTATAAGAATATATGCAAAAATGGCCTTAACATTTAAAATTACCTGGGATATTTCCCTTAAATAAAGACTTCTAAATATGTTTTAATATTACATTTAAACAAAGGCTATCATTTGGGGTGATTAGGAAAACAATGTGACTTCTGGCCAGGTGGAATGAGACGGCAAACAACGTTAAAAGTTAAGTCAGTCTTTTTGACAATCATTTGGTTTTAATACAATCCATTTGTTTGCACAGTTTATATGGTCTTCAGTATTCCTATATAACTCTTTGGCTACTTTAAAACCGCTCACAGTGGCTCTCCCACAACAACTGGTACAAAAATTGAATATTCATTGTAATTTAGGCAGAGAACTCATCATCATCATGTTGTGCTAGTAGCTCAGATATCCATAAAAATCTCTCACCAACTTATCCTATCATTCATTGTCCTCGGGAGGTCTCTGCACGCATCCAGTATCCGATCGAACTGGTCTGTTGAATTGCATGAGTTAGTGCACTGTTGAATTCAACAACATCAACTGACTAAGCATAACTGAATTGAATTATTCTCGGACTATTGTCCTCATCTTCATTGTTATCTGTAAGTTTCGAACTCGGGAACCTTCTTTGAACCTAAACCATTTTATCAGTCCCATGGGGATTCTGCTAACCATAGCTGGGTAGAGGTGTTAAACGTACCCCTAATTAGGATTGAACCTGCAGTCTAGAGATAACTGTCACTTAGAACTGTCTTAACCTAACTCCTTTTCTACTAGGCCCATGCAACCAATTGAACAATCCAGTATGAATTTTGGGACTTATAAACCTTATGTCTTGTTTTGGCTAGAATATCTACCTATTCACTTATGTATGATTTTTTTACCTAGACTCATTGGGGTTTTTTAACAAGAAATACCTGAAAAAGGTCGGAGGGCACTCGACCGAAACATTGTACAGATAACAATGAAGATGAGGACAATAGTCCGAATAATACAATAAGACTATTATCAAGCCTCAATCTCAAAATTCAGAGAAAATAGTGTAGATAACAATAAAGATGAGGACAATAGTCTGAATAATACAAATAATACAAAATCAAGCCTCATCTCAAAAATTCAGAGAAATAGTTAGATAACAAAGATGAGATACATAGTCCAAATAATACTAATCATCAAAGCCTCATCTGAAAAATTCAGAGAAAATAACGAATTTGTCCATAAGCAGCTGTTATTTAATAATCACTCAAGAATTCCACTGCGATAATGAGTATACTTCTACATGGTAATGTAGGTCCCTTTGCTGGATGACCCACACTATCAGCCCTGTGCTGGTTTCCACAGGAACATCACGTTATGAATTTGTCCTTGCTTCTTCCTGACAATACCTGGTCTGGCATTCGCTTGCCTTCGTTGCAACAATGTCTATGACCCCCCCATTGTGAATTCCTGTGGCTGGCTGATTTGAAAGGGCAGAGTCAGAGACAGGTTTCACAAGGATTTTTTAAAAAAAACAAAAAAAACACAAAGGATAACAGATCGCTGAATGGAAGAGGAAGTTGTGACATCAGGTCTCCTTGTAGCTGCAGAAGTTGTTTTAAACTTTAAATCGATTACTGGCTTCAACTGATTGGTCTCTGGCTATTCTATCTTTTGCTGGCTACTCAGACGCACACTATCACAGCCGCCTGCCAGAACTCAAACTCACTCAAGGCTGGAGCTTGGCTAAATATATGGTATTCAGCCCCTACCCATCCACGGAAATTCGACCACCCAGATTTCTCGGTAGCTTAATTTAAATCTCAAGACTTTTTGTCTGCGATTTCCTTAATTAAAGCAATTATTTTTTTCAAGTCTGAATTGTCCCCCACGTAATCAGACCATTTAATTCCCTCAAAAGAGATTTTCTCATAAAACAGCTTTTTTTTCTCTTAAACACATGAGATACCTAAAGAATATAATCTCTAACTAGCTTAACTTCATGGTGGCCATTTCATCTCTTAAACTTTACTGCCAATCCTTTGTGTCCTTAAGGACAACCACCCACCATATACATATGCTGGGCTTAACACATTCTATTTTTATTTATTTATTTTTTCTGACCATGTTCCTCACCATATGATGTTCCACAGTGCCCAATGTGCTGGTCTCCACAGGAGATGTCACTTATGAATGTCATTGCTTCTATTGCAAATAATAATAAGACTTTATTTGAATAGAATGAGTTCTTGAGGTGAATTGGATAGTGAACTGTGAAATATCTCTTGTATAGGTAAAAAAAATACCAAGAAAATTTGATACAGCGGTGGGGGAAATTTGTAAAGCAAAGAGTAAATACTACTAATTTTCAAGAATTTTGCATACGTTTGTATGGTTTCAAGTGTTTCAAAGACTATTCAAGTATTCCTATTTAATACGAATAATTTTCATTTAATTTGTATAATAGTTGTATTGTTTCAAAGACCAATAATTTATCACAATTATATGGTCAAGTATTCCTATTTAATATTAATAATTTTCATGTAATTGGCATAATTGTATTGTTTCAAAGACCAATAATGGACCATATGACCTTTAAGCACCCTTTTGTGATCTGTAATTCATTAGGACATGTTTTTCATTTACAACGTCAACATCCGTTGTTGGTTAGGGTTAGGGTTAGGGTTAGTTTTATAATTTAAAAAAAACTCTAAAATCGTCTGGTTAACAAACAACCGGTATTCTGATAGTGTAAATGAAAACATGTCCTTATGAATTGAGATCGCAAAAAGGGGTGCCTAAAGATCATATGGTCCCCAATAATTTATACACTATATGTTTCAAGTATTCCTATTTAATATTAATATCCATGTAATTTGCATATAGTTGTATGTTCAAAAGAACCATAATTAATAACAATTATATGGGTTTTTCAAGTATTCTATTTAATATTAATAATTTTCCATGTAATTTGCATATATTTATTGTTTCAATAGACCAATATTATACACATTATATGGTTTCAAGTATTCTATTTAATATTAATAATTTTCATGTAATTTGCATACAGTTGTTATTGTTTCAAGTAACTCTTCAAAATCCATAAATGATTTCCTATTTAATCAATTGTCTGCACACAGTTTCAAATAACTAATCATAATAATCAATTTATAAACAACAATTATATGGTTCAACTAATTATTCCTATTTAATGATAAAATTAAATCATATAATCAAGTGCTGGTTTAGCTCAGTGGTAGATGCATCTACATCTGAATCCAACAAGGTTCTGGTTCAATACCAGCCCTCAACACTAAAGTGCAAGAGTATCACAGTTTGGGTAAACTGATCTGTCCAGTAAAGTGAGAACTGAAGGTTGGTGTGACATTCCATGTCAGCAAAAATCAATCTCCCTGGTCTTGAGCCCTAGCAAAAGGGGATAGACTTCCTCGCTGTCTGACTGATACCAACAATGGGTCAACTTAACTTTTTAATAATAAAATTATTGTTTACACTTAGTTTACAACCTGCTCTTTCTGACAGTGGTGTTAGATGGATGAACTGCCGTTATGAACATCTGAGGATGCGGCGAAGGCAATAATGGTTACACACAAAAGCTTACACCGGGTCCCAGCCTTCCATCGGCCAAGCTTTGTAACTGTACAGGAGGATGCGGGCAAAACAAGAACTTTTGGTAATATACCATTTTTGTAGGTAGCTTATCTCTGCCCAGACAACAGTCTTGCACAAAGATGTGACAGACCTTTTGATTTGGGACAAAACTAAATGGTATTTACATCCTGTTATAGTTTAGCTGCAAACAATTGGAGGAACGTGGTGTAGTGGTTTAAGTAATTGGATAATGGACTTGTTGATCCCGAGTTCAAAATCCTGGATGAGGCTGTTTTGTAATTTCCACATGCTCTAAATCCCTTGGGAAGTATGTCACCCAACTACTTCTCCTTCAGGCCTATGGGGTAAAAATAAGGACAACTGGTTCTTTAGCATTGGCTTGGTAATCAACCTAGGAGAAGGAGAACTAATTAAATCTGTTCAAGCTCCATTAAAAAATTGACCTAGTGTACATCCTATACCTGTGTGAAGGAGTTGCCGGGTTAGCTCAGTCGGTAGAGTGTTCGGCTAGAAACCAAGGTTTCCTAGTTTCGAATTACCGGTCTCGTCAACTCAGGATGAGGTGCACAAAGATTGTGCGGTATAAGGAGCTGACGGTAGGTGGGGCACTCCCACCTCAGACGCTAAATAATCTCCTTGGTCTTGCGCAAGTGAAAGGGGGATAGACCTCCCTCGCTGATTGGCTGATACCGATTTAGGCCGCCGACGACTTTAACTTTATGGCTTACTAATTTAGATATTTTTATAGGCTTTATTCAGCAATCTCATTTTAATCTGGGGGAGGGTAATTTTTTTAAGCAGAAAAACCTGAGTAAAAGAAAAGAAAGATATTTCATGTCAATATTACATTCTCTTGATTTATAAAATAATAACATATGCTCTAAAAAGCAAATATTGGTGAAAAAAAAATGGATCAAATGAGGGGGTCAAGGGAAATATACTCAATTTCAAAATACTAACCAGGTAAGGGATTAATACGTGAATTTATATTTCCCTTGTTATGATTAATTAGAATAGTAGAGAGAATGGTTCCTGTGTGTCAAGCTCACAGACAGCACCTCCCTATTGAACTAAATCTGTTGGAAAAGGACATTTCTGGAAATACCTTCATGAGTTCCCACTTAAAAAGAGGAAAAAGAATTTTTTTTTCTTTAACCCAACGATTTCAATTATTTAAACAAAAAAAAATTGTGAAATACTGTATAATTATCTAATAACCCAATAAAGAGTTCTTGCATTTTTAAACCAAATTTCTAGTTCTCGTGTTTTTATTAGGTGCCAATGCCAGGCACCTTCTGTGTGGTTATTTGGCGGCGCCCATCTCCCTCCAGCATGCAACAGGTTGACTTGTTACAGCAACAAACCAAATATCGACCTTCCAAGATGTGCTGCCTTTTACAAGGCTAAAGAACTCCCAACTGGCCATGCTATTTTATCCACAGCTGGAATGTGGGGAACGATTCTGTCTTCCATAGAGAGTGAACGCAACGTCTACCAGAGTTTGAACTCTGGTTCGCCGCTTCCATTCTTCGTACGTAAACGTCACAATTGATCAACAATGATTTTTTTAAATAAACCTACCTCTAATTATTTAAGCAATTAATGAGTCTAGTGTTTAATTTGCTTGTAGTGCTTGGTATATATATGGTGAATTTTTCTCATTGGAATTTATACTCCAAGACAAAGACAATACAGCACAACAAAAGTTTTATTATTAGTCCTTAAAACCTTAATTTTCGTTTCATCAATTAAAATTTCATTAAAACATCGTTGCCACTAAAAAAAAAAATTTTAAAAAAAGGGCATTTTTCCCCCATTTTTTAAATTAAAGAAATGTTATTTTAAAAATAACTTTTTTTTTTCTTTTAAAAACACTAACAAGACGGTAAAAAAAAAAAGTATCAAAAAATTGTGGTAGTAAATATTAGATATATTTTTTCTAACATTTTGATAATAAAAAATTCCATAAAATTATATCGATGAGGTTTTGTTTTGTTTTTTGGGGGGTTTTTTTATTCCTTTTTTTTATGGTTTATGTTTTGTAAATTGTAGCTAAAGAGAGAAAAAACTAATTATTTTAAAAATTAATTTTAATATTTAAATAAAAAAAATTTAATATTGAGATGAAGAAAATATATTTTATACGAAATGAGAAATTAAAATTAAGTAAATTGAAACACTAAAACGAACAGAAATTCGTTTCTTTCGAGGAAAAAGAAACAAAAAAGAAAAGAAAGAATAAAAATTCCAATTTTTAAAGAAAATATCTTTATGATTATCTGAAAGTTCTTAAAAACTAAAAATAATAATGGATAAATTAAACCCTTACATTAAACTAAATAAATATAATCCTTTTTATTTCGTTCCACGTCTGTATTAAAATTAAACACGACCAGATGTTTAGGTTCGTTTCGTTCAATTGAAGAAGTAGAAAAACCGAATGAACGAACAAACATTGTCATTACTATTTATTTTTTGTTTTCTAAATCGTACAAAAAATGCTAACAGGTGACATTATCCTAGTTTAATATTTGTTTTTTTAAATTTTTTCTTAAAATTAGCAAACTGTATATCTGTAACACGAAGAACAAATACCAAAAAAAATAACGGTGTACTTAAAAAAAATGTTAGAGATTCTTAGATTATTATAATCAATGAAATAACTGAAAGATAGGTGTCAATTTTTAGACCTCGTATTACAAAACAAAAATACACATAATCTTAATTTTTATTAGACATCATAACTAACTACGTAAATAGTCCCTTTTAAATGTTAATAAAATTAAGATTATGTGTATTTTGTTTTTTTTGTAATAACGAGGTCTAAAATTGACACTATCTTTCAGTTTTATTTCATTGAATTAAATAATCTAAAGAATCCTAACATTTTTTAGTTATATCACCATTTTTTGTGGTATTTTGTTTCCTTCGTGTTAATTCATTTAAATTTAGAAAAAAATTAAAAACAAATATTAAACTAATAATTGTCAACCTGTTAGCATTTTGTACGAATTAGAAACAAAAAATAAATAGATAATGACAATGTTTGTTTCGTTCATTCGTTTTTCTAACTCTTCAATAACAACGAACCTAAACACTGGTCGGGTTGATTAAATAACAGAACGTGGAAAACGAAATATAAAGGATATATTAATTTACGTTTTATATGTAAGGGTTTAATTTATCATTATTATTTTTAAGTTTTTAGAAAATTTCAGATAAATCATAAAGATATTTTTTAAAAATCGAAATTGTGTTATCTTTTCTTTTCTTTTTTGTTTCTTTCCTCGAAGAAACGAATTCTGTTCGTTTAGTGTTCATCATTAATTTTAATTTCTCATTTCGTATAAAAATATATTTTTTTCTTCATCTCAATATTAAATTTTTTTTATTTAAAATTAAATTAAATTAAAATAAATTAGTTTTTCTCTCTTTAGTACAAATTTACAAAACATAAACCAATAAAAAAGGAATAAAAACCCCAACAAAACAACCCTCATCGATATAATTTTAATGATTTTATTTCAAAATGTTAGAAAAATATATTAATATTTATAACCAAATTTTTTTTGAATACATTTTTTTTTTTTTAACCGTCTGTTAGTGTTTTAAAAGAAAAAAAGTATTTTAAAGGGATACATTTTTAATTTAAAAAAATGGGGGAAAAAAATGCCCTTTTTTAAATTTTTTTTTTTTTAGTGCTAACGATGTTTTAAATGAAAAATTTTAATTGATGAAACGAAAATTAAGTTTTAAGGGAACCAATAATAATATACTTTTTGTTGCCTTATTGTTTGTCTTGTGAGTATAAAATTCGCAATGAGAAAATCTCACCAATATATACCAGCACACAAGCAATTAAAAACTACTTACGACTAATTAATTGCTTAAATAATTAGAAGTAGGTTTTTATTTAAAAAAAATCAATTGTATGTCAATTGTTGACGTTTAAGCGGTACGAAGAATGGAAGCGGCGAACCAGAGTTCAAAACTCTGGTTAGGACATGTTTTGCGTTCAACTCCTATGGAAAGACATGAATCGTTCCCCACATCCAGCCTTGTGGATATAAATAGCATGGCAAGTTGAGTTCTTTAGCCTTGTAAAAGGCAGCACATCTTGGAAGGTCGAATATTGGTTGTTGCTTGTAACCAAGTACAACCTGTTGCATGCTGGAGAGGAGATGGGCGCCGCCAAATAACAACACAGAGGTCTGGCCATGGCACCTTGATATAAAACAGAGAATAGAAAATTGTGTTTAAAAATTGAAGACTGCTTATTGGGTTATTTAGTGATTATATACATATTCCACAAATTTTTTTTTTGTTAAATAATTGAAATCGTTGGGTTAAAGAAAATTCATTTTTTTCCTTTCTTTTTAAAAATGTGGGAACCTCCATGAAGGGTATTTCCAGAAATTGTCCTTTTTCCACAGATCTAGTTCAATGGGGAGGTGCTGTCCTGTGAGCTGGAACACATAGGAACATTCTTCTTACTTATTCTATTAATCATAACAAGGAATAAATCATCGGTATTAATCCCTTACCTGGTTAGTATTTTGATTGAGTTATTTCCTTGACCCCTCATTTGATCCATTTTTTTTTCTCACCAAATATTTGCTTTTAGAGCATAATGTTATTATTTTTATAATCAGAGAATGTAATATTGGGATCATGAAAATACCTTCTTTTTCTTTTACTCAGGTTTTGCTTGCTAAAATTACCCTCCCCAGATTAAAATGAGTGCTGAATAAAGCCTAAAAAATATCTAAATCTAAGTAGCCAAGTAAAGTCGTCCGGGGCGGCCAAGTCGGTATCAACCAATCAGGCGAGGGAGGTCTATCCCCTTTCACTTGCGCAAGACCAAGAAGATTATTTAGCGT
>CM042163.1:69268187-69360687 GCA_023376005.1 Doryteuthis pealeii
CATTTTCCAATGCCATTTTTATAAGTCTAAAAAATCATTTCCAATGCATTTTATAGTAAAAAATCAGTTATCCAACTGCATTTTATATTAAAAAATCATTTCCAATGCATTTTATATTAGTAAAAAAGTCATTTCCAATGGCATTTTATAGCAAATCATTATCCAATGCATTTTATATAGTAAAAATCATTCTCCAAATGCATTTTTATAGCAAAAAATCATTATCCAATGCATTTTTATAGCAAAAATCATTATTCCAATGCATTTTTTATAGTAAATAATCATTATCCAATGCATTTTATAGTAAAAAATCATTTTCCAATGCATTTTTATAGTTTAAAAAAATCATTCCTAAAATACATTTTTATTGTAAAAAATCATTTCAATGCATTTATAGTTAAAATCATTCCAATGCATTTTATTAAAAAACACAAACAATTCGATAAAAAATATCATTTCCAATGCATTTTTTCTAGTAAAGAATCATTTCCAACGTATTTTTTAATAAAATCCAATAAACATCATACCAGGACAGTTTAGCGACATGTCAATCGACTGCTTAGCCACCAGGATTCTATTTTTAAGCAACATTAGTAGCATCGGAATTTTTTTGAAGGAAAGAAGAATGATATGAGAAAGAAATTAAAAGAATTACTTACAGCAATTGCATTTAGAAGAACTGCTCCAAAGGGGGGACTTTTCATTCTGAAAAAATAGAAAGAGAAAACAGGAATATTTTCAAAAAAAACAAAAAAACTTCTATTATTTAGATTTTTTCCTGACTGTTGTCCTTCATCTTATCATTATGTACACCAATATGGATAAATGTGCCCTCCAGGCCTTTTTTCAGCGTGTTTTTTGTTCGAACTCAGGAACTTTCTTGTTAATTTCATGAACCTTGCACAATTGTGCTTAGTATCATTGATTTCCTAATTGTTGGTTTATCTCTAATGAATCATGAGCAAAATCTTGGGATAAATCTTAAAAGATCTAATTTTTAGCAGTTTACTGAAAATATTAAACTTAAATTAACTAAAATTTCTAACTTGATCGGTGCTTACATAAAATGGAGATTTAAAAAAATTCTTAACAGCATAAAATATTCGTTTTTGTTTGTTTACAGCATATTCAACCTCAGTGGGTCATTTAATGCCGATAAAGTTTTGAAATAAATCAATTCTTAATGGATAATACAATTTTTTTTATAATACATTTTTCTATTTAACCCATAGATGGGACCCTAACAGGTACATACCACTCCGGGTCAGTATAGTGGACTAGGAGAAATGGGATAAAGGGGTGCTCCACATTTCCCAAACCTCCCAAACGGAACTCACCATCAGAATAGAGTTTAACGTCATTCTAGGACATGTAGACCTCAAGCACCTCTTCTAGCAACCCCATATGATAAAAAGGGGATTGGGGTTTGCCAAAGGGCAATGGGTTGGGAAAATCATTTATAGGTGCTAGGGCTTTGAAGTGACCAGCCGATTTTATCGAGGGGGCCTCTCCTAACGCCCGTCTAGCCAAGATAGGACCAAAGTGAGTATTGCAAGTCTATGAACTGCTCATCCACCTGGCTCTATCCTTAGCATCACGGGTCTCGCCACCACGGCCAAACATGGTAGCCCCATTGGGGAGTCTTACCCCTCTACAAAGAGGTGCAGTCGGTGCATTCTAACCGCCCAGCCGACAGGCGGGCATAAATATTCATAAAGTACAAATATCAAATAAATTAACAGTAGTTGGTATCTTACTTAGCCACTTTACTCTCTTTTCTTATTAATGGATAAGAAGAGAATTCCTCTGTAGAATTAAATAAGATTGGACTGATCAAAAAATTCATTTCATTTAGATTTTTGAATATAAAATATAATCCAAAAGCAATATATTTTTTCGCCTATCACAGGAAAATGAGCATTGCCTCAATTTCCACGGATACAAGTTTCACCTTAAAACACTTTGTATGACTTTGCTCAAGGCTCAATTCTCTTAAATCTCTGCATCCGATATCATTTTGAAGCTCTAGCAATGTTTTAAGCTAGTATACCAATTATACACACTCTTTAAATGACGCCACAAAAAGATATCAGGAAGACCAAAGCAAGCGAATTTTGAGGAAGCCATTTCAATTCTTATTCCTTTAAAATTTGTTTTTGTTGAAATTATAAAACCTCTCATTCTAATGGTAAAATTCTATCATCTTAATGTTCTTTCCCATTGTAACTTGAATTGTCTGCAGGTTTCATAAGAGAAGGTTTAATCCAAATTTTTATATTAAAAAGAGACACACTGTGCAATCCAAAAGGTTTCTACAGAACACCAAACTTATTTTTGGTTATTCTATAACTCCAACCTAAAAAAAAGGAGAACCACTCTGATTGACTTGGCCACTGCCTATTCATGAATTTCTGCAGGTTTCATGATACAAGTCAAACTCTTAGGTAGAGCTTAACAGTTTTGAATTTCAGTGTTTCCCTCCACCTAGATTTGCTTAACCAAGGTTTAAAGAGACCAATCTGTATTTATTCATAGATGGAGAGAGAATAGTTGGATGCACACCTTTCCTTTAGGAGAATAGATATGAATAGATTATATGTATATACAAGTGAGTATGCATATGTGTGTATATTGTACCTAACCCATCCGGCAAAAGCAGGATGTGACACAAGATCAACTTCTATGTAGAGCTTAACAGGTTTTGAATTCAAAGTCTCCTTCTAGACTGATTGCCCATAGCAATGTTAAAAGACCAGTTTCCCTACTATTTACCCATAGATGGAGAGAAAATAGTTGGATGCATACCTTTCCCAAGGGTATTAGTGTCATGTGAAATGCAACCAGCCTCATCCAGGATTTGAACTCAGGTTGTCATGTCCATTTCTATTACTCTAACCATTACACCACAGGCATCTCCTAAATTTATCATTGTAGGAAATGGAAACAGTGACCCAAGTTCTAATCCTGGAGATGGTTGCTGTTTGTCTTTCCCTTGACACTAATGCTCTTGAGAAAGACATGTATCCATCTTGTTCTCCCCCACCCCATCTATGGAAAAATAGTAGGGCAGGCTGTTTTTTTTGTTTTTTTTTACCTTGGTTAGGCAATCAGTCTAGTAGAAGGAAAAATTTGAATTCAAACCAGTTTAGTCTGCTTAAAATTGACCTCGTGGGCACATCCTACCCATGGCAGAAGGAGTTGCGATAAATCCACACTCGGGTAGGTCAATTTTTCACTTTTTTAAAATATCAAATTGTCCATCTATCCGAAAGTTGGTGTTAGTATACTGAATACTGATACCAAAAATTAGATCTTTTACTTGTACCATATTTGAGGAAATAGCATCAAAGATCGTTCGGTAAAATTCACAAAAAATCCTTGTTTTTACAATATTTAGCTTTGAAATTGGTTAGAAAATTTACCATTTTCAAATCAGAAAATGTTATTTTATTTCATTCAAATGAAATGAATTAAATATAGAATTCAAATTAAAAATGTGTACATTCGATATTTTTTAAAAGTGAAAAATCGACCTACCCTACTGCCCAGGGAAGAGGAATTGGGTAAATGCATACAAACTGATTTTTCCATCACCTTTTGTTTGAGAGTTGTGTTGGATTAGCTCTTTTTTTTTTTTTAAACCAAAAGGTTTTATGTTTTATATAGGGTATTCCCCCCCCCCCCCAAAAAAAAAACAGAACCCAAATTCTGTTTTCTTTTGGGGGTCACCCTGTATATGGGCCTTTGTTGGTTTTGTGGATTAAGACTTTTGAAAAATCTCCCATCTCCACATCCCCAAAATTGTCCAAAGAAATGGCAATGGGCCAATACAGCTTGACCTCAGTGTCACCACAGGGATTGCCAAAACAAGGTCAAAGACAACATTGAACTGCTTTAGGGACTCCAATTCCTGGTTTTAAATTCAAAGTTCTTCTCCTAGACTGATTGCCCAGCAAGACTAGAAAGCCCAGTCTGCCCTTTTTGGATTTAATGCTGAACTGGATTGTGTAATATTTATTGAACTCTTATGCTTCCCAAGTGAACTCCGTTCCAACTTTTGCAAACCAAGTTTTTATGGAATAATGCATCTGTAGCAGACACCCTCAAGTGAAGTCCTTAACTTACTTGAACAATTCACTCCACTAGAAAACTACACTACCATACACAATTGATAGGTAACCTATCTATAATGTGACATTCAAACCTGTTAAACTCTGCTTAAGAAATTGACCTTGTGTTGCATCCTGCCCGCATGGAGACTTTGGTAAATAAATATCTATTTGTTACTTTACCCTTTCTTGATTTAATGCTGAATTGGATTGTATAATCTTTATTGACTCAGAAATTGTTACCAATCATTTGTGAGTTAACTGGAACTAAACCCTTTTCACAAGTTTATTTTCTGTATTACCATTCAACATATCACATTTTCTAAAAGCCCTTACCCATAGCTAGAGGGAGTGAGGGGTAATCATAATAAAGTAAAAAAGTAAAGTCGTTGGGTCAGCCTAAAGTCAGGAGTCTATCCCCTTTTCACTAGCGCTAGACCAAGGAGATTGTTTTTGCATCTGAGGTGGAGCACCACACTTAACATCAGCTCCTTACTTTACCACACAGATCCCTGTGCTACTCATACGCTGAGTTGGCAAGGGCCGGTATCGAACTAGGAACCTTGTGGTTTCTAGCTGAACACTCTACTGACTGAGCTAACCCAGCCCTTTGTAATAATAATAATAATGATAATTAAATAATATACCTCTGACTAACTAATCATATACCTCTCATATCTTTCAAGCCTTAAGATATTCTAAAAATAAATTCAAAATATACATCTCATGAAATGCTTTGAGAAATGTCCGAACGGCTTTACCAGAATTTCCCCAATATTATACACTTAATAAAAAGTGAGCAATACTTTGTACACAGATACAATGCTCGTTTGGTTTGGTTTGTTTTACGGCATATCAACCTCAGTGGGTCATTTAATGCCGATAAACTTTTGAAATAAATCAATTCTTAATGGATAATACAATTTTTTTATAAATACATTTTTCTATTTAACCCATAGATGGGACCCTAACAGGTACTACCACTCCGGGTCAGAGTGGACCAGGGAGCAATGGTGATGAAGGGGTGCTCCATATTCCCCAAACCTCCAAAACTGGAACCTCACCATCAGATAGAGTTTAATGTCATTCCCAGGACATGTAGACCCGCAGCCACCGCCTTCTAGCACCCATATGATAAAAAGGGGTTGGGGCTTGCCATAAGGGCAATAGAGTTGGGAAAATCATATAGGTGCTAGGGCTTGACGTGACCAGCCAATTGATCGGAGGGGGCCTCTCCGACCGCCCGTCTAGCCCAAGATAGGGCCAAAGTGGAGTATTGCATGTCATGAACTGCTCATCCACCTAGGCTCTATCCTTAAGCATCATGGGTCGCCACCCACGGCCAACAGGTAGCCCCATTGGGGGAGTCTTACCCCTCTGCAGAGGTGCAGTCGGAGCATTCTAACGCCCCAGCCGACAGGGCGGACAATGCTCGTATCTTAATAACAAATGATTAAAACTTGATTAAAATTAAAGTTTTTTTTAAAAAGAAATGTGAAGTTGTCATTCAACTGTTTACAATGAATAATAAGTAAACGTTCAGGAGAGTTAATTTAAACTTGATAGTCAAGTCTTGAATTAGTAGAGAAGATGGTATTTTAATCTTTAATTTAGAATCCATGAAGCCATTATGTTGTTGTTGTTGTTGTGTAAGGAATCCTGGTGTTAATCCTTCTGTTAATCCAAGGTCTGCAGTTTTTCTGGTTGAAGGTTCCTCCAGTAAGTTATCTTGAGAACAGTGCAAACGATCTTAAATGCTTTTTGTCCTGTCATCCTATTGGCCAATTTCTACCAGAAGCTGCAGCTATTACTTGGCAAAGTCTATAAAGTGTTAAACCCATATTTAACCCATTTGTAAACATTTTTAACTAAAACTGTTATGTTTTTAACATACAGATAAAATATGGAGGATTGAAAATGATAATGTAAGACCAGGTTGTTGTAAAATTAACAAGGTTTTATTTAACACAGAGTAGAAAATGCTTCTACCCTTAAACTGACTTAACCAGTACAAAACGCTGCATCCAAAATATAAACAAACACCAATCCACAAGTAAGATGGTGGAGACTCCATTTCCGGCTTTGACAAATCAAAGGGGACCAGCTCTATATTTTTGTTAGGTCTTCCTAACAAAAACATACTAAAAAAAGGAAGAGAATGAGAAAATGAAGAAAAAATGAAAAAGAAAGGAAAAGAAAAGAGATAAAGAGAAAAGGAGGGAGAAAAGAATAAAAAAAAAAAGAGAAAAAAAAATGAAAAGAAAGGAAGAAGAAAAAGAGAAAGAAAAGAGGAAAAAGAGAGAAAGGAAGAGGAAAAAGAGAGAAAGGAGAGAAAAAAGAGGAAGAGGAAAAAGAGAAGAGAAAGGAAGAGGAAAAGAGAGAAAGAGAGGAAAAAGAGAGAAAGGAAGAGGAGAAAAAAGAGAGAAAGGAAGAGGAAAAAGAGAAAGAATAATACACTCGTCATGGAAATATGAAAATATCAATAAAAATAAAAGAAAAGATTCCAGTATAAAAAATAAAAAATAATGATTTTCTTGCACCCCCACCCGTAAAAAAAAAAAAACAGGAAGCAAACTGTAGCCAATTATCATTAAATTAAAACGACCCTCCTATACAACAACCATCTGTTGTAATTAGAAGCAAGTTCTATTTAATCGTTCAACTTTGTTTTTGTCACAATAACAAAAAAAAAAAAAACTGCTGGATGATAATAAAGGAACAATTGACACACAGTTTCTTTTATATACACACCACAATTTGTTCTTTTTTTTTGAGGGGAGACCAACCAATAAATGAATTATTATATTTGTCTCCAAAAATGTCAAATGATTTTGTAGGTACTTGATATACTTGTATGTAATCTTTAGAAAAAAACATTAAAATAACTAAAACAGTTTTATTAGGTTAAAAACAAGGGCATTGTTGGCTAGGGGAAACTCTTGGCTTAAGGTATAGTTTGTTTTGTTTTACGGCATATCAACTTCAGTGGCTTATTTAATGCAGACAAAGTTTTGAAATAAATTCATTCTTAATGAATACTCAATTTTTTATCATAAACACATTTTTCTATTTAACCCATAGATGGGACCCTAACCGGCAGGTACTACCACTCCGTGTCAGAGTGGAACAGGGAGCAAAGTTGATGAAAGGGTGCCCCACATTCCCCAAACCTCCAGAACTGGAACCTCATCATCAAATAGAGTTTAACATCATTCCCAGGACAAGAAGACTCTCAGCCACTGCCTTCTAGTACCCATATGATAAAAAGGGCTGGAGCTTGCCATAAGGGCAATAGGGTCGGGACAATCATATAGGCACTAGGGCTTGACGTGACCAGCTTTAGATATGTAAATATATTTACCAGTTACAAAAATATAAATAAAATGATGCCCCCCCAAAAAACAAAAAAACAAAAAAAAACAAATAACAAACTTCTATTTTGATTGTCAAAATGGTTGGTTGTATTTTTATGGCATGTCAACAACCCTTGGGTTATTTTATGCTGAAAATGTTTTGTTTTATTCATGCTTGTTTGGTATTCAATTTTTTTTAAACTCATTTTTTTATCTATTAAACCTATAGATGAGACCCTAACAGGTACTCCCACTCAGAGTCAGAGCAGACCTGGGAGTAATGGCTTGTTTGTTTGTATTTTATGGCATGTCAACTCTCGTTGAGTTATTTTATGCTGAAGACGTTTTGTTTTATTCATTCTTGTTGGGTATTTCTCAAACTCATTTTTTATCTATTTGACCTATAGATGAGACAAATAGGTCGTACCACTCCAGTTCAGAGTGGATCTGGCAGTAATGGCTATGAATGGGTACATCATACTCCCCAGAGCTAGTGAGAAGGGGATAGACTCCCTTGCTGTCTGGCTGATACCGACTTTAGGCCACCCCGACGACTTTATTTTTACTTATTGCCTAGTAACAATACAGCCAATCAGATATGCCCTTACATCTGAGCCATGGAATCTAATAAAAATTTAATCATAAACATACCACGAAGCAAAATAAAGAAAATAAATCATTTCACTTACTTCATCCGCTTGTCCAGGTAATGTAGACCAAAAGAATCCTCTCCAATCCGGATCCTCGAAGATATACGGCAGAATTCTGGACAGCAACCGCACACAATTTAATACTAAAATTTAAAACAAAGAATTTACATTTTACAAAAAAACAAAAAAACAGAAACAGGTGCTGTGCTGCACAAATTTAATACACATAATAAAAATAACTAGCAGGACCTGTGGATATACCACAGCATGATAATTTAATTATTATAACATTTGATATATTTACTTAAGAGCTACTGCAAATTGTTCAATATGTAAAAAGTACTATAATCTGGATTTAAATCTCTCTCTCTCTCTCTCTCTCTCTCTCTCTCTCTCTCTCGTGTTCTTTCGTTCTTTTCCTCTTTTGATTATGTTAAATTGAAACAGATTAGCATTATCTTTTCCACACACCCACCCCCTCTCTCAATATTTCTTTCATTCTTTCTTATATTTTTTCTGTGAAGCATGTCCTTTTTCTTCCCTTTCTTTATAAACAGAATGGACCATTATCTAGCTGAGGTAATGGTGGATAAGCAACACCAAATAATCAGGATTTACATTTTTTGCATTCATCTTGGATGATTTGGACAGTCTCGTTTTTAACCAGAGGGTGTTGCAAGATTATAGTTTTATCTATTCTTGATGGTATTCAAAGTTTGTTTTTTTTAACTCATTTTTTCTATTAAACCTATAGATGGGACCCTAACAGGTACTACCACTCTGGGTCAGATTGGACCTGGGAGTAATGGCGATGAAGTACTCCACACTCCCCAGAGCACTAATTCAGCTTATGAGTAGTACAGACTGGGTAACCTGATTTGTGTGGTAAAGTGGGGAGCTGACAGTAGGTGTGGTGCTCCACATCAGCAAAAACAATCTCCCACTAGTGAAAAAGGAATAGACTCCTTTGCTGTACAGCTGATACCAACAATAGGCCACTCTGCAAATTTTACCAACTTTACTTTTAGAGAAAGAAGAGCTGGGAAATTCCATTCACTTTCAGACTTTTTCAATAGCATTTTTGGATTTCTTGAGTAAAAATTCTTTTATAAACCAATTTTAAAGAGTAGAGAAGTTCTAAATCTCATTTTATAGACAAAAATAGATTACAAAAAGTCGCCATTTTTCACCTATCCCACCAAATTTGGAGAGATAAAAATCAACATAACTCTGCCAATTTTTGGAATTGGAAGCTCAAATTTTGGGGAATATCTAACGTTAACACAGTCCACACCTGTACAAAATTTCAGAAAAATTGAAGGGGGTGGGTGACAATTTTACTTTTATCTGGAAAAACCTTATAGTGTGAGAAAAGTTGTTATTACCTGTTTGTTGTTCTTTTTGTGATGGACATCCACTTTCTGCGGCAACAACTAGCTTCTCCACGGCTTTATAACAAAGTGTGGCTAAGTTAGACGGAGATTCTTCTCGTAGGGCACGAATCTCGGCAGCTGGAATAAGCGTGAAAACATCTTGCATTGAAGTGACACTGTCTGACCAAAACTGTTCCCAAAATGCTTCATCATTGGCTTCAATTGGCTGAAGAGAAAAGAAAAGAAAAAGAAAAGTCAAAATATATTTTATAAAAAGATTTTTTTTTGTCTTTTTTTTTTAAATCAGTAATATATACGAGGATAGGGATGTATGCATAATGAATAAATGTAGATAATTTAAGAAGAAAGAAAAAAATAAGTCAAAATATATTTTATAAAAATATTTTTTTGTCTTTTTTTAATCTTTTTTTGTTTTTTTAAATCAGCAATATATATATGAGGGTGGGGTGTATGAATAATAAATAAATATAAAGAATTTAAGAAGAAAGAAAGGATGTTTTTGTGATAGGGAATTGGTGTTGGTGGTTAATGGTTTTCATGATTGCAGGTTTTTGAGAGAGGATAAAAAAAAAGACTCAAAAAAAAAAAAAAAAAAATTGATTTTTTTCTTTTTCTAAATCAGCACTATATATGATGAGGGTGATTCAATAAATATGAAGAATTTAAAAAAAAAAAAGGGCAGTTAACTTTGAGAATCTGTGTTACGCCTCAAAGATATGTGGTTCAAAGTTAACTGACCTGAAAAAATGTAAAAGTTTTTAAATAAAATAACTGGTGCATTATATCTTTTATTCATTAATATATCAACACTGAAAATTTCATTAAATTTGGTTAATTCCCTGATTTTTGGTATTTTTTTTCTTTCAGTGGGGTGACATATAAATGTGGAATTTAGGTCCATTAAGTTCGATTTAACAATAATTTTTTTATCAACCTATATATATATATATATATAATATATATATATATATAAATATAGATAAGAGATTTATTTTTAACTTTTTAAATCCCAAGTAGCTCAGCTAGTATAAGATTCTATTTAAATGTTATACAAATATAGATTAGTTTCATATCTGAATAAAAGGAGGGCACAAATATTTACTGGTGCATCTTCGCTTTCATCTATTGTTTTTTATTACTTGATAAAGAATTTTAATATATCCCAATTTTTTTCATTTTTTTTTTGCAAGCAAGTAAATAATTATAATTATCATTTGTAGATAATTATAACTTCAAGTAACTATTCTTAATACAACTGGCTCACACACTGTGAAATCGTTCCAAGTATTTCAAATAGTAATAATTTTCAAACAAATATAATAATAATGAAATTTATTGTGTACAGTGCTCAAGTGCACTACAACTCATCTAAGTCTCATGTCTAGTACACAGAATAATGTAGTAGTGTCAGGAACATGAACAGTGTACAATAATAATATACATGTATATGTGCATGTGCATGCATATGTGTGTGGATGGGAGTATCAGGTAATGTTGGCGAACTACAGGAAGCATGGAGGCTTTGAAAGATGCAGTGTTTCAGCAGCTCACAACGGACACAGGCAGCTTATCCCATGCCTCGGCAACTCTGAGTGTGAAAAAAATGTTTCCAAAAGTCATGTGAGCTATGCTGTTTTCTGACTTTGTAGGCATGCCTACGTGTGTTAGAAACATGGAGATCAAAAAGGTGCTCAAGGTTGCTGTTGGTAAGATTAATGACCTTATGAGCATTTACCAGGTCATATATTTGACCCATATAAATTGGTTGGTTGGTTGGAATTTATGCTGGGTTATTTGATACAAAAGAGATCTGGTTTTATACATTTTTATTGGGTATTCAGTTTTTTGGGGGGTTTTTTTTCAAACTCGAATTTTTTAAAGACATTTGTTGGTATTCATTTTTTAAATCTATTTAACATAGTATTTCACTGAATTTTTTTAGATGATGCTTGATAATTAGGAATTATTTGGATTATTCGGACTATTGTCCTCATCTTTATTGTTATTGTTATAGGTGATATAACCTATTTACATAATGGACTGATTCTACTACAACTATAAGTAACAAAGTCAATTGTAGCTTGAAGAACAAGCGACGCGATTCAGTTCTAGACTGTATTGTCAGACGTAACTTCACTTTCTTTCTGTAAATTCTACTTTCTTAGTTCAATACAATTGTATCAACTTTCACCAGTCATTTGTCTTTATTTGTGACCCTAAATAACCCCACAACAGTTATCTACACTATTTCTCTGAATTTTTTAGATGAGGCTTGATAATTAGTATCATTTGTATTATTCGGACTATTGTCCTCATCTTCATTGTTATCTGTACAACGTTTTGGACGATGTGCCCTCCAGCCTTCTTCAGGTATTTCTTGTTGTAATTGGGAGCCATCACAGAACTTTGAACCTAACCCTTTATTCAGTCCACAGGGGAATCCTGTTCTCATTCCGTTAACCACAGCTGGAGTACAGGTGTTAAGCTGTGTTAATTATTATTCTATGTCACTGTTGCCCCTGACTAGGATTGAACCAGCAGTCTAGAGATAACTGTCACTTAGAACTGTTTTAACCCAACTCCTTTATCCATTAGGCTATGCGTCCAATTGGACAAATAATACTATTTAACATAGATAGAACCCTAATAGGTACGACTACTACAACTACTATCATATAAATTGGACCCTAACTGGTACAACCACTCAAAACCAGAGTGGATGTGGAATTGAAGGTAACAAAGGGGTGACTCCACATTCCCTAGAGCTACAGAACTGGAGTCTCACCATCGGATCAAGTTCAGTGCCACCCCTTTGTTTTAGGGTGGGAGAAGTTTTACCCCTCTCGAGGGAATGCAGTCAGCAAAATTCTAGGCCTCATTGATAGGGCACATTTAGAGATACCATTAAAGAGTATTATGGGATATAACACCCAATTGACCTAATTGTTTATGGGAAATATCAATGAAATTTAAGGATAGGCAAGATTTTTAATTTGAAATAAAACACAAGTCATTTTGATAAGAAATAGATGAAAAACTGACTTGACTATTATATACTAGTAGCGCTACCTGGCGTCGCCTGGGTAGAGGAGGATTTTTTAAGTTAGTCCCGCAGATCCATTATTACTGAATCATGAGTTGAATCCTTGTGGGAAGCCCCATTTAAATCCCTATGTAAAAAAAAATAGACTTTGCATTGATCCAGCTACTCTGAAAAAAAATGTTAATGTCTACTGTCTAAAATATCAAATGAAAAAAAAAATCCATGCTGTTATCATTTAAATTTTATTTTTTGATTATCTTCACGAATATAAATCAAATCTTTATCATTTTTGCTCAAAAATCAAGCCCTGGTGATATTTATGATTTGTATATATATTTCCTTTGTCGTTAATTGTTTTATTTTCGAAGTTTCCACCAGACATATATATATACACAACTGCCCTTTATATATGTATAGATAGATAGATGAAAGTGAATATTTTAATACAATAAACACCTCTAGACATGATTTGGTCTACGGAATATAACCAGATGTTTTTATTATCATATTCTAGATAAAACAGATAATTATATGACTAATAGATTTCACATATTGACTTGAAATAATTACAGTCAAGTCCCCCCAGCTATGGGTTAAATAGTACCACTACTATTCTTCTACAAGGATGGCTTTGGCATTAAATAACCCATAAAGTTTAATATGCCATCAAACCAAAAAGGAGAGTAATCCAGAAAAGGAGAGTAAGGATGATTAGACTAAAAACAGATTGTTGATGAAACCCTTCTATCTGATATGACATCATAGTAAGCAAATTTGAACTCTGTGGGGCTATTACATTCTATCTCAGACTAATACTCTTGGGAAAGATATGAACTCCTCATCCCCACCCCCAGCTATGGGTTAAATAGTACCACTACTATTCTTCTACAAGGATAGCTTTGACATTAAATAAACTATGAAATCATAGTAAGTGAGTTTGAACTCCAGTCTATTACATTCACTTTTTGACTAATACCCTTGGGAAAGGTATGAACCCCCTCATCCTCCCAGCTATGAGTTAAATAGTGTAAAGTTTTTAAATGCCATCCTTGGCCAGTTGAAAAAGGGCTTAAAGAAAGTCCTGTGTTATGGAATCCTTTGGTGAGCGTATAAGTCCTATTCTACGTATTGGTAAAGGTCCAGTGATTTAATCCTATGTCCGTCATCCATGAATGTCACAGTAATTATAACCAGTAGGGTCGGTTAAGTATTGTATCAGCCTCAGAGTACTGCCAGTGATTGGCCAAGAGTTAGATCACATGATTCTGGCCTAGTCTATAAGTAGGAGCGACAATCTAGCACATGCTTTATATCCCAAAAAATCTTGAAATTTATTATATATTAACCAACCCCTCCACATAAATAGGATGTGAAACAGTCAATTTCTTAAGCGGTATTTAACAAGTTTGAATTCAAAGTTTTCCTTCTCCTAGACTGGTTGTCTAACCAAGATTAAAGAACCCAGTCTGCCCTACTATTTACCCATAGCTAAAGGAAGAATAGTTGGATGCATACCTTTCCCAAGGGTATTAGTGCTATGTGAAATTTAAACAGCCATGTCCAGGATTTGAACTTAGGTCGACGAGTCCATTTCCTAGAACGGTAACCACTACACCACGCATCTTGTCTACTATATAAAAGTAGTAAAGTCATCATCAGACAGTGAGGGAGTCTAACCCCTTTTCACTAGCGCTAGACCAAGGAGATTGTTTTTTTTAGTATGAGGTGGAGCACCATACACTACCTCCAGCTCCTTACTTTACCACACAGATCCCTATGCTACTCATATGCTGAGTTGGCGAGGGCCTGTATTGAGCAAGAAACCTTGAGGTTCCCAGCCAAACACTGTACGACTAAGCTAAAAACAGCTCTAGATATGATTTGGTTTATTGAATAAAACCAGGGTTTTTTTTCTATTATTGTATTCTAGATACATGTAGATAGATATCACATGTAGATTCACATGTAGATATCACATGTAGATTCACAAATAGATATCACATAGATTTCACAAATAGATATCACATGTAGATTTTGCTAGTAGATTTCACAAATAGTAGATTTCACTCACATGTAGATTTTGCTAGTAGATTTCACAAATAATATCACAAATAGATATCACATGTAGATTTTGCTAGTAGATTTCACAAATAGATTTCACAATAGATATCACATGTAGATTTTGCTAGTAGATTCACAATAGATTTCACATGTAGATTTTGCTAGTAGATTTCACAAATAGATTTCACATGTAGATTTTGCTAGTAGATTTCACAAATAGATATCACATGTAGATTTTGCTAGTAGATTTCACATGTAGATTTTGCTAGTAGATTTCACAAATAGATTTCGCTAATAGATTTCACATGTTGACCTAAAATCAAGTCCCTCCGGCTATGAGTTAAATAAGTGGTTCTCAACCAGAGGTCATATGGCTCCCCAGGCCCATGGTAAAAAAAAAAAAAAGGTTGAGAACCTCTGGGTTAAATAGTACAACTAAAGTTCTTCTACAAGGATGGCTTTGGAATTAGATAACCCACAATGGTTTATATCCCATTAAACAAAGAAACTAAACCCATTACATTAAGATCAAGTCATGCTGAAAGCACTGGTTCCTACTAGATCATTGAAGTTAAGAAAGCAATGAGCCTGTTCAATATTTAAGCAGGTGACCATTTAAGCAACAGCAGGTACTGTAAGCAACCTGGGTTGTTTCTTTTTAAATGACTTGATTCAGCATTAAATGACCCAAAAAGATTGATAATGCCATAAAACAAAACAACCAAACCAAACCTTGACTTAAAATCCCTTTTACTTAAAGATTTGCTCTGAAACAATATCTACAATGAGTTAAGATTGTAATGTAGTGGTCACCACCCACCACCAGTGACCCTGGTGCCAAGCTGTGTTACCAACAACAAAAGATCATTCATTAGAACTCTTGTGGTAGGTGTGAGAGAAAGTCACACACAAAAGTTAGGAATTTCTGAAAAGAAGCAGTTATTTCTCGGAATTTTTCAGATGAAGCTTGATAATTAGTATTATTTGGATTATTCGGACTATTGTCCTCATCTTCATTGTTATCTGTACAATGTTTCAGCCGATGTGCCCTCTGGTCTTCTTCAGGTTTTTCTTGTCGAACTCAAGAACCTTATTTTCGAACTCTGAAACATTCTTGTCATAATCAGGAACTGATTACGACTAGAAGGTTCCCAGAGTTCGAAAAGGAGGTTCCCAGAGTTCGAAAAGAAGGTGTCCGAGTCCAAGAAGGTGTCCGAGTCTGACAAGAAATACCTGAAGAAGGCCGGAGGCACATCATCCGAAATGTTGTACAGATAACAATAAAGATAACGACAATAGTCTGAATAATCCAAATAATACTAAGAATCAGTGAGTTGGTTACAAATTATCAGTCATATGGAGGTCCGATCTTAGCTAAACCACTGGTCTGTAAAAAGTGCGAAAACAGTCTGAAACTTTGAATATCTCTACTCTTTATGAGATTATAGTTATGAAATTAGCATATATATTTATATACTAATTTCATAACTATAATCTCATAAAGAGTAGAGATATTCAAAGTTTCAGACTGTTTTCGCACTTTTTACAGACCAGTGGTTTAGCTAAGTCGGTAGAGTGTTCCCAGTTTGATACCAGTTCTCACCGACTCAGCGAATGAGTAGCACAGGGATTTGTGCGGTTAAGTAAGGAGCTGATGGTAAGTGTGGCGCTCCACCTTAGATGAAAAAAACAAAAACAATCTACTTGGTCTAAAGTGAAAGTGAAAAGGGGATAGACTCCCTCGCTGTCTGGCTGATACCGACTTTCGGTCACCCTGATGACTTTACTTACTTACTTTGGGATACCTACTTTTAAGCATTTGGTAAATAATCTCCCCAGTCTAGTGCTAGTGAAAAGGGGATAGATCCAGTTGATACTGACAATAAACCACTCTGCCAACTTTACTTACTACATATATTTACAAGGGCCAGTTTAGCTCAGTCGGCAGAGTGTCCAGCTAGGAGCTACAAGGTTCCTGGTTTGATACCGGCCCATGCCAACTCAACGTATGAGTAGCACAGGGATCTGTGCGGTAGAGTGAGGAGCTGATGGTAGGTATGGCGCTCCACCTCAGACGCTAAAAAAACAATCCCCTTGGTCTAGCACTAGTGAAAAGGGGATAGACTCCCTGGTATGATACTGGCCCTCGCCAACTCAGTGTATGAATAGCATAGAGATCTGTGTGGTAAAGTGAGGAGCTAATGGTAGGTATGGCGCTCCACCTCAGATGATAAAAAAAACAATCCCCTTGGTCTAGCGCTAGTGAAAAGGGGATAGACTCCCTCACTGTCTGGCTGATACTGACTTTCGGTCACCCTGACGACTTTACTTACTTACTTTGGGATACCTACTTTCAAGCATTTGGTAAATAAGAAGAGAAAAGCGAAAATGTGTTGAATATCCAGTCGAAAGAAAAAACAAGAAAGAAGGCAAATGAGGTCAGTGACTTTAATTTATTTATTATTTATTCTTTTCCTAATTCCACCCCAGAGTCAATTGAAAATCCTGTCTTATAAAAAAAAGAAGCCGTCAAAACAACACATTTGAGTCATCAAGAAACAAAGAACAGACATTTTGGAGGTCAGCCAACTCCCCACCCATCTTTCGTCTCGGTTGCATGTCTACTACTTTTTTTTTTTAAAACCACTGAGCTAGCCAAAAAAAATGTTGTTATGTTTTTGTCATGAGATGGCATTAGGAGTATTTAGAGCTCAGTCGGTAGAGGGCTCGCTTTGGAACCACAAGGTTTCTGGTTCAATACCGGCCCTCGCCAACTCAGTGTATGAGTAGCACAGGGATCTGTGCGGTAAAGAAAGAAGCTGATGGTAGGTGTAGCGCTCCACCCCAGACACTAAAACAATCTCCTTGGTCTAGCTCTAGTAAAAAGGGTGTGTTTAGAGCTTAGTTAGTAGAGCGTTCGCTTTGGAACCACAAGGTTTCTGGTTCAATACCGGCCCTCGCCAACTCAGTGTATGAGTAACACTGGGATCTGTGCGGTAAAGAAAGGAGCTGATGGTAGGTGTAGCGCTCCACCCCAGACACTAAAACAATCTCCTTGGTCTAGCTCTAGTGTAAAGGGAATAGACACCCTCACTGATTGGCTGATACCGACTTTAGGCCAACCTGACGACTTTACTTACATTCAAAACAATTGCTTTAGTTTTATTGCAACAGCTTATTCTCAAAAACTGGCATGTTTTGGTTTATTGATTCTCAAAACTGACGGCACTGGAACTCCCACCAGATGCAGTTTAGTGTCCCCCCGCCCCCAGGGATCTTATTCTTCTACAGGAGGATACAGTCAGTATATTTTAACACCAGCTGACAGGGGCTGTCAGCAAGGCTTAAAATATATCCGAATGAGCTGTTAACAAACAAATAGTGCACTAAGTTGCCACAGATTCTATATCTGTGACACCATCTCCCTTGACTGATTCCATATAACTGTGCAAATAAATGATCATCATCATCATCATCAACTAAAACAACATTTTTTAAATAATTGCAATGGAACATTGAATATATATATATATATATATATATATATATATTCAATGTTTCATTGCAATTATTTAAAAAATGTTATTTTTGTCTTATCGATTTCGAAGCATAAACTTCATCATCAAAGTTTCGTATCAGATACGAAACTCTGATGATGAAGTTTATGCTTCGAAATCGATAAGACAAAAATAACATCTTTTTGTTTTTATTTTTCATACACATTGTATTGGCCTTCAAAATATTAATATATTATATATATATATATATATATATATATATATATATATAGTCATCCACAGACACGTGTGTCGACTTATCAAGTCTCTTCAGTGTGGCTAGACATTTGTAAGCTACCTACAGCCGGGATTGAAATCCAATCGGTTCAAGGTCAGTCAGACACCTTAAGCGCTAGGCTATATAGTCACCCACAGAATGCAAAGGGGGTTTTTAACTGTTTTAATACATACATATATATGTATGTAAAGGCCGCCATACAGTGCTCCATCCCTTATATAGGAGAGCATTGTGTTTACACTTTAGTTGGCGGTCGTCAGCGAAATCCCCCCCAAAGTGCTCAAGCCCAGGGGGATGATATATATATATATATATATATATATATATATATATATATATGTGGAGAAAAGTAGACAAACACGGGATGTTATGGAAACTGGATGTTTATTGTCGACGATGCAACGTTTTGGTCATTTAGACCTTCTTCAGGAATATAATTCTTGCTTCAATGAAGGACATTTTCAAAATGGTGAGAACAGTAGGTTGTCAGTAGGGGCAGGGGTGGGTGGTGGATTTTCTTCTCTCTGGATGGGGAATGTTTATATGGTGATGCAGGTGTGGGTCCAGAATGTTGGATGATGGGAATTGGTCACGGTGAAGAAAATCCACTACCCACACCCAACCACCCCTGCCCCTTCTGACAACCTACTGTTCTCACCATTTTGAAAATGTCCGTCATTGAAGCAAGAATTATATTCGTCCTGAAGAAGGTCTAAATGACCGAAACATTGCATCGTCGACAATAAACATCCAGTTTCCATAACATCCCGTGTTTGTCTACTTTTCTCCACATATTGTAGGATTAACCTCCTCATATTTCTCCCATATATATATATATATATATATATATTGTTATTCGGATCCAACAACACTCCTCCAACAATAATATTGTTGATAATAACTGCCTGTTCTCACAACTTTGCTACGTAATATATATATATATATATTTTTTTTTTTTTTTTTTTTTTTTTTTACTTCCACATCTGCAGATTTTACACATTATTCCTCGTACAAAGTGTCACGGTATGCTTCTCTGATGAGACGTGACCGAAAAAAAGATATCTTTTTCAGAAGGAAAAAAAAAAAAATTGGGAAATTGTATTTATTATAACATCTCACAATGCACACGCTTTTTAAAACCATTTTCAAATTTTGCTCGTACCACAATCTATTCACATATATATATATATATATATATATATATTGAACCCAATCCAACAAATACACGATATCCCGAATGAAGGCAGACTATGCACAGCAATCTAACATAATTGAAAAATCAAACGGATTTGTCAGAACAACATTCATCAGGTCTTGAGTATATATATATATATATATATATATTGTGACAATATTGTTGGGGGAGTTCATAGTCCGCAGGAAATAAATAGGTGAAGAGAGATGGAAAGATATCCGATATACAAATCAGAGACAGAGAGTCTGGGAGGATTTGTTTCTGTTTATTTGTTGTTTAAATTATTTTATTTAGAGTAGGTGTTTAGTTACATAGAAGAATTGGAATGTGTGGAAATGGTATTTTCATTTTTGGGGTCAGTCAGTTGACTTTGAAGAGACTATCTTCTCATTCCCCTAGACTACCCACCAATAACCAAACTCCTTTTCTCTACCTCACCCTCCCCATTTACCTTTTCACTATAAAACAGAATGTACAAGCACTTAAATCAATAAACTTATGAGGAAGTCTCAACCAATAAGGAGATGAAATATCAATTGAACATAGTCGTTTGTGTTGTTATATCCACATTTTCCTCTACTCTCAACCACACACACACACATACACACACACACATATATATATATATATATAGTAGTTAGAGGTAGTCTTCAGATGTGTACCTGAAATAAGTTTTGGAATAGAAGTCTCGAAAAATAAAATAATTTTGGTACAATAAAACTGCTTCGTGTCAAAAACCTTTAATTTTATAAGTATAATTTCCTATCATATAAGTACTTTCAAACTGTTATTGGTTAACAAGCAGAAATCACCACAGAAATTATGTCCCTCTTCTCAAGTGGTTTGTAATTAAAATGTCAAAACTTACTTATTTGCTATAACATTAGTAAATAAAAATATCCAGTGATGATTTAGGAGAGGCAATAGAAAATAGACAGCATTCATCTTCAGATTTTTTCTCGTTTTTAAGTATATTCAAGTAAGTTAAGGTACCACTGCATATATACATTATATATATATATATAATAGTAATTGGTAATTTGCTTGAAGCATTGTTAAGTATGTTATTATATAATAATGATTGTAAGGCAATTACAATGCGTATAAATAAAAACAAAAAACATCTTTTTGTTTTTATTTTATATGCATTGTAATTGCCTTCCAATCACTATTATATAATAATAATAATATATATATATATATATATATATACACATACACACACATATATTATATATATATATATATATATATATATATATATATATATATATCTCAATAAAAGAAAGCATTTCTTAAATTTTCAAAAAAGATTCTTTTTTCGAACACATCCAAATTCTCTGTATTCACACCATTTTATTTTCAAATATCAAAATATCTTGCCCTGAAGAAGACTGGGTTTTTTTTTGTATCTTTAAATTTTATATTTCTCTATTATAATCATTTTATTTTTATTTTGTATTTAAAATAATACTAAATAGAATACAATGTATACAAGGACAAACTGTTGGTCAAAACACGTGTCGGCATTCCAATAAATAATTTTTATCCATACAACATTTTCTTTCCATTTATCTTTCAACATAATTGTCAGATTCACTTCCATTTTTCTCATATATATGTGTGTGTGTGTGTGTGTGTGTGTGTGTGTGTGTGTGTGTGTTTGTCCAATTGCCGCTTTAATGATGAGAACTAAGAACTAAAAAAATGAAAAGAATAAGCTGCACACAGCAATAGAGAAAAGAATATGCCACTGGATGCCAGACTTGTCCACCTTAGGTGACCCTACCAGGAAGATCCTGATGGCATGGCTCTGACATTACCAAGTTTACAATCCAGCCAAAGGTACTACGGTGAAAATCCAAAAGGCATCTACATCATTGATAGGAATCAATGGCTTTTGGCGTATGTCACTGCATCTGTGGAAAATCTGTGGCAAACAAAGTGAACAGGTGAATTCATTGGATGGAGCCTACTCAACCAACCCAGGGTGAATGCTGTCACAGATCAATGAATAAAAACTACCATGGGATTCCTTGTAAAATTCTACCCTGGAAAAGTTTTTCTTTTTTTTTTTATCAGGGCTTTGTTTTGAATTTACCACCTGATACCTTATTTTTCACCATCTATTTATCTAAAATAAAAAAATAAAATGTTTTTTTTTTCCTTTTTTTGATCTGGACACCACATGCATTAAAACCTAATCATGTTTACGTTATAACATTCCATTGCGTGAGCACGTTTCACATTATATAAATACTGAAAAAGCCACCATTCTAATATTTTAAAATTTTTGACTGTCTGAAGATTGCATGACATGCATGAAACTGCAGTTACGGAATATTAACAGCATAATATTTAATCTCTGATTTTATACACACACACATATATATATATATGTGTGTGTCAGTACACTAAATGTGAACAAGAGTAGAATGTCCATGAAAATTCTCAAGAAAGAGTCTTTAATTCAACAATGAAATGTTAATATCAAATTTATTAAGCCAAAACAAAAATATGTATGTCACTGCGTCTGTGGAAAATCTACGCCAAACCCAGTGAACAGGTGAATTCATTGGATGGAGCCTACTCAACCAACCCAGGGTGAATGCTGTCACAGATCAAAGAATAAAAACTACCATTGGATTCCTTGTAAAATTCTACCCTAGAAAATTTTTTTTTTATCTTGGTACAGGGCTTTGTTTTGAATTGCATCCCTGGACAGATGAACCTATTGTGAAAATGTTACAACAGAAATTTGTGCATGTAAACTCCATTTATCTATACATATATAAAGGGCAGTTGTGTGTATGTATGTGCAAAGGAAACTATGAAAATAAAACAATTAATGACAAAGTAAATATATAAATATACACATTCACTATCACCAGATCTTGCATTTTGGGCAAAAATAATGAACATTTGATTTGTGTTCGTGAAGAGAATTAAAAAAATAATTTTTTCTTTGCATTTAATATTTCAAATAGGAGACATTAATTTTTCTTTTCAGAGCGGCTGGATCAACGCAAAGTCTTTTTTACATTGGGATTTTTTATCGGGCATCCTGCAAGGATCCAACTCATGATTCAATAATATATAGATCTGAAAAACTAACATTCCCCCCTCCCGCCTCTACCCAGGCTATGCCAGGTAGCCACTTCTAGTACATATATAAAGGGCAGTTGTGTGTGTGTGTGTGTCCAGAGGAAACTACGAAAATAAAACAATCGACAACAATGTAAATATATATACACATTTACTATCACCAGAGCTTGCTTTTTGTGTAAAAATAATGAAGATTTAATTTATATCTGGGAAGATATTTTAAAATCAGGGTTTGAATAGTAAGAAAAGGGAAAGACCTTGGTTGCGTTCGTGATTGAAAATTGTAAGTTTTAAATAAAACTGAAACCTGTCTACCAGCTTGTCTTTCTCTTTCTCTTCTTTTTTTAGCTCACAGAATGTAATGACGAAAGGGAAAGCACATGTACTTTTAACCTTATTTATTAACATGCAACAACAACAGTCGATACAACAAGTACTTAGAGACAGTACTTACAGTTCAGTTGTTACTCTCTCACTGAGGGAAAAGTTCCTTCAGTCACAAGGGACTGAGACAAGAGCTTGTTTCTATGAGGCTCGCACGTTCATACCAAAAACGAGAAGACATTTTTTTTTCTTTCTCGCCACCTCGCAAGGGACACTAACTCTTGTTCCTTCCTGTCCCCAAAACGCACAGGAGAGTTCAGGTCTCTACAGCACTATCGGAAGTCACCCACAACTCCCCGCAAAAAGTCCATTCTCCCCCTCCAACCTCTCGACACCTCTTACTCAGAGTCGGCATAATGGTGTACCACATTCCTTCTTCCCCCAACCACATTCCTTTGCCTGCCAGGGACAATTTCCCAGGCCAGGCATTTAGAACGCTTTGAGTCAGATAAGTTTGACTCGTTACTACAGTGATTAAAACATAAATCAATTAAAGACCAAAACAATCAATGGATCTGCGAGACTAACTTTTTACTGAGCCCCACCTCAACCCAGGCAACACCGGGTAGCCACTTCTAGCTTGATGATAATGCAATAACACTACTTATTAAAATGGAGTGAGACGCAATATCAACAATTATAATTAATTCAAGCGTTCCTAATGTATGGAATGCTTGATCTGAAAAATTCATATAATTTGCAAATTTATTCCTGTTATTTTGCCTATAGAACTGGGCAGAGTACACTGTATGCTCTTCTCGGACTGCACCCTGATCACTGGCAACGTCTCCGCCTACATCATTTCATATGCCTTTGTATCTGTAAACTAAATTTCAACTCAATAGCTGCTCAGCTATGAAAGCTATGGGTTTACAAACAAACACACAAATATACATACAGATGTCATATTTTTATGAAGATTTCATTCCTATTCACCAAGATATTTAAAAATTAAAATAGCGTTAAAATTCTACTTAAAAATTTCCGTGAATCTTAAAGTTAAACACATGTTATGAAAGTGCAAAACAATAATTTTTTTTTCAGATCGGATTTACAAAGTTTTTTTTTACGTGGTTTTTTTTATGGGACAGCCAGCCAAGATTAAATGGCTAAACTTGCAAATTGGTCGGAAAATTAAAACGGAAAGTTTTTTGGAGGTCCCCCATGACAGTTTAACTACAGTCTATGAATTAACTTTTTGCGAATTGGGTTATGGTTTAGGGGTTAAGGTTGTTTTTAATTACGTATTGCTTTAAAAAAAAAAAAAAAAATTACAATACATTTAATGTGGAGATTTTTTTTTTTTAAACTAAGTTTACTTGAAATTATACATTGCAATACTAACACAAACAACTGAGATTAATGTGTCTTCCATTGGATTCAATAATCAATTTCAATGATTAATTAAATGTATAGTAATTTGGTTTTTTTGGGTTTTTTTTTAAGCAATACATAATTAAAAGCAACCTTAATCCCCAAACCCCTAAACCGTAACCAAATTCGTAAAAAGTTAATTCATAGACTGTAGTTAAACTATCATGGGGGACCACCAAAAAACTTTCCTTTTTAATTTTCTGACCAATTTGCAGGTTTAGCTGATTAAACTTGCTATTTAGTAGTAACGGATCTGCAACCATTAACACTTTGTTTTTTTTTTTTTTGGGGGGGGTTTATGTTATTGTTTTTTCTCCTCTACCCAGGTGATGCTGGGTTGTTGCTTCTTGTATTAAATAAATAGGCATTTACTTGTCTTCACTTAATAATATACACCAGGCACAACTTTCTTTGTTATAGGACTGTGATGCAAGAGAGATCTTAAGATTTAAAAACGTGGGTGGAGAAAATGATTTATGAGGTCAAACTAGCTCAGAAAAAAAAACGGTACACTATTACAAATTTATTCCATTAGAATGGAGATTCGGTGTCTGTCTGTCAGTATCCAAAACTACATCACTGCTTACACCATAATACCCTCAGGAATCGCATAAGTTTATCAATGAGTATTTAATTTATAGTCATAGTCAAAATTATTAACAAGTAGAATAAATCTTATTCATTAACAATGTCTCTATGAAAATCTGAGTTAGATTTGCCTCAAAAACAGCCCAGTTTATTAGTGCATTTAAAATCCTGCAATGTGTCTTATATATCATTAAGAAATAAAGGTTTACATAATATAAGGTGTGGTTAATTTGCATACTTGTTTTAACAAAACCGGGTTTAATAAATAATTACTTGGTGTTATTGATCTCTAATATTATTTATTGTTTTATTCTCCAACATATTAAAATCAATCCTATGAATGTTTTTATATAGAAACCAATCAAAATAAGTGTAATCTTTTTATATGCATTCTTATCTAATTTCGTTAGTCTTTCTAATTTAATATATTTCATTACATTAAAACTTGAATATTTACGGCCAGAGGGCATATATTCTTGCTAGTTTATAAAATAACTTTTTATGTTGGTTGGTTGGCTGGTTGGTTTTACAGCATGTCAACTCTTGACTTATTTAATGATTAACTTTTAATATCCTGTTGAGAATTTTCTAAGTCCACAGCCCCATCCCTATAAGAATATATGCCAAAAATGGCCTTAACATTTAAAGTTACCTGGGATATTTCCCTTAAAATAAAGACTTCTAAATATGTTTAATATTACATTTAAACAAAGGCTATCATTTGGGGTGGATTAGGAAAACAAATGTGACTTCTGGCCAGGTGGAATGAGACGGCAAACAACGTTAAAAGTTAAGTCAGTCTTTTTGACAATCATTTGGTTTTAATAACAATCATTTTGTTTGCACAGTTATATGGTTTCAAGTATTCCTATATAACTCTTTGGCTACTTTAAACCGCTCACAGTGGCTCTCCCACAACAAACTGGTACAAAAATTGATATTTCATTGTAATTTAGCAGAAGAACTCATCATCATCATGTTGTGCTAGTAGCTCAGATATCCATAAAAATCTCTCACCAACTATCCCTATCATTCATTGTCCTCGGGAGGTCCTCTGCACAGCATCCAGTATCCGCATCGAACTGGTCTGTTGAATTGCATGAGTTAGTGCACTGTTGAATTCAACAACATCAACTGACTAAGCATAACTGAATTGTATTATTCGGACTATTGTCCTCATCTTCATTGTTATCTGTAAGTTTCGAACTCGGGAACCTTCTTTGAACCTAACCATTTATTCAGTCCATGGGGTATTCTGCTAACCATAGCTGGGGTAGAGGTGTTAAACTGTACCCCTAATTAGGATTGAACCTGCAGTCTAGAGATAACTGTCACTTAGAACTGTCTTAACCTAACTCCTTTATCTACTAGGCCATGCAACCAATTGAACAATCCAGTATGAATTTTGGGAACTTATAAACCTTATGTCTTGTTTTGGCTAGAATATCTACCTATTCACTTATGTATGATTTTTTTACCTAGACTCATTGGGGTTTTTTTAACAAGAAATACCTGAAAAAGGTCGGAGGGCACATCGACCGAAACATTGTACAGATAACAATGAAGATGAGGACAATAGTCCGAATAATACAAATAAGACTAATTATCAAGCCTCATCTCAAAAATTCAGAGAAATAGTGTAGATAACAATAAAGATGAGGACAATAGTCTGAATAATACAAATAATACAAATTATCAAGCCTCATCTCAAAAATTCAGAGAAATAGTGTAGATAACAAAGATGAGGATAATAGTCCAAATAATACTAATCATCAAGCCTCATCTGAAAAATTCAGAGAAATAACTGAATTTGTCCATAAGCAGCTGTTATTTATATCACTCAAGAATTCCACTGCGATAATGAGTATTACTTCTACATGGTAAATGTAGGTCTTTGCTGGATGACCCACACTATCATGCCCCATGTGCTGGTTTCCACAGGAGAACATCACTTATGAATTTGTCCTTGCTTCTTCTGACAATACCTGGTCTGCATTCGCTGCACCTTCGTTGCACAATGTCTATGACCCCCAACATTGTGATATTCTGTGCTGGCTGATTTGAAGGGCACGAGTCAGAGACAGGTTCACAAGGATTTTAAAAAAAAAAAAAAAACACAAAGTCTGATAACAGGACGCTGATGGAAGAGGAAGTTGTGACACTCAGGTCTATGTCAGCTGGCAAGAAAGTTGTTTTAACTTTAATTCGATTACTGGCTTCACTGATGTGGGTCTCTGGCTATTTTCTATCTTTGCTGCTACTCAGACGACACTATCACACCGCCTGCCAGACTCAAACTCACTCAAGGGCTGGAGCTTGGCTAAATATATGTAAATTCAGCCCCTACCCATCCCCACGGATTCGACCACCCAGATTCTCGGTACTTAATTTAAATCTCAGACTTTTTGTCTGCGATTTCCCTTAAAATTAAAGCAATTACTTTTTTTCAGTCTGAATGTCCCCACTAATCAGACCATTAATTCCCTCAAAAGAGATTTTCTCATAAAAACAGCTTTTTTCTCTTAACACATAGATACCTAAAGATATCATCTCTAACTAGCTTAACTTCATGGTGGCCATTCAATTCTCTTAAACTTTACTGCCCAATCCTTTGTGTCCTTAAAGGACAACCACCCACCCATATACATATGCCTGGGCTTAACACATTCTATTTTTATTTATTTATTTTTTCTGACCATGTTCTCACCATAATGTCACAGTGCCATGTGCTGGTCTCCACAGGAGAATGTCACTTATGAATGTCATTGCTTCTATTGCAATAATAATAAGACTTTATTTGAATAGAATGAGTTCTGAGGTGAATTGATAGTGAACTGTGAAATATCTCATTGTATAGGTAAAAAAAAATACCAAGAAAATTTGATACAGCCGTGGGGGAAATTTGGTAAGCAAAGAGTAAATACTACTAATTTTCAAGTAATTTGCATACAGTTGTATGGTTTCAAGTGTTTCAAAGACTAATAATTCAAGTATTCCTATTTAATACGAATAATTTTCATTTAATTTGTATATAGTTGTATTGTTTCAAAGACCAATAATTTATACACAATTATATGGTTTCAAGTATTCCTATTTAATATTAATAATTTTCATGTAATTTGCATATTGTATTGTTTCAAAGACCAATAATGGACCATATGACCTTTAAGCACCCCTTTTGTGATCTGTATTCATTAGGACATGTTTTTCATTTACACTGTCAACATCCGGTTGTTGGTTAGGGTTAGGGTTAGGGGTTAGTTTTATAATTTAAAAAAAACTCTAAAAATCGTCTGTTAACAAACAACCGGATTCTGATAGTGTAAATGAAAAACATGTCCTTATGAATTGAGATCGCAAAAGGGGTGCCTAAAGATCATATGGTCCCCAATAATTTATACACAATTATATGGTTTCAAGTATTCCTATTTAATATTAATAATTTTCATGTAATTTGCATATAGTTGTATTGTTTCAAAGACCAATAATTTATACACAATTATATGGTTTCAAGTATTCCTATTTAATATTAATAATTTTCATGTAATTTGCATATAGTTGTATTGTTTCAAAGACCAATAATTTATACACAATTATATGGTTTCAAGTATTCCTATTTAATATTAATAATTTTCATGTAATTTGCATACAGTTGTATTGTTTCAAGTAACTCTTCAAAATCCATAAATGATTTCCTATTTAATCAATTGTCTGCACACAGTTTCAAATAACTAATCATAATAATCAATTTATACACAATTATATGGTTTCAACTAATTATTCCTATTTAATGATAAAATTAAATCAATAATAAATTCAAGTGCTGGTTTAGCTCAGTTGGTAGAGCATCTACATCTGAATCACAAGGTTCTGGGTTCAATACCAGCCCTCAACAACTAAGTGCAAGAGTATCACAGTTTGGGTAAACTGATCTGTCCAGTAAAGTGAGAAACTGAAGGTTGGTGTGACATTCCATGTCAGCAAAAATCAATCTCCCTGGTCTTGCCCTAGCAAAAAGGGGATAGACTTCCTCGCTGTCTGACTGATACCAACAATGGGTTACCAACTTAACTTTTTTAATAATAAAATATTTGTTTACACTTAGTTTACACTCTGCATCTTGTCTGAACAGTGGTGTTAGAGATGAACTGCCGTTACTGAACACTGAGGATGCGGCGAAGGCAATAATGGTTACACACAAAAAGCTTACACGGGTCCCCAGCCTTCATCGGCCAAGCTTTGTAACTGTACAGGAGGATGGGGCAAACAAGAACTTGGTAAATATACATTTTTGTAGGTAGTCTTATCATCTGCCCAGACAACAGTCTTGCACAAAGATGACAGACTTTTGATTTGGGACTAAACTAAATGTATTTACGAATCCTGTTATAGTTTAGTGCAAACAATTGGAGGCACGTGGTGTAGTGGTTTAAGTAATTGGAAATGGACTTGTTGATCCGAGTTCAAATCCTGGATGAGGCTGTTTGTATTTCACATTGCTCTAATACCCTTGGGAAAGGTATGCACCCAACTACTCTCCCTTCAGCTATGGGTAAATAGTAGGACAGACTGGGTTCTTTAGCATTGGCTTGGTAATCAACCTAGGAGAAGGAGAACTAATTAAATCCTGTTCAGCTCCATTTAAAAAATTGACCTTGTGTCACATCCTACCTGTGTGAAGGAGTTGCCGGGTTAGCTCAGTCGGTAGAGTGTTCGGCTAGAAACCACAAGGTTCCTAGTTCGATACCGGTCCTCGTCAACTCAGCGTATGAGTAGCACAAAGATCTGTGCGGTAAAGGAGCTGACGGTAGGTGTGGCACTCCACCTCAGACGCTAAAATAATCTCCTTGGTCTTGCGCAAGTGAAAGGGGGATAGACTCCCTCGCTGATTGGCTGATACCGACTTTAGGCCGCCCCGACGACTTTACTTATGGCTACTAGATTTAGATATTTTTATAGGCTTTATTCAGCATCTCATTTTAATCTGGGGGAGGGTAATTTTTTAAGCAGAAAACCTGAGTAAAAGAAAAAGAAAGATATTTTCATGATCCCAATATTACATTCTCTTGATTTATAAAAATAATAACATATGCTCTAAAAGCAAATATTGGTGAGAAAAAAATGGATCAAATGAGGGGTCAAGGGAAATAACTCAATTCAAAATACTAACCAGGTAAGGGATTAATACCGTGATTATATTCCTTGTTATGATTAATAGAATAAGTAGAGAAGAATGGTTCCTGTGTGTCCAGCTCACAGACAGCACCTCCCCATTGAACTAGATCTGTGGAAAAGGACAATTTCTGGAAATACCCTTCATGGAGGTTCCCACATTAAAAAGAAAGGAAAAAAATGAATTTTTTTTCTTTTAACCCACGATTTCAATTATTTAACAAAAAAAAAATTGTGAATACTGTATAAATTATCTAAATAACCCAATAAGAGTCTTCAATTTTTAAACACAAATTTCTAGTTCTCTGTTTATTCAAGGTGCCATGCCAGGCACCTCTGTGTGTTATTTGGCGGCGCCCATCTCCTCTCCAGCATGCAACAGGTTGTACTTGGTTACAAGCAACAACCAATATCGACCTTCCAAGATGTGCTGCCTTTTACAAGGCTAAAGAACTCCAACTGCCATGCTATTTATATCCACAGCTGGATGTGGGGAACGATTCATGTCTTTCCATAGAGAGTGAACGCAAACTGTCCTAACCAGAGTTTGAACTCTGGTTCGCCGCTTCCATTCTTCGTACCGCTAAACGTCACAATTGATCATACAATGATTTTTTTTTAAATAAAACCTACTCTAATTATTTAAGCAATTAATTAGTCGTAAGTGTTTTTAATTTGCTTGTAGTGCTTGGTATATATATGGTGAGATTTTCTCATTGGAATTTATACTCACAAGACAAAACAATAAGGCACAACAAAAAGTATTATTATTATTAGTCCTTAAAACTTAATTTTCGTTTCATCAATTAAAATTTTTCATTAAACATCGTTTGCACTAAAAAAAAAAATTTAAAAAAGGGCATTTTTTCCCCATTTTTTTAAATTAAGAAATGTATCCTTTAAAATACTTTTTTTTCTTTTAAAACACTAACAGACGTAAAAAAAAAAAAATGTATCAAAAAATTGTGGTAGTAAATATTAGATATATTTTTCTAACATTTGAAATAAAAAATTCATAAAATTATATCGATGAGGGTTTGTTTTGTTTTTTGGGGGTTTTTTTATTCCTTTTTTATTGGTTTATGTTTTGTAAATTTGTACTAAAGAGAGAAAAAACTAATTATTTTAAAATTTAATTTAATTTTAAATAAAAAAATTTAATATTGAGATGAAGAAAAAAATATATTTTATACGAAATGAGAAATTAAAATTAATGAATTGAACACTAAACGAACAGAATTCGTTTCTTCGAGGAAAGAAACAAAAAAGAAAAGAAAAGATAAACAATTTCAATTTTTAAAAAAATATCTTTATGATTATCTGAAATTTCTAAAAACTAAAAATAATAATGATAAATTAAACCCTTACATATAAAACGTAAATTAATATATCCTTTTTATTTCGTTTTCCACGTCTGTATTAAAATTCAACCCGACCAGATGTTTAGGTTCGTTCGTTCATTGAAGAAGTAGAAAAACGAATGAACGAACAAACATTGTCATTATCTATTTATTTTTGTTTTCTAATCGTACAAAAATGCCTAACAGGTGACAATTATCTAGTTTAATATTTGTTTTTTTAATTTTTTCTTAAATTTAAATGAATTAACACGAAGAAAACAAATACCACAAAAAAATAGGTGTAACTAAAAAAATGTTAGAGATTCTTAGATTATTATAATTCAATGAAATAAACTGAAAGATAGTGTCAATTTTTAGACCTCGTATTACAAAAAAACAAAATACACATAAATCTTAATTTTATTAGACATCAATAACTAACTACGTAAATAGTCCCTTTTAATGTATACTGTAAAAATAAATAAATAAATAAGCAGTCATACCTATGTTGTTTTTTCTATAGGCTAAAATAAAATTCTACAGATGGTAGACACCGACTGACATAACAGTTTTAATTTTTCGGTATTGTGAAATATTTTTTAATATTATTTCTTACAGTTACACTATTAAAAGACCATATCGCTGTATAAATCCGTTTTATGACAAGGTGTAAAATAATAATAATTAATTAGCACTTTAAAAGTAAAACATCGGGTGGGTAAGAATTTTTTAAAAAGAAAGAAAAAAAATGAAAATCTATCGTCCTACCCACTGATACACCCTTATCATTTTTTAACAAGCCATGTGTTCACAACATCCCTACCTTCCTTTAAAACTATATATATAAATATATGTATGATATTATATAAATCGAACCAGGGACAGAACAACGGCTGGATATTGAAACTCTGTTTTATTATTTTTTATGTTTTTTTTTTTTTTTTTTTTTTTTTTTTCTTTTTGCTTGATCATTTCACATGCTTCATGATATTAAAAAAAAAACCCTTCACAAGAACAAAGTTGATACGCAATATATATATATATATTTACACCAATCAATAGTCCCTACATTCAGACATATTTACACGTTGTATTCGTCCAGTTACTATGTTGCACGTCGTATGTCTTAAATTGTCATTAAAAAGAAAGTAGTAAATTCCTAATGTCAACAAAAAAAGAAAAGGCTTTTTTAGATGTTATTTTGTCTTTTATTCAGAATAAATTACTCTTATGACCAGGAAAACTTGAATACTATCAATTAAACAAGAAAATATAACTCAAAACGATGAAAATAAAACTATTTGTAGGGCAATTATTTAATTTTTAGATCAATCAACAATTCTTAGGATCGACCAAGAAAGACGGAAGCCAGGTTCTTATTTTAAAACGTCAATAATAAACACAACCATTAAAATAAAACAGAAGAAAAAAAAGGTATGAAAAAATTAATTAATTAATCAAATAAGAATATATATATTTAAGATTAACTTGGCTTGTTTCAGTTTTATTCGACCAGACCATAAAAATCAAATATATTTCCTTGCATTTCTTTTCAATATTGATAATAAACACGAAACTAGTTTTAAAAAAGAAACAGTTTTTTCTAACTAAAAATCGGACACTAAAAAATAGACTTTAGTTAATTTATCAACTAAACTGTTCACCTGTGACAATTTTATTACATATCCTCAACAATAAAGGTATTTATTTATTACTTATACTGTACTGCCCACGTATGAGACGAACACTAATAATAAGAATAAAAAAAAACAAGGAAGCTCTCTTCTTGATAGGAAGAAGAAAGAAATATTCAACAGTCAACACACACATACCAATACCAAATATACGAAAACTTATGTCAATATTACCTGAGTTTTAGTGGTTAATTGAATAACAGCCTTCCTGAAATTCAACTTCGTGTCTGTATTCCCCATAATGGTCTGTGTATATATATATATTCCCTGTGTAATACTCTAAGTGTACGCGTGTGTTTATGTCTGTGTGCGTGTTGGCTGCACGGTTTGTGCTTTTTTGTTTTCTCTTCCTTGAGGGACTGAATGAACAACTACCAATCAGCCAATCAAATGAAAGCTTACATTCGACATTATATAACGCCATTTCTGATTGGTTATTACTCAAGCCCATTGGTAAAAGATGTTCATTAGTTTGATATCTCACTTCGAAAATAGGATTGTAAAAAAAGAAAAAAAAAAAAAAAAAAACTCTTTATATTTTTTTTATTTACTAAAATGTGATCAAAACTATGATGGTCCCTTTTAAAATACTCGTCAGCGTTTTAGCAAATGACTTCAAATATAAACAATTTATTGCACGTCACAATTATTTTTCTTGTACAATGTACAATTATGTACATTTTACAAGGGAACAGATATTTTAGTGCTACTAGATAATTACAATTTATACTAATTGTTATCCCTCAATTATATCATTCATGTGTACGTTTATTGTGGCCAGTGCCTATGTGCCTCATTGTGGTATAAACTTAGCAAGCTAATCATCCAAATCATTAAGCAGTGAGTTTGATTCTCACTGTGCACCCCATATTTGGTGCCTTATACTAAAAATAAGTTTAGCTTAGTAAACTGTTGTGCCCAGTGCTGTGTAGCTATTTAACCAAAAGTACAAACATTACATTTGTAATGATATTGGACATTTGTTAATATGTCGTCTGTATATGAAGGAATGTGGTAGATTATATATAGGCACTGCCAATTTGTCGTCTGCTTTTAATTTTAAAAACGAATTAAAATTAATTCAATTATTTAAGGTCAAATTTTTTTCTAAGTCCAAAAGTAGTAACATAATGTAATCATCAAAAAAAAAAAAAAAAAAAAAAAAATAATATTACACGTGTAATTTATTTTTAATACATTTTAATTTTTTTTTGGTCAATTTTGCTCAGGTCAAGTTTTGAAATAAAATAACTGATGCATTATAAAATTCATTCATTGATAAATCAACACTGAAAGTTTCATTAAAATCGGATAATTCCCTGAATTTTGGTAAATTTCTTTCAATCGGGGGAGAGGGGGGTAAATTTGTTTTGTAAAACACAGATTTTTCGGCAACTTTGGCAGTGCCTAATTATATAGTCATGCTTCCAGTAGTTCAATTTCAAACAACTCCGCTCTGTCGGCTGGGGCGTTAGAATGCACTGACTGCACCTCTGCAGAGGGGTAAGACTCTCCCAATGGAGCCACGTGTTGGCCGTGGGTGTCGACCCGTGATGCTTAAGGAAGGATAGAACCTAGGTGGTCGAGCAGTTCATGACTTGCAATACTCCACTTTCCTTTCTTGGGCTAGACGGGCGGTCTGAGAGGCCCCCCTCCGATCAATCGTCTGTTCACGTCAAGCCTAGCACCTATATGATTGCCCCAACCCTATTACCCTTATAGCAATCCCCAGCCCTTTTTATCATATGGGTACTAGAAGGCTATGGCTGAGGGTCTACATGTCCTGGGAATGACATTAAACTCTATCTGATGGTGAGGTTCCAGTTCTGGAGGTTTGGGGAATGTGGAGCATCCCTTTATCACCATTGCTCCTTGGTCCACTCTGACCCGGAGTGGTAGTACCTGTTAGGTTCCACTCTATAGGTTAAATAGAAAAATGTATTTATAAAAAAAATTGAGTATCCATTAAGAATGATTTTATTTCAAAACTTTATTGGCATTAAATGACCCACTGAGGTTGATATGCCATAAAACAAAACAAACTAAACCAATCAAATAACTAATAATTTAAAAAACTGTAATTAACCTGTACTGATAGCCAAAATAATCCTGTGTACTTTCAGGAATTCTGTGGGGATTAAAATAAAACTAAAATATTAAAAAAAAAAAATTCCCATGAGCCTTCACTGGAAGAACCCTCCACGCATGTACAAGAAAAGGACCCACTTCCTATCCCCAAGAAAATATCTCAGCCATTCGAGTTTAGGCCTTAACTGGGTCTTGTCGCTCCTACTGGTCAGGGAGATATTCCCTTGCCATTTGGCGACTATGATCTGTGAATAAAGCCTAAGTCATAAAACCACCTTCTGCCTTTGTCTCTTTCTTTTTCATTCCTTGAATTCCTTCCTTTTCAGTGCGACCACCAAATGAGATGGGGTTAAAAGCAAAACCCCTAAGAACACGCACTGAGAATATCCATCTACCTTTAAACCTTAAAACACAAAACCTCTTGCCACCCCCATAATTCTAAACTTTGGTCGGTTGGTTGGATTTTATGGATTGTCAACCTTTGGGCTATTTTATACTGAAGACATTTTCGTTTTATTTATTTTGTTGGGTATTCAATTTTTTAAAATTCATTTCTTTAAAGATACATTTTTTTAAAACTCATTTGTTCATCTATTTAACCCATAGGTAGAACCCTAACAGGGTCAGATTGGACCTGGGTGTAATGGCAATGAAGGGTTATCTACACTTCCCCAGAGCTCCAGAATTAGAACCTCACTACTAGATGCAGTTTAGCATTGTAGGTAGTGACGTCGACGTTATAACGTTTCGGTCACTTAGACCATCTTCAGGACGTTGGATTGAGTTCTTGCTTCAATGGTGAACATTTTCATACTGAAGTGTTAGGAGGTTGTGAATAGGGGAGGTGGTGGTCAATTGTTGGTGCTAGTAGGGGTGTTTAAATTGGTAGTTCTATTTATCTATTTATTTATTCTTTTTGATGGGGTGTGTCGCTAGTAGGGTTCTGTTAATGAGCCACAGGTGTTGGAAGAGGTCCTAGGTGGGTCATATGTACTGGGTTTGGTGAGTCATGTACAAATGCTTTTATTTATATATCGGTCACATAACCAGGTTTCACTACAGAGTAGTGTTTGTTTTGTTTTATGGCATATCAACCACAGTGGGTCATTTAATGCCGAACTACAGAGTAGTGACATATTCTATTGTTATAATAGATGGTATTATTTAACTTACAATAAACTAAAAAAAAAGTTGTCGGGGTGACCTAAAGTCGGTATCAGCCAGACAGCGAGGGAGTCTATCCCCTTTTCACTAGCACTAGACCAAGGGGATTGGTTTTTTAGCATCTCAGGTGGAGCGCCATATCTACCATCAGCTCCTCGCTCTACCACACAGATCCCTGTGCTACTCATACATCAAGTTAGCATGGGCCGGTATCAAACCAGGAACCTTGTAGCTCCTAGCTGGACACTCTGCCGACTGAGCTAAACTGGCCCTTGTAAATATATGTAGTAAGTAAAGTTGGCAGAGTGGTTTACTGTCAGTATCAGTTGGATCTATCCCCTTTTCACTAGCATTAGACTGGGGAGATTATTTTTGCATCTCAGGTGGAGTGCTACACCAACCATCAGCTCCCCACTTTACCACACAGATGCAGGCTGTGCTATTCATGCACTGAGTTGGCAAGGGCTAGTATTGAACCAGGAACTTTGTGGATCCGAGGCCAATACTCTACCGTCTGAGCAAAACTGTAAATAAATGTAAATATATTTTTTGATAGGTAATAACAAGGTAGACTAGATTACTTAATCTATCTCTCTCTCTCTCTCTCTCTCTCTCTCTTGTGTGTAGCCACATTGAAAATTAATAAGATAACATTGAATTTGGTATTTTTAGCAAGCCTCCAATGGGTCTAATAATGCCTGAGTTTGCAACTTTGGAAATTTTGGTTAAATTCATATACTTTAACTCTTAATATCCTGTTGAGAATTTCCTGAGTTCAGAGCACTATAAGGATTTTATCAAAAATGGCTAAAATACTTTTTCAGGGGTGCTGTCCCGGCAGTTGGATCCAAGGCAGGCTTGTGGCCCTACTAAAAGATGAGAACCTGGCTAAAGGCTAAACAGATACTGTACTTGGATTTTCAGCTTCATGGGAAGGTATCCAGATTCTGATCTACACAGAGGATTGAGGAAACAGCACGTTAATCAAAGAATAGGAATGAGATACTCTTGACTGATATGAAGTAGATATGCTTAGTTGTAATTAGTTAGGGAAATGATTGTCAACCCGAGTTCAATCTGGACAATAGCTTGTTGTGGTTCATATGGTAAGGCTGAAGTTCTGGTAGAGTGTGGAGTATCCTTCGTGCCATTACTCCAGGTCATCAGAGTGGTAGAACTATTTAGATTCCATGGGATCAAAAAGATATGTTTAAATTATTAGTACTGAGCGAAAAAATGCAAGTATTTGTTTTAATATATTAAATCTCATATGTATTCGAAGACTAATGAAATTAATAAGAACACAAAAAGATTACACCTATTTTTTACTGTTATCTAATTGATTGTCAAATATAATTATACATAGGATTGCTTTTATATTTGAGAATATAAAAAAAAAATGAGAAATTAAGTAAATGTTTATTAAGCATTGTTTTGTTAATGGTATGCAAATTCTACACATATAATATCGTAAATATTTTATTTCTTATGATATATTGACGTACATTGAAGATTTTAACACTAATATATGAGCTGTTTTGATGGCAATCACTCTCAGCACAACCTTATTAAGAGACATTGTTAATAAATAGATGGCTAATTAAGATTAAATAATGATTATTTATTAACATTGAGAATATATGTAATAACTAAGGAATGTGTTTTGAGTTTTAAACGTGATATTTTTTCATGCTTTTTTCTTTTTCTTTATGTGTGTGGCATACAATCTATGGAAGCATCCTGGCATTGTATTATACAAAAAATTAAAAAGAAGGCACCTGCTCTCAGAGCTCATTTGAAGCAAGTGATGTTGATGGCTTCTATATAGATATATAAAAAAATGGCACCTTTTTCCACTGAGACTTTCGTCTCTTCCTTGAAATGATAGTGACTTTTTTTTGGTTAACATAAGATAAAAAGTGGATTCACCATGTGGAAAACAGTTTTTTTTTTTTATTTTCTTTTTTATTATTTAAGATTGATTTTTTTGCTGATTATTTAAAAAAAATGTAGTTTTTGGTTGGACAATAGATTTAGTGGTAGAAAAAAAAAAATTAGGAAATATGGATTATTATGTACATGCCATGGAGTATATGCCATTTTATATTATGGTAAGTGTGTTGTAAAATATTTCAATTGAATGTATACAAGTTATGAGCATGTTTTTTTTTCAAACATTTTTAAGCAGTAATTCTTTTTTTTTTTACTGCATATAATTTTTTTTTTCCCCAAGTAGAATAGTTGAAGCTACTTGAATAAAAACCTCTTTATTAGTCGAGAATTTTTTAAACTTTCATCAATGTTTGAAAATGTGGTTGTTCCGTATTTTTCTGTTGAGTAACAATTTTTTTTTATTTGAAAACAATTTGGGTGGCAGCACATCAGAGTTTTTGGATTTAGATATTCAACAAAAGAAAAAGAGATTTCTTCACCTTGTTACCGGATTGTACTTAACAAAACTATCTTTATCATTAGATTGAAATTAGTCATGTTTGTAGATAGAATTTTTGTTTTCTAAATTTTTCTGATTTTGGAGATTATATCATGAAAAGAAAAAGCTATACATGTGTGCCATGCACATTGGTAATTTATCTTATTTGGAAAGTAATAAAATTTGATGGAATAAAAACAATTTCAAGCGTTGTGTGTAGACAAATTTTTAAGTATTATCAATGGTTGGATTTTCACTTTACACTACCCAAACTGTGACTTTTAGTTTAATATTTAATTTAAAAAATGAAATATTATGGCAAATGTTTTGTCAAGTTGACATCACATATTGAAACAAAGGTTTTATAAGAAAAAAGAGAAAATTGTATATCCCTCTCTTCTTCGCCTTTATACAACTCTGTTACTGACTACTTTCTTCAACATTTAACTCATTTGTACATTTTTTAAGAAAATTGTATATTTTTTTGCATTTGTATCAACTTCTCAGCAATCTTGGTTTTTTGTTTAATATTTTGATTTGAAGATTAAAGAATTTTGTTGTAATCTGAATTAATTCATGAGTTGAATATGAATAGAGATTGTCTAACTGGTGCATGGAATTTTACTTTGATTGTTGATTGTTTAATCTTTAATTGTATTCCCATATTGGTATTGCTGTTACTTATAAATTTTATTAAAATGCAAGAATAAAATAAACACTTAATGAATGTTTGTTTTGAAATAACAGATTATTCATTGAATGAATTCTTCATGTTATCCTTTAAATTTTCTGGTAGTCAATTGATTTTCTCTGCTGTTACTCAAGTTTTGGACAAAATAAAATGTTGCATTATGGTTTAAGTGAAATTAGAATTAAAAAAAAAATCAGTGAAAAATCTTATGTGGGTCAAACAAGATAAACGAGACTCATTAAACGGATAGGAGTGAGAACATGTGTCTGCAATCTTTTGGTTATCTGATTAGATTAGATTTAGAATTTTAAGTTAACAGAGAAGTGATAACACCAGGTGACTGGTCATAAAAGGAAAGGAAAAGGCTTGGTCAATTAAGCATAGGCAATTTGGCAGAAGGAAAGTTAAGTTGGAAATATAGAGCAGTCAGATTTTGGGAGTTCAAGGTTCAGAGTCCAGTCACTTGAGGCTAGCATGTACTGAGGTAGTCGTATAGCTTATTGCTCAGCCAGGAGATGGGCTCTGTCTCTTCCTGCCCTATGAGCTTGTAAGATGAAATGTATCTGGGGAAAGTAAAAAAAATTATACTGGTAAAGTTCCGTCTTAAGACCTCAGATTGCGGAGATGGTTTGACTCCAACAAGAAAAAGTAAATCAAGTGAATTTCAAAACCCAAGATGACAATACCTCATATAGAGATGCAGCACTCCTTATGTTGGCTATGGATATACCGCAATATGTTTACTTAAGAGCTTATATAAAAAGTATAATAATCTCTGGCAAAATTCTATTTATTGAAACAGCAATAAGTGCTATCGCTTCCTATATTTACTTTTTCTTACTCACAATTAAATGATATGGTCCATTTTTATCTGAGGTGATGGCAGGGCATAATGCATGTTAATAGACCTAGTATTAATAATATTAGATTTTTTTTCAAGATTTTTTATGATGCATCTGAATTTTACACATGAAATGAGAAGTCTGCCACATTGATGTCAAATAACTGATTTCTCAAGGGCATTCATTTTAAAATCTTTAATATAAATAATTGCAAACCCCAGTAAAATTTGGATTCAAATTTAACTTCAACTTTTGAAATTCTTCCCCAGCAAGCCTTATTATATGAGGCGAGTCAAAAAGTAATGCCATTTTGTTTGGGACAGGTATACATCAAAATGAAGCTAGTTCCTCCGTGGATCACACTACTTCTCCAGTCACCGTTTCTCATAGCAATTGTTCACTTCGAATGAGAGCATGTATCCCTGCCGTAGTAAAATTCAGTTGACTGTTCTTTGAGCCACTTCACTGGATAATGGTTGCCTTTCAAACTCACTTTCATGGGCCACAGAGATGATAATCTGAAGGACTAAATTGGTGAGTATGGAGGATGTGGTAAAGTTTTCCACACAAATGAGGCAATTTTCTCCCTTGTCCTGATTTTGTGTGGTCAAGAATTGTCATGCAGAAGGAGGACAATTGTCAATTGACAAGTTGGGTTCTTACTAGTCGGATTCTTGCTCTGAGCCTCATGAGGTTCTCAATGTAGGCCTGAGTTTTATAAAAAAAAACTTCATGAAATAAAGAAAATGCATCACTTTTTGACTCACCCTTGTAAATTAGACAACTATGGTAACTGTCCATTATGATTTTGATCATATGAATTATAAATGAGTGAAGGATTCTATCTCCAAATATCAGAATTGGAATGACTAAAAAAAAATGACAATCATTGTGAATGCAGACAACACAAAATAATTCAGTTGCAAATTGAATTGGAAACTGGTTCATTTTCTAATAAATGAATCTCACTGATGTGCCATTTTTGCCGGGGTTACACACACAATGAAAGTTTTAGTAACTATTAAAGCTTTCAGGATCTGTGCATAAATTACACTAGTGAAAACTTACTAATTTTTATTTTTCTATTCAATCAAAAATAAAATTATGGACTTTTTTCACTTGTTTGTCTATTTCATATCCTATCATGAAATCGATTTAATAATATTGGAAGAATGGTCTTAGAATAAATTAGGACAAGGAAAAATTAAAAACATCCTTCTAAATTATTATTGAATCAATGAAATAATAATGATGTTATAACATCCCTGGAATTGGGCTAAAGAATGTTAAATCGAGTTCTGGAGATAAAAAAAAAAAAAAAACAACAACACATTTTCAGAATTTAAAAATGGAATATTTAATCCCAAATAATTTTCAATTCATAATAAAACAAAAACAAAAATTCAAATTATTTTATTTTTTTTTATTTCAATAATTCATTATTATTTGTTTCGTTTTGTTATAGTGAAATTGAAAATCTATTTCATTCTATTGTAGAGGATAGGTTAACCAGGTTTTTATTTATTTTTTGTTGTTGTTAACTGTAAGTTGTAGTCCCATTCAGCTTGTGTTTTCTTGTGAGCTGAAAAGCTTCAAAAACTCAATCACTGTTCTGGTCGGCCGTCCTAAATAAAATAACATTTTTTAAATTTAGAATTGATAACATGATCAGTTATTTCAATATTAAGAAGAAAAAGGAATAAGATGAAAAACAATAAGAGCAATATATTTGTCTTCTTCATTTCTATGTGTCAGTCTTTTAAATTAAAACATGAAACCAGATATGCAAAAAGTATTAAATAAGATCAACTTTTAAATAATCATTTCTGCTAGAGGCAATATTTAGTTGTTTTTCTACTTGACAGGTTATATTGCTGTTATTTTGTTTAAACATTTTTTTTTTAATTTAACTTGTCAGGAAAAACAATCAAAATTTTATACTGCATAAAGAAAATAGCAATAATATGACAAAGCACAAAATGATATCAAAAGATGTCTAAATAGAAATCAGCATTTCAATTTTTTTTTTTCATTGAGTTGATTTCAGTAGATAATCAACAATCTGTAAACCATTTTAGGTGATTGTCTTATTACAGACAAAATAATTGGTCATTAACTAGTTGGCACAAGGCTAGAAGTATAGAGCACCCAGTTAAAGGCTCAAATCAGATTGATCAGTTATGAAAGGGATAAAATTACAATTCTTGGAACCTGCCCTTACAGCTGAGATAGTTACCTATTGTCCTACAATGTCAGGGGTAGTCCTTGAGCAGGTAAAAACTGGGATTTCAATTGCTGAATTTTCAAGGCAAGTTTTCACCACTTGGAAGACTGACATAATCATCCTAGCTCAATTTGGTTTTATTCCATACTAAGCTAAGATTAGGTTTGCTTTCTTTGTTTAATGGCACATCAACCTTAATGGGTAATTTTAATACAAAGCCGTCATTGTAGAAAAATAGTAGTAGTAATTATTTAACTCATAGTCTGGAGGGGTTTATACCTTCTAAGGTTATTAGTTGAAAGTGAATATAATAAGTGATGGAGTTAGCATCATTTACTACCAAGCAGCAGTCCAGCATGTTAGTCATACACCATGGAGAATAAGCTAAGATTAATAAGTATATAACAAGTCCTTAGAATAAAAGTTTCCAAAGAAGAATAACTGAAATTAGACATCCTTATTGGAAGGCAAGTAAATGGATAAGATTGAAATTATTATATCTGTCTAACAGTTGTTCATTATTGGTGCATAAAATTCATATGCCAAATGTACAACTATTATGGGACAGATGTGATATACTAAAGCCAATTTACAGTTAAGCTTGAAATCAAAACAAATTAAATATTTCAAAGTTGCTATTTGAAATTCTGAAAAAATTGTGGATATCTTATTTCTTACAACAATTATGTCATGTTAAAGTCACATTGAAGCACCAGTTTCTGTCAGATCACTGAAGTTTAAACAGCAATGAGCTTGTTCAGTACTTAGACAGGTGACCTTACCCTGGTGCCCCATTCTTGTCATCAGTTCATCCAAAAAGAGTAGGTAGTTCTCTCAACCCTTTACCACTATAAACAATCACTTATGCAAATATATCTAGTGTGTTACATTTTCACCTGAATTTAGGTACTCAAACATCTTCAACTACAAAGTAAAGTCTAGGGAGACTTCAATCTATGAAACACAAGGCCACATATTTGGTATGTCAGTGATGGTACTTTGGTTCCAATAGCAAGTAAGTTTTCTGATAGGGGGAATTGCTAGCCTCACACCCAGCTGGTTTTGAATTTGTCTTTCACCTGGAGTGGTTGCCCATCAAGGCTAACAAGCTCAACCTGCCTTACTATTTTGCTTATAGTTTTAAAAAAAAGATGTATCTATGCCTTAAGGCATTAATACAAAGTGAATGCACACAAACTTGGCTAGATTTTGAATCCTGTTTGAGGAATTTTCCTTGATAACCTACACCTTCAATTTTGGCTATTATGGTTGGTTAGTTTTTATGGCATGTTAACCCATTGGGTTATTTTATGCTGAAGACATTTGTTTATTCGTCATTTTTTTTTTTTTAAACTCAATTTTTAAAACTCATTCGACCTATAGATTGGACCATAACTCTGGGTCAGAGTGGACCCGAGAGTAATCGTGATGAAGGGGTACTCCACATTCTCCAGAGCTCTAGAATTGGAATTTCATCAGATAGAGTTTAACATCATACCCAGGATATTAGGAACCTCATCCACTGCCTTCTAGTATATATGATAAAAAGAGTTAGGGCTTGCCATAAGGGCAATAGGGTTGGACAATCATATAGGTGCTAGGGTTTGACCGGAGGGGATTCTCCCGATCAACGTCTAGCCTAAGTAAGGGCCAAAGTGGAGTATTGCAGGTCGTCACCAGGGTTCCATACTTAAGCATCACAGGTCGCCACCCATAGCCAACAGCTAGCCCCATTGGTGGTGGTGGTGGTGGTGGTGGTCATACTGCTCTACAGAGGGTGCAGTCTGTATATTATAAAGCCGCAGCCAACAGGGCTTTGGCTATTAAGGTAAATGATAAAATAAAGTAGAAACACTAGAACACTATAATGAAACAGAAATTAAAAGATTTTTAGTTGTTGAGAATGTATAATTCCTAGAATAGAGAGTTGAAAAATATAATGTAAAAGACTCTTGTTTCTTTCTTGACGGATTTCAAGAGATTGGAAGATATCACTTTGCTTACCTGCCATTCTCCTCCAAGGTATGGAATTTCATCTTTATTCATCATCACACCTGCAATATCTATGTGGGAATCCATTGGTTTTCACCAACAAATTCCTGAAACAAAAATAAGCAAGTCAAACAAAAAAAATGTATAAATTTATTTAAGTGGGTAATTATTAATTTTGACTTTTAAAAAAAAATAATCTTTCATGTTTAATTTTTGCTGCTTTTTATTCCAACTCACTTGACCATCATTTTATGACAATGAGGAACAGCAGAGTTTGAAATGATAATTGATAAACTCTTGGTGAGATTTGAACTCCTGTCCCTTTTGCCTTGAAGTCTGGTTAAATGCACCAGCTGTTCTTGTGTTATTTTATGTCAAAAACGTTTTGTTTCATTCATTCTTGTTGGGCATTTAAATTTTTTTTTTTTTTTTTTTTTAAAATTCAACCCATAGACAGGACCCTAACAGGTACAACCCAGTCCTGGTCAGAGTGAACCTGGGAGTAATGGTAATGAAGGGTATCTACACTTCATTCTAGAGTTCCAGAATTTAATCTCACCACTAAGATGCAGTTTGGCATTATACCCAGGATACTAAAACCTTAGTCACTGCTTTCTAGCACATATATGATAAAAAGGGTTGGTTTGGTTTTGTTTTACGGCATATCAAGCTTGGTGGTCATTTAATGCCAATAAAGTTTTGAAATAAATCAATTTTTAATGGATAATAAATTTTTTTTTGTAAATACATTTTTCTATTTAACCCATAGATGGGACCCTAACAGGTACTCACCACTCCGGGTCAGAGTGGACCAGGGAGCAATGGTGATGAAGGGGTTCTCCACATTCCCCAAACCTCCAAAACTGGAACCTCACCATCAGAATAGAGTTTAACGTCATTCCCAGGACATGTAGACCCTCAGTCACGCCTCTAGCACCCATATGAAAAAAGGGTTGGGGCTTGCCATAAGGCAATAGGTTGGGAAAATCATATAGGTGCTAGGACTTACTTGACCAGCCGATTGATCAGAGGGGGCCTTTCTAACTGCCTGTTATTCCAAGTCAGGGCCCAAGTTGAATGTTGGAAATCATGACTGCTCAGCCACCAAGGTTCCATCCTTAAGTATCCTCAGTTAACAGGTGGCCATTAGATAACTGGTGTCTTACCTCTCTGCAGAGGTGCAGTCAACATATTCTACAACCCCAGCCCAACTGATTAAATGAACTAGCTGCTCTACCAAATGAGCTACAAAGAGCCATTGGATAATTCTTCCAGAATTCATTGTATTTTAATAAGTTTTTACAAAACCACAAAGTTACCTCATTCATTTTGATAGCTGCAACCTTTTTCTCAAATATAACTTCATTGAAGTTGATCTAGAAGTGTACCTTATGGTATCAATGCAATTTTCAGTTATAGGAATATACAAGGTTGGTGTGTTATATCTTCAAACAAGGTACATAACACAAGAATTTCCTTTGGCAATTCATTTGTGATGATTAGTAACGGAACTTACCCTAAGAAAAGCTGCAGCAGTGCAAGATCCACCAGAACGACTGTATTTACCATATTATTCAGAGCTGCCAATTGAGAGAAGGTCACATGGCTTGTTGTAGTGTTGGATAAAAGGCATTCTCATAAACGGTCACCAGTTTGACCACCTGCCTATAAAAAAAACAAAAGAAAAAAAAAAGGAGTGTAAGTGTCTATGAAAGAGACTATTCATTTTAAATAGTAATACAATATACAGTGGTTCTACCATATCTACAATTTTTTCCATATTACCTGCAGTCTACCCTAGAAATAAACGGTTTAAAAGTTTTTCTTAATAACTAAAAGCAAAAAAATTGGCAATTTGGATATGACTGTAACAGCACGAGAGGTTGTTCCCTTGAATTGGGTATTTATTGTAGTGATGCAAGGATCTGTAATAAACGCTCAAAAACTAAGTTATTTAAGACGCTAAAGATATCATAGTTAATACCAGCCAGGAGAGATAAATTTTTGGTAAGTGAATTTTTAATTAAGTTTTCCTTATGTCTGAATTGTTTGTATATCTATTTCTATATATTTATTTATTACGTCTGTTTACCATTGTATATTTATATAGGTTAGATCTGTTTGTAGATCGATTGTATTAAAGAAAAGAATAGACAAGACAATAAGAATACATGTGAAATAAATGACTGTTAAAACCTTTTGTTTCTTCCTGAGACTGGTACAATGACAAAGAAAAATGGTGAAAAGGTCTTGACTTGAAGAAAAAAAAAAAAATCACATAGTGAGGTTACTATAAAGAATTCTTCTGTTTGCATAATTTTAAGCCTATCCTACCATGAAATTTTCATAGTCAAAGGCTGTATAATATTTTAATGTTTGTGTATAATCAATTGCAATTATTAATATGACTAAAAAAATTTTTTTTTAAATGAAGACAAATGACATTTTTGTCAAAAACAGATTTAGCCAGAAGTCAGAACCTTAATAGGCTAATGGGTTAATACAGTATATTGTTATAATTGTTCTATTTTATCATTAATTACCATTATTAATCTCTTGTGTCTATTTTATAAATTAAACTGTTATAGGATATGTAAAGTAAAATCAGATTGTATGAAACATATGGGCACTTGTTGATTAGCTATAGGCAATCATGTGGAATTTGAGAAAGAAATTGGAAAGTTAGTTTAGGGTTTCTGAAAATGACAGATGCTTTTGAGGGTTTTAATGCTTAGAAGCTTTTAAAGAATTTTAAAAAGCAGATTTAGAAGATGAAGAGATTTTTCTCCTTCCCTGAATAATGGTTAGAAAACTAATGAAAAAGTTGGCTTAATTAATTCAAATATCAAGTAATAAAATATGGGAACAAAACTATTAACGTATATTTGTAAATTGACAACTGTTGAGTCCCTTGTAATATTAAAAGGCAGTGAAAATGACAATTGTTTTTGGAGTGGTTGGTTTATTTTTTTAGAATATCAACCCTTTCCGAATCATTTAATTGCTGAATAAAGTCATTTTAATAAATGATTTGTTTAACTATATTAATTAAATTTACAACCAGAAATTTCGGCAAACACTGGACAGCTGTTTCAACCTTATTGTTATCTGTCTAGTGTTCTGCAGTCACACACAGTGTTGCCAAATTTTCTGGTCATGGTAATTTAATTTAATTAATTAATACTTAATTCCTCTATCTACACATTAACTTTGTGTATATATTATTATTTTTTTTTTTTTTTAGCTGAATTTTTTTAACCAAATTCTTTATAATTCATGTATTTTTAACTAAATTTTCTTTCTAATCCCCCAATTTTTTTTTAACCAAATCTTTCTAATCAATTTTTTCTAATTTAAAAAAATTATATTTTCTCTTTTCAGCTAAATTTTTTTTTTTTTCATCTTTAACCAAATTCTTTTTAGTCAAATTTTTATTCAACTAAATTGGTGGGTGATGGGGTCTTACCTCTGCAGAAGTGCAGGCATTGTCCTGGAATGGATTCAAGAATCTCTACCAATATGACGTTATTACCATTTACATTGATATATATAATTATGTTTGTGAGGCAAAATAACATTTTTTCACTAAATCATTATTGCTACATTTTTTTTTTGTGCAGAAAAAAGCATAAAAAATATTTTGTCTCATGTGATTAAGTCCAACAATTGGTTCCAAAGATATCCACCTTCCTTGGTGAGGGTGAATTGGTAGGAAAAATGTGAACAATAATTTCAGAGATCTGGTTTACCTTATGCAACAAATTCCAAAGTGTTGAGGAATTGGTAAAAGTGCCAGCAGCAGCAGAGCCAAAGCCACACCCATTGCACCTTAAAGAAAGAAAAAAAAAAAAAAAAAAAAAGAGAAGAGAAAATGAATTGAGATTTGAATAAAAGTACATCAACAAACTATTTCAGAGAGGAAAGATAAAAATGCAATTTTAAAAAAACAATAATTTTCTTTTTTTTATTATTAAATCAATAATTGCAAAATAGATAAAACTTGATCAAACAAATATTTGTTTCTTATTTTGAGAGAAATCATGCTATGAACAATATGGCCATTAATAAACATCTCACAGATGATCTGGTATATTTTCAGTGAAGTGCTGAGTTCATCAGGGCTTTTTTTGGGTCTTTAATATTAAACCCCCTCACCTAGGTGAACCAGTTACGTGGCAATCCATGAACATGTTCTCTTAAGACTTTAAAGGTTTCTTTCTTTCTAAAGTAAATTAAGGAAAGTGAACAAAACTACCTAGTCAAAATTTCAACTTTTGTTGAACCAATTATTTTCTGGTACGCTGTTAAACTTCGCCCTGTGCTAACAGTTACTGGCTACAGCTTTGCAAGCAGCATTCAATCAGCTGCTGAGTCTGGTAATATCAAAGGCATGTACGACGGCATAAAAAAAGGCGCTGGACCATCACATCGCAAAATCGCTCCTCTGAAATCAGCCTCAGGAGAAATCATAAAAGATCGATCTAAACAACTTTGATCGCTGGTAGAACATTACTCAGAACTCTACGCCAGCGACAACACCGTTTCTGATGCAGCTCTACGTCATGTAGAGCAACAACCAGTAGCAGAAGAGCTAGATAAGGAACCTACAACTGAAGAACTTTGCATTGCCCTTGACAGACTAAACTGTGGCAAATCACCTGGAAGCGACGGAATTACAGCTGAAATCCTAAAGTGTGGGAAGCCTGTTCTCCTAGAAAAACTCCACAAGCTCCTCTGCCTATGCTGGAGTGAAGGGTTATCCCACAAGACATGAGGGATGCCACCATCGTAACACTGTATAAGAACAAGGGAGACAGGAGCGATTGCAATAATTACCGTGGTATTTCTTTACTCAGCATTACAGGTAAACTCTTTGCTAGAGTTGCACTAAATAGACTTCAGATCCTCGCAGAAAAGACTTACCCTGAATCACAGGCCGGTTTCAGAGTAGGAAGGTCCACTACTGACATGATCTTCTCTCTGAGGCAACTTCAGAAGAAATGTAAAGAACAGAGAAGACCACTCTACATAGCATTTATTGACCTCACAAAAGTCTTCGACCTTGTAGCAGAAGTGGTCTTCTCCCAGTTAATAGAAAGAATAGGCTGCCCCCCAAAACTTCTCCGCATTCTTCAGTCTTTTCACACTGATATGAAAGGCACCATCCAGTTTGATGGGTCACCTCAGACCCTTTCAGCATTCGTCGTGGTGTCAAGCAGTGATGCGTGTTGGCTCCCACTCTGTTTGGGATCTTCTTTCCCTCCTTCTGCGCCAGGCTTTTGGTAAATCAACAGAAGGAGTCTACCTTCACACAAGGACAGATGGAAATCTGTTGAATCTCAGCCATCTAAAAGCAAAAACAAAGGTCAAGCAATTTGTCATTCGGGACATGCTATTTGCTGATGATGCAGCAGTGGTAGCACACTCTCAGGAGCAGCTGCAAACACTCATGGACCAGTTCACCCAAGCCTGCAGGACTTCAACCTGACCATTAGTATGAAGAAAACTAAGACGATGGGTCAGGGAACTGGAAATCCTCCCTCCATCACCATCAACAGCTACACCCTGGAAGCCGTAAACACCTTCACCTACCTTGGATCCACCATCACTGACAACCTATCACTTGATGCTGAACTCAGTTGCCGGATCGGAAAAGCTGCCTCAACTTTTGGGAAGCTCACAACAAGAGTGTGGGACAACAGCAAGCTCACTACCGTACAAAGGTACAAGTGTATAGGGCATGTGTCATCAGCACCCTCATGTATGGAAGTGAAACATGGACCTTATACTCTCACCAAGAGCGGGGCGGCTAAATACCTTCTACCTTCGCTGCTTTAGACGTGTACTGGGCATCCCTGGAGGGACAGGATCACTAAACAAGCAGTCCTAGAGAGAGCTCAACTCCCTAGCCTGTACTCTCTACTGAGACAACGTCGTCTCCGATGGTTGGGTCATGTACGTCAGATGGATGATGGACGAATCCCGAAAGACATCCTGTATGGAGAGCTAACATCTGGTAAAAGACAGATTGGTCGCCCCCTACTGCGATTCAAGGATGTCTGCAAAAATGATCCAGGTGCTTTGGCATTGTCCCTTCCAGCTGGGAAAATTTGGCTCAAGACCCGCCTCGTGGCGGCAGAATCTCCATAGAGGACTGTACACGTCAGAATTCACCCTGATACAACATCATGAAGCTAAGAGGTCCATAAGAAAGCAACGGCAACAAAGCATCGGGACATCATCATCTACAGGGACAACCTACAAATGCAAAATCTGTGTCGAGAATGTTTCTCAAACATAGGACTTCATAGTCACAGGAGGCACTGCAACTTCAGGGCACACAAAAAACTTTTATCATAGTCTTTCGAGACTGAATTGCCAATGATGAATGATGATGATGATAATGACTTACCGGTAAAAATATTGGGTTGGTTCAATATTTGGTAGGTATAAGTGTTACTCGGATAAGTCAGCGTTATACACAATATAAAGTGCTCAATATGTAAGTAGAGTGGATTCATTATTATAGTGTGTACAGAAATAACCTACTCGAGTTTCAACATAAGGATCTTCAAGGTTAAATCCACGGAATTAACTGTAGGAGTTCATGGAGTTCATGTTGTAATTATGACTGTTGAAAACAGTTTCACAGTTCCTTAATAGTGAAAACTCAAATAGGTTATTTCTGTACAGATTATATATATGTATATATATATATTTTCTGAAAAAAAAATTAATGGAATGTTATTTTTTTCAAAATACAAGGTGTGTAAAAAAGTCAAAAAATCTCAATACTTTTTTGACACACCTTATATATATGTGTGTGTGTGTGTGTGTGTGTGTCTATATTTATTCTAAGCAAAGATTACAATTTTTTTAAGAGATTGTATGTAAACTGGTGCCACTTAGTTTTCAGGTTATCTTTGTGTGTTGTTTGGTTACATATTATTTAGGTCAAATATATGTCTAGAAATTATGTGCTGTGTCTGTAGTTTTTTGACTGAGACAGAGACGTGCAACCAAACAATACCCTCCATCAGGCATCTGCCATATTCTAAACATCTTGCTGCCCTGGGAATGGATCCTTTGAAACTCTGGCGTCTGGCAACTGACCTGATAAACGGCTCATAAGGTCATTAATCATCTTATCAACGGCAACCTTGAGCACCTTTTTGATCTCCATGTTTCTAACACACGTGGGCATGCCTACAAAGTTAGAAAACAGCATAGCTCACACAACTTCAGAAAAATTTTTTCACACTAGAGTTGCCGAGCATGGAATAAACTGCCTGCATCCGTTGTAGGCTGCCGAAACACTGCATCTTTCAAAGCCTCCATGCTTCCTGTAATCCGCCAACACTATACCTGTCCCTTCCACCNCACACACTATGCACACATGCGCACACATACATGTATATTCTTACTGTATGCTATGCATGTTCCTGACACTAATACATTATTCTATGTACTAGACATGAGACTTTGATGAGTTGTGGTGCACCTGAGCACTGTACACAATAAATTTCATTATTATTATTAAATATGATGTTTTGTGTGTTTAGTTCCTCTGTTTGCAGGGCTTTCTGTTACACCTATATATATTTTTCTGTTTTTTTCTTTCTTTAGATCTTACAGTGGACTGTATAACATTTTTTTAGGTCCAGGCAAGCAAAAAATATTTAATCATAAAACTATAATAAGATTTCTAAACATCGAATCGCTATGAGGCGGGGGAGGGGGGCACCATAGTAAAATAGGAATCAAAGGGATCCATAAGTAAAAAAAAAGTACTGAATCCACCATTTAAACTTATAGACTCTGCATGGACACGTGGATTAAAGCCAGCCAATCAACAGCTCGAATATGTGGTTAGTTAACTATTTAATCGCCAATTTTGAAAGCTGTTCATTTGCACGGATTCGACACGGACGAACGGATCTGCAACCAAGGACGCTGCTCAACACTAAGGAACACCAAGGAACAACCAAAGAATTCTACCCAACACTAAGGAACCCCCCCACCTTTTCAATATATATATACACGTAGCAGGTCTTGTCTCAAATAAAATTCTGATAAAGCCTCAGTAATACACCGAAGCAAAATATTAACTCTTAACATCCTGTTGAGAATTTTTTAAGTCGAAAACCCCATTCCTATAAGGATTTATCAATAAATGGCTAAAAATGGCTTTTTCATTTAACATTTAACATCCTATACTGCCTCATTCCACCTGGCCGGAAGTCACATTCATTTTCCTAATCTACCCCAAACAATAGCCTTTGTTTAAATGTAATATTAAACTTATTTAGAAGTCTTTGATTTAAGGGAAATAACAGGTAACTTTTAATAAAATGGCCATTTTTAGCCATTTTTTGATAAATCCTTACAGGATTATCTGAACTTAGAAAATTCTCAACAGGATGTAAAGAGTTAAAGAGTTAAATGATTGTCAAAAAGACTGACTTAACTCTTAACGTTCTATACCGCCTCATTCCACCCAACTGGAAGTCACATTTGTTTTCCTAATCCACCCCAAACGATAGCTTTTGTTTGGATGTAATATTAAATATATTTAGAAGTTTTTATTTTAAGGGAAATATCCCAGGTAACTTTAATGCTAAGGCCATTTTTAGCCATTTTTTCATAAATTTTTATAGGAATGCTCTGGACTTAGAAAATTCTCAATAGGATGTTAAGAGTTAAAGTTACCAGTTATTTCCCTTAAATCAAAGACTTCTAAATATGTTTAATATTATATTTAAACAAACGCTATCGTTTAGAGTAGATTAGAAAAATGAATGTGATTTCTGGATGGGTGGAATGAGGTGGTATAGGACGTTAAGAGTTAATTGAATGAAGTTGCTTGTGTTTTACCCGCTTTTATTCCTCAACTTTTACATTTTGTTGGATTTTACCCAATCTGTTATTTCCTCAGATGTGTGTGTTTCCAAAGTAATTTTCCAATTTCAGAAGCGCTTATTATTTACTTATTGTTACATGTATTTGTGTTGACTTCACCATTGTAGCAACACTTATATATATATATATATATAAGATTTTTTGGATGTTTGTTTGTTTATAGAAGCATTGTTGAATAAATTATTATTTATATTTTGCTTGAAGGAAATTATAATGCATGTATTGCATAAAATTCGATAATTATAGAAAATAATCTTGACAAGTGAATCCCGGTGTTCTGCATAGCGAGCCATCCTTTGCCGGGATTCACTTGTCAAGATTATTTTCTATAATTATCGAATTTTATGCGATACATGCATTATAATTGCCTTCAAGCAAAATATAATAATATATATATATATATATATATGAGAAGAAAATATCTTAAAAATATAACAAACACAGGGTGTCATGATCAGGAAGCATTTCGGTATATTGTACCATCTTCAGGACACTGTTAAGTAATGTTTATGTGAGGGACAAAATGAAAGATGTTAAGTGTATAGTGAATGTGTGAATATGATGTTATTAACCGTTAATTTTTATATGCGCGTTTGTTTACGAAAAGCCAATGACGTGATCAATGCATGTGCAAAAATGGAAGGTGAAGATCATATGATGACGTATGCATGAACGTGAATAGGCGGAGAACAAAAAGTCATTCTCATATTGTCGGATTAATTTCCTCACCGTATTTCCATTTATATATATATATATTAAAATAATGGTACACAGTAATAACCTACTCGATTTGGTTTGTTTTGTTTTGTTTTACGGCATATCAACCTCAGTGGGTCATTTAATGCCGATAAAATTTTGAAATAAATCAATTCTTAATGGATAATACAATTTTTTTTATAAATACATTTTTCTATTTAACCCATAGATGGGAATAACCTACTCGAGTTTCACCATATTGATTAATTGCAGTTGATTGGTTTGGTTTGGTTTATTGATTTTAACGGCATATCAACCCGTCCAGGGTTATATCATGCCTAGCGTTTGGGGTGTTTACATATTGTGTATTCATATATATACTTTTAGTAATTGGTTTTAACAATGTGTTAGCATTATTGGGAATTATATTGTATGGCATTGATTTGTGTCATGTCTATATTCTATGGTATAATTTTATTTCCCTTAAAAAGGAGAAAATATCCCCAATGTTAACATTTTCAAATAGATCCTTCATATTGTTTGCTTTAAAATAATGGTTTCTGATGGGAGCAAAAAATCTGCATTCCATCAATAAGTGTTTAACTGTCAGGGGTGTTTGACATGTTAATTGCAGTTGATTGCACGTGTGTATTTTTTGCGATAAAATCATATTGCTGTGTACCATTATCATAATAAATTTGCTCTACCAACGTATTCAGCACTTTATATTTGTTATATCGCTGCCTTGTCATTGTGAATCTTGCATCAACTAACCATTGTGACCTGTTTCACCGGTAAGTCACCTTTTCCACAAATACCATATATATATACATATATATATATATATTTATACTGAAGCTTAGCAAATAAAATTTTGGGTTCCTATGGCTTTTTTCCTATTTAGTTTCATGACACAAAAATTATACTAAATTATTCTTTACTTTTAGGATTGAATTATCTTTGAAAAAAAATTCCGTTTTAATTGGTTCTAATTAGTCATAATTTGCAATTAAGTCAAAAACTGACCAATCTCTTACTTTACTTTCTGCCTATCACTTTTTTCCCCTCTATGTATCTCTTGATTACCTCCTTGTTATATAATCTTAGTCTCTCTGGGAGAGGAGAGAGAGACACACACACATGGGAGAACTTGAAATGTATTTCTATGTTAAATTTCATGATATGTTGAAACATGACGTCTGTTCATGACACATACATATATATATATAATATATATATATTGAAGATATCCTATATATATGTTCTATATGGACACACACACACTCTTCAATATCCACAGTATTGCCAACCACAGTTGACCCATTCAGCAAACTTTTATTAAATAAAAATCATTTTGTAAAATATAACCCAAAAGAATAACATGAAAAAATAAAAACATTATCATAAGTCTTTAATAATAATAATAATAATAATATGAAAATATAAAAATTAATGAATTCAAATGTCTTCAAAGCATTCAAAATCAGAATGCTTTGATCTTGATGAGAAGAAAGATCAAATTTACAATAAAATCAATTTGGGTGCTAATTTTCACCGTAATGTTGACATAATAAAAAAAATTTAAAAAAAAAAAAGGAAAAATAAAAAATTAAAAAATCAAAAAGAAAAGAAAAATTTAAATTTAAAAAAAAAATTTAAATAAAATATTTTAAAAATTTTTTAAAAATTTGAAATTTGAAAAAAATTTAAATTTGAAAAAATAAATTTAAAGAAAGTGATATTTCAGTGTAAACAAGTGGCATGTATGAAATCCTCTGCCAGGATCTCATCGGTGGGAGAGCCACTGTGAGCAGTTCAAAGTTCACAGACAAAACAAAAGCTGGCAGGGGTGTTCACATATTGACTTTTCAGTGTAAACAAGTGATACCTGCAAGAGTCACTGCAAGTAGTTTAAAGTAGGATCACTATGGGGAGATCAAGTACCTGTCTCAGGGTTGGTTCACAGACAAAACAAAAGCTGGCAGGGGTGTTCACATATTGATTTTTCAGTGTAAACAAGTGATACCTGTAAAGAGCCACTGCGAGTAGTTTAAAGTAGGATCACTATGGTGGGAGATCAAGTACCAGTCTTAGGGTTAGTTCACAGACAAAACAAAAGATGGCATGGGTACTCCACTTGTGAATGCAAGATGTTGAAAATAACACTTGGAAAATATTTTTTCTTTTAAAATGGTTGATCTTGTTTCATTGTTTTTCCAGTCCAAGAGTTTTAAGAAGTATTTTTTTTCTGAGTGGACAAGCTCTAAATATTTTCTTCATATATAAATTTGTGCACAAAGTGTGGGAGGCCGGGTGGTGGGTGGCCCACCATGGCTCTCTCTCCTGACTGGCTGAAAGATAATGAGTACCTCATGAAAGGTCACAGACCCCCCAATAAATTCTTTTGCAGCTTGCTTTAAATCTATTTTTCGAATACACACTGAAACAGGAAATATATATATTTACCAACCCCTCCACATGAGCAGGATGTGACACAAGGTCAATTTCTTAAGCAGAGTTTAACAGGTTTGAATTCAGAGTTTTCCTTCTCCTAGACTGGTTACCTAGCCATGGTTAAAGAGTCAGTCTGCCCTGCTATTTATCCATAGCTGGAGGGAGAATTGGATTCATACCTTTCCATGTGAAATGCAAACAACTTCGTCAAGGAATTAAACTCGGGTCAACGAGTCCATTTCCATCGACTCTAACCATTAGACCACGCGACTCCAAACAGGAAATATATGAACACATTTGTTAGGCTTCATCACATTTATAGGCGTAGCAGTCTACTTCCTAACACAACCCTCTGTAGAAATACAGTATATATATATATATATATATATCTATATATTCAATGGCTTTTTGTTACCACTGGTTTCAAAGCATTAGATGTTTCTCATCAGACAAATCACTTTGGAGAAATACAGTGGCAGGAAAAAGCTGTGCATTCTCTGCATTTTTTGCCGGTGCCATTCTTTGCCTAGGCTTCCTCTTAGATCTTTCATACAGTTTATTGTCACTCGGAAAGATTTGAACACTGGTTGCTGTGTCCATTTTCTACCATGATAACCATAACACAATGAGCCCTCCATATAAGAAATAATTATAGATGTTCTAAAAGATAACTTACATTTTGGGATTCACAATCAAATTTTCCAAACTTAGTAATTTTTTGTCAACATGTTTTAGACATTCTAAACTAATAAAAAGACTAAAAAATTACAGTTACAAGTAGAGATTAGAGAAATTTACTAGAAAGAAGAATGATAGGTGAACTAATTTAAACTTTCAAAATAAATGGATTACTAATTACTGGCAGGACCTATGGATATACCATAGTATGATAATCTAATTATTACAACATTTGATATGTTTACTTAAGAGCTATTGCAAAATAGTTCAATATGTAAAAAGTATAATAATCTTGATTTAACTCTTTCTCAAAGCTGGTTTGAATTTATAGTTTTCCTTCTCCTCAACTGGTTGCATTACCAAGTCTAAAGAAATCAGTCTATCCAACTATTTACCCATATTCAGAGTTTTCCTTCTTGGAAAATTCTTCAATAAATTGGATTACTATGGAATTGCTCTTTTGACAATGGATCCTTTGTGCCCTGGCTATACTACAGTTTTTATTGCCGTTAGAACCAAAAATTGCCTAACTTATTCTTATATTTGTTTTGGGTATATCTTGTATTGTTGTATCATTATGGGACAAGTGTTGCATACTGGCTTCTTGTATATGTTATATACTGGCATCAAATTCACGGCCCTACTTCGTGTATCTGCATACGTAGCGGGTATCGTCACTAACCCTAGACGATATATGTAGTGGTCAGCTACTACCGACTACTGGACTTCAATAAACAATAGATACATATGTACAAAGAGAGGACCCTTCTTTATTTTCTTCAGTGTGTGGGTGGTGAAGGCACAGAGCTTACAATGGTTGATGATGACTACTACTACCGTTGAGATGACTGGCGATGTTGGGGTAAAGGGGGCTGGTGACGGCTCACAGCCCATCGGCTGTGACCGTGAGTGCAGTCACTCACTTGTTCTCCGTTCGCTGACTCCTGTCTGACTGCCTCTGTGGTCTGACTCCTTGTCGGCTCGACCCTCTGGCTTTTGTATTGATGACCGCCTACGCATCTTTATCTTTTGATCTGATAATGGGCAAATCTATTTCCGAACTTGTTACCCATCCTTCTTTTGTTCGCTTTACCCGGAAAAAAGTCCTTTGTCATTTTTGTCGTCTTTTCTTTGCTTTGTTTAATTTAACCAGAAATTCCTATTTCCGTTTGTACAATATACAACACAAGTTCAATCAGCCTCAATATGGGGCTGTCCGAGCAGGTGTCTTCATTGGTCTGGTTTTAAGTGGAATAATTCCTGCCATGCACTATGTTATAACAGATGGCTTCTATCATGCCATTAATTGTGCCTCCCTTCGAAACACGTGTCTGTGGATGACTGGTATATATATATGCTCCCAATTTTCATGGTAGATCACTGTAGGGGAGACATTAATTGACCTTTCACCGCTTAGCGTAAAAGCATTTACTCGCCTGTTATTTACAGACTTGAGTTCTCTAGTGATTGTAAAAACATACATCCTGTAAGTTTGTTTGTATCAATTAATTGTTCACCCCTGGCTGACAGTCCCCGATAGCATTGAGGGTAAGGAGCTTGACAAACAAAAATTCTGTCGGGTTTCGCACCTGGCTAGAGGTAGCTGTTAAAAAGTCGAGCTGCACTGATGAGAAGTAAACTTCGAAACAGGTGTGGATGGCTAGTATACATATATATATATGAGAAGTAAACAAACAAACAAACAATATGTTTGATATGGCCTTAGCCAACAATTTTTGGGAAAATATGTGCTTAATTGAAGTCATACGTAACTTTGAAAATTAATTAATTGATAATTAATGAATTAGGCGGGCATACTTGTTCAAATGTAAGGCTAAACAAATCGAGAAAAAGTCAATCTCTGAATGTACATTTCGGCCTATTATGCCTCATCAGCAGAGTTATAGACAGGAAGACTGCTCTGTGTGTGATTCGAACCCTGACTGTCAAGCTGACAGGCGGGGATTCTAACCATTACACTAGCTGGTTTTTCCCAGATTTTTTGTTTGTTTTGAACTCAGTTATATTCTACTTTTGGTATATATATATATATATATATATAATATTGTGTGCTGAGGTGCCTAGTATAACACAATCATAAGCAAGATAGCTTCGGAGATTATTAGCTCACCAGGTGAGTTTGATCCCTATGGCTGTGCCACCCCACCACTGTGGCCATACACACAAAAATGAATTCATATACATATGAGGTAAGTCAGAAAAGTTCCAGGACTGGTGTCACAAAAGATCTATTTCAAACCCAATTGACCAACTATTAGTTTTCCCCTTCAAACTATTTCTTCTGGAGTTTGTAACTGTGATCTCAACTTTCTACAGCCATTGAACTTTCTTCCACATGCTTATATATATGTATATATGTATATATATATATATATGAAAGTAAGCAAACAATCTGTTTGAGATGGCAATAGCCAACAATTTTTGGGAAAATATGTGCTTAATTGATGTCATACCTAATTTTTGAAAATTAATTAGTTGATAATTAATGAATTAGGCAAGTGTATCTGTTCAAATGTAATGCGTAAACAAATCGAGAAAAAGTCAGTCTCTGTATGTACATTTCGGCATATTATACCGTCTCAACAGAGTTTCCTGTCTATAACTGCTGATGACGCATAATATGCCGAAATGTACATACAGAGACTGACTTTTTCTTGATTTGTTTACGCTTTACATTTGAACAGATATGCTCGCCTAATTCATTAATTATCAACTAATCAATTTTCAAAAATTAGGTATGACTTCAATTAAGCACATATTCTCCTAAATATATATATATATATATATATATATATCCTCTGTTTCAGGTTGTCACGCAATGAGAACAGAGCAGCGAACAAACTTTAAATTTCTGGTCCAATTGGGGAAAACTCCGTCAGAAGCACTTGGATTGCTGCAGCAAGTGTACAAAGATGAGACGATGTCACGCTCACGTGTTTTTGAGTGGTGCAAAAGGTTTAAAGGGGGATGCAAGGACGTTGAAGACGACCCCAAGAGTGGAAGGCCTTCAAAGACCCAGACTGAGGCTAACGTTGAGTGTGTCAGGCAGATGGTGCGTAGCAATCGTCGGCTGACTGTTCGACTGATCGTAAATAAGCTGAGCATGAATAGAGACAGTGTCTGGAAGATTATCACAGAAGATTTGAACATGCGGAAAGTCTGCACAAAGATGGTGCTGAAACCACTGAACGATGACCAGAAGGATCACCACATGCAAATGTGTGACATCCTCAAGATGTCTTGAACCTGAACCAGACTTGTTAGGGAGTGTCTGATGATGAGTCATGGATCTTCGAGTACAACCCAGAGACCAAACGCCAGAGCCTTCAGTGGGAGATCCGAATTCGCCAAGGCCGAAGAAAGCAAGACAGTCAAAAGTCACGTTGATTGCATTCTTCGATGTAAGAGGTATCGTCCACTGCGAGTTCTTGCCACAGGGGCAGACAATCAACCAGCATGTCTACAAAGAGATACTGTGGCATCTGCTTCGTCCAGTGTGCAAGAAGAGGCGAGAGATGTGACAGGACAACTTGTGGGTGCTTCACCATGACACTGCTCTGAGTATCCAAGAGTTCCTGGCCCAAAAGAACATCACTGTACCAGAGCAACCTCCGTATTCGACTGACCTGGCTCTATGTGATTTTTTCCTCTTCCCCAATCTCAAAGGAGTTATCAAGGGAGCCCATTTTGAGGATGTGCATGACATAAAAAAAAACCGTGGCGACAGAGCTACGGAGTATCCCAGAAGAATCCTTCCAGGAGTGCAATGCAAACGTGGCAGAGAAGGATGGAAAAGTGCATTAAACTCCAGGGGGAATTACTTTGAAGGGGGTAGTTTGTAGTTTGGATTTAAAATAATTTTTTATGACATTAGGAGATTATTAGCTCACCAGGTGAATTTGATCCCTATGGCTGTGCCACCCCACCACTGTGGCCATACACAAAAAACAAAAACAAAAACAAATGATTGAATATACATATATTACATAGACAGCATCAGTAAAGAGACAATGTCATGAGTTCCACCATGATTGTAAACCAAGTCCAGGTTCACTAATTGATCCCTGAAAGTAAAAAAAAAAAAAATTTGTTAAATACAATAAAAAAATTTTAAAAATTGGTTAATCTTTTATCTATCTATCTATCTATCTATATATATATATATATATATATATATATTAATAATGGAGATTCGCTTCCGGTTTTTGTCTGTAACAAAAATTACGTCACTGCTTACGTCACACTACCCAAAATTGTCATAACATAGAATAAATACACTCAAAATTTGAACATGCAGCATTAGACAGTCCTCATTGGTTTTTTAAAACAAGTTTTAATAAATACATACCTGGTATTATCTATCTATATATAGTTTTTTTTATTTTAATATATATCTAAAGTTATCAGAACTAAGTTTCCATTTCAATTTTTTACTCCTTTAATAAATAAATTTGATGATTTTACTTTACTTATGATACAAACTCTTTGATATTAAATTTTCAACTCCCATCCCACCAGGCAATATTTATTTTATGTCGCCCAGAGGGTGTTTTTTTATTTTGCTAGTATATATAAAGGGCAGTTGTGTGTATATGTATGTCTGGAGGAAACTTTGAAAATAAAACAATTAACGACAAAGTAAATATATATACACATTAAATATCACCAGGGCTTGGTTTTTGAGCAAAAATAATAGAGATTTGATCTATATTTGTGAAGATAATTAAAAAATAAAATTTAAATGATAACAGCATGGACTTTTTTTTTCATTTAATATTTTAGATAGTAGACATTAACATTTCTTTTCAGAATAGCTGGATCAATGCAAGGTCTATTTTTTTTACATAGGGATTTAAATGGGGCATCTCACGAGGATTCAACTCACGATTAAGTAATAATGGATCTGCAGGACTAACTTAAAAAATCCCCCTCTACCCAAGCGATGTCGGGTAGCCGCTGCTAGTACATATATAAAGGGCAATTTGTGTGTATGTATGTCCGGAGTAAACTATGAAAATAAAACAATTAATGACAAAGTAAATATATATACACATTCACTATCACAAGATCTTGGTTTTAGAACAAAAATGACAAAAGTTTGATTTATATTAGTGAAGATAATTAAAAAATGAAATTTAAATAACAGCATAGGATTTTTTTTTTTGGATTTAATATTTTAAATTGTGTACATGAATTTTTCTTTTCTGATTTTAATGAGGGCATCCTTCAAGGATCCAACTCATGATTCAGTAATAATGGATCTGCAAGACTAACTTTTTAACCTCCCCACTACCCAGGCAATGCAGGGTAGCCGCTTCTAGTTCTTTTTATTTCTCTGTAATATCTTAACCTATTTTTCATTTTACTTTTTTGTTTCAGAAAAATTGATATCATTTCTGTTAGGAAGACCTAACAAAAATAGAGTTGCTCCCCTTTGATCAGTAGGGGACTAATGGGAAAGCCGGAAATGGGGTTTCCACCATGTTACTTTCGGATTGGGTTTGGTTGTGAGTGGATGCAACGCACGTGCTCAGCAGGGTTGAGCTGGTTAAGTCACTTTTAGGGTAGAAGCATTCTCTACCCTGTGTTAAATAAAACCTTGTTAATTTTCCAACAACCTGGTCTTGTATTATCATTTCAGTCTTCTGTATTTTATTTGTAAGTAAAAACAATTTCACAATCTAAAAAGTTGACTAGGATTAACTCGTGAAATAGATCACTAATTAGGACAGAGCCTATTTTAATAGTGATCGAGGGCTCTTTAGACCCGTGTAAATATATTAAATATAAAGAAACAATTATTATATATATATATATATATATATATATATATATGTAAGATATCCAAAACTGGTAGTAAGGGATGATTTTACATGGGATCTTCAAAATCAGACTGTATAATTATTGCATGTTTTATTAGGTGCAAATACAAGGATTTTGATAAATCCCTAAAGAGAGCTCAATGTATAATAATCTATTTTAGATTAAATACAGAGCAATATTTACCTTTGAAAGGAAGGAAAAACTCAATGAACCATCATTCTGTAATAAATTTATTTCGACCAAAACTTAAAAGGCTTTTAGAAATTTAAATCAATTTCTAAAACTCCTTAAAGTTTCAGTCTTATCAGACAGGTGGCACAGATAAAAATGAATTGAAAACCTGAAATTTTTTTTACCAGAATCCCTGAAATATGTGTCAAACAGCATATATATTATATATATATATATATATATATATATATATATATACACACCAAAGAAATTTCTAGTTTTATATATATAATAACAAAATGAAATATATATATATATATATATATATATGTGTGTGTTTGGCTTATATATATATATATATATAAGTTAAAAGAAAGGAAATTAATCCGACGGTATAAGTAAAGATAAAAGGATATGAAAACAACACAATATGCTGTTAAAGTGAAAACATTTTATATCATATTCATAGCTAATATTAAACAACATTTTCGTTTCCTCTCTCGATGAGTCCGGAGTAAAAAAACAAGCTCTGAAGATGATTTTTATAAATCGAAATATTGTTCAATATTTGCTATGAATATGTTATAAAATGTTTTCACTTTAACAGTATATTGTGTTGTTTTCATATCCTTTTATATATATATATATATATATATATATATATATATATAATTCTAATGAGTCTCAAAAAGTCCTCTTCAAATGGTTCCAGGAATTTGTTACAGGGAGGAGTCCTCTGAGATTTTAGTTTAAAGTAATTTCCATGGTCAGGGGGTAGATCCGAAGGGTTGAGGTAAAAATAAGCCTTCCATCTCAATCTCCTAATGAAATCCACAATCTTTTCTGTCAGAGATAAGTTGAATGAATCGAGTAAAGGATGAGGAATATTCTTGAGAGAATATTCTGGCGTAAACTTCTCCATTGAAAAAGTAATCCAGTAAAAAGTGACGCGGCAGTGTGTAAGCGCATATGTATGGAGAGGGGGATATCAGGTAGAGTGTTGTCGAATTCCAGTTTAATGCTTTAAAGGTCCCCCCCACCCCGTGAATAGCATTAAACATACAATTTTAGTTGTTTCTACCCATGCTGTTTCATGTATCAAATTAATCCCCACCCCACCCACCCGACCAACAGCAGAAAACAAAGAATTTTGTAAATGATAAAAAATTTAAAAAATAAAAAAAAAACAGGAAAATTTTTTTTAAAAAGTCATCTTCAACTCACAATTAATGTGTAAGGCACTTTTTTAGCTTCCGCATCGGAGACGTCACTTTCTTCAGTCCCTCCTTCTGGTCCCGTTGGCGTTGTGTCAACAAAGGTTTCATCTACAATTCGAAACCTTCAACCACAAAAAAATAATTGAATGAAATAATTGAATAAAATAAATGAATAAAAAGGAAAAGAGAACAAAGTTTTGTGTAGTTGTTTCCTAAGATTTTTTTTTGCGCAAAGGAGGGGGGGGGGTCATTCTTAAAATGAGGTAACCAAGCGAGTACCTGGTACTATTAATATTTTTGTAATTTAACTGTTGTAGTTTGATTTGTTGGGTTTTACAGCATGTCAACCCTTGTTGGGTTATTTTATGCCAAAGATATTTATTTTATTCATTCTTGACGGGTACTCAATTTCTTTTTTTTTTTTTTTTTTTTTAAACTCATTTTTATGTATTTAACCCATAGATGGGACCCTAACAGGTACTGCCACTCTGGTTCGGAGTGGACCCGGGAGTAATAGTGATGGAGGGGTACTCCACATTCACCAGAGATCAAAAAATGCAACTTAGAGTTTAACGTCATACCAGGACAATGACCCTCATCCACTGCCTTCTAACACATATATGATAAAAAAAAGAGTTGGGGCTTGCCATAAGGGCAATAGGGTTGGGACAATCATAGCCATCTTAAGGAAAAATGGTGATATTGTAAAAAGTACCTGTTACTTCTAAAGGAGGAGGAGGAGGGGGAGGGGGTCATTCCTAAAATGAGGTAACCAAGTGAGTACCTGGTACTATTAGTACTATGGAGGCGTGTGGTCTAATGGTTAGAGTCGTGGGAAATGGACTCATCGACCAGAGTTCAATTCCTGGACGAATCTGTTTGCATTTCACATAGTGCTAATACCTTTGGGAAAGGTATAAATCCAATTTTCCCTCCAGCTATGGGCAAATAGCAGGGCAGATTGGGCTCTTTAACTATGACTAGGTAACCAACCTAGGAGAAGGAAAACTCTGAATTCAAACCTGTTAAAACTCCGCTTAAGAAATTGTCCTTGTGTCACATCCTGCTCGTGCAGAGGGGTTGGTAAATATATACCTGGTACTATTAGTATTGTTGTAATTTTTTTAGACAATAACAAAATAAATAAAATCATTCTTATTAATTATTTTTCTGATAACTCCATTGGAATATATTAGATTTCTATATGCCACAGTTGTCTATCTTTATTAAATTCTAAAATGACTTACATAGTTAAGTTATTAGAAATCATGACATGCCTTTAAAAAAACAATTGAAATAATTTATTATAAATTATTTTAATTTATTATTTAGATATATAAATAAATTATCTATATCATATCTACATCTAGATAATAAATGTTATGCTTAACTCTTAACATCCTGTTGAGAATTTTCCAAGTCCAGATCCTTATTACTATAAGGATTTATCAAAAAATGGCTCAAATTTACCCTTTCATTTAAAGTTACATGTTATTTCCCTTAAATCAAAGACTTCTGAATATGTTTAATATCACATTTAAAGAAAGGTTATCATTTGGGGCAGATTAGGAAAATGAATGACTTCTGGACGGGTGGAATGAGGTGGTATAGGATGTTAAGAGTTTTAAGTAATAGGTACCAAGTACTTTTTACAATATCAATTTTTTTCTTTAAGGGACTCCCTCTTTTCGGCATACATGTCCGGTAACTAAACTTTGTCCCCCATCCCTGCATGAGCCCAAGTATAGTGTTTAACCCCCCCCCCATTTATTGGGGGGGGGTATATCAATTTCCAAATTAAGGCAGGTAAAAAGAGAAAAAACAATACCTGATTTCTTCACCAATATCCATGAAAAGATCGTGTTTTTCATCTTCATTTTCATAAAGCCAAATCCATAATTGTTCTTGTTCATCACTGTTAGTGAAATTAAGAAAGAAATAACATACCAGAAACATACAAGGTCTGTATAGAAGAAAAAAAAGAATTCAGCAATTATATGGTTTCAAGTAATTATCTCTAATAATAATTATGTTTGCAAAGTTTCAAGTAACTAATAATAAACAAGCAATTAAGTGAATTCAAATCTTTGTCATTTGGGTACTCTTTACGGAATTCCACCCCGGCCTCCTGCCTCAAAAAAAAATGCCAGCTACGATTGAAGTCCATAGCCGAAGCGGTGTCACTTGAAAAAAAAACCAAAAAAGACAACCAACTTAGGGCGTTTTTCCCGAAAAGTCAACCCTAACCCCCCTAGTTAAAATTAACTGTTTTATTACAAAATTTGTGGGTTCTGTTTTTTCTATATGCAGGGTGACCCAGAAAAAGTTTTTTTTCAAGGGACACCGCTTTGGCTACAGACTTCAATCGTAGCTGGTGTTTTATTTTAGCAGCCATCAGCTAGCGGGTTTTGAGGCAGGAGACCGGGACAGAACTCCGCAAAGAGTACCATCATTTATACAAAATTTTGAATAATATTTCAAATGTAAACAAAAAAAAAATTCCTAAAATAAATGAACATTGTAATACACAAGTTCTTAGCAATTTTCTTTTAATTTGATAAGGAATTTGCTAAATTATTTTCCTCTTACTCCTATTTTCCTCCTTTCTCTCTCACTCCCTAGTGTTCCTAAAATCCTTTTAGTTGATCAGAGACCAACTACTTCTGCTAGTAAGTATATCTTATTATAATGGAGATTCCCAACTCATGTCACAATTCCCTTAGTTATTTACTTCACATTCTCAATGATTTTATTTTTATTTAAACCTCAATAATTGATGAAATTGTTTTACAGTAATAATACTGTTGGCCTTATCTACATACTAATAACATGCAATTGTATTTATATATACAACAAAATAGCAGTTTACAGTGTGAACAGGAAGGCTAATTTGCATATTGATCTTAAAAATTTGATTTTTATTTAAACCTCAATAATTGATGAAATTGTTTTACAGTAATAATACTGTTGGCCTTATCAGCATACTAATAACATGCAATTGTATTTATATATACAACAAAATAGTAGTTTACAGTGTGAATTGGAAGGATAATTTGCATATTGATATTAAAAATTTTAATAAATATGTGCTTAGTATTATTGATTTCTAATTGTTTGGTTTTATCTTAAGAAATATGAGCAAAAATATTGGGGATAAATCTTAAAAGAAATCCATCAACAAGAAGAAATAATTGTTATTTTATTCTTCACTTCCTAATCTAACTAAACAGTTAAATTAGGAAAATTTAGCAATGAAAGACGGGATTGATGGATGAATAAGTTTCAGTTGTTCCATTTTTCAATTCTGTTTTAAATCATTTTATCTGCATTCTTATTTACTTTCATTAGCCTTTCTAATTTAATATTTTATTACATCAAAACTTAAAAAATTGCACCCAGCAGAGGGTGCATATATTTGCTAGTATAAATAAGGTATGTCAGTTTTAATCAATCAAAAAAAGGATACAATCTTGAAGGGTATTGAAGTGCATCACTTGGGATCAAAATGTCATCAAAAAATCCAAGAGAAACTGAAAATAAGAAAAAAAAATCAATTAAAATCAAATTTTCAATCAACAAAAATACTTTAATGCTAATAAGTGAATTATCTGAAGAATTAAAAAGTAAAAATGACATTAACTAATTACCATATTTGACGGCATATAAGACGCACACCCATTTCAGCAGGTCAGATTCAGGAAAAAAAAGTTTTTAGTGTATTTAAGCATATATTGTTGAAAATTCTCCTGTTAACCTTGATTATAACAATACCAGCAATAAAATAAGGATGCATGGAGTTTAGGGTAGGTAAAAGTACTGAGTGTAAGCTGGGTTAGTGAGCATCATAGAGAAAATTAGCCTCGATGTATAAGACGCAGAGCAATTTTTTTAGCCAAAATTTTGGGAAAAAAGTGCGTCCTATATGCCTTCAAATACGGTAATTTTAACCCTCTATCTACCAGAGCACCCCAAACTGTCCTACGATCAAAATGCAGGACCCCCCAATCACCAAGATCGTCAGCTCTTAGAAAATTGTTTATTTTCCAGCACTCCACCATGCTGGTCAGACACAAGGTCCATTAATGTGAGGGCCACCCACGAACCAAAACTCATGGGATGGCAGTACAATAAACCCAGCCCTGCACCTTTAAATCAAGGCAGCAGGTGTTGCCTGGTGGGATGATCCCCTGGGATCACACCATTATTTAATACTTTACTGGTCCAGTGGCCGAAGCCACTGGACACATGGTTCCAGCCACACATTTAAAATTAACTTATCATAGCACCACACCTACCATCAGCTCCTAACTTAATCACACAGATCCTTGTGTGTCTTATGCTGAGTTGGCGAGGGCCGATATCGAACTAGGAACCTTGTGGTTTCTAACCGAACACTCTACCGACTGAGTTAACCCAACCGCACATTTAAAATGAACTCTAATTATAGCATGATTGATGTATATGAACAAAAGAATTTGAACTCTGGAATTAAAAATCTTCCATAAATAAAGTAACTGTTTAGAAAAATAGGATTCAATGAAAATAAGTACTTGGTTGAATTTTATGGCATGCCAACGCTTGTTGAGTTATTTTATGCTGAAGACGTTTTGTTTTATTCCATCTCAGTGAGTATTCAACCTTTTTTTTTTTTAAACTCAATTTTACTTTTTTTGAATTCCTTTTTTCTATTTAACCCTGATATAATGGAATGACCCATCTCCCCCGTACCTTAACAGTGGTGATGGGTCTAGCCACTATTTAAGAACACACATATTACTCTGTGCAGAACTCACTTGAAGTATTTAAACAACAGACTCTCCTCCTAATACTCACGTGACCTTACTATATAACAAACCCATAGATGAGACCCTAACAGGTACTACCACTCCGGGTCAGGGTGCACCTGGGAGTAATGGCGATAAAGGGGTACTTCACACTTTCCAGAGCTCTAAAATTGGAACTTATCCATTAGATGCAGTTTAACGTCATACCCAAGACACTAAGACCCTCGGCTACTGCCTTCTAGCAAGTGTATGATAGCTGACTTGATTTGGCATTAAATAGCCTAAAAAGGGTTGATCTAGTGGGAACTGGGGCTTTTTGCATGACTAGACAGTCAACATATTAAGGGCAACAATAATCACACACACATAAAAAGGGAAAGAAAAAAAAAATTAAATAAGACATTTTTTTTTCTTACCTTGGACACCATCTTTGCTGCTTCCTTTTATCCTTCCAACAAGAATTTCATCCATGTGTGGTCGGAAAACAACATAACGGAAATGAACTAAAAAAAGAAGGGAAAAAAAAAGATTTTAAAAAAGAAAGAAGGAAAAAAAAGAAAGGAAAATAAGAAAATAAAAGACAAACAAGAAAAAAGATGAAAAAGATTTTTTTTTAAAAGATAAAAAAGTTAAAAAAGAAAAAAAAGCAAAAAGAAAAAAAAAGAAAGAAAAAAAGATAAGAAAAAAAGAAAAAAGAAAAAAGAAAAAAAGAAAAAAGATAAAGAATAAAAAAGATAAAAAGAAAAAAAAGATAAAAGATAAAAAAGAAAAGATAAAAAGATTAAAAAAAAGAAAAAAAGATAAAGACAAAAAAGAAAAAAAAAGAGAAAAAAAGAAAGAAAAGAGAAAAGAAAAAAAAGAGAAAAGATTTTTAAAAAAAGAAAAAAAAAGGTTTCAATCTTTAGATATTCAAAATGTTCACACATTTTGCTGTAATACTAAGCTTGACAGGTTGGTTTTACTGCATGTCAACCCTTGTTGGGTTATTTTATGCTAAAGTTGGTTTAACAATTTTGATCTCCAATTACGTACAGTACAAAAATGTGCCTACACAATCATTTTAGCAGGTTGACATTTCATACAAGCAATATCAAAGTTTTAAGAGCCAATTTAATAATGTAGTTCAAATTCATTGTAAACAATTCATACTTAATTGCAATGACAATGTTTTAAAAGACACATCAATATAATTCAAAACTGTAGAAGCAATATTCCAATTACTGTCAAATTGGCAGACAAGGCAACAAGCAAGCCATAACTCAGTACGGATCTTGCAGAGCTGCAAGCCTACTGTAGAATGGTAGATTATTTATCAAGCACCATAAAACCACAGAAACTAAGCAGCCAATCAGGACTCAAGGAATGGAACCACCCAAATGCATAAATGGAGTATTTCTGAGTGCCATAAATACCAGCTGCTTTGGGCACCAGTTCAGTTGTGCTTAGTTAGTTTTTGTTGTTCAAGACAACAGTATACTAACTCACTTCAACAAAAAACATTTTAAGAATTGTGGATCAGAGTGGACCTGGAAGTAATAGCAATAAATTTTCAAAATTTTAAGTGAGATTTTATGTAGGTGCCTGCTTAGCTCAGTCGGTAGAGCATCCAACTAGGAACCACAAGGTTCCTGGTTCGATACCAGCCCTCACCAACTCAGTGTATGAGTAGCACAGGAATCTGTGCGGTAAAGTGGGGAGCTGATGCTGGGTGTGGCGCTCCACCTCAAATGTGAAAACAATCTCCTTGGTCTAACACTATTGAAAAGGGGATAGACTCCCTCACTGTCAGGCTGATACCAACTTTAGGCCACCTCAACGACTTTACTTACTCATGTAGGTGTTACTGTTTTCTTTGTTTTTATTTTTTCTGAGAGCTTTGAGAAGGGACCAATAAGACAGTATCATAGGACTCAAGGAATGGAATCACCCAAATGCATGAATGGAATCACCCAAATGCATGAACAGAGTATTCCTGAGTGCCATAAATACCAGCTGCTTTGGGCACCAGTTCAGTTGTGCTTAGTTGTTGTTGTATCAAATCAACAGTATACTAATTCACTTCAATAAAAACCTTTTTAAAAATTGTGGATCAGAGTGGACCTGGAAGTAATGGTAATAAATTTTCAAAATTTTAAGTGAGATTTTATGTAAGGGTTACAGTTTTCTTTTTCTTGATTTCTTTTTTTTTGGGGGGGGGTGAAAAGGGACCAATAAGACAGTATCATAGTTTCATTTTTTCTTTCTCTTCTTCTTTGCACTTACCAACTGTGTGAGAAGCTCCATCACCAGGAAACAAATAACTGTCTTTGATCTCAATCAGATCCCATAATGCAATGCACAATCCAACATTGTGAACAACCTAAAAAAAAAATTTAAAAAAAACCAAAAAAACACAATTACAATAACTTTAAAGTATATTACAGAGATCATTCACTTTACAAAGAGTCATTTTACAATTAAAATTTTTTTTTTTAGATTCAAATTAAAAATTATTTGTTAATAATAAACAATTTTAGTGTTGCAAAAAAGTCTAACAAACTTTTAGACCAATTAATAAAAAATTGATAATATTAATAAAATAAAAGATTAAATAACATTAATAAAAAAGATAATTATTAATAAAAAAAAATTTTTTTTTACAATTAAAGTTCAATGATACATTGACTTACTAGTTTAATTCATTCCGCTCATAACTCAATTTACTTGTATATAAAATCAATTTTCCCCATTGCAATAAACTAAAATGCCATTAATCCATTCTAGCTTCCCACAAAAAACACCCTAATTTTTTTGTTACTTTTTTTTTTTTAATAAGAAAAATAACACTGTATTCTATAAAAACATAAAATAGAATATAATGAATTATGTGCTGTAAAAGGTTTTAATGTTGATTTTTTTAATAAATAATATTTTATTTTTTTAATAATAAATCTGGAAACTTGAATGTTATTTAGGTTTGGTTTGGTTTGTTTTATGGCATATCAACCTCGGTGGGTCATTTAATGCCGACAAAGTTGTGAAATAAATTCATTCTTAATGCATAATACAATTTTGTTTATAAACTCATGTTTTTCTATTTAACCCATAAATGGGACCCTAACAGGTACTACCACTCCGGGTCAGAGTGGACCAGGGAGTAATGGTGATGAACAGGTGCTCCACATTCTCCAAAACTGGAACCTCACCATCAGATAGAGTTTAACGTCATTCCCAGGACATGTAGACCCTCAGTCACCGCCTTCTAGCATCCATATGATAAAAAGGGGTTGGGGCTTGCCATAAGGGCAATAGGGTTGGGAAAATCATATAGGTGCTAAGTCTTGATGTGACCAGCCGATTGATCTGAGGGTGCCTCTCCGACCGCCCATCTAGCCCAAGATAGGGCCAAAGTGGAGTATTGCAAGTCATGAACTGCTCATCCACCTGGGCTCTATCCTTAAGCATCACGGGTCGCCACCCACAGCCAACAGGTGGCCTCATTGGGGGAGTCTTACCCCTCTGCAGAGGTGCAGTCGGTGCATTCTAACGCCCCAGCCGACAGGGCGGTTGAAAGTTTTTTAGTGAACTTATTAACATAAGTGTATCTGAAGTTCACTCGTACCTCAAATATTAAAAAAATCAACCAAGTGACTGAGCTCGTAACGCGGGCTACTCATAAGTTGGGACACTTTAAGTTAAGGTATCACTGTAATTTATTTGTATAAATGGTAGACTTGAAATTATAAATTACTAAAAGAAAAAAAAATAATTTATCAAAATTATTATTACCATGAACACATGAATTTTAAATGTTACACCCTGTCATTATCTCATATTAATAAAGAGAAGATTACATTTTGATTTAGGAAAGAAGAAAAAGAAAAGCAAATATATGAGAGAGAGAGAGAGAGGGGGGGTTAATACATCCGCTTCAATGAAATAGAAGGAAGGAAAGAAGAAAAGAGTGAAAAAGAGTGAAAAAGAACCAGAAGAAATAGAGAGAGTGAAAAATGAGTAAAAGAAAAAAAATGAAGAACACTTATTTTGAAAATTTATTTTTAGATAAAATAATTTTTTTTTAAATAAAATGACATGATATTTTATAATACATCCAAAGGTCAACAAATTATCAAATCTTTATTAAATTTTTGGTCCATAAATAAATTTGATTAAAATTGAATCACATGAAAATAAACTGAATTGGGTATCCTTATTTGGTCTAGCGCTAGTGAAAAGGGGATAGACTCACTCGCTGATTGGCTGATACCGACTTTAGGCTACCCCAACGACGACTTTTTTTTTATTTATTATTTATTAGCAAGGAAGTGAGTAATGAGTAATCATTTAAAGGGTGATTTTTATAAATTTATTTGTAGATTTATGCATAAGAAAAGAAAAGAAAGAGAAAAAAGAAAGAGAAAGAAGAAGAGAAGAGAAGAGAAGAGAAGAGAAGAGAGAAAGAAAAAAGAAAAAAGAAAAGAAAAAAAGAAAAAAAGAAAAGAAGAAAAGAAAAAGAAAAGAGAAAAAAGAAAAAGAAAAGAGAAAGAAAAGAAAGAGAGAAAAGAAAGAGAAAAGAAAGAGGAAGAAAAGAAAGAGAAAGAAAGAAAGAGGAAAGAAAGAAGAGAAAAGAAAAGAAAAGAAAAGAAAAGAAAAAGAAAAGAGAAAAAAAGAAAAAGAAAAGAAAAAAGAAGAAAAGAAAAGAGAAGAAGAAAGAAAAGAGAAAAGAAAGAGGAAAGAGAAAGAGAAAAAGAAAAAGAAAAAAGAAAAGAAAGAGAAAAGAAAGAGAAAAAAGAAAAGAAAGAGAAAAAAAAAAGAAGAAAAGAAAGAGGAAAGAAAAGAAAGAGAAAAGAAAGAGGAAAGAAAAGAAGAAAAGAAAAAGAAAAGAGAAGAGAAAAAGAAATGAAAGAGAAAAATTATAACTCCCCTCTGTTTCAAATCTTTTTATCTGCATTCTTATTTAGTTTCTCTAGCCTTTCTAATTTAATATATTTTATTACATTAAAACTTAAATATTTGCACCCAGAGGGTAAATATATTATTGAGTTTCTTTAGCCTTTCTGATCTAATGTAATATTTTATTACATTAAAACTTAAATATTTGCACCCAGAGGGTAAATATATTTGCTAGTGATATATCTCCAAATGCGTATGGTTTGCAAAAGAAAAAAATAGATGAGAAGGTTTGGATTAATTTTGTTTATTTAAAATAAACAAAAGCTGGAATTATTGAAAGAGAAAAGAAAAAAGAAAAGAAAAAAGAAAAGAAAGAGAAAAAAAGAAAAAGAAAAGAAAAAGAAGAGAAAAGAAAAGAAAGAGAAAAAAGAAAGAGGAAAGAAGAAAAGAAAGAAAGAGGAAAGAAAAAAAGAAAACAAAGAGGAAAGAAAACAAAGAGAAAAAAGAAAAGAAAGAAAAAAGAAAAGAAAGAAGAGAAAGAAAAGAGAAAAGAAAGAAAAGAGAAAAGAAAAGAGAAAAGAAAAAAGACAAAAAAGAAAAGAAAAAAGAACAGTCAAAAGACAAAAATTTGGATTTCCATGGTCTTGCTAGTTTAAATAACCAAATTTGACAAGAGTTACTTCCCTTACATTAATTCTAGTTCTCTGCTAACCTAGTTGAATAAGACGTAATTAACATATTTAATGATATAACAGATCTTTTCTCACCCTTCAAATAGCGCAGAAATTCCCCCCGGATTTTATATACAGGGTTGAGGTTTCTGTTTGGTTAATGTTTACCTAGAAGCCGTAAACTACCAGCACTTGTAGTCTAAATTCATAATACTTTAATTTCAAATGTCAATCAAAAGTGGGCGTGGGGGTTATTTGTCAAATAAAGCAATGAAAATGTTTTGTAAAAGACAGTACATTGGGATTTTTCCTATTAGTCTAACATAAACAAAGGGGAACCACTCTTGGCTGATAAATTATTTATTTATTTATTGATCTACTAGGAAAAAAGAAGACGAGGTTTGGGTTTAGGGTTAGTTTAATGGGAAAATAAATAAATAATTTATCAGCCAAGAGTGGTTCCCCTTTGTTTATGTTAGACTTACAGGAAATAACCGTACATTGCGTACTGAATTTATAAAAAAAATAGACTTTTCAAATTTCATTATATACTGCTACTATTTTGACATAAATATATTTTAATATTTTGTTTTTATTTTTTCTTGATGGGTATTAAAAACATTTTTATAAAGTCATGTTTTTTTCTATTTAATCCATAGAACAGGGGTTCTTGACCAGAGGTGCAAGAAGCATCCATTCAAATTTAGATTAAAATTTTTTCTTTTGTAATTAATATTATTTATATTTTCGTTTCTTTATTTTAGATTATTATCACTATTATTTAGAGAGTGAAATATATATGATCTTTTGATAAAACTGTAGTATGGATTCACATTCTATATTTATGAACAAAAGTATAAATTATAGGGGTGTGAGGTCAGAGCAAAACACTTTTAAGGGGTGTGAGGTCAGAGCAAAACACTTTTAAGGGTGCGAGGTCAGAGCAAAACACGTTTAAGGGGTGCGAGAGAGTAAACCTTTTTAAGGGGTGCGAGGTCAGAGCAAACACTTTTAAGGGGTGCGAGGTCAGAGCAAACTCTTTTAAGGGGTGCGAGGTCAGAGCAAAACACTTTTAAGGGTGCGAGGTCAGAGCAAAACACTTTTAAGGGGTGCGAGGTTCTTTTAAGAGTAGAGCAAAACTCTTTTAAGGGGTGCGAGGTCAGAGCAAACTTTTACAGGTCAGAGCAAAACACTTTAAGGGGTGCGAGGTCAGAGCAAAACACTTTTAAGGGGTGCGAGGTCAGAGCAAAACACTTTTTAAGGGTGCGAGTCAGAGAAGAGGTCAGAGCAAAACTCTTTTAAGGGGTGCGAGGTTCTTTTAAGGGGTGCGAGGTCAGAGCAAAACATTTTAAGGGGTGCGAGGTCAGAGCAAAACACTTTTAAGGGTGCGAGGTCAGAGCAAAACACTTTTAAGGGGTGCGAGGTAGGTCAGAGCAAAACTTTTTAAGGGTCAGAGCAAAAACTTTTTAAGGGGTGCAGAGCAAAACTCTTTTAAGGGGTGCGAGGTCAGAGCAAAACACTTTTAAGGGGTGAGGTCAGAGCAAAACTCTTTTAAGGGGTGTGAGGTCAGAGCAAACACTTTTAAGGGGCGCGAGGTCAGAGCAAAACTCTTTTAAGGGGTGTGAGGTCAGAGCAAAACACTTTAAGGGTGCGAGGTCAGAGCAAAACTCTTTTAAGGGGTGAGGTCAGAGCAAAACTCTTTTAAGGGGTGCGAGGTCAGAGCAAAACTTTTAAGGGGTGCGAGGTCAGAGCAAAACACTTTAAGGGGTGCGAGGTCAGAGCAAAACACGTTTAAGGGGTGCGAGGTCAGAGCAAAACTTTTAAGGGGTGCGAGGTCAGAGCAAAACACTTTTAAGGGGTGCGAGGTCAGAGCAAAACTCTTTTAAGGGGTGTGAGTCAGAGCAAAAACACTTTTAAGGGGCGCGAGGTCAGAGCAAAACTCTTTTAAGGGGTGTGAGGTCAGAGCAAAAACTTTTAAGGGGTGCGAGGTCAGAGCAAAACACTTTTAAGGGGTGCGAGGTCAGAGCAAAACACTTTTAAGGGGTGCGAGGTCAGAGCAAACTCTTTTAAGGGTGTGAGGTCAGAGCAAAACTTTAAGGGGTGCGAGGTCAGAGCAAAACTCTTTTAAGGGTGCGAGGTCAGAGCAAAACTCTTTAAGGGTGCGAGGTCAGAGCAAAACACTTTTAAGGGGTGCGAGGTCAGAGCAAAACTCTTTTAAGGGTGTGAGGTCAGAGCAAAACACTTTTAAGGGGTGCGAGGTCAGAGCAAAACTCTTTTAAGGGGTGCGAGGTCAGAGTTTTAAGGGGTGTGAGGTCAGAGCAAAACTCTTTAAGCAAAACACTTTTAAGGGGTGCGAGGTCAGAGCAAAACTTTTAAGGGGTTCTCTTTTAAGGGGTGCGAGGTCAGAGCAAAACACTTTTAAGGGGTGTGAGGTCAGAGCAAAACTCTAAGGGTGCGGGAATAGAAAAAGGTTGGGAACCATTGCCATAGAAAATCCCTAACAGATACTACCATTTGGGGTCAGGGTGGACCTGATAGTAATGATGATGAAGAGATACCCCACACTCCCCAGTACTCCAGAATTGAAACTTCCCCATACATTATTCTGTGTACTTGACATGAGACTTTGATTAGTTGTGGTGCACCTGAGCACTGTACACAATAAATTTCATTATTATATTCAGGACAGTAAGACCCTCACCCATTTCTCGCACATATATGATAAAAAGGGTTAAGGTTTGCCATAAGGGCAAAAGGGATCTATGGCTTGACAGGACCAGTCAATTGATCGGAGGGGGCCTCTCCGACCACCTGTCTAGCCTAAGTAAGGACCAAAGTGGAGTGTTGCATGTCATGGAATGCTCAGAAACCAGGAGCAATATTGATAAAATTTGGCATTCTTATATAAAATTGGTTAAATCAAACTTAATGGACCTAAATTCCACCATTGTATGTCACCCTGCTGAAAGAAAAAAAAAAAAAATCAGGGAATTAACTGAAATTTATTTAAAAACTTACCCTTTTTCAGGTCTGTTAACTTTGAACCACTTTGAGAATCTGTGTTACGCCTCAAATATATGTGGTTCAAATTAACTGACCTGAAAAAAGGTAAAAAATTTTATATTTTTAAATAAAATAACTGGTACATTATATCTTTTATTCACTGATATATCAACACTGAAAATTTCATTAAATTCGGTTAATTCCCTGATTTTTGGTATTTTTTTTCTTTTGGCAGGGTGACATACGAAGGTGGAATTTAGGTCTGTTAAGTTCGATTTAACCATAAAATTTTATGTTCTTTCTGATTCTGTACTCAAACTGTATCCCTAATTGTAACCCATTATTTTGAGAATAAGAGGTACAGATAACAGCATTTTGGGGTTTGTTTTTTTTTACTATAACATTATTCGTTTTCACTTTAATACATATGTATACATATATATCTTATTATAAGGGAGATTGTGGGTTTTTCTGTCTGTAACTGAAACTATATCACTAGTCACAATTTTCTTAGTTATTAACATCACATTCTTCATGATTTTATTTTTATTTAAACCTCAATTATTAATAAAATTGTTTTACTTTATTAATACTGTTGACCATATCTACGTACTAATAACATGCAATTGCATTTTTATATACAACAAAATAGCGGTTTACAATAGGAAGGCTAATTTGGATATTGATATTAAAAATTTGATTTTAATAAATATTATTGATTTCTAATAGTTTGGTTTTATCTAAATGAATATGAGCAAAAATCTCTTCAATAAATCTTAAAAGAAATCCATTAACAAGAAGAAATAACTGTAATTTTATTCTTTACTTCCTATTTTAATAAAATAGTTAAATTAGGAAAAATTAGCAATTAAATTTTTCAATTATAACTCCCCTCTGTTTCAAATCTTTTTATCTGCATTCTTATTGAGTTTCTTTAGCCTTTCTGATCTAATGTAATATTTTATTACATTAAAACTTAAATATTTGCACCCAGAGGGTAAATATATTTGCTAGTGATATATCTCCAAATGCGTATGGTTTGCAAAGAAAAAAATAGATGAGAAGGTTTGGATTAATTTTGATTATTTAAAATAAACAAAAGCTGGAATTATTGAGATGATAATTCCTTTTCGCTGCTAGGTGAAATGAGGGAAGGTGTGGGGTTAAATGTCAGTTCTGGCTCTGCGTGACGCGAAGTGTAGTATGGGTATAGTATGGCGTGACACGGGGTGCGGTGTGGGTATAGTAAGGTGGTTCCTTTATCTCAGCGTTGTGTGTCTCAGCTCTGGCGGTCTGCCATTAACTCATTTTTTCACTTTAAGTCGGCTTGTATATATAGCAAGTGATAGGCTCAATAAGGCGTTTGAAGGGTTTTGGGGGGAACATTTTTTATTGGTTGAAAAACATTAAATAGGAGATATTTTAATTGTTTATTTTGCTGGAGTGTATACGTAGAACATTTGTTTTTTGTTCATTTCACTTTCGCTGCCATGGAGTTAACATCCGTTTGGTGTCAGCAGATTATGTAGTGTTTTGTTTTGTTTCGTTTTCTTTTTTTAATTTGTTTTGTTGGTGAGTGGATGTATTGTGTTAGTAAGGATTGTGAATCATAAGAGATATCTATTTCTGTTATAACACTAGTAGTGTTAATTCAAATGAATATCATCACTTCAAACTTAAAAAGACCTTTTTAAATTCCTGCTATGTTGTATTACATAAATAGAATACGTCTTTGTTTACATCAATTTTTTTTAACAACGGTCTTTATTTTCATTTTACAGTAATAGCAAAAAAAAAAAAAAAAAAGTGTATAAACTAGCAAATAGATAAAACTTGTTTTATTTTACTTTATTTACTATTACTACTGTTAACTGTTCATGTTCCTGACACTAATACATTATTCTGTGTACCTGACATGAGACTTTGATGAGTTGTGGTGCACCTGAGCACTGTACACAATAAATTTCATTATTATTATATTTTTATTTAGTTTTCATTGCTTTAATTTTTGAAATTTCAAAGCTGTTTTTAAAAGAAATGATTGCAAACAATTATCAACAATTTTAACGTAATTTCTTCCATAAACTTTTTGGAAATACGTTTATGAATTTTGCACATTTTAAACTTGATTATATAAAGAAGGAATAACCCGTGATTTTTTTTAAGCCTATTCAAGTCTGTCACAAGGTTAGATTAATTGGGAGCTTGAACAAGAAACCAACTGATTATACTATCAATAGGTTGCGAGCTTCACTTACTAAGTATTATATGAATTTCTTAAACGTGATCAAAAGATTGATTAATTGTTTTTAATGGTATGTCAACCCATCTAAGGTTATTTTATGTCTAGATGTCAAGGAATATCATTCACTGTAAGTTAATAATATTAATAGTGTTAAGAGAGTACTTGAGTCTATCACAATGTTAGATTAATTGCAAGCACATGCAAGAAACTAATTGTTTAAACTGTCAATAGGTTTTAAGGTTTTAAGATTTAATCATCATCATCAAGTCATATCGACAGCACGGATCTCCATGACTTTTCTTCGCCACCTGTCTTTAGCAGCAATTGTTCCTGTCAGGTCCCTTGCACAGCATCATATATATATATATATATATATATATATATATATATATATATGTGTGTGTGTGTGTGTGTGGTGTGTGTGTAGATGAATAGATATTTTGATAGATAGATTTGTCAGCAGTCATTAAACTCGAGTCGAGTCGAATTTGAGAGAATTTACTGCACCAATTATATATATATATATATATATATATATATATATAAAGATAAATCTAATGAGTAAGACGTACCTACTAAAAGTTTCGCTTAATGCTCTTCAGGGCTAAGATCTTAGCCCTGAAGAGCATTAAGCGAAACTTTTAGTAGGTTCGTCTGACTCATTAGATTTATCTTTATTATTTGCTCTACTTAGGTATTGAGCACTTTTTACTTATTAGCTTTAGTCTCCTGGCAGTTTTTTTCATTCCATCTTGCTCATGCTCATATATATATGCATATAAATTGTTTTTTCTTTTGGCCAAAGTATTGTACTAATAGATTATTTTTTGTTGGTTCAAATTAACTTGGTCTTTCTTTTTTTTCAAAAAATTTTTTTCTTCCTGGTTGATGTTTGGTAGTATATTTTTACAATCAAACTATTTGCGTTTTTTTTTCTCACCGCAAGGATTTACCAACAAGGTATATCAAATTATATATATATATATATATATATATATTTCTTTAGAAATGCATACAAAATTCCGTAATAGTATTAAGGCTTTCTATTCAAGAGTTAATTAAACACTTTGATGAGATAAAATGTTGTTATAATAAACACCAATTTGCCAACCTTGCGCATTCAATTCATATCCAATTACGTCTCCATGAAATCTTTACACTCTCAGACAGATTAAACACTATTCAGAATCCCTTGAAATTTTTCTTTTTACATTTGTCAAAGTATATAGTTTTATAAATTATTTCAGACTACACAGATGGTTTTGTTAGAAGAAGAAGACAGAGATAAGGAAATAGGAAGTTCTTGCATGGATAGATAGATAGATAGATCTGCATATGTTGATGGGAACAAGATGAGATAGATAGGAAAAAACTTAATAGATAAATAGGTAGATAGATAGACAGACAGATAGATAGATAGATCTGTGTATGTTGATGGGAACAAGATGAAATAAATAGGAAAAAACTTAATAGATAGATAGGTAGATAGATAGATAGATAGATAGATCTGTGTATGTTGATGGGAACAAGATGAAATAAATAGGAAAAACTTGATAGATAGATAGATAGACAGGTAGACAGACAGACAGACAGATCTGTGTATGTTGATGGGAACAAGATGAAGAGATAGATGATAGATAGACAGTACATACATACATACATTTTAAATTTTCGAATGTAAATTGTTTTTTTTACTTTTAGCTAGCTTTTCATATCTATATTTCAATATACAAGAGCGAGTCATAAAAGTATTGAGAATAAAGCTGCATTTACCCAAGATATAGAAATGAACAATGAATTTTTTTTTAGCTAGTTTTTCATATATACAAGGTGTGACATAAAAGTATCAAGATTGAAGTGTTAATTTACAAAGATAGAAATTTTTTTAGCTAGCTTTTCATATCTATATTTCAATATACAAGGTGTGTCATAAGTATCAAGTTTGAAACTGTATTTACCAAGACAGAAATGAACAATGAATGGAACGTTAATTTTTTTCAGAATACAAGGTGTGTCATAAAAGTGCTGAGTTTGAAGCTGTATTTACCAAGATAAAAATGAACAATGAATGGAACGTTCATTGTTTTCAGAATACAAGTGTGTCAAAAAGTACAAAAAAAATCGATACTTTTTTTTGACACACCTTATATATAATCAAGCTTTGTTTTTAAATCACAATTGTATATATAACAATACAAATAAGTCTAAGAATTACACTGACACAACATCAAAAATTATTCCACCATCTCTTCTCTGNAAAAGAGAGAGATAGATTAAGAGAAAAGGTTGTAATAAAAAAAATATAGATAAATAGATGAGATTTCATTTGACTTATCTATATTTAAAAAAATTTGAAGTAAAAATTGGTGTCTTTTTTCGTTACGGGAGCCTTTGCATCACAATATTTTTTTATCTAAAACAGTGCTGACTGCTGCTGGTGATATTTTGGTAAAAATGACACTTACGACCTGTCATAGAAAAATAACCCTACCTTATATTTTGGCGGGAATTATATATAAATAAAAAAAAAGTTAAGTAACAATTCATCGAAAAATTATTTAAAACAATAAAAACTTACGTTACATGAAACAGATATCTGTTTTTTCTTCTTTCTTTTTTGACACATAAACTTGGAATTGTGTATAATAATAATAATGAAATTTATTGCATACAGTGCTCAGGTGCACCACAACAGATTAAAACCTCATGTCTAATACATAGAATAATGTACTAATGTCAGGAACATGAATAGCGTACAGTAATAATATACATGTATGTGTGCGCGTATGTGCTTATGTGTATGTGGGGGTATCAGGTATAGTGTTGGTGGATTACAGGAAGCATGGAGGCTTTGAAAGATTCAGTGTTTCGACAGCCTACAACGGACTCAAGCAGCTTATTCCATGCCTCGGAAACTCTGAACGTGAAAAAATCTGTCCAAAAGGCATGTGAGCTGAAACAGATATTTGTTTTTTTTTTTTGTTTTTTTTTTACACATAAACTTGGAATTGTTCTTTATATTAAACGCAAAAAAAAAGTAAAAAGGTAATTTTCCATTTTTTATTGACGTTTTAAAATATTTTTTTTAACAATTTACGCACTTATGAAAAGTCCGTAAATTGGGACCATATGAACTTTAGGCACCCCTTTTGCTTTGCTGATTCATAAGTACATTTTTTTCATTTACACCGTCAACATCCGGTTGATTGTTTTAGGGTTAGGGGTTAGTTTTATAATTAAAAAAAACTTTAAAAATCGTCTGTTAACAAACAACCGGATGTTGACGGTGTAAATAAAAAAATGTACTTATGAATCAGCAAAGCAAAAGGGTCATAAAGTCCGTGAATTGTGCCTACCTATATACGAGGGGTATATGAAAAGTTTTAAGCATCGTGTATAAGAAGCGTTGATGTATGGTGAAACCTATGAATTTTTGAAAGTACAACCTTTTGTAAATATTCCTTCCAAATTTGGAGATTCTAACATGTTTATTTATTTATTTGCAATTTTTTGAATAAGCTAAGGTCAAGGATTCAGTGAAAAATGGAGAAAACAGAAATTCGTGCAATCATTAAGAACCTGCATTCGTATATGCACGTGTGTGTAAAGTAACAGACGCACAATAAATTTTTAATATATCATGTTTTAAAAAAATTCTCCAGAAAAACAGACTTAACAATTAACTTGGGCTCTTTTTTTAGAATTCTAATTGAAATTCTTTATTTATTTGTTGGTAAATACCTACCAATGGGTAGGTATGCTCAATTTATGGAGACTCTTGATAAGTGGGATCACGGGTAATTCTTCTAAAAATTAACTAAAATAAACTAACCATCCGATTAAAAAAAAAATTCGGTACATATGAAGTAAATAAATATTTAATCTAAATTGAAAAGGCTTTTTTTTTCGTTAGTTTTTGTTTCGCGCATTGATCCCCCGTAAAAATTTCTTTGTAATTTTTGGTGGACGAAAAGGAATTTTACATTTTTGGAAAGATAATTCAATGACGAAACATACGTAAAAAAAAGAAGATCGAGACTTTTTTTGTAGTAGGACGTCTTAACATTTGAAAATTAAGTCTCGTAAATAAATAAAAAAAACATATATATATTTTCTAAATCGTTTTCTAAGGAATGTTATATTAAAAGTTCCAGTAGTCTACGTTTTTATTTTTCATTTTTTTAGGGATCTTTTAAAATTTATAAAATGTAAAATAAATACTCTCGTTCATTGGATAGGAAAATCGTATTTATGCAGTTAAAGAAAATATTGTATGTAGCTAAAAATAATGAGATTGTATTTAACGGTCTTTATAAAATAAAATATTGAAAATAATGTTTGAATTAAAACTGATCGTTTTTTTTTTATAGGAGGCTGTAGGGAACATAATATTCTATTCGAGTTTGGACAGCAGCAGCAGACGTTCAAATAAGTTCAAATGCGTGGCTTCGTCGTAGACTAAGAATTTTACTAACTACACAATGGCCAAATTAGTGTTTTTTGTAAATTAGTATTTCATTCTCCTAACTTAGATATATATCTATTTATCATTTTTAATAAAGAATTAAGAATATAATTGTTTCAGACTAAAAATTATTACATGTATGATTCTCCATAGAAAATTACGTTGCTTTAATTTTTCGCGCCAAGATACTAATAACTATGTCAACAAAGCTTAAGAATTGATCGTAAATTTATTTAAAATGCAAAAACGTACGTTATATGTAACAAATTTGTTTTTCTTTTTTTAAACATATAAACTTGGAAGCTGAAATAGATATTTGTTTTTTTTTTGTTTTTTTTTGTTTTTTTTTACACATAAACTTGGAATTGTTCTTTATATCAAACGTAAAAGAAATAGTAAAAAAGATAATTTTCCATTTTTTATTGACGTTTTAGAATATTTTTTCAAAACAATTTACGCACTTTTGAAAAGTCCGTAAATTGAGCATACCTACTATATGTTTATATAAAAAAAGGTTTTAGGTACCACCAAAATAGGTCACGTGATCAGTTTAAGCCATATTTAAGGAAGAAACGTAAATATTTCTGAACTTTTCTTTTAAATATCGCAAAAAAAAGAAATAACGAACATAAAGAGTTGCTACAAAGAAAAACAGTTAATTCAAAGATCAAATTATCCGATTGGGGGGGGGGAATTACTCACCGTTATCTTGAAAAAAAAGTAAAACAGTCCGTTTTTTTTACAACAGAGTAAATTTCTTTATTGATTTTTTTAGCAGAATTCTGTATCCATGGTTCCTTGACTAAAAAGCTCTCGCATCGACACTTATAAAAAATCTTCTGATATAATTATTCAGACTCTTTATACAAAAAAAGTAAAAATCGTTTTTTGTCAGTTCAATTTTTTCATATTTCATAAAATAAAACAGGGTGGGGAGTAGACACCGTAAAAAAAATCCCCTAATATATTTTAGGAAAAAACTATTTTAGACATATTTTCATTCAAAGGTAAGTAATATGGAAATTTTCGAGAAAATCGGATCATTAATTGATTTTTCATAGAATTAAAAAACAAAAAAAACAAAAAAAAACAAAAAACAAACGGTAGTCATAACGTTTTTGGCTACGTTAAATTTAACGGTGCAAAAATGTAAACATTGTTTTTCGTTCATAATTTTCATTATTTCCGTATGCTGAAAATTTTTAAAAAATCATCATGAGTTTTGTTTAATGTTTCTTCTTTCGAATGGATAAAAATTTTTTAAAGATAATATTAACCTTTATATAAGTTTCATTGTGTTGAATATAGGTAGGAAGGTAAATTTCACGGGGAAAATTGGTGGTATCTAAATGATCTCACTGCGAATATTTTTTTCTATCATAAACGTTTTTTTCTCCATCGGATGGGTAAAATAAATCAGCTCGCAAAACTCCTAATTTCTATCGGATGCAATTTTATTAATAAAAATTTAAAGAAAAATAATTAAAAAAACAGGATGTAAATAAAATAAGAACACCATATCCTTTCCCACCCCCGGGGGGGGGGGAGCATTTCTGGCAAGGGAGCAGCAGAGTGTAAAACACGTGAGTCCCCCTCTTTCATTTTCTTCAGCCTCGCACCCGTCTACTGAGGCCCAGTGTGTTGAGTCCCCGCTCTTCACGCTGTGGTCCGCTGGTTCAATCTCTAGTGGCGGAGATTGTGGTATGCACTGCTGGTGAGACCAAAGGAGGTCGAAACAGCTGTCCAGTGCTCCCGATGTCGCAAATGGTGTTTGCCGAGTTGTCTGGTCGTGGTAATATGATTCAATTATCAATTATATATATATATATATATATATATATATATATATATATATATATGAGCAATCTGAGAAATTCATTACACCAAAACCCACTAGGTACATGGTAACCAGTTAGATGTCTGGAGAAGTCAAACTCCGTTATAAAACAACATGCGATCAAAACAAACACCTATATACAATTCGCCTGTATAGGTTATGTTGTATTGATGGAGATAGTGTGCTTTGCATCGCACAAGCAACAGACCACTCCAAACAAATCGTAGTGCAGGTTGATCGGCAACTCAGTGGCTCAAAATATTGCTAATGTGAGTTTTTTCCCCGAAATCCCATAGCGAGGAAGAGATAGCGACTTGGACAGATGGGGGATGTCGCTGGAAGTCTCTAGCTTGGACTTCACACATGGGTGGTGAGTGGTAGGTGGACGCTGTGTATTACAAAATCGGAAATTACTACACTACGAGTCCTCCTCTCATAAAGCAGCTCGATTTAGGGATGGCATTGCTTTCCTCTCATGAGTAACGGTCAATACAAGGTGACCCAAAAATTGCATGTCCGAACATGACCCTACCATAAGATGCATATGGCTGGGCATCCAAATTGTGCACCAGAAATTTCAGAAAATCTAAAGTTAATGAAACAAACATGTTCTTAGCATCTTGGAACGTAAGGACACTTCAAGACAAGAAAACCCCTGAACGCTGATATGCAATTATTGCACGAGTTCTTAAACAAAACAACATTAGTATTGCTGACTTCCAGACAAGGAGAAACTGAAAGAAATGGATGGTGGTTACACCTTCTTTTGGGTGGGTCTCCCTGAAACTGCGAAGAAAGAGTCCGGTGTTGGGTTTACCATCAGAAATGACATTGTTTTACAACTGGAGTCGCTTTCACTTGGTATTTCTAACAGACTGATGTCTTTTCGTTTACCTATCGGAAGGAATAAATATGCGACCTTGCTGAGTTGTTATGTGACTACAAGCAAGATTGAAGAAGATGAAGAAGAGGTGGTGGACATCAAAGGCAAAATCTTGCAGGAGGCTGGTGACAAATATAATTTTAAATCGTTCTATCAAAATCTAAGGTGTGTTTTTGGTCCAATTTTCAATGGTTTATAACCAATCATATCATTGGATAACAATCTGTTGACTAACAAAAGTGATATTGTCAAACGTTGGGGGGAATATTTCTCTACAGTCCTGAATCAGGAAACTTCTTTCTTTCTTTCACAATTCCTCTTTCTTTCTTTCTTTCTTTCTTTCTTTCTTTCTTTCCTTCTTTCTTTCACTCGTTCTATCTTCCTTTTCACTATCTTTCGTTCTTTCTTTCTTTCTTCTTTTTTTTCTTCTTTTCTCTCTACTCCTCGTTCATTCTTGCTTCTCTTTCTTTCTTTCTTTCTTTCTTTCTTTCTTTCTTTCTTTCATTCTTCCTTTCTTTCTTTTTTTTCTTCGTCGTCCCGCTCCTGTGACCCCCACCCCCACCCCTTTACCTAGGTCTTGTTTGTTTTGTCAAAATTAATAGGATTTGTCGTTAAATCCACTCAGGAAAATGAAAACCACTAACTAGTAGATGGGTACGGTGCGATGGTGAACGAGGGAGGGGGAGACTGAGATGATAATGGCGGGGAGTGCCATTCTGGGAAACAAAAACTTTTATTTCAAAATAAATTATTGTTGTTAAAATCCTTGTCACCAATTGTTCTGTTGTTCACAAAATTCAATTGTTTCCTTATTATTTATCTATACATATATAAAGGACAGTTGTGTGCATGTGTATGTCCAGAGGTAACTTCGAAATTCAAACAATTAACTACAAATTAAATATCTATACCCATTAAATATCACCAGGGCTGGGTTTTTGATAAAAAAAAATAATAGAGATTTGATTTATATTCGTGAAGATAATTAAAAAATAAAATTTAAATGGTAACAGCATGGATTTTTTTTTCATTTAATATTTTAGATAGTAGACATTAACATTTCTTTTCAGAGTAGCTGGATCAATGCAAGGTCTATTTTTTTTTACATAGGGATTTAAATGTGGCATCCCACGAGGATTAAACTCACGATTCAGTAATAATGGATCCGCAGGACTAACTTTAAAAAATCCCCCTATACCCAGGCGACGCCGGGTAGGCGCTGCTAGTATATATATAAAATCCAAGTCTGTAGTGTTCCTTGTGGTAGATTAGAGATCTAAATGAAGGAATAAATGTCGAATTCAGAACAAGTGTTGGCCTATACAATCAGCAACGTTTTAATACTAAGTCAAAAATGTCCTTGCAGCTGGTGTGGTTTCTTCCCTTTGTAGACGATGCCGCTCTATTAGCACACAGCCTAGAAAGCATCCAGACCATTATTAACAACTTCACTGAGACATCGAAAGCATTTGGACTATCAGTATAAAGAAACCTGAACTGTTGTACCAGTCCGCAAGCATTCAATCCACGTCTTGTAAACCCATCTGTCTTCATTGATGGAAAAGCATTAACAATTGTTGACACATTTAAATATTTTGGATCAACAGTCGCTTCTGGTGGAAAAATGGTTAAAAAAGATCCATTACATAATAGCTAAAGCAATCACCTTTCTTTCACACAAGAACAATTTTAATCAGATCCATTGATAAACAACTGCCCAATTCCCAAGTTGATTAAAAATCCTTGTAATATGATCCCCACCCCCCAAGAAAAAAACATTATATAAACAAGACTCAAACATATATTCATCAGTTTCTCAACTCTCACAAAACTTTAGCATCATGCTTCGTATAATTCTCTGCTCACTTCTTTTCCTCCAAGGTAAGATTTTTTAAAAATTGTTTTATTTTTTTTTAAATTTTTTTTTTTTATTTCGTAATAGCAAATGACTGAAATACTTGCGTTATTTACTGAACATTTTTTTTACAATTCTACTATTTTGCTATAATTCACTAAATGATTTTATTTATTTTTTGTCCGTAAAATTATTTTTCTTATCCATTGTCAATCTTAATATCATATTATAATTTTTGCCAAACAGGGTACAATATAGAAAAGACCAGTGGGTCGTTTGTTGATGTTTGTCTGTATAATTATCTATAATAAATAATGTCTGTTTCAATTTTTATGATTATTATTCTCATAACACCAGAGTGGTGTTAAGGAGTGCTGGCGATATATCATTAGATAGTTGAAAAAAAAAACAATTGAGTCTAGAGTTGACCGGATGTTCAGCACTTGGGGTACGGCTGTCACGGTAGTTTTCATCTGATTCATGGATAAAAGTCGTTGATAGTATGGATACACATAACTTTTTTACAAATGTTTTCAATATAAATAAATTTACTTCTTTTANGTTAACAGTACTAGGCTAATGACATCGTTGTAAGTGAGTTCGAACTCCAGTCTCGCTATTACGTTCACTTTTGGACTAATACCCTTGGAAATAGTTACGAACCCCCTTATCCTCCCAACTATTGGCCAAATAGTACCGCTATTCCAACCCCTCCGCACGAGCACTTAATAAAACAAAGATAATTTTGTATACCCTGTACATTGACTCACTCATTTATTTATTGGATCCTTTCCGCCCACTAAGGACGATGGCGTAGTGTCCATAGAAAAATTATTTGCATCTGCGCAAGTGACTCTGCAGGCCAATTCTTGAGTAACAATCTTTGGTTCACTGAATGCACACAAACTGTGATGCTTTCTGGCTACTGGCTTTTCTCTCTCTCTCTCTCTCTCTCTCTCTCTCTCTCTCTCTCTCTCTCTCTCTCTCTCTCTGGCTTCTTGCTGTCGAGGCTACTCTCCTCTCTGCCTCACTCCTCCCGTGCCTTGCTTAACGTTTAGGCACCAGGCCGCTCTATTTTTGAATCTACCCCCTAGGTGTTTGTGACACACTCTGCCTCCAGTGAAAAACCACCAGCTCAAGCTGCTGTGAAAAAACTCTCAACGAAACGGTCAATTACATGATAAGCGAATGCGAAAACAAGCACAAAAAGTGCACAAGACTCGCGCACGACTGGGTGGGAAAGGTGATTCACTGGGATTGTGCAAAAAATTCAATTTTCACCCTTCAACTACAAGTATATACACAACACGAATCTGTCCTGGAGAATGAGACGCACAAAATTCACTGGATCTTTGAGGTACAGACGGATCACCTAATCCCAGCTAGGAGACCAGACCTGGTGTTGATCAACAAGAAGAAGGGAACTTGTCATCTCGTGGATTTTGCCGTCCGGCCGATACCGACTGACAGTGAAGACAGCGAAAAAGATAGACAAATACTTGGACCTTGCCAGAGAACTAAGAAAAACTGTGGAACATGAAGGTGAAGACCGTGCAATTGTAATTGGTAACTCTAGGAACGTTCCCCGAAGCTCTGGAAAAAATTTGGGTGAACTGGAAATCAGAGGAAGAATCGAGCCAATCAAGACTACAGCATTGTTGAATCGGCTTTAATACTCAGAGAGAGAGTCCTGGAGACCCGAGAGACTTGCTGTCACTCAGCCTCTAGTGAACCACCGGCTAGGGGGTGTGTGAAACACTCTAATGGAATAATAATAATAATAAATAATAATAATAATCTTATCCCAGCAAGAAGACCAGACCTAATGTTGATTAACAAAAAAGAAAGAACTTTGTCAACTGGTGGTTTTTGCAGTGCCAGCAGATCATAGGGTGAAGTTAAAGGAAAATGAAAAAATTGACAAATATCTGGACCTTGCCAAAGAACTGAAAAAGTTATGGAATATGAAAGTGAAAGTTATACCAATTGTAGTTGGTGCACTTGGAACAGTCCCAAAAGGATTAGAAAAGGGCTTGGAAAGGTTGGATATCAGAGGAAGGATTGAAACCATTCAGAACACTGCACTGCTGTAATCTGCCAGAATACTCAGAAGAGTCTGGAGACCTGACGAGACTTGCGTCACTCAGACTCAGTGAAGACCATCAGCTAATGCTGATGTGAAAACTCAAAAGGAGTAAATAATAATAATAATAATAATAATAATAATATAATAATAATAAAATAATAATAATAAAAACTGGAATATGTGGGTGAGAGTGATACTAATTGTAATTTAAAGTTTAGAAAACGGACTTGAGGAAGTGAATATCCAAGGAAGAATTGAGCGTTAACCGAACTACAAATTGTTTCCGATAATTTTGCCCCATCTATACATGTATAAAGGTCAGTTGAGTGTATATGTATGTCCGGAGGAAACTTCGAAAATAAAACAATTAACGACAAAGTAAATATATATACACATTGAATATCACCAGGGCTTGGTTTTTGATCAAAAATGATAGAGATTTGATTTATATTCGTGAAGATAATTAAAAAATAAAATTTAAATGATAACAGCATGGAATTTTTTATTTCATTTGATATTTTAGATAGTAGACATTAACATTTCTTTTTAGAGTAGCTGGATCAATGCAAGGTCTATTTTTTTACATAGGGATTTAAATGGGACTCATAAGGTCATTAATCATTTAACAACAGCAACTTTGAGCCCCTTTTTGATCTCCATGTTTCTAACACACGTGGGCATGCCTACAAAGTCAGGAAACAGCATTGCTCACATGACTTTCGAAAACATTTTTTCATGCTCAGAATTGCCGAGGCATGGAATAAGCTGCCCGCGTCCGTTGTGGGCTGCCGAAACACTGCATCTTTCAAAGTCTCCATGCTTCCTGTAGTCCGCCAACACTGTGCCTGATGCCCCACTCTACACACATATGCACACACGTGCACACATACATGCATATTATTACTGTAAACTGTTAATCTTCCTGGCACTAATACATTATTCTGTGTACTAGACATGAGACTTTGATGAGTTGTGGTGCACCTAAGCACTGTACACAATAAATTTCATTATTATATCATTATTATCCCACGAGGATTCAACTCACGATTCAGTAATAATGGATCTGTGGGACTAACTTAAAAAAAAACCCTCTACCCAGGCGACGCCAGGTAGCCACTGTTAGTCCTGTAT
>CM042163.1:69363187-69380687 GCA_023376005.1 Doryteuthis pealeii
TCGGTCGATTTTTTGCTTTGTGCTGAGATCTATAATTTGAGGTACGAGCGAACTTATTAAAAAAAATACTAACAAAAAATTAACGTCTTTTTTTGGGGGGAGGGGCGGATTAATGTTTCAGGGCGCCTAGTCCCGTGGGTGAGGACAGAAGTTTTTTTTACTCCACATTACTTAAAATGTTTGGGTCTACTGTGTGAGAAAGTGCCTTTAGAAAATGATTTAATACGGTGTTGCCTTGACTTACGAATGTCCCAACTGATGAGTTTTCCGAGTTACGAGCCGTTACTCGGTCGATTTTTAAGCGTTAAATGCTAAGGCATCGACTAAATGCTAATAACCGTAATTTGTTTTGCTTCAGACGAAAGATTATTACAATTATAACTCTCATAGAAAATTACGTGGCAAAAAATCTTTCGCACTAAAATACTTTAACTATCTCTCAATAATGAGATTTGCTTCTGGTTTTTGTCTGTAGCAAAAACTACGTCACTGCTTACGTCACATTACCCAAAATCGGCATAACATAGAATAAATACACTCAAAATTTGAACATGCAACATTTAGACAGTCGTCATTGTTTTTTAAAACAAGATTTAATAAATACATGACTGGTATTATATATCTATATATAGTTTGTTTTATTTTAATACATATTTAAAGTTTACATTTCAAATTGTTTTATTTTTTAATCCTTTAATGAATTTGATGATTTTACTTACTTAGGGTACAAACTCGCTGACATTGAATTTTTTACTTCCACCCCTCAGGCAATATGTTTCAAAAATCTATTTTTACATCGCCCGGGGGCGTTTTTATTTTGTACTAGTATAACGTAATTTTTCTTCTTTTTTTTTTCTAAATAAATTTTTGATCTTTGGTGAATTAGTTAAATTATTTTGGCGCGAAAAACTATAGCAACGTAATTTTCTATGGAGAGTTATAATTGTAATTATAATAGCCTGAAGCAAAAATCAATTGATGTTATTACAATAATAATGAAATTTATTGTGTACAGTGCTCATGTGCACCACAACTCATCAAAGTCTCATGTCTAGTACATAAAATAATGTATTAGTGTCAGAACATGAACAGCGTACAGTAATAATATGCATGTATGTGTACGCGTGTGTGCATATGTGTGTGGAGTGGGGTATCAGGTATAGTGTTGGCGGACTACAGGAAGCATGGAGGCTTTGAAAGATGCAGTGTTTCGGCAGCCCACAACGGACACAGGCAGTTTATTCCATGCCTCGGCAACTCTGAGCGTGAAAAAAATATTTCCGAAAGTCATGTAAGCTATGCTGTTTTCTGACTTTGTGGGCATGCCCACGTGTTGTTAAGATGATTAATGACCTTATGAGCGTTTACTAGGTCAGTAAGGTCATTAATCATCTTAACACAGCAACCTTGAGCACCTTTTTGATCTCCACGTTTTAAAAAACACGTCTTCGACTGAAAAATCCGTGTTTTTACCAAACAAATTCACCACCTCCTCCCTTTGAAAAAAATTTACCAAAAATCAGGGAATTATCCGATTTTAATGTTGATTTAGCAATGAATGGATTTTATAATTCATCAGTTATTTTATTTCAAAACTTTCTGATTTTTGAGGTCACTTAACTTTGATTTGGGGTGCGCAAAATATCGGTGGGTTATATGTGATTGATACTTTTTTCTGCATAAATAAAAAGACAAAAATCGAAGGTGTGAATAGAAGAAAAAATTGTTTTAATGAATCTGCTCTGGTAGTAAATAAGTACCGAAAATCGGAAAATAAAATGAAAATAAAAACTTTTCTGGAGATTTGTTTTCACTTATTTCGATAATTATTTAATTGGCTATTATTCTATAAAAGAAAAAATATACATCAATATTTGTTCCATTTAAAGGGGGGGGCGCTAAATTTCCAATACAGTTTTCGACAAAAAAAAAACAAGATATGGGTGATTGATTGTGATTTAAAAAAATACTTTTTTTAGAATCTAATAATATGACATTTTAAATTTAAAATCATGCTGCTTATATTTTAAATACATTTTATATATCATTTTATCATAGCAGAAATACCTAATTAATTTTGAAATAAAATAACTGATGCATTATAAGATTCATTATTGATATATCAATACTGAAAATTTCATTAAAATTGGATAATTCCCTGATTTTTGGTATTTTTTTTTTCAATCAAGAATGTTACATTTATTTTGTAAACACGGATTTTACGCCATCTTTAAACAGCGTTTCCGGCCATACGCGATCGAAATTGACCGAAAAAATCGTTTTAAATGTATTAAAAATAAATTACATGTGTGATATTATTTTGCTTTTTTTTTTACAGATGCTCATTATGTTACTACTTTCGACTTAGACAAAAATTTGACCTTAAATAATCGATTTAATTAATTCTAATTTGTGTTTAAAATAAAAAGCAGCCAAATTTTTGGGTATCCCTATATGACATAAAATAACCTAACAAGGGTTGACATGCCGTAAAATTCAGCCAAAAAACTAGCCCTATTATATTAGATGGTTATTTTCATAAAGTAGTATTGATATAAAATATATGACCACCTCCTTACTCTAACACATGTCAATTTTCATAAAGTAAATATATTAAACCTGCCATTCTGGGGCCCATGGACAGGCTCCCTACCACCGGTTGGGGTGGCGTGGAAAAGCACGCACCAGCCCAGATTATAATTATCACTGAATAGCGAGTTCGATCCTGGTTGGATGCTACCTACTTGTGATCTTGTGTAAAAATCGTACGCATGGTTAACGGGTTGAGTATATAATTTTTTTAAATTTAAAAAAAACTTTTTTTTTAAATAATCATAGGCTGACTTCTGATTTAGTTCGGAAAATTAAAACGGAAAGTTTTTTGGTGATCCCCCATGACGGTTTAACTACAGTCTATGAATTAACATTTTGCGAATTGGGTTACGGTGTTAGGGGATTAAGGTTGTTTTTAATTACGTATTGCTTTAAAAAAAAAAAAAAACAACAAAAAACCCAAATTACTATACAATACATTTAATGTTGAAAAATATTTTTTTAAACTAAGTTTAATTGAAATTATACATTGCAATACTAACACAAACAACTGTCCAATAATAGATTCAGTAATTAATTTCAATGGTTAATTAAATGTATAGTAATTTGTTTTGTTTTTTGTTGTTTATTTTTTTAAGCAATACGTAATTAAAAACAACCTTAATCCCCTAAAACCGTAACCCAATTCGCAAAATGTTAATTCATAGACTGTAGTTAAACTGTCATGGGGGATCGCCAAAAAACTTTCCGTTTTAATTTTCCGACCTAAATCAGAAGTCAGCCTAATTATATAATGTGTGCGCGTTTAAACGCGCACGTTTGTATGTGTGTGCGCGCGCACGTGCGTGTGTGCGTGCGTGCGTGCGTGCGTGCATGAACGTCATTGAAGATATGAAAACGAGTCACGTATCAGCCGCTTATCATTATTGTACCATAGTTACCACCAATTTTTCCCTCTGAAATTTACCCACATATTTAACACATTGTTACACTTGCATAAATTATCTTTAAAAAATTGTGTCCATTCGAAAGAAAAAAACATTACAAAAACTCCTGGTGATTTAAAAAGAATTTTTCAGCTTAAAATAATTAAAATTATGATTGAAAAACAATGTTTTCATTTTAGCACCGTTAAATCAACTGAAATTCAACGTAGCCAAAAACAAGTTACGGCAAGAGGATTTTTAAAAATTCTATGAAAAATCAATTAATGGTCCGATTTACACGAAAATTTCCATAATTACTTACATTTTAATGAAAATAGGTCTGAAATAGTTTTTTTTCCTCAAATATATTGTGGGAATATGTTTTTTTTTTTACGAGGTCTACCCCACCCTTTTTTTAAATGAAATATGAACAAATGAACCTGCAAAAAACGATTTTTACTTTTATTCTATAAAGATAAGAGTCTGAATAATTATATCAGAAGATTTTTATAAGTCTCAACTTGAGAACATTTTAGTAAAGGAATCATGAATACAGAATTCCGCTAAAAAATGTCAATGAAGAAACTGACCGTGTTGTAAATAAACGGATTGTTTTACTTATTTTTCGCGATAACGATGAGTAATTTTCCCTAATCGGATAATTTAAATTAACAGTTTTTATTTGTAACAACTCTTTATGTTCGTTATTTTTTTGCGAGATTTTAAAAAAATAAAGTTAAAAATATTTACGTTTCTTCCTTCAATAGGGCCTAAACTGAGCACGTGACCTATTTTGGTGGTACCTACTGTACCAACAATAGTGATACGCGTACCCCACGAGTAGCCCTCACTGCGTGTTTGTTGCGTCTCTTATTTTGTTTAATATTTTTATATTAGTGTCTTTTTGTTTTTTTTGTTTTTTGTTTTGTTTGTGTGTGTGTTGTTTTTTGTGTTTTTTTTTTGTTTTTTTTTTTGTGTGGCTTTTTTGTTTTTTGTACGGCTGCTACGCTTTTCTGTGGTAGCAGTCGTCGCTATTTGAGAGGAGCTGATTCGAAAGAAATATGGGTAGGGCTGAGGAAATGTCTCTCCCGGAGGTGAACCGGAGGTAAAGCAGAAGGTAGAGGTTAAAGTGAATGAAGTAAGGGACCTAGAAAAACATACTTTCGCTTCTCCCACACACACCCTAACCTTGATATACTGAACGTAAGAATGGAAGGTGTTTAATGTTTGAATGGGAACCAAAAAGGGACACAACCTTCATCTGTCATTCATTCATTCATTCATTAATATTCCCGCCTTCTTAACAAGTCTGAAGCCTAAAAATGAAGGCCTTTCGCTAAAGTGGCAAAGAAGGGGTGTCTGATAGTGGTGGTCTGGCCAATATATATATATATATATATATATATATATATATATATATATATATATATCACAATTTACTACCAAGTTTTCATTATAGTAGCATAGTAGTTAAGTAGTTAATCCAAAAGGGCTCAATATATTTCATAAAATATAGAGCATTTATAGTTTTAGAAAATAGTTTTTCTCTCTACCACAGTTTCGGTGTTCAATAGGTACTACCAAAATACGTCACGTGATCAGTTTAGGCAATATTGATTGAAGAAATGTATATATTTTGAACTTTTTAAAAAAGATCTCGCAAAAAGTTGTTACAAAAAAAAACAGTTAATTCAAGATCAAATTATCCCAATGAGGAACAATTATCTTGAAAAATAAGTAAAACTGTGTTTTTTTTGTTTTTTTTTTTTTTTTTTGTTTTTTTGGTCATTTTTTTCCAACAGGGTCAGTTTCTTTATTGATATTTTTTATAAGAATTCTGTATTCATCGTTTTTTTACTAAAAAAAAAAAAAAGTCCGTTATAGAAACTTATAAAAATCTTCTGTTATAATTATTCAGACTCTTATCTTTATAGAAAAAAAAGGAAAAATCGTTTTTTGTGGTTTCATATTTCATAAAATAAAATATTTCCCCTAATATATTTTAAGAAAATCCTATTTCAAACATGATTTAATCTGAGGGTAAGTAATTATGGAAATTTTCGTGGAAATCGGAACATTAATGTAAACATTGTTTTTCGTTCATAATTTTCATTATTTCCGTAAGCTGAAAAAAAAATTTTTTTAATCATCAAGTATTGTTTCTTCTTTTCAATAGACAAAAAACTTTCAAGATAGTATTAACCTTTATGCAAGTTTCATTGTGTTAAGTATGGGGGGGGGTACATTTCACATGGCAAATTGGTGGTACCTAGTGTTCAAGGTACACCTTCCTCAAGAGAACTAAAAATTATAGGTAGCTAATTTTATATATAATATATATATATATATATATATATATATATATATACTTGTTTGGTCTAGAATTCTCTCTCTCTCTCTCTCTCTCTCTCTCTCTCTCTCTCTCTCTCTCTCTCTCTCTCTCTCTCTCTCTTTTAATTAGTATTAACTTTAGTTTTTAAATCTAGACTGTTTCCCTTTGAAATTAAAAATTATTTTTCCGTACGCTTATCCGGCAAAAGTAATTTGTAATTCTATCTGTCATTTATCTTCAACTCCCATCCCTTTTTTTTCTTTTATTCATTTTGTTTATATCTTATTTATGTATACTACTGGGGTTGAAGTCTTCTGATAAATCTATTAAATTATTATTGTATTTTTTTTGTAATAATTGATGCATATTATATCTCATATTATATCTATATTAATCTTAATAATACATTAATGAATTATGTATTTCATCGAAGCATTTCCCCAGAAATTCATGTTTTTTATTCAGTAGGTTTTTCTTATCTGGGAATCTAATTATCGCTAACTTTTCTTGTAAACACAAGAAACATAGATCAGTCAAAATTCGGCTGATACTGGATGTATCTAATACTTCCCATTTAATAATTGGTGTTATATTTTGACTTTTTAGTTTCAAATATAGCTTGCTAAGGTTGTTACATTTTTAGTTTAATATTTGAAAATGAATGTTTAAATTCCTACCATAAAATAAACTGAACCCTCATTTTATGTCCATGTTTTTGCAATAAATGTTTTATTTTTCTTGCACCCGTTATTTTACAATACTAAATATATTTTTTTATTTATTTTAATATTCACTTCAATGTGTATATTCTAAGTTTTTATTTTGTGAGAATGTTTAGTTTTAAAGTGGGGGCTCGTTTTACAATTTAGGCCTAAATTGGATCCTCCTTTTTTGACCGTAATTTTGTTTTTTCGTCGACGATGATTAAAATCTGACGTTTTTATTTTAGAGTACCAAAGCAAAAAAAAAAAAATGAAAAAAGAAATAAATGACAACAAAAGGTAAGAAAATAAAACATTTATTACAAAATCACGGACATAAAATGAGGGTTCAGTTTATTTCATGGTAGGAATTTACGAGGAACAAGTTAAGGATTATTTAGGTTGAATGGTGGGTTATACCATAAAATCCTTCTATTTCTATGTTTTTTTTTTGGGGGAGGTTGGGGGGGTTGGGGGGGGGGGTCCTATTAAGTTTATCATTCTTTTGCTCTTTGTTAAATTTAATTTTATTCCTAGTATATCCGCTATTATATAGTGCTTTATTATAAATATCGCTAATACTAGTTAGAAGAATTTTTACTAATTCTGTATTCTACTAAATCTGGGATTTTATTAATTATCGAGGGTGGGTGGTTAGACCCGGGGTCAACATATATGGGTCTGCATTTGGTTTCATACAAGGTTAAAAAAAATTTGAGCCTTATATGAAACCAAATGCAAACAGCTTTGTGCAGGATTTGAACTTGGATTCTATTTTCTACGACGATAACCATTACACATGCGTGCCTCCTGTGTATTTGTTACGCTTCTTCTTTTTTTCTTTCTTTTTAAAAAAATCTTTATTGTGTTATTATCGAAAATTTTCGAAGGTGATTTGAGATAAGTCTTGCCATTCTCGCTTAAAAAGGTAAAGTCGTCGGGGTGGCCTAAAGTCGGTATCAGCCAATCAGCGAGGGAGTCTATCCCCTTTTCACTAGCGCTAGACCAAGGAGATTGTTTTGCGTCTGAGGGGAGCGCCACACCTACCACCAGCTACTTACTTTACCATACAGATCCCTGTGATACTCATACGCTGACTTGACGAGGGCCGGTACCGAACTAGGAACCTTGTGGTTTCTAGCCGAACGCTCTACCGACTGAGCTAAAATAATTGGTTAAGTATTATCTTAAACGGAGGTGTTGGTAAATTTAATACATAAAAAAGAAAAGATATAAAAATTTTATATCATAAAATCTTTTGTGACATTTAAGTTTTGTCTTAAATGTATTGAAATGTATTTATATATTATTTTATCAAATAAAAATAAATAATAAATAATTACATAAAAAGTAAATAATAAAATCTAAAAATCTAAAAAATAAATGAATAAATAAAATGTAAAAATATTTTTTTAAATAAATAAATAATAAAAATAAAACAATAAACAAATTATTTTATTGAAATGTATCTTATTATAATGGAGATTGTAGATTTGTCTGTCTGTAACCGAAACTATATTACTATACAAGTCACAATTCCCTGTGTTATTTACATCATATTCTCTATGATTTTATTTTTAATTTAAACTTCAATTATTAATAAAATTGTTTTACATCATTAAGACTGTTAACCATATCTACATACGAATAACATGCAATTGTATTTATATATACAACAAAATAGCGGATTACAGTGTGAATGGAAAGGCTAATTTGCATATTGATCTTAAAAATTTAATTTTAATAAATATATGCTTAGTATCATTGATTTCTAATTGTTTGGTTTTATCTTATTGAATATGAGCAACATTCTCGGGGATGAATCTTAAAAGAAATCCATTAACAAGAAAAAATAATTGTTATTTTATTCTTTATTTCCTATTTTAACTAAATAGTTAAATTAGGAAAATTTACCAATGAAAGACGGGAGTAATGGAAAATGATGGAAGAGTTAGTTTTAAAGTTGTTCTATTTTTCAATCATACCCCCTCTGTTCCAAATCTTTTTATCTGCATTCTTATTCAGTTTCATTAACCTTTCTAATTTAATATAATATTTTATTATACTAAAACTTAAATACTTGCACCCGGAGGGTGCATATATTTGCTAGTTTATGTATGGAATCTTTTTTAAATCTGTTCATTATATAGTATCTGTTCAATATCGGCTATAATATGATATAATTGTATCAATGTCTGTTCAATTATATATATTTTATATCATAAAATATTTTGTAACATTTAAGTTTTATCTTAAATGTATTGAAATGTATTTATCTATTAATTTATTAAATAAAAAATAAATAATAAAAATAGATAAAAAATAAATAATAAAATGTAAGAAATAAAAAATAGATTAATAATAAAATGTTAAAAAAAATTGATAAATAAATGAAATTTAAAACAAATAAATAAATAATAAAAATAAAATAATAAACAAATTATTTTATTGAAATGTATTTATGCATTATTTTATTAAATAAAAATAAATAATAAAATGTAAAAATATAAAATAAATAAATAAAATGTAAAAATAAAAAAATAAATAAATAAAAGATAGATAATAAAAATAAAATAATAAACAAATTATTTTATTGAAATGTATTTATGTATTGAAATCTTTTTTTAATTTTTATATCTGTTCATTATATAGTATATGTTCAATATCGGTTATAATATGATATATCTGTATCAATATATGTATAAATATATGTTCAATTATGTAATATTTCATATCATAAAATCTTTTGGTAAACTTGCAAATCGTCGTCAAAATTAAAACGGAAACTTTTTTGGTGGTGATCCATGACAGTTTAAATACAGTGTATGAATGCACTGCGTTACAGTTTAGGGGTTTGGGGATTAAGGTTGTTTTTAATTACGTATTGCTTAAAAACAACAACAACAACAACAACAAAACAAATTACTATACATTTAATGTTGAAGAATATTTTTTTAAACCAAGTTTAATTGAAATTATACCTTGCAATACTAACACAAAATACTGAACTAATACTACCGGATTCAATAATTAATTTCAATGGTTAATTAATTGTATAGTGATTTTTTTGGGGGGTTGAATGGTTTAAAAACTACCTACCTAAGTTTCTCGCTGTAACGCAGATTTTCAGGGTCCCTGAAGATTCACACTACTGCGAGAAACTTAAGTAGGTAGTTTTTAAACCATTCGATTTTAATCGTCTATTTAGCTCTTTATATTGAGCACTTTTTAATCAGTTTTATTGAAAAAATCCCGAATTAAATAAGATTGTATATTTATTTGCTTTGTGGAATTAGTGGTAACTGCGATATATATATATATATATATATCCACAGACAGCATGTTTCAACGTATCACGTCCCTTCAGTATGGCTAGATATTTGCAGACTACCTCCTGTCGGGACGGAAACCCAATAGATTTATCATGTCAGGTTCTTAATCAATAGGCCATCGGCACCTACAGACTGGGGCGGGGGGATTTTAACTGATAAATACATACATCTGTATATATATATGTAAAGGCCGCCAGAGAGTTTTCCATCCGTTTTATAGGAGAGCGTATATATATATATATATATATATATATATATATATATATATATATATATATATATATATATATCGTCTGATGAGGCTAGGCTCTTAAGAATTTTTAAAATTCTTTTAAAATTAAAAAAAATCTTTTTAGTTTCTTGTCGAAATAAATTATTACGGGATGACGGTTTGTTGAGTTTTTCTTTCTTTGAAAGTTAAATATTGCTCTGTATATAATCTAATTTATTGATTATTATACATTGAGCTCTCTTCAGGGATTTTTAAAAATCCTTGTATGAATATATGTTTGTACCTACAAGAGCATACAGTATGGTTATACAGTGAGATTTTGAAGATCGCAAATAGAATCATCCCTTACTTACCAGTCATTTGGATTACCTTACACACACACACACACATATATATATATATATATATATATATATATATATATATATATATGTGTGTGTGTGTGTGTGTGTGTGTGTGTGTGTGTGTAGAAAAACGTTTTTCTCTCTAACATGGTTTCGGTGTCCAAGGTACACCTTCCCCAGGAGAACGAAAAAAATTATAGGCAGTTACATTTCATATATACTTGTCTGGTTTGGAATTATTTTTATTTCTCTTTCTGTCTTTTAATTAATTTGTATGGATTTTAGTTTCTAAATCTAGACTATTTTCCTTTGAAATTAAAGATTAGTTTTCCATAAACTAATCTGTCTCCTTTATTCAGGCAAAAGTAATTTGTAATTCTATCTGTCATCTATCTTCAACTCCCACCTCTTTTTTCATTTATTCATTCTGTTTATATCTTATTTGTGAATACTTCTATTTTGATCTTACATAATTGATTTATGTTTTAATCACAAACACAATCAATGACTTTCCCTTCTTTTACGATTCAAATACTCATTTTCAAATATCTTCCCATTTATAAAGAAAATATTTTTTATTTTTGCTCAAAAAGCAAGTTCTGGTGATAGTAAATGTGTATATATATTTACTTTGTCGTTAATTGTTTTATTTTAGTATTTTCCTCCCGTATACATACATACACACAACTGCCATTTATATATGTACTAGAAACGGCTACCACGGTAGAAGGAATGACATAACACATTATAATATAGTAAGAAATTTTAATTCAATAATTTACGATTTATTTATAAAAACAAGATATAAATGAGGCGATTAGTTGAATTAATATCATATTTCAAAGCGACATTTTAAAATATCTTCACAAATATAAATAAAATCTTCATTATTTTTGCACAAAAACAAGCTCTGGTAATAGTAAATGTGTATATATGTTTATTTTGTTGTTAATAGTTTTATTTTCGTAGTTTCCTTCGGACATACATACATACACACATGCATATACACCAACTGCCCTTTATATACAAAGTGTGTCAAAAAAAGTATCGAGATTTGATGGACTTTTTGACACACCTTGTTTTCTGAAAGAAAAAAAAGTTCCATTCAATCTTCATTTCTATCTTGGTAAATACAGCTTTAAACTTGGTCCGTTTTTTGACACTCATTGTATTCTGCAGAAATTAATGAATGGAACGTTATTTATTTTTACTTTTTTCAGTATACAAGGTATCACACATACCCTGCTATACAATATGAAAAATATGGGTTAACCTCCTCTAACAGAACCGGGAAAAGGGTAAAACCCGGAAGTATAAAAACCGGCAAGCAAGAAACCCTTAGAAATCTTCAGAACAGTAAAGGTAGTTGAAGAAACTAGACGCCCGAAATCCATATCAGCAGCGCCGAACAACGAATGACAACTACTATGACCGGCACAGAACTTGCAAGAATTCTACACAAAAATAAGTTCATGAATTGTTACTTATATATACTAGCAAATATATGCACCTCCGGGTGCAAGTATTTAAGTTTTAATGTAATAAAATATCGTTTAAATTAGAAAAATGAAACTGAATAAAAAATGCAGATAACAGATTTGGAACAGAGGAGTATATTGAAAAATAGAAAATGAAACTACTCTTCCACCATTTCATTGCTGAATTCCTAATTAACTATTTAGTTAAAATAGGAAATAAAGAATAATATTACAGTTATTTTTTTTGTTAAGGGATTTCTTTTAAGATTTATTGAAGAGATTTTTGCTATATTCATTAAAATAAAACAAACATTAGAAATCAATAATATTAAGCACATATTTATTGAAATCAATATGCAAATTAGCCTTCCCATTCACACGTAAACTGCTGTTTTGTTGTATATATAAATACAACTGCATGTTATTTGTATGTAGATATGGACAACACTTAAAAGGTAAAGCAATTTTATTAATAATTGAGGTTTAAATAAAAATAAAATCTGGAGAATGTGATGTAAATAACGAAGGGAATTGTGACTTGAGTAGTAATATAGTTTCGGTTACAGACCGAAAAACACACAATCTCCATTATAATAAGATATATAATATATATATATATATATATATATATATATATATATATATATATATGTGTGTGTGAGGAGGTTAATCCGACAGTATGTGGAGAAAAGTAGACAAACACGGGATGTTATGGAAACTGGATGTTTATTGTCAACGATGCAACGTTTCGGTCTCTTAATTAGACCATCTCAGGACTTGGATATAGTACTCGCTTCGATTATGGACATTCTCAAAATGCTGAAACAGAAGGTTGTCAGTAGGGAGAGGGGTGGTTGGGGGTGGTTAGTGGATTTTCTTTCACGAGATGGGAAGTGTCAGAATGGTGGATGGTCTAGAAAGTTGGATTGTTGAGGATTGTGAAAAGAAAATCCACTAACCACCCCCAACCACCCCTCTCCCTACTGGCGACCTTCTGTTTCAGCATTTTGAGAATGTCCATAATCGAAGCGAGTACTATATCCAAGCCCTGAAGATGGTCTAATTAAGAGACCGAAACGTTGCATCGTTGACAATAAACATCCAGTTTCCATAACATCCCGTATTTGTCTACTTTTCTCCATATATATATATATGAGAATTGAGACCGCTAAAAGCAGTAAGTTTTAGCAACCTTTTGCACCAATAAACCCTTTTAAGATATACAAACTTTGTCCTGTCTTTTCCGCAATTTTCCCACAACATAAAAGAAAAAATTAAAAACAGACTATATTCTATTTGACTTCGATAGTCGCATCGTCATTCAATCTATCCAGGTTACACTTGTATCCACTGTATTGGAGCAACGAGCGATAGTTTATAACCGACAACCAACAAAGACTACCTTTAGCAAGTCGAAACTATCACACATACCCTCGTTTTACTTCCAAAGAAAATCTTAAAAACGTATTACATTCTATTTGACTTCGATTGTCGCATATTTATTCAATACATAGCCAGACGATAATAATGAACGCTACAAACATTCAGTTTTACGTGAGCAGCGGATTATGAAGGGAACGGCTCTGATTATTGGCGCTTCTCGGCAGACACGAGTAATTTGATTCTGAGTTTTGATAGAAACATTTATTGTATCCTGTAGTTCCAAAAGAATAGTAACAGCTGCTCGCATTTAAGACACAAACAGTTTTTTTTTTAATACCAGGTGCATTCAAAAAGTATCAAAATTGAAGCTGTATTTACCAAGACAGAAATGAACAATGAATGGAAGTGCGTGGTGTAATGGTTAGAGTCGTAGGAAATAGACTCATCAACCCGAGTTCAAATCCTGGACGAAGCTATAATTCACATAGCGCTAATACCCTTGGAAAAAGCATGAATCCAACTGCTCTCCCTCCAGCTATGGGTAAATAGTAGGGTAGACTGGACTCTTTAACCTTGGCTAGGCAACCAGTCTAGGAGAAGGAAAACTCTGAATTCAAACCTGTTAAATCCGCTTGTGGTGATCACTACTGGAATAGGCTCGGTCCTAATTAGTGATATATTAAAAAATAAATAAATAAAGTTTTTTTTTTAAATAATTTTTTTCAAAATATGAGGTGTGTTCAGAATGTTCCGAGACTGAAGCTGTATTTACCAAGACAGAAATGAACAATGAATGAAACGTTAATTTTCTTCAAAATATGAGTTGAGTTCAAAAAGTATTGAGACTGAAGCTGTATTTACCAAGACAGAAATGAACAAAGAATGACACACTCATTTTCTTCAAAATATGAGACGCGTTTAAAAAATAACGACATTAAAGCAGTATTTAACAAAATATGTGGGAATCAAAATTAAATTTAAATTTTTAAAACATAGAAAATAACAATTTCTCATGAGTTTTCAGACCGGAAGACTACTCCGAGCATGTGTAGGAAAAAGGATGTGTGAAGATCTCATTTTTGAAGATCTCATTTTTAGACCAACATTTGTCATCGGGTTGATGAGTAATTGTTTCGTGTTGGAATATTTTGATATATAAGGTGTACTACAATACACCACTTAAATTGATAGACTATGCGAGGTCACGTGGTTTAAACCTAAGCCAACCAACAGCCCTAATGTGTGACTGGTTGACTACTTAATCACTGATACTGAGAGACGTCCATTTGCAATTATTGACGAAAGACTTGCAATACTGAGAAGCGCCAAGGAACAAGCAAAGGATTCTTTATCAATGATTTCCGCTGGATAAGCGCTCTTGCTTGGAGCCTAAAGGATGGACCATAAAATCGTAACCTTTTGTAAGATTGTAATTCAGACGTAATGGTATGAACACGTAACTTAAAAAAAAAAAATTCCATAAATTACTAATTTTGTGACAACTATAGGATAAACTTCTATAATTTATTAAACAATGAAAAGGAAAACAAAAACGTAAAAGTGGCGCCAGCCATAACTCCTATCCAAATTCAAAAACTTCTACAATTTTGCACAAATAAGATTTTTTTTTAATAATTAAGCAATCTCTCGAATTTGATTGGATAAGGCAATTCATAAGTGGTGCGTAGATATACGTCGCACATGGAATTTCCAGGAGGGTCGTTACTGCCAAAAAGAAAAACACAAAATCCGAGCCGGTAGACACGTATATAAACGGGGATACAACTCATGAAGTCAGTCTGTCTTTACCCACGTGGGTAGTAGGGACTCGACTTATGAGTCTGCTTTACCCACGTGGTAGTAGGGACTCGACTTATGAGTCTGCTTTTACCCACGTGGGTAGTAGGACTCGACTTATGAATCTGCTTTACCCACGTGGGTAGTAGGGACTCGACTTATGAATCTGCTTTTACCCACGTGGGTAGTAGGGACTCGACTTATGAATCTGCTTTTACCCACGTAGTAGGGACTCGACTTATGAATCTGCTTTTACCCACGTGGGTAGTAGGGACTCGACTTATGAATCTGCTTTTACCCACGTGGGTAGTAGGGACTCGACTTATGAATCTGCTTTTACCCACGTGGGTAGTAGGGACTCGACTTATGAGTCTGCTTTTACCCACGTGGGTAGTAGGGACTCGAGAGTCTGCTTTTACCCACGTGGGTAGTAGGGACTCGACCTGAGTCTGCTTTTACCCATGCGCGTAGTGAGACTTGACCCATGAGTCTGCCTTTACCCACGTTGGTAGTACGGATTCGATCCAGAGTCTTTTTTCTTATTATTCGATAAACCAATATATATATATATATATATATATATATATATGCAAGGTGTGTCAAAGAAGTATCGAATTTTCGTTAGTTTTTGACACACCTTATATTCTAAAAATTAACGTTTCATTCATTCTTCATTTCTATCTCGCTAAATGCAGCTTTGAAAGCTTTGAATCTGTACTTTTTGACACACCTTGTATTCTGAAAAAAAATAACGTTACATTTATTGTTCATTCCTATCTTGGTAAACATAGCTTTGATACTTTTTTGGCACACCTTATATGTATATGTACTTTATTAAATTTTTTTTTAGTATTTTTCTTCCAAATGCGTTCCCCCCCCCTCCAAAAAATTAATTCCTTCATATCCCTTTTTTTATTCATACAAAAGTTAGCTAGTCCTAAATAAGTAAATAAGTAGTAAAGTCGGTATCAGCCAATCAGCGAGGGAGTCTATCCCCTTTTCACTAGCGCTAAACCAAGGAGATTGTTTTTGCATCTGAGGTCGAACGCCACACCTACCATCTGCTCCTTATTTTACCGCACATATCCCTGTGCTACTCATACGCTGAGTTGGCGAGGGCCGGTATCGAACTAGGAACCTTGTGGTTTCTAACCGAACGCTCAACCGACTGAGCTAACCCGGCCCTAAATACCCAATATATATGTTGCGCCCCAAAGTTAACTGACATGAAAAAAAAAAAGGGAAACTTTTTAAATAAAATAACTGATGCATTATAACATTCATTTATAATGTATCATAGGTACCTCCAATTTGCGCTGTGAAATCTCACCCCCCATATTTAACACAATGAAACTTGCATAAAGCTTAATGTTATTTTGAAATTTTTTTATCCATTCAAAGAAGACACATTAAAAAAAAACAAAACTGTTCATGATTTAAAAAATTTCAGCTAACGGAAATAAAGAAAATTTTGAACAAAAACAATGTTTACATTTTCGCTCCGTTAAATCAATTGAAATTTAACGTAGCCAAAAACAAGTTACGACTAGGGGCTTAAAAAAAAAATCTATAAAAAATTAATGGTCCGATTTTGACGAAAATTCCCATAATTACTTACCTTTTGATTGAAAATATGTTTGAAATAGTTTTTTTCCGGAAAATATTTTTTTACGAGATCTGCCCCCCAATTTCATTTTATGAAATATGAAAAAATGAACCCACAAAAAACGATTTTTACTTTTTTTTCTAGAAAGATAAGAGACTGAATAATTATATCAGAAGATTTTTATAAGTTTCTATATGGAAGTTTTTATAGTAAAAGAACCATAAATACAGCATTCTGCTAAAAAATATAAATAAAGAAACTGCCCAGATTGTAAAAAAAACTGACTGTTTTACTTATTTTTCAAGATAACGGTAAGTAATTTTTCCCCATCTGATAATTTGATCTTTGAATTAACTGGTTTTCTTTGTAACAACTCGATTATCGTTATTTTTTTTCTTTTCTTTGCGAGTTTTTTTTAAGTTCAAAAATACTTACATTTCTTCAATATTGCCTAAACTGATCACGTGACGTATTTTGGTGGTACCTAATGTATCAATACTGATCATTTCATTAAAATCGGTTGATTCCCTGATTTTTGGTATGTTTTTCTTTCTATCAGTCAGTGACGTTAGGACTGTCAAATATTCCTTTAACGCTTGAATTGTTGGTCCCTAATATTAACTCAATGGTTAAACTATGTAGCTCCATCGATCTTTACGAAACTAGTACGAATTCATTAATTTTAACATGGCTAGCTAGTAGTACAGACAACATATCGAACTGATAGTAGTTATAAAGTGTATTAGTCAATAAAGCTATATATATATATATATATATATATATATATATATATATATATATATATATATATATTGA
>CM042163.1:69390687-69413187 GCA_023376005.1 Doryteuthis pealeii
ATTTAAAACCAACCCTATGTATAATCTTATATTGAAATCAACTAGAATAAAGTAAAAATAAGTAAATGTTTTTTGTTCTTATTTAATTTCATTAGTCTTATAATTCATTATATATTTGATTATATTTAATCTTAAATATCTGTGCCCGCATATTTTTGCTGGTGTGTTTAGTAATAGTGGGAGGATGTTCTGATTTTATATGAACTAGTACACAATTTAAAAAAACACCCTCCGGGCGATGTAAAAATAGATTTTGAAACATATTGCCTCAGGGGTGGGAGTAAAAATTCAATGTCAGCGAGTTTGTACCCTAAGTAAGTAAAATCATCAAATTCATTAAATGATTTAAAAAATAAAACAATTTGAAATGTAAACTTTAAATATGTATTAAAATAAAACAAATTATATATAGATATATAATACGAGTCATGTATTTATTAAAACTTGTTTTAAAAACAATGAGGACTGTCCAATGTTGCATGCTCAAATTTTGAGTGTATTCATTCTATGTTATGACAATTTTGAGTAATGTGACGTAATTTTTGTTGCAGACAAAAACCGGAAGCGAATCTCCATTAATAATAGATATACATCGGTATTGTTTGCTTTTCTATACGGTTGCCACGTGACATTGTTCAAATCGAAAATTACGTCAAAGAATAACAGTTTTTAGATTAGACGCTACGTCTAATTTTAAATTGTAGATTTTGAAGATTTCCATTATTTTTTTTTTCTTCTTTTCACAATCTACCTTACGTCCATTGCTATTATTCAAACGTAATAATCCGTCATCACGGTAAATACCGAAATTTTCTTTATTGAAATTGTGGGACATTTTCCATAGTAGGAATATTCCCACAATTTCACAACTTTCTGTGCCGCAAAAAAACTTCCCACCCTAATATTAAATAAATTGGAGGAGTGTTGTATTTTCATTTTTTTTTCTTTTTGCATACGGCCATATCGAATACGAATAATTTTTAAACAGATCTATTTTTCCCAATGTCTAGCGGTTGATATCTTTGCATAATAATAAAATCCTGGTATCTTTGGTTCAGAAAAAAATTTACTTTTTATTTTTTTAAATTATCAAGATTATATATATATATATATATATATATATATATATATATATATATATATATATATATAATGGACTCTACCGTCGATTTTCGACGTATGAGGGTTCATACACACAATGAACTCCCAGACAGGGATTTGTTTATAGTGGTGAAGGTTTTTGTTGGACCATCCACACTTTTTGGCACAGTCGATAGGAAAGAATTGGTGCATTAAGGGTTGCCACAAACCCAATCAACGACCGACCTCAGGAATTTTGAATTCAGAGTTATCCCTCTCCTAGACTGGTTACCTACCCAAGGCTGAAGAGCCCAGTCTGCCCTACTATTTAATCCATAGCTGGAGGGAGAATATATGGATTATATATATATATATATATATATATATATATATGTGTGTGTGTGTGTGTGTGTGTGTGTGTGTATTGCCTATGAATAATATATAATCTTGATAATTTTATGAATAAGAAACTCAGGTGTTTAAGTGTTAAGTTTGACCTTCCTTTGTCAAGTTAATCTAGACTCTCTCTCTCTCTCTCTCTCTATATATATATATATATATATATATATATATATATATATATATATATATATACAACCACATAAGGTTTCAAAGATAAAAAAATTTTTTAAAAAACAACAACTATTTAGTTGAAATAAGTTACCCGAACATTCGTCGTTCACTATGGAAGAATTAGATTATAAAATCAAATTATCAATAATTTATCATTTTTAACATAAAAAAGATTAAAAAGAAGATTATTTTCTATTTCTGTTATTTGAAGAGTCATTACTTACAAATGGACAAATTGATGTAAAAAATGTCATGTACAAGATAGAAATATAGTTTTTTATGCGTGTGTGTTTGTATGTATGTATATAATGCTCGGGTCTGCCAAAATGTCTGTTTTTCATTTTAAAAACAAATTAAAATTAATTAGATTGATTATCTATGGTCAAATTTTTGTCGAAAAATAGCAACATGATGAGCATCAGTAAAATAATAATAATAATAATAATAATAATAATAATAATAATAATAATAATAATAATAATGGAATATGAAAGTGAAAGTGATACCAATTGTAGTTGGTGAACTTGGAACAGTCCCAAAAGGATTAGAAAAGGGCTTGGAAAGTTTGGATATCAGAGGAAGGATTGAAACCATTCAGAACACTGCACTGCTACAATCTGCCAGAATACTCAGAAGAGTCCTGGAGACCTGAGGAGACTTGCTGTCACTCAGACTCCAGTGAAAGACCATCAGCTAACACTGATGTGAAAACTCAAAAGGGGTAAATAATAATAATGTTGATAAACAAAAAAGAAAGAACTTGTCAACTGGTGGATTTTGCAGTGCCAGCAGATCACAGGGTGAAGCTAAAGGAAAATGAAAAAATGGACAAATATCTGGACCTTGCCAGAGAACTAAAAAAGTTATGGAATATGAAAGTGAAGGTGATACCAATTATAGTTGGTACACTTGGAACAGTCCAAAAGGATTGGAAAGGGTCTGGAATGTTTGGAAATCAGAGGAAGGATTGAAACCATTCAAAACACTGCACTGCTGCAATCTGCCAGAATACTCAGAAGAGTCCTGGAGACCTGAGGAGACTTGCTGTCACTCAGACTCCAGTGAAAGACCATCAGCTAATGCTGATGTGAAAACTCAAAGGAGTAATAATAATAATAATAATAATAATAATAATAATAATAATAATAATAATAATACACATGTAATTTATTTTTAATACATTTTAAAGTATTTTTCGATCAATTTTGCTAAAATATGACCGCTTAGATGACGTAAAATCCGTATTTTACAAAATAAATTCAACCCCCACCCACATTGAAAAAAATAAATTACCAAAAATCAGGGAATTAAATGAAATTTTCAGTGTTGATTTATCAATGAATGAATTTTATAATGCACCAGTTATTTTTATTTCATTCACTGTGTGCACGTGTGCTTAGGTACGTACGTGTGTGTCTATATGTGTGTCTGTGCGCGTGTGTCCATGTTAGAGTGTTTTTGATTAGGTTACCTATTTTTCTCCATTTCTATCCGGATTACCTTTTTTGTAATCTTTAACAAGTCTATGTCACTGTAACCATTGCTTTGCTTAAATTTAAAAATGCGATGTCGGAAACAGCTTCTTATATATGCGTCGTTGCGCATGCGCCTGTGTGTATGTCTGTGTGTTTGTGATATGTGTACTGAACACACAAAACATGACTTATATTATATATTACCTTACTAGGTACCACCAATTTACCCTGTGAAATTTAACCCCCCCCCCCCCATATTTTAACACAATGAAACTTGCATAAAAATCAATATTATCTTGAATTTTTTCCCATTCGAAAGAAGAGACATTAAACAAACTCCTGATGATTTTTTTTAAAATTCAGCTTACGGAAATAATGAAAATTATGATTGAAAAACAATGTTTTCATTTTTGCACCGTTAAAACAACTGAAATTTAACGTAGCCAAAAACAAGTTACGACAAAATAATTTTTTTTCCGATTTTCACGAAAATTTCCATAACTATTTACCTTTGGATGTAAATATATCTGAAATAGTTTTTTCCTAAAATATATTAAGGGAAATATTTTTTATGAGATATTATAAAAAATGAACCGTCAACAAATGTTTTTACTTTTTTTTCTATAAAGATAAGAGTGAATAACTATATCCAAAAAATTGTATAATATACAACGCAGTAGTTTTTCTAGAAAAAAATCATGAATTCTGAAATAAAAAGTGCAAAAAATGTCATAATATTATTATTTTAAAACTTTTTTTTTTTGCTTTTGTAATTGATATGTATTAAATTGCAAGAAAAACATTTTTTTAAAGAAATTAATTTTTAAGAGATTTTCAATCTTTTGTGTGCTTAAATAATTTTGTTTTTTTAATGTTTAAAAATCTTGTTTGTGTGTACAATCGAATTTTTCACGGATATTTAAATATATGAATTTTTGAATTCAGGTGAACTAAAAATTTGTTCGATCCACGATATATTAATATTTTTAAAAGAATTTGTAATTTTTTTTGTTGAATAGTAATGTTTGATTCTTATAATATACGGAAGAGCAATACTGACAATATTTGTAATACTTATTGTCTTTTCTTTGCTTCGGTTACACTATGAGTTCAACTAAAAAATATTCCGGAGTTATTCTGAAACTACCACAAAAAAAAATCTTTCAAAAATCGTTCAAAACCAATAATTGGTTATTGAATATGCACAAGAAAACAATTATGTCGAATACAGCCACCCATACATTTAAATCTATAAAGTCAAAGAGAGATAATATGTAAATTTCCAGTCCCAGTTTCGACATAAAAATCACTCTTTTAAAAGCAAAACGAACTATTTTATTCATTTTTCAAGATAACAGTGTAATTTTTCCCAATCGGATAATTTGATCTTTGTATTAACTATTTTTCTTTGTAACAATTCTGTATGATCATTACTCTTTTTTTGCGAGATTTTTTAAAAACAAAGTTCAAAAATATTTACTTTCGTTTATTCAATATAGCCTAAACTGATCACGTGGCCCGATTATGGTCATACCTAGTGTACTGAACACACAAATAATTAACATGACTTATATTATATATTACCTTAAAATAGAAAGAGAAAAATAAATAAATAAATATAGAATGGTACTTTCTTGCTTTCAAATAACTGTTTGACTTTGAAAGAAGGCTTCTACGATAAATGTTTTAATTTAAAATTCATAGTTTGGTAATATGATATTACTAAACTTGGAAAGCTGAGCGTCATAGACGTATTTTACAAAATAAATTTAACCATCCCTGATTGAAAAAAAAATTACCAAAAATCAGGGAATTATCCGATTTAAAATTGTTTTTCTTCTATTCACAGCTTCGGTCTTTTTTATTTTTACTGTAATTATTTTCAACTTTATATAACCCCACCGATATTTTACGCCCCCAAAATAAGGTGGGATCAAAGTTAAGTCTCCGGAAAAAAAACAGAAGTTTTGAAATGAAATAACTGATGCATTATAAAATTCATTGATAAATCAACTCTGAAAATTTCATTAAAATGAATGAATTTTATAATGCATCCGTTATTTCATTTCAAAACTTTCTGATTTTTTTCTGGTCACAAAACTTTGAACCTCCTATTATTATTTTTTTTGGGGGGGGGGGCGCAAAATATCGGTGGGGTTATATGAAAATCAACCTTATTACACTATGAAAAAATAAATTTTAAAAAAGACAGAAGGAGCAAATTTAGTAGAAAATAAATACCGAAAATCTGAAAATTGAATATTAAAAAAGACTAAAAAAATTTTTTTTCGATTTTTTTACTCTATTGTTTATGAGATATAATTGCCTTTTAGATTATCAATGAAAAAATTATATATCGATATTTGTTCTGTTTGGCATAACTTTTAGATTAAGATTTCTCCATTAATTACATCATCATACTAAAGTAAGTTTGTTATTAAATAATATTTATTTTTAGAATCTAAAAATATGAAATTTAAAACTTAGAATTATGAGCATCTTATTTTAAATGAATTTTATCCATTAATTAGGCATATAAACTGTAACTCTAAAGGCTCATATGGATGGAGCTAATAGTAATATTTATTTTAAAGAATTTCGATTTATTTCCATTAAATCAGTTTGATTGAAACGATTGAGAAATTTAAAAGAAAGGTAAATTAATTTCTTTATTACTATTTTTAATTAAAACGTTCATTGTAGTTCAAAATATATTAATTTTAACTTGTACAAAAAAATATTTTTTTGAAACATATTGCCTCAGGGGTGGGAGTAAAAAATTCAATGTCAGCGAGTTTGTACCCTAAGTAAATAAAACCATCAAATTCATTAAAGGATTAAAAAATAAAACAATTTGAAATGTAAACTTTAAATATGTATTAAAATAAAACAAACTATATATAGATATATAATACCAGTCATGTATTTATTAAAACTTGTTTTAAAAAACAATAAGGACTGTCTAATGTTGCATGTTCAAATTTTCAGTGTATTTATTCTATGTTATGATGATTTTTGGGTAATGTGACGTAAGCAGTGACGTCATTTTTGTTACAGACAAAAACCGGAAGCGAATCTCCATTATTAATAGAGATATCTGTTAATTTTAATGTAAAGACTTAGCCCTAAAAATAGCCTGAGTGTTTTTAGTACCCAAAAATGGAGGCACAAGTAACCTGAAAGAAATCTGCATTTTTTTAATAAATAAAATAACTGGTGGACTATAAGATTCATTGATTAATAAGTCAGCACTGATAGTTTTATTAACATAAGATAATTCTCTGATTTTTTGGTATTTTTTTGTTTATGTTTATCAATCTGGGTCACCTATCGGCCATCGTAGTATTTGACATATTTCTCACTGTTCTTTTTTATTTATTTTATTTTTTTTATCACAATAATTTTTTAGTGCACTTTAGTTCTTCTATGTGTTGGGAACAAAAAAAAAAAAAAGAAAAAAGATAGCCCAGAGGTAGAGTCTCTGATTCTGCGTGCTGGGTTCTCGGTTTCGATTTCTGTCGGAGGGAGATCGTAGGTATACACCGCTGATGAGACTTAATAATATAATGAAATTTATTGTGTACAGTGCTCAGGTGCACCACAACTCATCAAAGTCTCATGTCAAGTACAAAGACTAATGTAGTGTCAGGAACATGAACAGTTTACAGTAGTAATATGCATGTATGTGTGCGCGCGTGTGCATATGTATGTGGAGAGTGGCATCAGGTATAGTGTCGGCGGACTACAGGAAGCATGGAGGCTTTGAAAGACTTAGTGCTTCGGCAGCCTACAACAGACGCGGGCAGTTTATTCCATGTCTATTGTTTAAACAGTTGTACGGTGTTCCACGCGTTATTCGCCGAGTTTGTTTGTCATGATTATTTTCAATAATTATCGAATTTTATACGATATACGCATTGTAATTGCCTTAAAAATATAAATGATAATATACTTTACTTAACAATGCTTCAAAAGCAAATTATCAAATTCTATCAAAAAAAGAAAGAAAAAAAAAGAAAAGATATTTCATTTAAATAGAATATCAACAAGTATATATTTTTTCAGTACACAGTGTATTTAATGTTTATTTTTGTTATTGATTTCTAAGAAGAAACTTTTATAAACCTTTTAAAAATGTTCATAATATGTTTGATAAGTACGTAAGTTACTTCACGCTTGGGCATGCCTACAAAGTCAGAAAACAGCACTGCTCACGTGACTTTCGGAAACATTTTTTCACGCTCAGAATTGCCGAGGCATGGAATAAGCTGTCCGCGTCTGTTGTAGGCTGCCGAAACACTGAATCTTTCAAAGCCTCCACGCTTCCTGTAGTCCGCCGACACTATACCTGATGCCCCTCTCCACACACATATGCTCACACACGCACACATACATGCATATTACTACTGTAAACTGTTCATGTTCCTGACACTAATACATTATTCTGTGTACTTGACATGAGACTTTGATGAGTTGTGGTGCACCTGAGCACTGTACACAATAAATTTCATTATTATTAATGTCGGATTTCGTAAATTTTGGGGCTAATTTAATGTTTAAAATGTATTAAAAATTAATTAAAGGTGTGATTTTGAGTAGTTATCTTCTGTCGACGTTAGTTTTCTTGATAGGTATATAATTGGATGACCTTCTTGAGATAGAATCGCAGCAATCGAATGCTCACTTGCGTCTGTCGTCAAAGTCGCTTTCTTTCTGGGATCAAATATTTTTATTATCGATTTTTTTATGAGAGACTTTTTATAAAACTTTCAAAAGCTATATTTTGCCTTTGAGTCTATTTAAATTCGGCATTCTTCTTTCTTAATTCTGCAAATGGTTCTACTATGTTACTGTATCTGGGTCGAAATGTGAAACTTCCTCGCTGTCTGGTTGATACCGACTTTAGGCTACCCCGACTATATATATATATATATATATATATATATATGGTGATTGCCGCTTCTTGACAGAATAAGGCCATTTCTACAAGTAGTCCAGGTGTGAGCAGTTGTGAGCACGCAGATGATCCACGGAACCAGCTTGTTTTTATGTACCCAGTCGCATATGAGATCCTCGACATGCAGGCGCTGCCCCACAAGTCAAACTTCCTATATATATATATATATATATATATATATATATATATATATATATATATATATATATATATATATATATATATATATATATATATATATAAAGTAAAGTAAAGTCCTCGGGGCGGCCTAAAGTCGGTATCAGCCAGTCAGCGAGGGAGTCTATCCCCTTTTCAATAGCGCTAGACCAAGGAGATTGTTTTGGCATCTGAGATGGAGCGCCACACCTACCATCAGCTCCTTACTTTACCACACAGATCCCTGTGCTACTCATACGCTGAGTTGGCGGGGACCGGAATCGAACTAGGAACCTTGTGGTTTCTAGCCGAACGCTCTACCGACTAAGCTAACCCGGCCCTATATATATATATATATATATATATATATATATATATATATATATATATATATATATATATATATATATATATATATATATATATATATATATATATATATATATATATATATATATATATATGTGTGTGTGTGTGTGTGTGTGTGTGTGTGTGTGTGTGTGTGAAATAATCGAAATGACTCGTAAGTAAGGGATGATTCTATTTGGGATCATCGAAAATTAGAACGACTGAAACTTAATCTTCCATCACTCCCGTCTTTCATTGCTATATTTTCCTGATTTAACTATTTAGTTCAAATAAGAAGTAAATAATGAAATTACAGTTATTTCTTCTTGTTAATGGATTTCTTTAAAGATTTATCCCCGAGATTTTTGCTCAGATTCATTAAGATAAAACCAAATAATTACAAATCAATATTACTAAGCACATATTGATTAAAATCAAATTCTTAATATCAATATGAAAATTAACCTTTCACACTGTAAACCGCTATTTTGTTGTATATACAAATACAATTGCTTGTTATTAGCATGTAGATAAGGCTAACAGTATTAATAATGTAAAACAATTTTATTATAATTGAGGTTTAAATAAAAATAAAATCATGGAGAATGTGACGTAAATAACTAAGGGAACTGTGACTTGAGTAGTAATATAGTTTCGGTTACAGACAGAAAACACACACAATCTCCATTATGATAAGAAGATACAAGATACGAAAGGACAGAAATTGATTAATAAGTCAACACTGAAAATTTTATTAAAATCAGGTTATTCCCTAATTTTTATATCTCTGAATGTTTGAGATGAGACTTGATGATTAGTATTATTTGCATTATTGGGACTATTGTCCCATCTTCATTGTTATCTGTACAACGTTTCGGCCGATGTGCCTCCGGCCTTCTTCAGGTATTTCTTGTCGAACTCGGGAACCTTCTTGTCGTAATCGGGAGACCTCACGGAACTTTGAACCTAACTCTTTATTCAGTCCACGGGGGTATCCTGTTTCTCATTCCGCTAACCATAGCTGGGGTACAGGTGTTAAGCTGTGTTAATTATTATTCTATGTTACAGTCAGACACATGGCCTAGTGGATAAAGGAGTTAGTTTAAGACAGTTCTAAGTGATGGTTATCTCTGGACTCCAGGTTTAATCCTGGCCAGGGCAGCAGTAACATAGATAAATTATATACAAAAAAAGAAAAATGGTGACGGTTTGTTAAGCTTTTCTTTCTTTGAAAATTACATATATATATATATATATATATATATATATATATATATACAGAGAGAGAGAGAGAGAGAGAGAGAGAGAGAGAGAGAGAGAGAGAGAGAGAGAGAGACGATTAAAATCGAATGGTTTAAAAGCTACCTACTTAAGTTTCTCGCAGTAGCGCGAATCTTCAGAGTATCCTAAAGTAGGTAGTTTTTAAACCATTCGATTTTAATCGTCTATTTAGCTCTTTATATTGAGCACATTTTAATCGGTTTTAGTGAACTCAGTTTTTCGAGAGAATATTTTAACTGTACTTTTGCTGATTGGAATGCAGTTAAGGTTACAACGAAAATTATTAAAGAATATGATGACGTCTTTAACCCATACCATTTTGCATCATTTTTATTTTTATTTTTCGGATTTTTGTTTTCATTTTTATTGTTAATAACACAACTTTTCAGCCTATGAGACCTCCACCCATCTACGGGTATTTCTTGTCGAACTCGGAAACCTTCTTGTCGAATTCGGGTGCCGGCGTATCGGAATCGGGAGCCGGTGTATCGGAATCGGGAGTCGGCGTATCGGAATCGGGAGCCGACGTGTCTGAATCGGGAGCCGGTGTATCGGAATCGGGAGCCGGCGTGTCGGAATCGGGAGCCGACGTGTCTGAATCGGGAGTCGGCGTATTTGGAATTGGGAGCCGGCGTGTCGGAATCGGGAGTCGGCGTATCGGAATCGAGAGCCGTCGGAGCCGGCGTATCGGAATCGGGAGCCGACGTGTCGGAATCGGAGCCGGCGTATCGGAATCGGGAGCCGGCGTATCGGAATCGGGAACCTTCACGGAACTTCAAACAGAAACCTTTATTTAATCCGTTGGGGTAGATTGTTCTCATTCCTTTTATATTTATTTATTTATTATAATACCCATATATGTAAAAAATATATACACAAACATTGGCTGAACTTGCACAAATTAAAACGGAAAGTTTTTTGGAGGTCCCCCATGACAGTTTAACTACAGTCTATGAATGAACTTTTTGCGAATTGCGTTACAATTTAGGCGTTTGGGGATTAAGGTTGTTTTTTTAATTTTTTTTATTACGTATTACTTAAAAACAAACAACAAAAAAAACAAATTACTATACATTTAATGTTGAAAAATATTTTTTAAACCAAGTTTAATGGAAATTATACATTGGAATACTAACACAAACAAATGAGACTAATGTGTCTACCGTTGGGTTCAATAATTAATTTCAATGGTTGTAATGATAATGTAATGTATAGTAATTTTGGGTTTTGTGGGTTTTTTAAGCAATACGTAATAAAAAAAAACCTTAATCCCCAAACCCCTAAATCGTAACCCAATTCGCATAAAGTTCATTCATAGACTGTAGTTAAACTATTATGAGGGACCACCCAAAAACTTTCCATTTTAATTTTGCGACCGTTGTGCAAGTTCAGCCCAAAGATTTATATGTATGTTTGGGTTCTCAATTTTGGTTGATATTATCCACACACACACACACACACACACACACACATATATATATATATATATATATATATATATATATATTATATATTTGTGGATGACTTATATATATATATATATATATATATATATATATATATATATATATATATATATATTGGCATGAATCTCTCATTTATACAAGGTTTATTTTTAAACACACACAAGGTTTGTTTTCGTCGTTTTTTTTGTTTTTGTTTTTGTTTTGTTTTTTTTAAATTATTTTCCTATGTCTTCCGAATGTTAGGATCATGCTTGCATAAAAATTGTCGAAGATTTACTCTTGAGGCGTCATTAACTGTCGTCGGCCATTTTGTTTGTTATTTGTTTTGTTTAGTTTTGTTTTTGTTTTTTTGTTGTTGTTTTTGTATATATTTGTTGTTGATTTTTTTGTTTGTTTATTTCTGGTTGATTTTTTTTCTTTCTTTTTTTCTGTTCTTTTTAATTCTTTTTTTTTTCTCGTTTTTTTTTTTAAATTTTATTGTGGCATTTAATTAGACTATAAATTTCAATTCAAATATTCACGTGTTTATGATTTACTAAGTTTTACCACGTATGTAACCTGTTTACGTTAATATGTACTTTGAGCTTATATATTCATTATTCGTAAACTATATTTAGTACACAAGTTTCAAGGCTGAATGCTATTTTATTTCGTGTGGGTCTTTTTTTAGTTGATATAATAATTCCTTCAACTAGTTGGAGACTTTTCAAAATTTATTTCATATAGTATTTTATACATATAGTATTTTATACAGCATTCTTGTTGTTTAAAGTCTGTAGATATACAATGGTGCCATATATAAGTTTATGTGGTAATGGTCATTTAATTATGCTAATATAAATATACGAGATGAAATAATGACCCCTGCTACAACCTCCCTCTCTCCCCCTCTCTTTCTCTCTCTCTCTCTCTCTCTCTCTCTATATATATATATATATATATATATAGAGAGAGAGAGAGAGAGAGAGAGAGAGGGAGAGAGAGAGGGGGGGAGAAAGACATTATGTGTACAGAAATAATCTGGACACATTGTAATAATAAATCCGCTCTACTTACGTATTGAGCACTTTATATTTGTTATAACGCTGACTTATCCGAGTAACACTTGTACCAACCAAATATTGAGACCAACCCAATATTTCTACCGGCAAGTCGTTCCTTTTACACACACACACACACACACACACACACACACACACACATATATAATATATATATATATATATATATATATATATATATATATAACAAGCATAGGCTCTGCCTAGTAAGTTCCGGTGTTACATCGGGGCTGAAGCGGGTATGTAGCACACCCACTGTATTGAAAATCGGCACAACCCTGTTATAAAATACAGACTGATGGTAGGACGAAAAAATACCCTGAAGATTCGCGCTACTGCGAGAAACTATAGTCGGTAATTTTAAACCATTCGATCTTAACATATATATATATATATATATATATATATATATAAAGTATGATATTGCTCTTCTGTGTATTTTCTTTTACTTTATTCGTTTTCTTAAATCTTCTATGGTTGTAGTTAATAAAAGTGAAAAAATTAAAACTTTTTTAAAATTGGAGTAGATCACTAAGTAGGCCTGAGTCTATTCTAGTAGTGACCAGGTTTTAATCTAGAGTTTTTCCTCTCCTATACTTGTTGCCTAACCAAGGCTGAAGAGCCCAGTCTGTTCTACTATTTACCCATATCCAGAGGGAGAATAGTTGTATTCATATCTTTCCCAATGGTATTAGCACTATGTGAACTGTGGCTTCGTTCAGGAATTGAACTCGGGTCGACGAGTCTATTTCCTGCGACTTTAACCAGTACACCACCTTCAGATCAAACATTTCTTTTGTGGGTTTAAAATTGACATCCGTCGATTAAACACTACCACTCAATACAAGTGACTGGTATTTTGTTCATCATCATCATCATCATCACCATGTCGCGCCAGCTGCACAGATATCCGTGACAGTCTCTCGCCAACCGTCCCTATCGTTCATTGTCCGCGCAGCATCCAGTATCCGCACAGAGCTTGTTTATGTAGGTCTTTGCTGGACGGCCTGCATTGGCATGGACAATAGGGGAGGTTGATTTTTTCCCCTTTTTCAAATATCAAAGTTTCCATCTATGCGAAAGTTGTGTGTTAGTATACTAAATTCTGATACCAAAACTTAGATATTTTACTTGTATCATTATTTGAGGAAATAGCATCAAAGATCGTCTGCTAAAATTCACAAAAAAATCCTTGTTTTTACATTTGGCCATAGAAATTGGTTAGAAAATTTACACATTCTCAATTTGAATTCTTTTTATATATATCTAATTTGTTTCATTTTAATAAAATAAAATAACATTTTCTGATTTAATTATTGAAAACAGTAAATCGTCCGGGACGTATCGGTGCCGTGCCCTGTGTGACACTGCTCTAGCGGACCATAAATAATACATTATAAGACCGAAGAAGCGAGTCATAAGAAATCTTAACGTGGGTCATAATTAGCAAGCGAACCAGACTTTGGATATGTATGACCTAAACATTTGACTCATGAGTCTTCTTGTGAGTTATTGTGTCAGTATTGAGTCAGTGTTCTTTTGTTGTTGTTTTTTTGTTTTTTTGTTTTTTTGTTTTTTTAACTTTGTATTAGATTACAATAGTAACAACGTGGTAGAACAAACACTACATCTTATTTGGTGATCGTACTGAAAGAGGAATTCAAGGGAAGAGAAAAAGGAAGAGACAAAGACAAAAGGTGATTTTGTAATTTTTAAAAATTTATTCTCGGGTCATAGCCACTACGTGGTAAAAAAATTCCTTCCTGGCCAGTAGTGGTGTCTTGTCCTAGATAAGGCCTAAATCCGAATGTCTTGGGGGTCGGAAGTGGGTCCTTTTCCCGTACATACTCGGAGGGTTATTCCGATGAAGACTCATCGATGTTTATTTTATATTTTATATTTTATATTTTTAATTTTTATTTTAATCCCCACAGATCGAGGGAGTCTATCCCCTTTTTCACTAGAGCTAGACAAGAAGATATTTTTAGCGTCTGGGGTGGAGCGCCACACCTACCATCAACTCCTCATTAATCCACACAGACCGCTGTCATTCAAATTCTATTTTTTAACCAATTTCTTTAAGTCGATTTTTTTTATGGATGGGGGGGGGTCATTTGATATTTTTAATTTGTCCACTTTATTGAATGAAACATGTCAAATACGAATAGAAAACAAGTTCAGTAAGTACCGATTTTCCGGTGACACTCTCTTCTCCCGCGCCTCTTTTAATCCGGAAAATGGACACTTCACATTCTAGAGGAAAACTTCAAAATTCGGTAATTATGAACTTTTTGTTTAGCAAATTAGGGTGTCCCAGAAATAAAACAGAATCCACAAATTTGTAATAAAATTGTTAATATTAACTAGGGGTTTTAGGGTTAGGGTTTAGGGTTAGGGTTCTGTTTTTTCTGGGTCACCCTGTACAGAGTGACCCAGAAAAAAAAACAGAACCATAATTATTTATTTATTTTCCCATTAAACTAACCCTAAACCCCAACCCCAACCCTAGCCCTAAACCTAACTCTAAACACCCCCTAGTTAAAATTAACAGTTATATTACAAAATTTGTGGGTTCTGTTTTTCCTGGGACACTCTAATTTACTAAAAAAAAGTTCATAATTACCCAAAATTCTTTGTATATTTCCTGGATAACTGTTCAGCCCATCCTAATGCTGAGCTACTTCGTTAGAATAATGTGCATACATTTTGTTTTTGTTTTAGTTGTTTTTTTGTTTTTTTTTGTGTCTTTTTAAAATTTAATACTAGCAAGAACATGCGCCCTCTGGGGTAAGTATTTAAGTTTTAATGTAATGAAATATACTGAATTAGAAAGACTAACGAAATTAAATAAGAACTCATATAAAAAGATTACACTTATTTTAATTATATTTTAACTGACTTCTATATAAAATCATTCATATGATTGATTTTAATACGTTGGAGAATAAAATAATAATATGAGGGATCAATGACACCAAGTAATTATTTATTAAACCCGGTTTTGTTAAAATCAGTATGCAAATTAACCACACCTTATATCATGTTAACCTTTAATTTCTTAGTGATATATAACACACATTGCAGGATTTTAAACAGACTAATGACATGGGCTGTTTTGAAACAAATCTAACTCAGATTTTCATAGAGACTTATGCATTGAACAAAAGATTTATTTTATGTATTAATATTAAAGATTTTTGACTATAGACTATGTACTCATTGATAAACTTACGCAATTTCTGGGGATATAATATATATATATATATATATATATATATATTATATATATAATATACCAACCCCTCCGCACGAGCAGGATGTGACACACGGTCAATTTCTTAAGCGGAGTTATATATATATATATATATATATATATATATAATATATATATATATATATATAAAAAAGAAGGTCCGCAAAATGTATTATGTTTACAGGAAAATTTTTCTTTTTATCTGACCTTATCTTGTAAGATAAAAAGAATAAATTTTTTTCTGAAAACATAATACATTTTGCGGACCTTCTTTTTTTTTTATAAAATATTGAATTTCTCCCGTTGGAACCAGAACAACATTATATATATATATATATATATATATATATATATATTATATATATAATATATATAGATAGATAGATAGATAGATAGATAGATAGATATTTTGCGACTGAATTAGATAGTTATATAGATGCGACTGAATTAGATAGATAGATAGATAGATAGATAGATAGATAGATAGATAAAACCGCAGACTCTTATGTGGTTAATTGACAAAATACTTTCCATTTCTTTATTCTTTATATAGAATAAAGTATAGACGAATAAGGGTTCTGATAATTGACATAACTCCGCCAGTTCTTGGAATTGGAAGCTCAAATTTTGGGGATTGTCTAACAACATCCACAGCTGGACAAAATTTCAGAAAAATTTAAGGGTGTGGGTGACATGGCCTGGATGATTTGACATGGAATTACCAAGCTAGCAGAACGGTGGTTGTCACTCGCTCCTTTAATCGTTAAAACGAAACTAAATTGGCAAGGATCTACCGAGAATTGAACTAAAAAGAAAAATTCACTTACCGTATTGGCGGCATATAGGACGCACTTTTTTTTCCAAAATTTTGGCTAAAAAACTTGCCCTGCGTCTTATACATCGTAGGTGAAATTTGAGACCTTCCTGTAGGCCTAGGCTAATCTTCTCTATGATGCTCACTAACCCAGCTTTACGCTCAGAACTTTTACCTACCCTAAACTCCATGCATCCTTATTTTATTGCTGGAATTGTTAAATCAGACACAGCTTGACTGTTTTCAACAATATATGCTTAAATCATCGCCTTCTAATACTTAACTTCAGTATTTTAAATACATTAAAAACTCTTTTTCCTGAATCTGACCTGCTGAAATGGGGGTGCGTCTTATATGCCTGTGCGTCTTATATGCCGTCAAATACGGTAAATTCGAGTGAACAACAAAACCCAAGAATCTCTCTCTCTCTCTCTCTCTCTCTCTCTCTCTCTCTCTCTCTCTCTCTCTCTCCACTAGGCCGGATCAATGCAAGGTCTTTTTACATAGGATTTTAATGGGGCATTCCTGCGAGGATCCAACCCACGATTCAATAATGATGGATCTGCGAGACTAACCTTCCCCTCCCTTCTACCCAGGTGACACCGGGTAGACACTTTTAGTCTAATCTAAATTTAGTATTTGTTCAATTTTTTATCGATTCGAAATTATTAAAAATATGAATGTTTATCGTTTACTAGGTACCACCAAAATAGGTAACGGATCAGTTTAGGCCATATTGAAGTAAATATTTCTGAACTTTTTTTTAAAAAATTCGCAAAAAAGAATAACGAACATAAAGAGTTGTTACAAAGAAAAACAGTTAATTCAAGGATCAAATTATCCGATGGGGAAAAATTACTCGCCGTTATCTTGAAAAATAAGTAAAACAGTCCGTTTTTTTACAACACGGTCAGTTTCTTTATTGATATTTTTTTAGCTGAATTCTGTATTTATGGTCCTTTTACTAAAATGCTCTCGCAACTTAAACTTATAACAATCTTCTGATATAATTATTCAGACTTCTTATCTTTATAGAAAAAAAGTGAAAATCGTTTTTGTCGGTTCATCTTTTCATATTTCATAAAATAAATAAGGGGGGGTAGACCTCTTAAAAAATATTTCCGCTAATATATTTTGGGAAAAAAAACATTTCAGACATATTTTCATCCAAAGGTAAGTAATTATGGAAATTTTCGTGAAAATCGGACCATTAATTGATTTTTTGATATAATTTTTTTTTTTTAATGCCGGTAGTCATAACTTGTTTTTGGCTACGTTAAATTTCAATTGATTTAATTGTGCAAAAATATAAACATTGTTTTTCGTTCATAATTTTAATTTATTTCCGTAAACTGAATTTTAAAAAAATCATCATGAGTTTGTTTAATGTTTCTTCTTTCGAATGGACAAAAAAATTTCAAGATAATATTAACTTTTATGCAAGTCCATTGTGTTAAATATAGGGGGGGGGGGTAAATTTCACAGGGAAAATTGGTGGTACCTATCGTTTACACTATGTCTTAAAACACAAATTTACACAGTATTAGAACAAACACATGGAGATGTTTACGCAAAAATGCAACGAAACTTGCGATGAAAATAATCTCACATGAGGAGAAACACAATTATAAACAAACGCGCATTCCAGTGTAACGGCGTAGAACACGTAGTTTTGGACTATCAGGGTCTCAGAAGAGATACGTGTTTAACTCTTTGCCTATCAAATTTCCTCCACGTCTGTACCAAATGTTCTTGGTATTTCTTCCATTCAACTGATTCCCTATTGCAAAAAGGATCAAGTACAAACCTCAGGGTTGGTTCACAAACAAAAAACAACAAAAAAAATGGTAGGGGTGTTCACGTGGGGATTTTCAGTGTAGTAAACAAGTGATACGTGCGATAGCAGCTGCCAGCGGTTTACGGTAGGATCGCAGTAGTGGGAAACCGCCGTGAACGGTTTAAAGTAGTTTTTATAATAATAATATGTAGCAAACTAGCACAACGAGAATACAAAACTAGACACGACTGGGTTGGAAGGTGATCACTGGGAATTATGCAAAAAATTAATTTTGACCATACAACAAAATGGTATATGCATAAACCAGAATCTGTTCTTTGAGAACGAAAAGCATAAGATTATCTGGGACTTTGAAATAAAAAACGGATCACCTTATCCCAGCAAGAAAGACCAGACCTAGTGTTGATAAACAAAAAAGAAAGAACTTGTCAACTGGTGGATTTTTGCAGTGCCAGCAGATCACAGGGTGAAGCTGAAGGAAAATGAAAAAATGGACAAATATCTGGACCTTGCCAGAGAATTGAAAAAGTTATGGAATTGAAAGTCAAAGTTTATACCAATTGTAGTTGGTGCACTTGGACCAGTCCCAAAAAGGATTTGGAAAAGGGTTTGAAAAGTCTGGAAATCAGAGGAAGAATTGATACCATTCAGAACACTGCACTGCTGCAATCTGCCAGAATACTCAGAAGAGTCCTGGAGACCTGAGGAGACTTGCTGTCACTCAGACTCCAGTGAAAGACCATCAGCTAACACTGATGTGAAAACGCAAAAGGAGTAAATAATAATATTTTCAGCTAGTATATTAGGTCCGAGACCTGTCAGCTGTTCCTTTATAACATTCATCTTAATCCACAGAATATTTATAATCTTTCCACAGATTATCTAACATTGCCTTAGAGGAGTTCAGAGATGGGGCATTCACTATTGATGATGGTAGTTTATTCCATATATTCACCCTCTTACTAAAATAATTTTCTTGTATTTGTTTTACACATTTATAAAGAGTTTTTAATTTTATGTCCCCTGGTATTGATATTTTTGAGCAATGTTTAGTTGATCAAAGTTGTTGAATAAAATCCATGTGTATATTTGTAGACTTTAATAATATCCCTTCTTGGACGTCTATAAACCAAACTTGGTAAGTCAATCTTCCTAAGTCTTTATTCATACGAAAGGGTTTTTAAATCATTCATTACTTAGTAGCTCTCCTTTGAATCCCCTCAATGAGTTTTATGTCCTTGATTAGTCTTGGACTCCAAACCACATTAGCAAATTCCAAATGAGGTCTTACCAATGCAATGAATAAATTTTTCAGCATCTCTTTATCCATGTATTCATGACCTTCGTATTAATCCTAGTATCTTGTTTGCTTTATTTACTTGTATTTCATGTGTTTAGAAAATTTTAATTCAGGGTTCACATTCACACCAAGGTCTTTTTCTAACTCTGTATCTTTTAGTATTTCTCTTTCATTTGAGAAATTTTGATCAGCTTTTCGTCTGATGAATTTCCTTCTTTTAGATATTTTGGTATCTTAAATACAATTTATTTTCCTCTTGTACGTCGATAACCTTTCAATATTATGGCACTTTTTAGCAGAATTCAATAGTCATGGTTCTTTACTAAAAGGAAACTGTATTAGAAACTTATAAAATCTTTGATATAATTATTCAGACTTTATTTTATAGAAAAAAAATTTGAAAATCGTTTTTTATCGGTTCATTTTTTTATATTTCATAAAATAAAAATAGGGAAGAGGAGACTCGCAAAAAATATTTCCCCTAATATATTTTAGGAAAAAACTACTTTTCAAACATAATTACATCAAAAGGTAAGTAATTACCGAAATTTTTCATTAAAAAGTTTGACTGTTAGTGATTTTCACAGATATTTTTTTTAAAGCCGGTAATCATAATTTGTTTTTGGCTACGTTAAATTTTTAATTCAACGGTGCGAAATGTAAACATTGTTTTCATTCATAATTTCATTATTTCCGTAAGCTGAAAAATTAGGGAGTTTAAAAAAAAAATATTTTTATGTTTCTTCTTTTGAATGGTCCAAACCATTTTGAAGATGATATTAACCTTTATGCAAATTTCGTTGTGTTTAAATATCGGAGTGTGTGGGGGGGGGGGTATTTGACACGGTAAATTGGAGGTCACTACAGGTCATCACAAAGAGTTCTGTCACGGGTTTTATGAAAGTTATATTCTTCCTTGCTTTAATATTTTTTTCCTTCTTGTATTTCGTTCTGTATTGTATTTTGTGGGACTAATGCAGAATAGCGCACAAGAGATGATATCATTAGATTACGTATAAAAAAAAGCATTTACATTTCACAGAAAATGCCCGAAACATTTGAGAAGCAAGAATTAGGGTTAGTGTATGGGTTAGGGTTAGGGTTAGGGTCAATTTTAGGGATAGGGTAAGGATTAGCTACTTCGGGAGTTTCCGTAATCTAATTCTATTTATACATAAAATGCAATTCTAATGATATTATCTCTTGCACGCTATTCTGCATTTATACCTAAGCTACTTCGGAGTTTCCGTAATCTAATGATATTATTCTCTCTTTCGGGTTATTCTGCAATTTGTACCTATTTTTGTTAGAATAGAACCCTGTAAAAATATTACAAGTGCTAAAATGTTGTGGGGTGGGGTCAACCCTTCCCTCCCCTCCATCTGCTACGGCCCTGACTATAGAGATAACTAGGTACCACCAAAATAGGTGACGTGATCAGTTTAGGCCATTATTGAAGGAAGAAACGCAAATATTTTTGAACTTTTTAAAAAAATCTCGCACAAAAGAAATAACGACATAAAGAGTTGTTACAAAGAAAACCAGTTAATTCAAATATCCAATTATCCGATTGAGGAAAAATCAGTCACCGTCATCTTGAAAAATAAGTAAAATAGTCCGTTTTTTTTTACAACAGGGTCAGTTTCTTTATTGATATTTTTTTTAGCAGAATTCAGTATTCATGGTTCTTTTACTAAAAAGCTCTCGCATATAAACTTTAATAAAAAATGTCTGATAGAAATATATAGACTCTTATCTTCTATAGAAAAAAAGTTAAAAATCGTTTTTTGTCGGTTCATTTTTCATATTTAATAAAATAAAATAAGGGGAGCTAGACCTCGTAAAAAAAACATATTTCCCCAAATATATTTTAGGAAAAAAATATCTCAGATATATTTTCATCAAAAGGTAAGTATTTATGAAAATTTTCGTGAAAATCGGGCCATTAATAGAATGTTTTAAAAAAGCTTTAGTCATAACTTGTTTTTTGGCTACGTTAAATTTCAATTGATTTAACGTGCAAAATGTAAACATTGTCTTTCGTTTCATAATTTTCATTATTTCCGTAAGCTTAAATTTTGTTTTTAATCATGGCGAGTTTTCATTTTAAATGTTCTTTCTTTAGAATGGACAAAAAATTTTCAAGATAATATAACCAGTATGCAAGTTTCATTGTGTTAAACATGAGGGGGGGGGTAAATTTCATAGGGAAAATTGGTGGTACCTAGAGATAACTTACTTTCGGTCATACTTTCCCGAATATGGTTATGCATGTGGCAAGGTAAAAAAAAAAAAACTTAATTATATACTATTATCTATCTATTTCTATCTATTAATAATGGAGATTCACTTCCGCTTTTTGTCTGTAACAAAAATTACGTCACTGTTTACGTCACATTACCAAAAATCGTCATAACATACAATAAATACACTCAAAATTTGAACATGCAGCATTAGACAGTCCTCATTGTTTTTTTAAAACAAGTTTTAATAAATGCATGACTGGTATTATATATCTATATATAGTTTGTTTTATTTTAATACATATTTAAAGTTTACATTTCAAATTGTTTTATTTTTTAATCCTTTAATGAATTTGATGATTTTACTTACTTAGGGTAAAAACTCGCTGACATTGAATTTTTTACTCTCACCCCTCAGGCAAAATCTATTTTTACATCGCCCGGAGGTGTTTTTTTTAATTTTTGTACAAGTAGTTTTAATGTATAATACGCATCCCTAATTTTGTGATGAAAAATCCGGTAACTATAAAAATTCTTATTTTTTAATCAGTAAGTCGTTTGAGGTGGCCTAATATCGTATCAGCCATACAGCGAGGGAGTCTATCCCTTTTTTCACTAGAGCTAGACAAGAAGAAACACTTTTAGCGTCTGAGGTGGAGCGCCACACCCTACTATTAACTCATCACTTTACAGCA
>CM042163.1:69418187-69433187 GCA_023376005.1 Doryteuthis pealeii
TAATGATATCATCTCTTGTGCGCTATTCTGCATTAGTCCCACAAAATACAATACAGAACGAAATACAAGAAGGAAAAAAATATTAAAGCAAGGAAGAATATAACTTTCATAAAACTCCGTTGACAGAACTCTTTGTGATGACCTGTAGTGACCTCCAATTTACCGTGTCAAATACCCCCCCCCCCACACACTCCGATATTTAACACAACGAAATTTGCATAAAGTTAATATCATCTTCAAAATGTTTGGACCATTCAAAAGAAGAAACATTAAAAATATTTTTTTTTAAACTCCCTAATTTTTCAGCTTACGGAAATAATGAAAATTATGAATGAAAACAATGTTTACATTTTCGCACCGTTGAATTAAAATTTAACGTAGCCAAAAAAAAATTATGATTACCGGCTTTAAAAAAATATCTGTGAAAAATCAACTAACAGTCAAACTTTTTAATGAAAATTTCGGTAATTACTTACCTTTTGATGTAATTATGTTTGAAATAGGTTTTTCCTAAAATATATTAGGGGAAATATTTTTTGCGAGGTCTCCTCTCCCTATTTTATTTTATGAAATATAAAAAAATGAACCGATAAAAAACGATTTTCAATTTTTTTTCTATAAAATAAAGTCTGAATAATTATATCAGAAGATTTTTATAAGTTTCTATACAGTTTCTTTTTAGTAAAAGAACCATGACTATTGAATTCTGCTAAAAAGTGCCATAATATTGAAAGGTTTATCGACGTACAAGAGGGGAAATAATTGTATTTAAGATACCAAATATCTAAAGAAGGAAATTCATCAGACGAAAAGCTGATCAAAAATTTCTCAAATGAAAGAGAAATACTAAAAGATACAGAGTTAGAAAAAGACCTTGGTGTGAATGTGAACCCTGAATTAAAATTTTCTAAACACATAGAAATACAAGTAAATAAAGCAAACAAGATACTAGGATTAATACGAAGGTCATGAATACATGGATAAAGAGATGCTGAAAAATTTATTCATTGCATTGGTAAGACCTCATTTGGAATTTGCTAATGTGGTTTGGAGTCCAAGACTAATCAAGGACATAAAACTCATTGAGGGGATTCAAAGGAGAGCTACTAAAGTAATGAATGATTTAAAAACCCTTTCGTATGAATAAAGACTTAGGAAGATTGACTTACCAAGTTTGGTTTATAGACGTCCAAGAAGGGATATTATTAAAGTCTACAAATATACACATGGATTTTATTCAACAAACTTTGATCAACTAAACATTGCTCAAAATATCAATACCAGGGGACATAAATTAAAACTCTTTAAAAAAATGTGTAAAACAAATACAAGAAAATTATTTTAGTAAGAGTGGTGAATATATGGAATAAACTACCATCATCAATAGTGAATGCCCCATCTCTGAACTCCTCTAAGGCAATGTTAGATAATCTGTGGAAAGATTATAAATATTCTGTGGAATTAAGATGAATGTTTATAAGGAACAGCTGACAGGTCTCGGACCTAATATACTAGCTGAAAGAATATTATTATTTACTCCTTTTGCGTTTTCACATCAGTGTTAGCTGATGGTCTTTCACTGGAGTCTGAGTGACAGCAAGTCTCCTCAGGTCTCCAGGACTCTTCTGAGTATTCTGGCAGATTGCAGCAGTGCAGTGTTCTGAATGGTATCAATTCTTCCTCTGATTTCCAGACTTTTCAAACCCTTTTCCAATCCTTTTGGGACTGGTCCAAGTGCACCAACTACAATTGGTATAACTTTGACTTTCATATTCCATAACTTTTTCAATTCTCTGGCAAGGTCCAGATATTTGTCCATTTTTTCATTTTCCTTCAGCTTCACCCTGTGATCTGCTGGCACAGCAAAATCCACCAGTTGACAAGTTCTTTCTTTTTTGTTTATCAACACTAGGTCTGGTCTTCTTGCTGGGATAAGGTGATCCGTTTTTATTTCAAAGTCCCAGATAATCTTATGCATTTCGTTCTCAAGAACAGATTCTGGTTTATGCATATACCATTTTGTTGTATGGTCAAAATTAATTTTTTTGCATAATTCCCAGTGGATCACCTTCCCAACCCAGTCGTGTCTAGTTTTGTATTCTCGTTGTGCTAGTTTGCTACATTATTATTATTATAAAAACTACTTTAAACCGTTCACGGCGGTTCTCCCACTACTGCGATCCTACCGTAAACCGCTGGCAGCTGCTATCGCACGTATCACTTGTTTACTACACTGAAAAATCCCCACGTGAACACCCCTACCATTTTTTTTGTTGTTTTGTTTGTGAACCAACCCTGAGGTTTGTACTTGATCCTTTTGCAATAGGGAATCAGTTGAATGGAAGAAATACCAAGAACATTTGGTACAGACGTGGAGGAAATTTGATAGGCAAAGAGTTAAACACGTATCTCTTCTGAGACCCTGATAGTCCAAACTAACGTGTTCTACGCCGTTACACTGGAATGCGCGTTTGTTTATAATTGTGTTTCTCCTCATGTGAGATTATTTTCATCGCAAGTTCGTTGCATTTTTGCGTAAACATCTCCATGTGTTTGTTCTAAATACTGTGTAAATTTTGTGTTTTAAGACATAGTGTAAACGATAGGTACCACCAATTTTCCCTGTGAAATTTACCCCCCCCCCCCCCTATATTTAACACAATGGAACTTGCATAAAAGTTAATATTATCTTGAAATTTTTTTGTCCATTCGAAAGAAGAAACATTAAACAAACTCATGATGATTTTTTTAAAATTCAGTTTACGGAAATAATTAAAATTATGAACGAAAAACAATGTTTATATTTTTGCACAATTAAATCAATTGAAATTTAACGTAGCCAAAAACAAGTTATGACTACCGGCATTAAAAAAAAAAAATTATATCAAAAATCAATTAATGGTCCGATTTTCACGAAAATTTCCATAATTACTTACCTTTGGATGAAAATATGTCTGAAATGTTTTTTTCCCAAAATATATTAGCGGAAATATTTTTTAAGAGGTCTACCCCCTCCTTATTTTATTTTATGAAATATGAAAAGATGAACCGACAAAAAACGATTTTCACTTTTTTTCTATAAAGATAAGAAGTCTGAATAATTATATCAGAAGATTGTTATAAGTTTAAGTTGCGAGAGCATTTTAGTAAAAGGACCATAAATACAGAATTCAGCTAAAAAAATATCAATAAAGAAACTGACCGTGTTGTAAAAAAACGGACTGTTTTACTTATTTTTCAAGATAACGGCGAGTAATTTTTCCCCAATCGGATAATTTGATCCTTGAATTAACTGTTTTTCTTTGTAACAACTCTTTATGTTCGTTATTTCTTTTTTGCGAATTTTTTAAAAAAAAGTTCAGAAATATTTACTTCAATATGGCCTAAACTGATCCCGTTACCTATTTTGGTGGTACCTAGTAAACGATAAACATTCATATTTTTAATAATTTCGAATCGATAAAAAATTGAACAAATACTAAATTTAGATTAGACTAAAAGTGTCTACCCGGTGTCACCTGGGTAGAAGGGAGGGGAAGGTTAGTCTCGCAGATCCATCATTATTGAATCGTGGGTTGGATCCTCGCAGGATGCCCCATTAAAATCCCTATGTAAAAAAGACCTTGCATTGATCCGGCCTAGTGGAGAGAGAGAGAGAGAGAGAGAGAGAGAGAGAGAGAGAGAGAGAGAGAGAGAGAGAATTCTTGGGTTTTGTTGTTCACTCGAATTTACCGTATTTGACGGCATATAAGACGCACAGGCATATAAGACGCACCCCCATTTCAGCAGGTCAGATTCAGGAAAAAGAGTTTTTAATGTATTTAAAATACTGAAGTTAAGTATTAGAAGGCGATGATTTAAGCATATATTGTTGAAAACAGTCAAGCTGTGTCTGATTATAACAATTCCAGCAATAAAATAAGGATGCATGGAGTTTAGGGTAGGTAAAAGTTCTGAGCGTAAGCTGGGTTAGTGAGCATCATAGAGAAGATTAGCCTAGGCCTACAGGAGGTCTCAAATTTCACCTACGATGTATAAGACGCAGGGCAAGTTTTTTAGCCAAAATTTTGGAAAAAAAAGTGCGTCCTATATGCCGCCAATACGGTAAGTGAATTTTCTTTTAGTTCAATTTCTCGGGTAGATCCTTGCCAATTTAGTTTCGTTTTAACGATTAAAGGAGCGAGTGACAACCACCGTTCTGCTAGCTTGGTAATTCCATGTCAAATCATCCAGGCCATGTCACCCACACCCTTAAATTTTTCTGAAATTTTGTCCAGCTGTGGATGTTGTTAGACAATCCCCAAAATTTGAGCTTCCAATTCCAAGAACTGGCGGAGTTATGTCAATTATCAGAACCCTTATTCGTCTATACTTTATTCTATATAAAGAATATAAGAAATGGAAAGTATTTTGTCAATTAACCACATAAGAGTCTGCGGTTTTATCTATCTATCTATCTATCTATCTATCTATCTATCTATCTAATTCAGTCGCATCTATATAACTATCTAATTCAGTCGCAAAATATCTATCTATCTATCTATCTATCTATCTATCTATATATATATATATATATATATATATATATATATATATATATATATATATATAATGTTGTTCTGGTTCCAACGGGAGAAAATTCAATATTTTATAAAAAAAAAAGAAGGTCCGCAAAATGTATTATGTTTTCAGAAAAAAATTTATTCTTTTTATCTTACAAGATAAGGTCAGATAAAAAGAAAAAAATTTTCCTGTAAACATAATACATTTTGCGGACCTTCTTTTTTATAATATATATATATATATATATTATATATATATATATATATATATATATATATAACTCCGCTTAAGAAATTGACCGTGTGTCACATCCTGCTCGTGCGGAGGGGTTGGTATATATATATATATATAATATATATATATATATATATATATATATATATATCCCCAGAAATTGCGTAAGTTTATCAATGAGTACATAGTCTATAGTCAAAATCTTTAATATTAATACATAAAATAAATCTTTTGTTCAATGCATAAAGTCTCTATGAAAATCTGAGTTAGATTTGTTTCAAAACAGCCCATGTCATTAGTCTGTTTAAAATCCTGCAATGTGTGTTATATATCACTAAGAAATTAAAGGTTAACATGATATAAGGTGTGGTTAATTTGCATACTGATTTTAACAAAACCGGGTTTAATAAATAATTACTTGGTGTCATTGATCCCTCATATTATTATTTTATTCTCCAACGTATTAAAATCAATCATATGAATGATTTTATATAGAAGTCAGTTAAAATATAATTAAAATAAGTGTAATCTTTTTATATGAGTTCTTATTTAATTTCGTTAGTCTTTCTAATTCAGTATATTTCATTACATTAAAACTTAAATACTTACACCCAGAGGGCGCATGTTCTTGCTAGTATTAAATTTTAAAAGACACAAAAAAAAACAAAAAAACAACTAAAACAAAAACAAAATGTATGCACATTATTCTAACGAAGTAGCTCAGCATTAGGATGGGCTGAACAGTTATCCAGGAAATATACAAAGAATTTTGGGTAATTATGAACTTTTTTTTAGTAAATTAGAGTGTCCCAGGAAAAACAGAACCCACAAATTTTGTAATATAACTGTTAATTTTAACTAGGGGGTGTTTAGAGTTAGGTTTAGGGCTAGGGTTGGGGTTGGGGTTTAGGGTTAGTTTAATGGGAAAATAAATAAATAATTATGGTTCTGTTTTTTTCTGGGTCACTCTGTACAGGGTGACCCAGAAAAAACAGAACCCTAACCCTAAACCCTAACCCTAAAACCCCCTAGTTAATATTAACAATTTTATTACAAAATTTGTGGATTCTGTTTTATTTCTGGGACACCCTAATTTGCTAAACAAAAGTTCATAATTACCGAATTTTGAAGTTTTCCTCTAGAATGTGAAGTGTCCATTTTCCGGATTAAAAGAGGTGCGGGAGAAGAGAGTGTCACCGGAAAATCGGTACTTACTGAATTTGTTTTCTTATTCGTATTTGACATGTTTCATTCAATAAAGTGGACAAATTGAAAATATCAAATGACCCCCCCCCATCCATAAAAAAAATCGACTTAAAGAAATTGGTTAAAAAATAGAATTTGAATGACAGCGGTCTGTGTGGATTAATGAGGAGTTGATGGTAGGTGTGGCGCTCCACCCCAGACGCTAAAAATATCTTCTTGTCTAGCTCTAGTGAAAAAGGGGATAGACTCCCTCGATCTGTGGGGATTAAATAAAAATTAAAAATATAAAATATAAAATATAAAATAAACATCGATGAGTCTTCATCGGAATAACCCTCCGAGTATGTACGGGAAAAGACCCACTTCCGACCCCCAAGACATTCGGATTTAGGCCTTATCTAGGACAAGACACCACTACTGGCCAGGAAGGAATTTTTTTTTACCACGTAGTGGCTATGACCCGAGAATAAATTTTTTAAAAATTACAAAATCACCTTTTGTCTTTGTCTCTTCCTTTCTCTTCCCTTGAATTCCTCTTTCAGTACGATCACCAAATAAGATGTAGTGTTTGTTCTACCACGTTGTTACTATTGTAATCTAATACAAAGTTAAAAAAACAAAAAAACAAAAACAAAAAAACAACAACAAAAGAACACTGACTCAATACTGACACAATAACTCACAAGAAGACTCATGAGTCAAATGTTTAGGTCATACATATCCAAAGTCTGGTTCGCTTGCTAATTATGACCCACGTTAAGATTTCTTATGACTCGCTTCTTCGGTCTTATAATGTATTATTTATGGTCCGCTAGAGCAGTGTCACACAGGGCACGGCACCGATACGTCCCGGACGATTTACTGTTTTCAATAATTAAATCAGAAAATGTTATTTTATTTTATTAAAATGAAACAAATTAGATAATATAAAAAGAATTCAAATTGAAAATGTGTAAATTTTCTAACCAATTTCTATGGCCAAATGTAAAAACAAGGATTTCTTTGTGAATTTTAGCAGACGATCTGTGATGCTATTTCCTCAAACAATGATGCAAGTAAAAGATCTAAGTTTTGGTATCAGAATTTAGTATACTAACACACAACTTTCGCATAGATGGAAACTTTGATATTTGAAAAAGGGGAAAAAATCAACCTCCCCTATTGTCCATGCCAATGCAGGCCGTCTAGCAAAGACCTACATAAACAAGCTCTGTGCGGATACTGGATGCTGCGCGGACAATGAACGATAGGGACGGTTGGCGAGAGACTGTCACGGATATCTGTGCAGCTGGCGCGACATGGTGATGATGATGATGATGATGAACAAAATACCAGTCACTTGTATTGAGTGGCAGTGTTTAATCGACGGATGTCAATTTTAAACCCACAAAAAAAATGTTTGATCTGAAGGTGGTGTACTAGTTAAAGTCGCAGGAAATAGACTCGTCGACCCGAGTTCAATTCCTGAACGAAGCCACAGTTCACATAGTGCTAATACCATTGGGAAAGATATGAATACAACTATTCTCCCTCTGGATATGGGTAAATAGTAGAACAGACTGGGCTCTTTAGCCTTGGTTAGGCAACAAGTATAGGAGAGGAAAAACTCTAGATTCAAACCTGGTCACTACTAGAATAGACTCAGGCCTACTTAGTGATCTACTCCAATTTTAAAACAAGTTTTAATTTTTTCACTTTTATTAACTACAACCATAGAAGATTTAAGAAAACGAATAAAGTAAAAGAAAATACACAGAAGAGCAATATCATACTTATATATAATATATATATATATATATATATAATGTTAAGATCGAATGGTTTAAAATTACCGACTATAGTTTCTCGCAGTAGCGCGAATCTTCAGGGTATTTTTTCGTCCTACCATCAGTCTGTATTTTATAACAGGGTTGTGCCGATTTTCAATACAGTGGGTGTGCTACATACCCGCCTTCAGCCCCGATGTAACACCGAACTTACTAGCAGAGCCTATGCTTGTATATATATATATATATATATATATATATATATATATATATGTGTGTGTGTGTGTTGTGTGTGTGTGTGTGTGTGTAAAAGGAACGACTTGCCGGTAGAAATATTGGGTTGGTCTCAATATTTGGTTGGTACAAGTGTTACTCGGATAAGTCAGCGTTATAACAAATATAAAGTGCTCAATACGTAAGTAGAGCGGATTTATTATTACAATGTGTCCAGATTATTTCTGTACACATAATGTCTTTCTCCCCCCCCCTCTCTCTCTCCCCCCTCTCTCTCTCTCCTCTCTCTCTCTCTCTATATATATATATATATATATATAGAGAGAGAGAGAGAGAGAGAGAGAGAAAGAGAGGGGAGAGAGGGAGGTTGTAGCAGGGGTCATTATTTCATCTCGTTATATTTATATTAGCATAATTAAATGACCATTACCACATAAACTTATATATGGCACCATTGTATATCTACAGACTTTAAACAACAAGAATGCTGTATAAAATACTATATGTATAAAATACTATATGAAATAAATTTTGAAAAGTCTCCAACTAGTTGAAGGAATTATTATATCAACTAAAAAAAGACCCACACGAAATAAAATAGCATTCAGCCTTGAAACTTGTGTACTAAATATAGTTTACGAATAATGAATATATAAGCTCAAAGTACATATTAACGTAAACAGGTTACATACGTGGTAAAACTTAGTAAATCATAAACACGTGAATATTTGAATTGAAATTTATAGTCTAATTAAAATGCCACAATAAAATTTAAAAAAAAAAACGAGAAAAAAAAAGAATTAAAAAGAACAGAAAAAAAGAAAGAAAAAAAATCAACCAGAAATAAACAAACAAAAAAATCAACACAAATATATACAAAAAGCAACAACAAAAAAACAAAAACAAAACTAAACAAAACAAATAACAAACAAAATGGCCGACGACAGTTAATGACGCCTCAAGAGTAAATCTTCGACAATTTTATGCAAGCATGATCCTAACATTCGGAAGACATGAGGAAAATAATTTAAAAAAAAACAAACAAAAACAAAAACAAAAAAAACGACGAAAACAAACCTTGTGTGTGTTTAAAAATAAACCTGTATAAATGAGAGATTCATGCCATATATATATATATATATATATATATATATATATATATATATATATAAGTCATCCACCAAATATAGTATTATATATATATATATATATATATATATATATATATATGTGTGTGTGTGTGTGTGTGTGTGGTGTGGATAATATCAACCAAAATTGAGAACCCAAACATACATATAAATCTTTGGGCTGAACTTGCACAACGGTCGCAAAATTAAAATGGAAAGTTTTTGGGTGGTCCCTCATATAGTTTAACTACAGTCTATGAATGAACTTTATGCGAATTGGGTTACGATTTAGGGGTTTGGGATTAAGGTTTTTTTTTTATTACGTATTGCTTAAAAAACCCACAAAACCCAAAATTACTATACATTACATTATTCATTACAACCATTGAAATTAATTATTGAACCCAACGGTAGACACATTAGTCTCATTTGTTTTGTGTTAGTATTCCAATGTATAATTTCCATTAAACTTGGTTTAAAAATATTTTTCAACATTAAATGTATAGTAATTTGTTTTTTTTTTGTTGTTTGTTTTTAAGTAATACGTAATAAAAAAAATTAAAAAACAACCTTAATCCCAAACGCCTAAATTTGTAACGCAATTCGCAAAAAGTTCATTCATAGACTGTAGTTAAACTGTCATGGGGGACCTCCAAAAAACTTTCCGTTTTAATTTGTGCAAGTTCAGCCAATGTTTGTGTATATATTTTACATATACGGGGTATTATAATAAATAAATAAATATAAAAGGAATGAGAACAATCTACCCCAACGGATTAAATAAAGGTTTCTGTTTGAAGTTCCGTGAAGGTTCCCGATTCCGATACGCCGGCTCCCGATTCCGATACGCCGGCTCCCGATTCCGACACGTCGGCTCCCGATTCCGATACGCCGCGGCTCCCGATCCCGACACGTCGGCTCTCGATACGCCGGCTCCGATTCCAAATACGCCGACTCCCGATTCCGACACGCCGGCTCCCAATTCCAAATACGCCGACTCCCGATTCAGACACGTCGGCTCCCGATTCCGACACGCCGGCTCCCGATTCCGATACACCGGCTCCCGATTCAGACACGTCGGCTCCCGATTCCGATACGCCGACTCCCGATTCCGATACACCGGCTCCCGATTCCGATACGCCGGCACCCGAATTCGACAAGAAGGTTTCGAGTTCGACAAGAAATACCCGTAGATGGGTGGAGGTCTCATAGGCTGAAAAGTTGTGTTATTAACAATAAAAATGAAAACAAAAATCCGAAAAATAAAAAATAAAAATGATGCAAAATGGTATGGGTTAAAGACGTCATCATATTCTTTAATAATTTTCGTTGTAACCTTAACTGCATTCCAATCAGCAAAAGTACAGTTAAAATATTCTCTCGAAAAACTGAGTTCACTAAAACCGATTAAAATGTGCTCAATATAAAGAGCTAAATAGACGATTAAAATCGAATGTTTAAAACTACCTACTTTAGGATACTCTGAAGATTCGCGCTACTGCGAGAAACTTAAGTAGGTAGCTTTTAAACCATTCGATTTTAATCGTCTCTCTCTCTCTCTCTCTCTCTCTCTCTCTCTCTCTCTCTCTCTCTCTCTCTCTCTGTATATATATATATATATTAATATATATATATATATATATGTAATTTTCAAAGAAAGAAAAGCTTAACAAACCGTCACCATTTTTCTTTTTTGTATATAATTTATCTATGTTACTGCTGCCCTGGCCAGGATTAAACCTGGAGTCCAGAGATAACCATCACTTAGAACTGTCTTAAACTAACTCCTTTATCCACTAGGCCATGTGTCTGACTGTAACATAGAATAATAATTAACACAGCTTAACACCTGTACCCCAGCTATGGTTAGCGGAATGAGAACAGGATACCCCCGTGGACTGAATAAAGAGTTTAGGTTCAAAGTTCCGTGAGGTCTCCCGATTACGACAGAAGGTTCCGAGTTCGACAAGAAATACCTGAAGAAGGCCGGAAGGGCACATCGGCCGAAACGTTGTACAGATAACAATGAAGAATGGGACAATAGTCCCAATAATACAAATAATACTAATCATCAAGTCTCATCTCAAACATTCAGAGATATAAAAATTAGGGAATAACCTTGATTTTAATAAAATTTTCAGTGTTGACTTATTAATCAATTCTGTCCTTTCGTATCTTGTATCTTCTTATCATAATGGAGATTGTGTGTGTTTTCTGTCTGTAACCGAAACTATATTACTACTCAAGTCACAGTTCCCTTAGTTATTTACGTCACATTCTCTCCATGATTTTATTTTTATTTAAACCTCAATTATTAATTAAAATTGTTTTACATTACATTAATACTGTTAGCCTAATCTACATGCTAATAACAAGCAATTGTATTTGTATATAAATCAAAATAGCGCGTTTACAGGTGTGAAAAGGTTAATTTCATATTAGATATAAGAATTTGATTTTAATCAATATGTGCTTGTAATATTGATTTGTAATTATTGGTTTTATTTAATGAATGCTGAGCAAAAATCTCGGGGATAATCTTTAAAGAAAATCCATTAACAAGAAGAAATAACTGTAATTTCATTATTTACTTCTTATTTGAACTAAATGTTAAATCAGGAAAATATTAGCCAATGAAAGACGGTAGTGATGGAAAGATTAGAGTTTCAGATCGTTCTAATTTTCGATGATCCCAACATAGAATCATCCTTACTTACGAGTCTTTTTCGATTATTTCCACACACACACACACACACACACACACACACACACACACACACATATATATATATATATAATATATATACTATTATATATATATATATATATATATAATATATTATATATATATATATATATATATATATATAAATATATATATATATATATATATATATATATATATATATATATAAGGGCCGGTTAGCTTAGCGTAGAGCGTTCGGCTGAAACCACAAGGTTCCTAGTTTCGATTTCCGGATCCCCGCCCACTCAGGTATGAGTTTAGCACAGGATCTGTGTGGTAACAGTAAGGAGCTTGATGGTAGCTAGTCGTGTGGCGCTCCATCTCAGATGCCAAAACAACTCTCCTTGGTTAGCGCTATTGAAAAGGGATAAGACTCCCTCGCTGACTGGCTGATTACCGACTTAGGGCCGCCCCGAGCGACTATTACTTATCTCCTCTTTTTAGAAAAGTAGAGAGATTTATGGAAATTTTCGTGAAAATCGGGCCATTAAAATAGAAAATGTTTTAAAAAAGTTTAGTCATAACTTGTTTTGGCTACGTTAATTTCATTGATTTAACGGTGCAAAATGTAAACATTGTTTTTCCGTTCATAATTTTTCATTATTTCCGTAAGCTTAATTGAAATTTTTTTTTAATCATGGCGAGTTTACATTTAAAAGTTTCTTCTTTTGAATGGACAAAAAAATTGTGCAAAGATAATATTAAACCAGTATGCAAGTTTCATTGTGTGTTAAACATGGGGGGGGGGGGTAAATTTCATAGGGAAAATTGGTGGTACCTAGAGATAACTTTACTTTCGGTCATATTTCCCGAATATGGTCATGCATGTTGGTAAGGTAAAAAAAAAAAACCTTAATATATATCTATTATTATCTATTTCTATCTATCAATAAATGGAGATTCACTTCCGTCTTTTTGTCTGTAACAAAATTACGTCACTTTTACGTCACATTACTAAAATCGTCATAACATAGAATAATATTAACTCAAAATTTGGAACATTGCAGCATTAGACAGTCGCTCATTGTTTTTTTTTAAAACAAGTTTTAAATAAATATCATGAACTGGATATATATATCTATATATAGTTTGTTTTATTTTAATAATATTTTAAAGTTTACAGTTCAAATTGTTTTATTTTTTTACAATGCCTTTAATGAATTTTGATGATTTTACTTACTTAGGGTTAAAAACTCGCTGTACATTGAATTTTTTACTCTCACCCTCAGGCAAAATCTTATTTTTTACCATCGGCCCGAGGGTGTTTTTTTTAATTTTTGTACAAGTAGTTTTAATGTATAATACGCATCCTAATTTTGTGATGAAAAATCGGTAACTGATAAAATTCTTATTTCTTAAATCGTAAAGTCGTTGGGGTTGGCCTAATATCGGTATCAAGCCATACAGCGAGGGAGTCTATACTTTTTCACTAGAAGCTAGACAAGAAAGAAACTCTTTAGCGTCTGAGGTTGGAGCGCCACACCTACCATTCACTCATCACTTTAAGGCACAGTTCTCTGTGCTACTGCATACGTCTGATTTGGGCGAGGGCTTGGTCTGAACCAGGAACCTTGTGATTCATAGCCGGACGCTCTTTTATAATAATAGGGGCATTATTTTTTTTATTTTGTGAACACAGACGGTTCTCTGTTTTATTTCAAAGCCATTACTTGTTTTCTTCAATCTAAAAGTAACGGCAAATGTATATATATCTTGTCGGCAAACACGATGGCGGCCTTTCATAACTTAGACGCAAAATTCCTAAATTGTGTTTCAACGACCTCTTAATATTTATTCTGCTACGGTCCGAACACGCCTCAAATGAATTCTTATATATATATATATTATATTTATATATATATATATATGTATGTGTGTGTGTGTGTGTGTGTGTGTGTGTGTGTGTTGAAATGGAATTGGAAATTGCATCACGACAATATGAAGGAAGAATGAATAAAGAAAGGAAAGTACAGAATGATAATAAAAAGTGAATTTAATCAATATCACTTACACATGTGTTTCGAGTCAGTTTAATCTATGTGTGACACGATTCAAACTATTATTATTATTATTTAATAATAATAATAGTTTTCTTTATCTTGACAGATTAAACATATTCATATTTAAATGTATAAGTGAGGCAAAGTACTGACGAAACCAGTGTCGTGATATTGATTAAATTCATCTTTATTAATCACATTCTGGTCTTTCTTTCTTTATTCATTCTTCCTCATATATATATAATATATATATATATATATATATATATAACACACACAATATATAGTATATATATGATATATAATATAACAAAACAATATATATATTATAATATAATATATATGTTTGTGTGTGTGTGTGTGTGTGTGTGTGTGTGTTTGTGGTGTAAACCTAGAAATAAATTTATCATCTCACCTGCATGTAAACTTACTAAAAGTTTATGTAATTTAAAAAAGATACAAATGTTGTATTTCATCGATGATTATATTTTGTGAAATACATGAACTTTCAGATATGCGAGATATGAGGAGGTGAGATAACAATATATATATATATATATATATATATATTATATATATATTATAATTCAATTTATTATATATTAATATATATATATATATTTATATATGTTCACTGTGATAGAAAAGTGTCGTACGGCTGTAAATGTGAAAGAATTGACCAATATATGAGAAAAATTATAATAGTAAAGAATATATTATATAATAATTAATATATCAATTATATCATATATTACACGGTCAGTTTAGGTGTGAAAATATTCAACATACTAATGAATGACAAGCGTTATGAGTAAATATTAAGGTTTTTTAAATGCATGAAAAATAATGTCAATCTAGAATGAATTCTTAATGTGCACTAATATTTCACACAATGAAAAACATGTTAAGAATCGATTAGTGAACATTATATTATCCCATTACTTTGTTTCATCATAATATATTGTTCGATGACCAGAAGGAAAGATGTAGTATAATATTATATAATTGATATATTATTGTAGTGTGTTCGGTATAGTCAATTAAAAAAATGTGACGTTTTGAACTGAATGTTAAATAACTATTCGAACCAGTGAACTAACCGTTGCGGAGAATTTGAGATGATA
>CM042163.1:69440687-69453187 GCA_023376005.1 Doryteuthis pealeii
CATTCTATTCTTTCTTTCTTTATTCATTCTTTCTCATATAGTCGGATTCATTTCCAATTTCCATTTTTACACACACACAACAACCACACACACAGACACACACATATATATATATATATATATATATATATATATATATATATTGGTTTGTTGGTTGGTTTTGAAGGTTATCACAATGCAAGTGTAAAGAAAAAAAGAAGGTAACTGTGGTATTGTTCGTTAACTGTGATTTATTCTCAATTCTTAATATTTCTGTAGAAGGGATTTTTCCCGAAATATTAAGAATTGAGAATAAATCACAGGTTAACAAACAACACCGAGTTACCTTCTTTTTTCTTTACACTTGCATTGTGATAGCCCTCAAAACCAACCAACAAACGAATATAAAACAATGCTTCAATCAAATTAACAAACCCTTTATATATATATATATATATATATATATATATATATATATTATATATATAAAAACATTAATATTCATCAAAAATAAATTTATTTCGGCTACCATCGCCTCTTCAAATCTAATTTTATGATAAACAAGAATGATTTAATAGATTTTAATTATTTTCTCTTCTCAACGATTTTGTTTTAAAATTCCTTTCATGACTATTTCTTAGAATACACAAAATCTTTATGTGTACGTTCGAGTTCTCAATTTTGGTTGAATCCTATCACGGAAATACTTGATACCATTCACCCTATTTCTCTCTCTCTCTCTCTCTCTCCTCTCTCTCTCTCTCTCTCTCTCTCTCTCTCTCTCTCACTCTCTCTCTCTCTTCTTGCCCTGATGAAGGCCTTTTCTCTGTAAAAAAAATACTTAAAATTTTTTTATCTTTCTATTATTATTATTTATTTTATATTTAAAATAGTAATAAATAGAATACAATGTGTACAAGGACAAACTCTCGACCGAAACACGTGTAGACATTTCATTAAACATTTTTATCCATTCAACGTTTTATTCATTATTCTTTTCAACAATATAAAGTGTTGTTATAGGTAAACGGAAGAAAATTAAATTTTTTTATAAAAAAAGAAGGTCGTAAAAAGGATTATGTTTTAAAACAAAATTATTATCTTACATTTGCGACACGTGTTTCAGATCTTCTGATATCTTCTTCAGGCTTAATTAACTATAATATATATATATATATATATATATATATATATATATATAATGAAAAAATGAGTAAAGAAAATAAATGTAGATGGATAAAAATGAATTTTAATCGATATCATTACACATGTGTTTCGTCCGTCATTTTTCCTATTATTATTATTATATCATTATTTCAACTTCATCTGATTATTTTAATAATAATAATAGCGTAATCCGTATACATTTTGATAAAGGACCGAAACACATGTGTAAGTGATATCGATTAAAATTCATTTTATCCATCTACATTTCTTTTCTTTACTCATTTTTTCCTCATATTGTCGGATTCAATTCCCTTTCCATTCTTACACACACACACACCACACACACACACACACATATATATATATATATATATATATATATATATATATATATATATATATATATATATAGCCGTAAAAAAAGGTTTTCTGTCTTCCAGTTTCGTTTAAGGTATACCTTTTTCAGGAGCTGAAGAAGGTGTACCTTGAACACCGAAATCGCGGAGAAGAGAAAACCTTTTTCTACAACTATTAATACTCTATCTTTTATGAAATATATTGTGTACATTTTGGATTAATTACTACAGCGAAAACGCTTGAGTAGCAATTAAACAATGAACATTATATTACTAGGAACAATATGCACCCTCCGAACGTAAGCATTTATGTTTTAATGTAATTTATATATGTTAAACTAGCAGCGGCTACTCGGCGTCGTCTGGTAGAGGGGTATTTTTTAAAGTTAGTCCCGCCGATCCATTATTACTGAATCGTAAGTTGAATCCTCATGGGATACCCCATTTAAATCCCCATGTAAAAAAAATAGACCTTGCATTGATCCAGCTACTCTGAAAAGAAATGTTAACGTCTACTATCTAAAATATTAAATGAAAAGAAATCCATGCTGTCATCATTTGAATTTTATTTTTTAATCATCTTCACGAATATAAATCAAATCTCAATTATTTTTGCTCAAAAACAAGCCCTGGGGATATCTAATGTGTATATATATTTACTTTGTCGTTAATTGTTTTATTTTCAAAGTTTCTTCTGGACATACACATACACACAACTGCCCTTTATATATGGATAGATAGATAGAAAACCAAGCCTGGTGATATTTAATGTGTATATATATTTACTTTGTCGTTATTTGTTTTATTTTCAAAGTTTCTTCTGAACATACACATACACACAACTGCCTTTATATATGGATAGATATATAGAAAACAAGCCCTGGTGATATTTAATGTGTATATATATTTACTTGTCGTTAATTGTTTTATTTTCGAAGTTTCCTCCGGACATACATATACACACAACTACCCTTTATATATGTATAGATAGATAGATTAGAAAGACTAACGAAATTAGATAATAATGCATATAAAAGATTATGCTTATTGTAATTACATTTTAATTGGTTTCTATATAAAAATCATTAATACGATCGATTTTAATACGTTGGAGAATATAACAATGATATTAGAGATCAATAGCACCAAGTAATTTATTACCAGATCTTCATAGAAAACCTCGTTAATAATTAAGATTTATTCTATGCATTAGTGCTTTTGACGATGAGTTAAATACTCAGGTAATAAAGGACTATTTGCTCGTAAATTCCTACCATAATAACTGAACACCCATTTCATGTCCGTGTTTTTGTATTAAATGTTTTATTTTTCTTGCACCCGTTATGTTACAATACAAAATATATTTTCTTTATTTATTTTAATATTCATTTCAATGTGCATATTCTAAGTTTTTATTTTGTGAGAATGTTTAGTTTTTAAAGTAGGGGCTCGTTTTACAGTTTAGGCATAAATTGGATCCTCCTTTTATGACCGTAATTTTGTTTTTTCGTCGACGATGATTAAAATCTGACGTTTTTATTTTAGAGTACCAAAGCTAAAAAGATAAGAAATAACAACAACAAAAAGTAATATTCAACTTTTTACTCGTAAATTCCTATCATAAATTAGGCTTGGGCATTTTATGGTAGGAATTTACGAGTAAAGTTGAAGTGTAAAACGAACCCCACTTTAAAACTAAACATTCTCACAAAAATAAAACTTTTAGAATATAAACATTGAAGTGAATATTAAAATAAATAAAGGAAATATTTTTAGTATTGTAACATAAAATGGGGGTTCAGTTTATTCTATAGTAGGAATTTACGAGCAAATAGTCCTTTATTACAATACACATTGATAAACTTACCCAATTCCTCGGGGTATTGTAACGTAAGCAGTGACGGTAGTTTCAGATAATGACAGACACCGAATTCAAAGCCTCCATGCTTCCTGTAGTCCGCCAACACTCTACCTGATACTCCTATCCACACACATATACATGCACGCGCACACATACATGTATATTATTACTGTTATTACGCTGTTCATGTTCCTGACACCTAATACATGTATTCTGTGTACTAAACATGAGACTTTGATGAGTTGTGGTGCACCTGGGCACTGTACACAATAAATTTCGTAATAATTAATTATATTTATTATAAGATATATATATATATATATATATATATATATATATATATATATATATATATATGGTAGAAATGTGAGGAGGTTAATCCGACAGTATGTGGAGAAAAGTAGACAAACACGGGATGTTGTGGAAACTTGATGTTTATTGTCGACGGTGCAACGTTTCGGTCTCTTATTAGACCATCTTCAGGACTTGAATATAGTTCTTACTCCAATGATGGAAATTCTCAAAATGCTGAAAAGCGGAAGGTCGTCAGTAGGGGGAAGTGTAGTTGGGGGTGGTTAGTGGATTCTTCTTCTCTCTGGAATGGGGAGTGCCGAAATGGTCAATGGTGGTACCACAGGTGTTAGATTGTGGGGATTGGTTAGCTAAATATGTGTAGTGTGTGTGTGTGTGTGTGTGTCTGTTTAATTGTTTTTTGTTTATGTGTGATTGGGAACTGGATTTGTCGTTAAGTTATATGTGTGTTGTTGGTATGTTGGTGTGATTTTTTTGATTTATTATTTATTTTATTTTATTTTATTTTTATTTTTTTTTTTTTTTTGTGAGGGTTTGTAAGGGTAAGATTTGTTAAAATTGTAAGTGAGCATATGTATAATGTTAATATACTATTATTGTTATTATTATTATTATCATATATAATTATTATTATATACTATTATTGTTATTATTATTATTATCATATATAATTATATATTATTATCATATATTATTATTATCATATATAAAATAAATAATATATATAAATAAATAATAAATAAAAAAATCACACCAACATACCAATAACACACATATAACTTAACGACAAATCCACAATCTAACACCTGTGGTACCACCATTGACCATTTCGGCACTCCCCATTCCAGAGAGAAGAAGAATCCACTAACCACCCCAACTACACTTCCCCTACTGACGACCTTCCGCTTTTCAGCATTTTGAGAATTTCCATCATTGGAGTAAGAACTATATTCAAGTCCTGAAGATGGTCTAATAGAGACCGAAACGTTGCACGTCGACAATAAACATCAAGTTTCCACAACATCCGTGTTTGTCTACTTTTCTCCACATATATATATATATATATATACAGGGGCGTGCAAAAGTAGGTATACATTCATATAAAGAAAAAACACATACAATACTCATTGCATTTATTAAACAAACAAATGTTACGTATACGTGTAAAAATATATTAATTATTATTAATAATAACTGTTAATTATTAGTCACAATTAAATATGGCCAATGACACCAAAATTTTACAAAATGAGGACACTTAAGATAATATGATACTAATTTCACCTGTGTGATACTGTTGTATACCTACTTTTGCACCCCTATATTATATATATATATATATATATAATATATATATATATATATATATGCTTATACACAACACTATATCTGTGTGTGTATGTATCAGTCTATTCATATCTATCTGTCTTTAGTCTTGCATATATATCTCTTATATATGGAGATTGTGTGTTTTTCTGTAACCGACACTATATTACTACTCAAATCAATATTCCCTTAGTTATTTACGTCTCATCCTCCATGGTTATATTTTTATTTAAACCTCAATTATTAATTAAAATTTTTTATATTGACAATATCTACATAACAGCAAGAAATTGTATTTTTATATACAATAAAATAGCGGTTTTTCAGTGTAAACGGGAATTCTAATTTTGCACATTGATATTAAAAATTTGATTTTAATAAATATGTATTTGATATTATTGATTTCTAATTGTTTGGTTTTCTTAATGAATATGATCAAAATTAACTTCAATAAATCTTAAAAGAAATCCATTAACAAGAAGAAATAACTGTAATTGTATTCTTTACTTCCTATTTTAACTAAATAGTTTAAATTAGGAAAATTGTCAATGAAAGACGGGAGTGATGTTAGAGTAAGTTTCAGTAGTTCTATTTTTTCAATTTATACCCCCCCCCCTCTGTTTCAAATCTTTTTATCTGCATTCTTATCTAGTTTCATTAGTCTTTTTAATTCAATATAATATTTCANTTACATTTAAAACTTAAATACTTGCGCCCGGAGGGTGCATATATTTAATAGTATAAATTAATTCAAAAAATATATATTTCCTGACCTCCCACCAGGCCGTATTAATACAGGTCTTTTTTACGTGGGTATTTTGTAGGGCATCCTGCGAGGATCGAATTCGCTATTAGGTAATGATAAATTAGTCGGTTAAATCGAACTTAATGGGCCTAAATTCCACTATCGTATGTCACCTCGTCGAAAGAAAGAAATAACAAAAATCAGGAAATAACCGAATTTAATGAAATTTTCAATGTTGATATGTTAATGAATAAAAGATATAATGCACCAGTTATTTTATTTAAATACTTACATTTTTTCAGGTCAGTTAAGTTTGAACCACGTACCTTTGAGGCGTAACACAGATTCTTCAAAGTTAACTGACATGAAAAAATCTCAGAGTTTTTAAATAAGATAACTGGTACATTATATATTTTATTCATTAATATATCAATATTGAAAATTTCATTAAATTCGGTTAAATCCCTGATTTTTCGTATTTTTTTCTTTCGGTGGGGTGACATACGATGGTGGAATTTAGGTCCGTTAAGTTCGATTTAACCATTTTTTTAAATTATTATTTCATAATAAATTATTTCATATTAATGTAAGATTAATGTAAGATTAATGTAAGATTGACCTATAAAAACAAAATCTCAACAGCAATGATGAATTCCGTACGATAATGTTTTTGTAAAGCCGAAAACATTTCAATGATATTGAAAATATTTTCAATATTTTCCATTGACGCAAACAAAATAAAAATTATACACAGCGTATATTATTGGTTTCTCTAGTTGCATTGGAAAATTTTAATTATAACACTGATGCAGAATAGCGCTAGAGATAATATGATTAGATTACGTATAAAATACATTACATTTCATTACATATCACGGAAATATCTGAAACTTTTGAAACGCTTGGGTTAGGATTCGAGTAAGTGTTGGTGTTAGAATAAGGCTACTTCGAGAGTTTCCGTAATCTAATGCTATTTATACGTAAAATGCTATTCTTATGATATTATTTCTTGCACGCTATTCTGCATTTGTGCCATTTCCTTTTATTTTTCACTAGAAGCGGCTACCCGGCGTCGCCTGGGTAGAAGGTTTTTTTTTTAAGTTAGTCCTGCAGAACCATTATTACTGAATCTGGAGTTGAATCGAGGCCACCGGTAGCCTCGGTTGAATCCTCGTTGGATGCCCCATTTAAATTCCTATGTAAAAAATAGACCTTGCATTGATCCAGCTACTCCGAAAAGAAATATTAATGTCTACTATCTAAAATATTAAATGAAAGAAAAAATCGATGCTGTTATCAATTAAATTTTATTTTTTAATCATCTTCACGAATATAAATCAAATCTCTGTTATTTTTGCTCAAAAACCAAGCCCTGGGGATATTTAATGTGTATATATATTTACTTTGTCGTTAATTGTTTTATTTTGGAAGTTTCCTCCGGACATACAGATAAACACAACTGTCCTTTATATATGTATAGATAGATATATAGATAGATTATTCAAAACAAAAACTTTTCCGACACTTTTCACTATGTATTTTGCGACATTTTAGTATATTAACGTTTGGTATTATGATTTCTTTAATCATCGACTAGATTTTTTTCATTGAATTTTTCCCATCCTGTTGTAATGGCCAGCAAGCTAGTCTCACAGATCCATTACTACTGAAAAGCGAGTTCGATCCTCGCTGGATGCCTCATACTTGTGACCTTTTGTCAAATCCTCCCCATGGTGAACGGGTCGGGTAAATATTTTTTTTAATTTTCTTTTATATACTTATAGGTACCACCAATTTTCCCTGGAAGATTTTTAAAAGAAATTTTTTTTAAATATTCAAGTTTCTTCCTTCAATATGGTCTAAACAGATCACGTGACCTATTTTGGTGGTACCTATATACTTATGTATAAGTCTATCTCTTGATTAATGGTCACGAAATCAATAATTTATGGAAATAATTCAAGGGTAGTAGTTCCTGGCTTTATGTGAGAATTTAAACTATCTATATATTAATACTCTTGTTCCTTAATCTTCCGACCGTTATAATCTTGCCACACCCTCTGGTTAAAAATGAGACCATCCAAATCATCCAAGATGAAATGCAAAAATATAAATCCTGATTATCTGGTCTCGCTTCTTATCTGCCGAATTCTTATTTCATATCGTCGTCACCTCAACTAAATAATGGATCGTTCCGTTTTTATTTTAAAGAAAGAAAGACAGAAAAAATATAAGAAAGAAAGGGAGTAGGGGAAGCGATAGCGCTAATCTGTTTCAACTGAACATAATTAAACAAATGAAAAGAATGAAAGAAAGCAAAAGAGAAAGAAAGAAAGAGAGAGAGAGAGAGAGAGTGAGAGAGAGAGAGAGTTTAATCAAGATTATTATAATTTTTTATTAGTATTATCTGCGTTATTCGGACTATTGTCCTCATCTTCATTGTTATCTGTACAACGTTTCGGTCGATGTGCCCTCCGGCCTTCTTCAGGTATTTCTTGTCGGACTCGGGAACCTTCTCGGACTCGGGAACCTTCTTTCGGGAACCTTCTTTCGTAATCGGGAACTTTCGGGAACCTTCTTGTCGTAATCGGGAGCCATCGCGGAACTTTGAACCTAACCCTTTATTCAATCCACGGGGATATCCTGTTCTTCACCATAGCTGGAGTAGAGACGTTAAGCTGTGTTAATTATTATTCTATGTTACTGCTGCCCTTGACCAGGATTGAACCTGTAGTCCAGAGATAACTGTCACTTAGAACTATCCTAACCTAACTCCTTTATCCACTAGGCCATGTGTCCAATATTGTACAGATAACAATGAAGATGAGGACAAACATTCAGATATTTTTTTTTTATATTTGGAACTATTTTTGCAATAGCCCTTAAGTAAATATATCAAACATTATTATAATCAAATTATTATCATACTGTGGTATACCCACAAGTCCTGCTAGTTGCCAATTATTACTCGACACTGAATCTTCGCCTTAAAATTTAGGGCTTAAAAATTCGACTTATATACTAGTATATATGGTATGTTTTGGATTATATAGTTACCTAAGTAATGTGTCGCTTTAAAAAAAATGTTTTAACTGTGTCGTCCATTTAAAAAGTTTGGAAAACTTGTTTAAAATTACCTTAGAACTGCATAAGTTTTAATGAACGAAAATTATTGCGACTACTCTGAGCAAAATTATTTCAACATGGATTTCAATTGAAATAAGATATATATCATATATATATATATATATATATATATATATATATATATATATATATATAAAAGGTATATATCCTTTTATTTATCTATTTATTTATGATACTCCGTATATGTAAAATATATACGCAAATCTTTATATGTACGTTTGAGTTCTCATTTTTGATTGAATCCTATCAAAGTAACACTTGATATCATCCACTTATATATATATATATATATATATATTATATATATATATATATATATATATATATATATGTATATATTTTGATATATATGATATATATTTATATATAATATATATATATATATATATATATATATATATATATATTGATATACTAGCAAATATATGCACCCTCCGGGTGCAAGTATTTAAGTTTTAATGTAATAAAATATTGTATTAAATTAGAAAGGCTAATGAAACTAAATAAGAATACAGATAAAAAGATTTGAAACAGAGGGAGTATAATAAAAGATTTGAAACAGAGGGTGTATAATAAAAAATGGAACAACTGAAACTTACTCTTCCATCACTCTCGTCTTTCATTGTTATTTTTTCTAATTTAAGTATTTAGTTATAAGAGGAAGTAAAGAATAAAATGACAGTTATTTTATCTTGTTAATGGATTTCATTTAAGATTCATTGAAGAGATTTTTGCTTATATTCATTAAAATAAACCCAAACAGTTAGAAATCAATAATACTAAGCACATATTTATTAAATTCGATTTTTTAATATTAATATGCAAATTAGCCTTCCCGTTCACACTGTAAACCGCTATTTTGTTGTATATATAAATATAATTGCATGTTATCAGTACGTAGACATAGTTAACAGTATTAATAATGTGAGACAATTTTATTAATAATTGAGATTTAGATAAAAATAAAATCATGGAGAGTGTGATGTAAATAACTAAGGGAATTGTGACTTGAATAGGAATATAGTTTCGGTTACAGACAGAAAAACACACAATTTCATTATAATAGATATATATATATATCTTATATATATATATATATATATATGAAGTTAAACCCAATGAGTCAGATATACCTACTAATAGTTTCGCTTAGTTGTTAATCAGGGCAAGAATCTGACTTGCTCATTAGGTTTAACTATATTATTTGCTCTAGGTAGGTATCGAACACTTTTTACATTTTAGCTTTGGACAATCCTAGCGGTTTATATATATATATATATATATATATATATATATATATATATATATATATATAATATTTTCTTTTGGCCAAGTGTTATAGTGTTAATCGATTATTTTCGGTTGATATGACCTTCTTAGTCTTTTCTTTTCTTGTCTTTTTTTAATTTTTTTCCCCAGGTGAAGTTTGGAAGTATATTTTTACTATCAAACTATTTGCCGGTTTCTTTTTTCCTACCGCAAGGGTTTATCAATAAGACTAGTAGATTGTATATATATATATATATATATATATATATATATATATATATATATATATATATATATACAATCTACTATATATATATATATATATATATATATATATATATACAATCTACTAGTCTTATTGATAAACCGCAAGGGTTTATCAATAAGACTAGTAGATTATATATATATATATATATATATATATATATATATATATATATATATATATATAATCTACTAGTCTTATTGATAAACCCTTGCGGTAGGATATATATATATATATATATATATATATATATATATATATATATATATATATATATATATATTTATATATTATATATATATATATATATATATATATATATATTTATGTTTATATGGAAACAAGTCTGCTACCATAGGTTTCATGTTATTCAAACTTAATTGTTTAAGTTAAGTTTGGATAGCATGAAACCAATTGTAGCAGACTTGTTTCCATACAAATAAGTATATACTAAAATATATATTTATTATTTATTCATTAACGCCCTGTTACAGATATTGAGCACTCTCCTAATAATATTGTACGTTGGGTTACTATTGCTTCTTCAAGTGTAATAGTGCTAAACATACACATAGGTATATATATATATATATGTGTGTGTGTGTGTGTGTGTGTGTGTGTGTGTGTGTGTGTGTGTGCGTGTGTGTGTGTGTGTGTGTGTGTAATATTCTAAAAATTGTAAAAAGCACAAGTTTCATTAACGAAGAAGCCACACACCAAAAGCAGAGGCTGACAGACTTTTTGTTTTCATTAATAATTTATTTTTTCCTTAAACCAACGAAAACCCTAATGATGGTTTGTTAAAACAGATCGAAACACTGCAGCATAGGCTTATTAAACATCTTTCGTTAATGAAACTTGTGTTTTTTCGATTTTTACAATATTACATATTGTCGGATTTACCTCCACTTTTCTTCATATATATATATATATATATATATATATATATATATATATATATATATATATATATATATATTATTATTATTATTATTATTATTATTATTATTGATATTTTGAAGGCAATTACACTGCGTATAAAATAAAATAAAATATTGTCCGATGTCTAATCAATTTCGAAATTTCGAAAATACTTAACAATGCTTCAAGCAAATTATCAAATATTATACATATTTATAAATTATCAAATACTATTATATATATTTATACTATATTATATATATATATATATATATATATATATATATATATATATATATATATATAATATATATGAGTTCGAACCCTACCCAAGGATAGTTGTGTCTAGCCACACTGAAGAGGCATGATATGCCGAAACACGTGTCTGTGGATGACTTATTTATATATATATATATATATATATATATATATATATATATATATATATATATATGGAGAAAGGTAGACAAACACGGGATGTTATGGAAACTGGATGTTTATTGACAATAAATATCCAGTTTCCATAACATCCCGTGTTTGTCTACCTTTCTCCATATACTGTCGGATTAACCTCCTCACATTTCTCCCATATATATATATATATATATATATATATATATATATATTAAGTAATCCAAATGACTGGTTGTAAGTGATGATTATATTTGGGATCTTCAAAATCTCATTGTACAACAATACTGTATGCTCTTGTAGGTGCAAACATATATTCATACAAGGATTCTTATAAATCCCTAAAGAGACCTCATTATAAAAAAAAATATTTTTTATTTTTTTTATTTACTTATGTGTGTGTGTATACATATTTTTATAATGTTCTATTTTTTTTATTTATCTGTTTTTTGAGGAAGTCAGTTGAACATGAAGCTAAGATATACATTGTATCTTTTTATTAGGCTTAGAATTTTTAACTTTATACTTGCTATCTGACATGAATTTTATGAATATTAAGATATTTTTTCTGGTTGTATAACTTTTTCTTTCAGTGAATCCCATTATTTTTGTAAAAACCCGTCTGATGAAGCTGGGCTCTTAAGAATAAAAAAAAAGTTTTTTTTTAATTTTTAAAAATCTTTTCATCTTTCTGGTAGAAATAAATTATTTCGGGATAACAGTTTGTTAAGTTTTTCTTTC
>CM042163.1:69458187-69478187 GCA_023376005.1 Doryteuthis pealeii
TTTTTTAGTTAAAAAAGTGATTTTTTTTTCTTTTCTCTTTCTGAATTTAAAAAAAAAATCTTTCTCCCTCTTATTTTTTTTTTATTTTATTTTTCTTACTTTTTATTTTCCCCTTTTTTTTTCCGCAAATAAGCTTGCTCGCTTGTCTCTCTCCTCTTATCATTCGGATTTCGGCCTCCTTAACAAATGGAACTACCAGATATGGGTGAGAGAGTTTTCGCCGCCGAGCGCATTCAGAAAAGACGTATACGCAAGGTAAGAAACGACCTTTCATGTTCACTTTTAACCGATTAACCATCGTCTAGACACGTAGACCACCGTGGGACAGTTAAAATGGTCCGTCCACCTAGATTTGACGAGGTAAAACCGTCGTCAAAATTTTCAACGGTCTCTTAACAAAATGAAAAAATGCCGCCTCGCCTTGTCCTTTCATTGCATTGCACACACGCACTTGCCTTCTTGTCGTTGAGTTGATATATTAAAAACTTAAACTCTAAATATATATATATATATATTAAAAATAATCTATATTTACTTTAATCATCTAAAAAAAAAAAAAAAAGATAATTTAATGCCTGTATAGTTCGATTTCTTATTTGTTTATTTAAATTAATATATAATAATAAATAACCACATTTGCATAAAATACACACACATATAATACACACCGAGAATGGAGTAATATCGTTTATATTTTCAATTACAAAAACAATTTCTTTCTGTCATCATAAAAATGGTGTTAATTTATTAATAAAAAAAATAACTTTTGCATTTAGCTAATTTTAAAAATAAAGAAAGTAAAGCTTAGATATTTTTAAAATGACAAACGATTCTCCCTTTTTTTTCTTTTAACGATTTTGTATACTCGACACATTTTCCCTTCCTAAAAAATGTATCTTTTCTGTAAAACTCTTGTCTCTGGATTATAAACAGACAAAATGGTTGTGTTTTAAATTTAGATTTTTTTTAAAAATGCCAACATTGTCTAATTTATTTCTTTATATAATGTATAAATTGATATTTGTTGCTTCGAATTTCGATCCCCACCTTCCATAAAAGTACTACTATGTAATAAAATGTGGATGTTTTTGTTGGTTACAAATTTTGTCGTCTTCTTGGAGAGAAATCTTCTGTTTGCAAGAGCATTTAAAGATTTATTACCGATTCTAATAAAATGTCCTGGCATTGAATGTATCTATAAATTTGTTTGTTTTGAGTAAACACGTTTTTATCATTGAAAAAAACAACATAGTTTTAATCATAGCTTCTTCTTGTTGTCGACCACTTAATCGGCCATAAACAGCAAATCGCGCCAGATTCCGCTTTTTTTCTCAACAATAATTTTTACCAAAAATCCTCCAAAATCATTTCCTTATTATTTGTAAATACATATACCTGTATATATATCTATCTATTTATACATACAACAACAAAATATATATACAGAGATAGATATACCTAGAGATAAAAAGTTAATTATTTGTCAATCTCTGTATTACTCGTTTCAGTATCCCATTCTAAAATTATTAAAAATCAAATGTCTATTATTTCTTAATTAAATTACATAATGTTATATATTTTTGTTGTCTATTTATTTTATTTTAAAAATTTGTATTTTTTCGTTAAATAAATATATATTCTGGGGAATTTTGTTTATTTCAGGGTAAAGTTGAATTTTACGTTAAATGGAAGGGCTGGTCCCCAAGGTACGTATTTATATTTATTTATTAAAATTATTTTAATTAACTTTTTTTTTTTCTTTTTTTTTTTTGACAATTAGTTTTACTGTTGTTTTATTTTAATTTTGGGGTTTTTATGTTTATTTTTTAATTTCTTAAAATATTATTTGGATATTATTAATTTAAAAAAATATTTTTTTCTCCCCACTATTGAAATAAATAAATAAATAGGAATTAAAATTTTAAAAAACAAGTAACTTTTGGCGGGGGGTGTTTTTTCGATTTTAGCTCTGGTCATAAAGTGGGGGTACATTTTCTAATAGAAAAGCATTCCAAAATCGATCCCTCAATTTGTCATTTCTCATTTTTTTATATTTGAAAAATTAAAAAAGAAATCCCACGAAGGCCTGTTTATTATAATTTGAACTTTTAATACTTATTCGGAGATATTTATATATATATATTATAAATAAATAAATAAATATATAATATCTCGTTCGGTCGTGTTTATTTCTAGGTACAATACATGGGAACCCGAAGAGAATATTTTAGATTCGCGGTTGATTGAAGCCTTCAAGAACAGGTATTGTTATTTCTTAAATGTCTTTTGTGTTGTTTTTATTATTTTTTATTATTATCCTTACTGTTATCTCTGTTATCTTGGTTGTATTTATTTTTTTGCATCAGAAATTTGTATGCGTGTGTGGGTCTCAAAATCTGAGGGTGTCATGGCGATGTTGTTGGAAGCTAAGAAGTTGTCTTATTTCCTTCTCCAAAAAGAGAAGAGACACACACGCAAACAAAACATGCCTCTTATTTTTATTTATTTGTTATTTAATTTTATTTTTATTAATAATTTCTAATTCTTACCTCTGTATTTGATGTTAATAGTCGTCGTTTTCTCCCCTTGCACAAAACACGAAAATTCTCCCTTAACCTTAATTTTCGTTTACGTTTTTAAAAATATAGAAAAATATTCTTCTTCCTCCTTCGATCCAAATATTTTTAAATAATTTCTTCGTGTTTTTATAACTATCAGGAATATATTAATAAAATAAAGCTACTTTATTTTGATTATAAAGATAGTAAGATATATAAAAAATAATAATCATAAAGTTTATTTATATATTTTTTTAATTTGTGTTACGAAAACAAAAGATGTCACAAAATTTGAAATACCGGAACGAATTGTTTTGTTTTTCTTTTTGGAGGTCATTTTCTATAATTAAAAAAAAAAATGTTTATATTAATTAATATTCTCTAGCTTAAATTTTTCTTATTTTAATATTGTGCATAATATTTGCAATAATGTCCAGTTTATAATATTATTAAAACATTTATTTGTATTTAATAAACTGTTTTTTGTTTGTTTGTTTTTAGTCAAGGGGATAAAGATGTTCTCCCACATAAGAAAGGACCTAAACCCAAAAAAGTAAAATTGCAGGTAACGTTTAGTATTTTCATATTCCTAAATTTTTGTCTTGGTATTTATTTGTTATTGTCGGTAAAACGTTAGTTATGGTCTTTATATTTTCATTTATTTTTTACGTTGTCGATTTTATTTATATTTTTATTTTGATAACCGAATAAATCAAGGGTTTTGGTGGAGAGCAGTGATAAAACGTGGGTGTTCCCCACACACGTTCTTTTACTGCTACCCTCCGAACCCTTGTTTTATTCGGTTATTGAAATAAAATAAGTTCATTTACATTTTACTTATCTATTTATTTACTATTTTATTAGCAACTTTATCACCCCAGAACTGTTATTATTAAAGTGTAGAAAAATGCGGAGGGGGGGGGGACAAAAAAAAAACATTGAACAAAAGTGCCCAATTTCGTTTCTTTCAGAAAAAGGAAGTATACGGGGTTCGGAGGTTAAAGTCAGAGGAAACTTATAAAAATATTCATGACTGTATCAATATGCTTTTATTGTCAGTATTTTTTGTTTGATTTGTTTTGTATTTTTTAATTCAGTGTCTAGTTTGGTAATTTTTGTTTTTGTAATGAACTAAATTTGTGTAAATAATAATAATGATAATCAAAATTTCGTGAAAAAAAGAAGAAAACCCTGAAATAAAACAAATGATCTATTTATCACTAAAAGTTTAAATTAAATTTAGCCATCAAAAATATTTTCAATATTTATTTCAAATATTTTGACTGCCAAAATACTGCATCTTACAAAATCTCCATGCTTTCACCAACACTATACCTGATATCACCCTCCTCTCTCACACACACACACACACATATATATCATGACTATACGTTTATTCATTTTCCTGGCTTTTGTACATTATTCTATGAACTTTTGATGAGTTGTAGTGCACCTGATCACTGTGCACAATAATTTCATTATTATAAAATCGAAATTGCTATAGTAACCAAATGATTTTTGCTTATTGAATCTTAGAATTGTTTATTTTTTTTGTATTGTTTAATTCACTAGAATAACGTCATACATTTGTTTGTAAGAACAAATGGGCACATGTTTATTTCATTACAAGCCAATAATTATATATATTGAAACATCAATAATATATATATATATATATATATATATATATATATATATATTATTGATGTTTACTAAAAAGAAAACATTAAAAATCCATTTCCTGGGAAATTTCTATTCAGCCATGCTTGTCAATGGAGTTGGGGTGGCCAGAATGATTTTTTATTTTTTTTATTTACTAAACAATATTTGAAAAAATATCCAATTTAAATTTTAGTTTAAAACGAAATTTTTATTGATGGGGCTCCAGTGATAATGTATACTCTCTCTCTCATTAAAAGTGTTCCTTTTGTATGGGCATGATTTTTCACTTTAAAAAAAAAAATCAAATTGTCCATCTATGCGAAATTTGTTAGTATACAGAATACTGGTACCAAAAATTAGATCTTTTACTTGTGCCTTTCTTTGAGGAAATAGTATCAAAGATCGTTTGCTAAAATTCACAAAAAATCCTTGTTTTTACAACATTTAGCCTAGAAATTGATTAGAAAGTTGACACATTTTCAATTTGAATTCTATTTATAATATTTAATTCGTTTCATTTTAATGAAATAAAATATTTTCTGATTTAAATATTGAAAACGGTAAATTTTCTAATCAATTTCTAGGCCAAATGTTGTAAAAACAAAGATTTTGGTGAATTTTAGCAAACGATCTTTGATGCTATTTCCTCAAAGAAAGGTACAAGTAAAAGATCTAATTTTTGGTATCAGTATTCAGTATATTAACACACAATTTTTTGCATAGATGGATAATTTGATATATTTTTTAAAAAGAGAAAAATCGACCTACCCTAATGGGCAAATATATTTTTACTGTTTGAATTTCTTTTTATAAAAGATTTTTATATCCATATATTTTTTGGAACTTGCAGTTGTCTCGCTAAAAGGGGCAGTTACTTTCAGGGTTTCGATCGGGGCTGTGGTGTCAGACACTATTAAGGGGGTCACTGGAGTCAGTAAAACTGTTCTGACTCCAGTTGAATTTACATTTTATATGACCCTAGTTTAGTCTATAAAGTTATACTGTGCACACTCCTTTTAAATAGATCAGAGAACATTGTGGTTTTATATTTATTATGAATTGTAATGAATAGATAAATATATAAAGAAGTCGGAGGAAAATAGAGGAGTTATGGTTGAAGGTCTTGTGTTCTGACTCTACAACCTCGTTTCTATGCATGTATATTTGACTAGAAATGTCATTTTTTTTTTTTGTTTTTGTTTGTTTTTTGTTTTTTTTTTATGTATCATCATCATATTATAATGGAAATTGTCTGGCTGTAACCGAAACTGTCACAGTACCCTCAGGAATTGCATAAGTTTATCAAGGACTATTTAATTTATATTATAGTCAGTCATTAATACATAGAATAAATCTTATTTATTAATGATGTCTCTATGAAAATCTGAATTAGATTTGTCTCAAAATAGCCCATGTTATTAGTGTGTTTAAAATCCTACAATGTGCCTTATATATCACTAAGAAATAAAGGTTTACATGATAATATATGGTGTGGTTAATTTGCATACTGGTTTTAACAAAACTGTTTTATAGTTATTTGGTGTTATTGATCTCTAATATTGCTTTATTCTGAAATGTATTGAAATCAATCCTATGAATGATTTTATAGAAACCAATTAAAATTAATTGAAATAAGTGATCTTTTTATGTGCATTCTTATTTAATTTCATTAGACTTTCTATTTTAATATATTTCATTACATTAAGACTTAAATACTTACTCCCAGAGGCAGGCCCCGACACTAACTTTTTTCATGACCGTCCCGAACAAAAATTATCAACTGTCCCGAAATCAAAAATATTTCTGTTTAATTCATTAGCATCATCCATACTTGTCAGTCATCAGTAGCATAATAACATGTAATAAAACATTAGGAAAAGCTGAAGCAGTGATAATTCTGGATATTTGGACAAAAAATCCATTTCCTAGTGTGTTTTGGGCTAAGATAAATAATTTTTTTGACTTTAAGTTACCCAATTTTCATGTAATCATTGGTTTCCTTTTTCGGGAAGGACATGCTGAACCTTTTGAAATTTTTTACTGTCCCGGATGACGTATTGATCGTCCCGGATGTAATTTTTATCGTCCCCGGGACGGCATTAATGTCAAGCCCTGCCCAGAGGACACATCTTGCTATTTAAAAAAAAAAATTTTTTTATATATTTTAAAATTTAATTCATCACTAATTCTAATTCATAAGATATCCAGAAAAAGTAAATAATTATTAGTTTTTATATCATAAGAGAAATACTGTGTCAGTACTACTATATGGCTGCACCACTTGGACTCTTAACTAAGTGCTTGCAGAAAAAGCTAGATGGGAACTATACAAGAATGCTACGGGGTGTCTTGTATAAATCCTGGAAGCAGCACCCCACAAAGGAGCAGTTCTACAATAACTTGGTTCCTATCACACAAACCATCCGGGTAAAATAAACAAGACATGCTGGACACTGCTAGAGAAGCAAGGACAAGCTTATGTGACATTTTCAGAGATGCTGTTAGATACACATCCTGTGTCCCTGATGCACAAAAATCTAAAAGGATGCAGTAAAATCATATCCATGCGTCCCAGTGTTTTTCTTTTTCTTCCCTCACCATTTCAATAGTTTCTTAGAAATGAATTATACAGGATAGATTACAAGGTAGGAGTTAGCCGGCTTTAGTTGGAACCCATAAATCAAAAAGCTCTCGGCATCACTGCATTTTCCTATGGGCGCCTCTACATGGACTCACCAGTGTGGGTTGGCCAGCTAAAACCTTCATTGATCAGCTCTGTACAGATACTGAATGCCGTGCAAAAGACCTATCAGAAACAATGGACGATAGGGATGGATGGTGAGGAAGAGTCCTGGAGATCCATGGTGTCGGCGTGACCTGATGATTTCATTGGTAAAATCTTTGGTTGGTTTTACTTAGTGTAATCTGTCTGATATTTTTAATGTTTCTGTGGTAAAAGATTACCATATCTGACGGCATATAGGACGCACTTTTTTTTTTTTTTTTTTTTTTTTTTTTTTTTTTTTTTTTTTCCAAAAAAATTTTGGCTCAAAAAATTGCCCTGCGTCTTATACATCGTAGGTGAAGTTTGAGACTCCCGTAGGCCTAGGCTAATCTTCTCTATGATGCTCACTAACCCAGCTTACGCTCAGTACTTTTACCTACCCTAAACTCCATGCATCCTTATTTTATTGCTTGTTTCTGCTTGTGTAATGCACAGCTAGACTGTTTTCAACAATATATGCTTAAATACACTAAAAACTTTGTTTTCCTGAATCTGACCTGCTGAAATGGGGGGGGGGTCTTATCTGCTGTCAAATATGGTAATTCCTTGTCTATGTATATATTAACTCTTAACATCCTGTTGAGAATTTTCTAGGTCCAGAGCCCCATTCCTCTAAGGATTTTCAAAAAATGGCCTTTGCATCTAAAGTTACCTGTTATTTCCCTTAAATTAAAGACTTCTAAATATGTTTGATATTACACTTAAACAAAGGCTATCATTTGGGAGTGGATTAGGAAAACGAATGTGACTTCCGGCCAGGTGGAATGAAGGCAGCATAGGATGTTAAGAGTTAATACTCTTGTTCCTTAATCTTCCGACCATTATCATCTTGCAAACACCCTCTAGTTAAAAATGAGACCATCCAAATCAGCCAAGATGAAATGCAAAAATATAAACTGATTACTTGGTGTTGCTTATCTGCCGAATTCTTATGAGTGTCATCACCTCAGCTAAATAATGGACCATTCCGTTTTTATTATGAAGGAAGGGAAGAAAAAGGACATGCCACACAGAAAAATATAAGAGAGTAGGGTAAAGATAGAGATGGGGTGAGCGTGCAGAAACGATAATGCTAATCTGTTTCAATCGAACATAATAAAAAGATGAAAAAGCAAAAAGCGTGAGATAGTTAAATCAAGATATTATATTTTTTACATATTGAACTATTTGCAATAGCTCTTAAGTAAACATATCAAACGTTGTAATAATTACATTATTATACTGCTAGTGTATAATTTTCTTAGAGAAAAATGTTTGAGAAAAAGAATGGCATGTAATTTTCATGCAAATAATTTTATTTTTTAAGCTAAATCTTCTTTCTGACACTAACCAAATTTTTTAAAAAGGGGAGTTATGGAATTTAGCATTTAAAAAAATAAAATAATAATGATGAAATTTATTGTGTACAGTGCTCAGGTGCACCACAACTCATCAAAGTCTAGTACATAGAATAATGTATTAATGTCAGGAACATGAATAGTATACATTAATAATATACATGTATGTGTACAGTGCTCAGGTGCACCACAACTCATCAAAGTCTCGTGTCTAGTACATAGAATAATGTATTAGTGTCTGGAACATGAATAGTGTACATTAATAATACTAGCAAAATAATTTTTTTAAAAAAGGCCTTTGGGCGACGTAGAATAAATATTGCCTGTGGGGATGGGAGTTGAAAATTTAATATCAGAGAGTTTGTATCATAAGTAAAGTAAAATCATCAAATTTATTAAAGGAGTAAAAAATAAAATTGAAATGGAAACTTAGTTCTGATAACTTTAAATATATATTAAAATAAAACAAACTATAGATAGATAATACCAGGTATGTATTTATTAAAACTTGTTTAAAAAACCAATGAGGACTGTCTAACATTGCATGCTCAAATTTTGAGTGTATTTATTCTATGTTATGATGATTTTAGGTAGTGTGATGTAAGCAGTGACATAATTTTTGTTACAGACAAAAACCAGAAGCGAATCTCCATTATTAATTGATACATGTGTGTGTGGAGGGGGTATCTGGTATAGATACTAACAATCTTGCCTCCACAGTTTCATGTAAATCCCAAATGTTTGTGGCATCACAGAAAAGAAATGTTGATAGAACTGAGCAATTTCTGTAATTATTCTCGTATATCATGAGGTGCTCTCAATAAACTTGACCTTGTGCCAGAATCTATTTTCTTGGGGAAAGGGATAAATTACTATTATCTGAATTATTTAAATCTTTATAAGTGTTCAATCTTCATGTAAAAAGCTGATTATCAATGTGATTTAAATTTATTATAACATCAAATTTGTACAAAATGCAGTGATGCTGATAGTTGTTTGATTTAGTGTGTCCTGGGACACACATATTTGCTTTAAATAAGTCCCAGGGAAAATTTATGGGTCCCAACTAAAAAATGAGACCATCCAAATCTGCCAAGATGAAATAATATAAACTCTGATTACTTGGTGTTGCTTATCTGAGTGTCGTCACCTCGGCTAAATAATGGACCATTTTGTTTTTATAATGAAGAAAGGGAAGAAAAAGGACATGCCACACAGAAAAAATATAAGAAAGAGAGATGGGGTGATCATGCAGAAGTGATAACACTAATCTGTTTCAATCGAACATAATGAAAAGCAAAAAGCATGAAATAGTTAAATCAAGATACTACCTCTGTAACCTATCCTGTGTAATTCATTTCTATTGAAATGTATTTACAGTTAGCTTGAAATGCTAAGGGAAGAAAAAAGAAAAACATTGGGGCGCATGGATATGATTTTACTGTGTCCTTTTAGATTTTTATTTCTCTAGACTGCAGGTTCAATCCTGGTAACATAGAATAATAATTAACACAGCTTAACTCCTGTACCCCAGCTATGGTTAGCGGAATGAGAACAGGATACCCCCATGGACTGAATAAAGGGTTAGGTTCAAAGTTCCATGATCACAAGAAGGTTCCAGAGTCCGATAAGAAATACCTGAAGAAGGCACCAGGGCACATCGGACGAAAGTTTGTACAGATAACAATGAAGATGAGGACAATAGTCTGAATAATACAAATAATACTTTAGATTTTCTTTGATAATATCAAATTTGTATAAAATGGAATAGATGTAATGCAAATTTTAGAAAAAGTCAGAAAACAGCACAGCTCCCATGACTTTCGGAAACATTTTTTCATGCTCAGAGTTGCTTAAGTATGGAACAAACTACCTGCATCAGTTGTTAGCTGCTGAAACACTGCATCATTCAAAACCTCCATGCTTCCTGAAAAATCGCTAACACCATACTTGATATCCCCTCTCCATACAAATGCACACATATAACATGTCTCATACATTATACATGCACTTTTTAAGAGTTGTAGTGCACCTGAGCACTGTAAACAATAATTCATCATTTCTATTATTGTAATTTCTACAAAATGGAATATTTGATGCAAGTCTTTGATTAATAACATCAAATTGACAGATATTGGTGTGATATTTTTCATTTAAATAACATTTGTCAATGAATTAATAATCTCTTAAAGAACCAGTGATACTGATAGCTTTTTGATTTAGTGTGTCTTGGGACACAGTTGCTTTGAAGGAGTCCCCGGGAAAATTTATGGTTCCAACTAAAGCTGTCTAACTCCTACCTGGTAACCTATCCTGTGTCATTTAGTTTTAAGAAACTATTGAAATGTATTAACAGTTCACTTAAAATGGTGAGTGAAGTAAAAAGAAAACACTGATGCATGGATACAATTTTACTGCATCCTTTTAGATTCATGTGTGCGAGTACCTATATGAAGAACTATTATACTTTTTTCTTTCCTTTTCTCCAAGACTATTGCAAAGTAATTTTCCAAGGTCTTATAATTTCAAAGTATCTTCATTTGAAAAGTCTATAATGCAGCTTGTTTTGTTTTATTGATTTTAACAGCATATCAACCCGCCTGGGGTTATGTCATGCCTAACGGTTAGGAAGTGATACATATTGTGTATTTATATTTATACTTTTTAGTAATTGTTTTTAACAATGTGTTAGCATTTTAGGGATTATGTTGTATGGTATTGATTAGTTTCATGTCTATATTCTATGATATAATTTTATTTCCCTCAAAAAAAGAGAATATCCATCATGTTGACATTTTCAAATAGATCTTTCATATTCTTCGCTTTAAAATAACTGTTTCTGATGTGAGCAAAAAACCTGCATTCCATGAATAAGTGTTTAACCATCAAAGGTGTTTGACATGTTCCACATTGTGGTTGTTATTCTTGTTTGAGCATATAGGAGTGCGTTAGTCTTGTATGACCAATGCATAATCAGGACACAATGACTTGTTCCTTTCTAGACTTCCTTGTTTTGAGGGATCTAACATAAACAAAAAATCAATTTAAATAATTCTTTTTATAGAACTGAATATTTTTGTGTAGATTTTTGGATGTTTAATTTTATTTATCTACCTATATTGTGCGGAGTCATGTGATGTAATGCACTTTTCATGAGTTGTAGTGTAGGAAATAGACTTCAAGTCCTGGACATGTCTGTTTGCCTTTCATGTAGTGCTAATACCCTTGGGAAAGGTATGAATCCAACTATTCTCTCTCCAACTATGCATAAATAGTAGGACAGACTGGGCTCTTTGACTTTTGTATGGCAACCAGTCTAGGAGAAGGAAAACTTTGAATTCAAACTTGTTACACTCTACTTAAGAAATTGACCTTGTATCACACCCATCCTTATCATGTGGAGGGGTTGGTGTATATTATATATATATATATATATATATATATATGATAAAGAATTTTTGGAAATTAGTTGCATAAGCAAACATGGCAACGTATCAACTGAAAATTTTTTAAAGAATTTTAAATGTAAACATATTCCTTTTGACGTGAACTTCAAACAGTTATTGTCTGATTTTATAAAAAGAAACCTGTTCTGAAAACACGTTTTTTTTTTTTTTTTTTTTTTTTAATTCCATGTCAACAATCACATACAGCATTCAACAACATCATGTTTGACATCTATTCTATTTTTCTATTTATTTTTAACGTTTTCCTACAAAACGAATATGGATGGAAAAACTGTTATTACTGTATTGATAATGTGTCTTCCCCTCAAAACAATCTATTAAGAAACTTTAGTTGGAACCCATAAATTTACCCGGGGACTCATTCAAAAGCAAATATGTACATTCCTGGATGCACTAAATCAAAAAGCTATCAGCATCACTGCATTTCTATTGACAAAAATGTCTTTAAAAACAAGTTTTAAATATTTTGATCCAGTTTTCTGCTCTGTGTTTATGTGAATTAAAAATTTCTTCTCTTATCAACATTAATTGCAACAAAAAAAAAAAAAAAGGAAATGAATCTCCTGTATATCCTAACTTATAAAAACATTAGTAAAAAAAGATCAAGTCCATGTTTCTTCTCGTTGATAACAATACTTCATTTACTTCATTTACAAATGATATTCTACAATTGAATTTATTTTTATAATCTAAATTGTATAATACTTTTTTCTTTTTCTTTTTTTCTTTTTTCTTTTTTTTTTTGCAAAGTATAAAATCTAGCCACATATTAACAAATAAATAATCTGTAAGACCTAAAATACTTAAAAGATATATATATATATATATATATATATATATAATATATATATATATATATATATATATATTTTTAAACATTGCATGATTTTAGTCTTCTATTTATTACAGCGATCAGGATTAGGGCTTCATTACCATTGCTCTCAGGCCAACTCTGACTTGGAGCAGTAGTGGGTTAAATAAATAAGTGTTTAAGAACATGAATTTGAGAAAAAAAACATACCATCAAGAATGAATAAAAACCACCTTCAGTATAAGATAACCCAACAAGGGTTGACATGCCATGAATTCAATAAACCCGAACTAGGGTTATTAACAAATTGGCACAAAAAATACATTCAATTTGTGCTTGAATGATACTAAATCAAGAGGAAAACCTGCAGAAAGTGAATAAATATTTGACAAAAAGTTGGCAAATAGTGTCAAAAGGTTATCTTCTTAGATGCAGTTTAGTTATTTCCCACATTGCTTAAAACCAACTTTGTAATCTACAGGATATCTCAGTAATATCTACTGAGGATTTTCATTTTATACTTTGCCTTTAAGTTTTGGATATTCTGTAGAATATGTAAGTGGGCTGGTTTAGTTCAATTGGTTGAGCATCCACCTAATTATGAAATGAAATTTATTGTGTACAGTACTCGGGTGCACCACAACTCATCAAAGTCTCATGTCTAGTACATAGAATAATGTATTAGTGTCTGGAACATGAATAGTGTACAGTAACAATATACATATACATATATGTGTGTGGATGGAGTATCAGGTATAGTGTTGGGGAGTTACAGGAAACATGGAGGCTTTGAAAGATGCAGTGTTTTGGAAGCTCACAATGGACACAGGCAGCTTATTCCATGCCTCGGCAACTCTGAGCATGAAAAAATGTTTCCGAAGTCATGTAAACCATGCTGTTTTCTGACTTTGTTGGCATGCCCACATGTGTTAGAAACATGGAGATCGAAAAAGGTGCTCAAGATGTTGCCAGCACACTCCTGAGTTTCAATTTTTGTAATTGAGAAACTCTAATTTTTGTAAATATTCCAAATAACATGCTGTAAGGTTGGGTTTTTTTTGTTTTTTTTGGAGGGGGGTACTTCACTAGAGTGCAGCAAAAGTATGTTCCCTGGGTGCAAGTATTTAAGTTTTAATGTAATGTGTTGAATCTATTGTCAAATGATGGAATATTATATTAAACTAGAAAAAAATAACAAAACTAAATAAGAACGAATATAAAAATATTACTTATTTTAATGTTATTTTGATTGATTTCTATATAAAGTTATATATAAGACTGCTTTTAAGAATAACATGATAGTATCAGAAATCAATAATAGCAAATAATTATTTATTAAACCCAGTTTTGTTAAAATCATTATGCAAATTATTCACACCATATACTTTGTGAATCTTACAGAAATATAACACATATTTTAGGATTTTAAATGCATTAATAATATGGGCTGTTTTGCAGCAAATCTTACTCAGCTAGACTTTAATAGACATTGTTAATAAATAAGATGCTAATCAAATAATGACTTTCATAATCGTTGAGAATATAACTTAGATAACCAAGGAAACTATGACATCAACAGTGACATAGTTTTGTTTACAGACCTAACAGTTGCATAATCTTCATTATAAGATGTATGTATCAATTTATCAAAACATACAAAAATATTTGTAAAAAATTTGATGGGTCCCAACTAAAATTGTAGTTTTTATTTATGAACAACTAAAGCCATCTACAAGAATCCCGGGGACTCATTCAAATCAAATCTTTGCATCCCAGGATGCACTAAATTCAAAAGATATCAGCATCACTGGTAATTCATTTTTTATAATGAAAAAAGATTGACTTATATTTTTCTTTGGGATAAGTTTTAGGTATATATCTATATTTTATAATTTTAAAGATTTTTATCTTTAGATTTAGATATTGAAAGAAAAAAGTAATTTTCTTGAATTTTTCAATTTAAAATGGAGTTTACTTTTTTTCTTTTTTCTTTTTTTTCTTGAATTTTTCTTGTGGTTATTGGTCATTGATATTCCAGTTAGATTTTTACAAATTGATTTTTTTTTTTTTTTTTTTTTTTTTTTTCAAATTTGAATCTAGCCATACTAGCAAATATATGCACCCTCTGGGTGCAAGTATTTAAGTTTTAATGTAATAGAATATATTAAATTAGAACAACTAATGAAACTAAATAAGAATGCAGATAAAAAGCTTTGAAACAGAGGGTTAAATCAAACAACTGAAACTTACTCTTCCATCACTCCCATCTTTCATTGCTAAATTTTCCTAATTTAACTATTTAGTTAAATTAGGAAGTAAAGAATAAAAATACTGCTATTTCTTCTTAATGGATTTCTTTTAAGATGTATCTCTGGGATGTTTGCTCATATTCATTAAGATAAAGCCAAACAATTAGAAATCAATAATACTAAGCACATATTTATTAAAATAAAATTCTTAATATCAATATGCAAATTAGCCTTCCTGTTCACACTGTAAACTGTTATTTTGTTGTATATATAAATACAATTGCATGTTATTAGTACTAGCAAATATATGCACCCTCTGGGCGCAAGTATTTAAGTTTTAATGTAATAAAATATCGTATTAAATTAGAAAGTCTAATGAAACTAAATAAGTATGCAGATAAAAAGATTTGAAACAGAGGGAGCATAATTGAAAAAATAGAACAATTGAAATTTACTCTTCCATCACTCTCGTCTTTCATTGTTATTTTTTCTAATTTAAGTATTTAGTTAAAAGAGGAAGCAAAGAATAAAATGACAGTTATCTTTTCTTGTTAATGGATTTCATTTAAGATTCATTGAACAGATTTTTGCTTATATTCATTAAAATAAAACCAAACAGTTAGAAATCAATAATACTAAGCATACATTTATTAAAATCACATTTTTAATATCAATATGCAAATTAGCTTTCCCATTCACACTGTAAACCGCTATTTTGTTGTATATATAAATATAATTGCATGTTGTTGATATGTAGATATGGTTAACAGCATTAATAATGTAAAACAATTTTATTAATAATTGAGGTTTAAATAAAAATAAATTCATGGTCAATTTGACCTCAATAACAAAGGGAATTGTGACTTGAGTAGTGATTTAGTTTCGGTTACAGACAGAAAAGTACACAATCTCCATTATAATAAGATGTAGATGTAGAGGGTTCTCTTATTCAAAGATTTGAACTCTGGTTGACAAGTCCATTTCCTACGATTCTAACCTCCACTTATAAACCATATAGCTGTGAAAACCGGATCATTATTAAATAGTTACTTGAAACCATATAATAAAAGATTATAAACAAACCAAATGCAGTAATACGTTGATCTCAATAAATAAATTTTCTTTTGATCTTAGTCTTTTTTTAAAAACATGTTTTGTATAACTGCATAATCTTTTTATAAATATATTTTTGTTTCTTTACAATCTTTTATTATTACATTTCTGAAGAAAAATAAAAAAAGACAATCAGCTTGTGTAACTTTGTAGAGTTTTAACATTTTTCGAAACAGATATACATTGACTATAAAACAAATTGGCCTGTTAGAATTTTGCCTGTTTATGTAACATGTGGGGCCGTATACATTAGTGGACCGTGGTTCAGCTTAGTCTGTAGAACATTTGCTTGGGTAATCTAATTTGTATGGTAAAGAATTGTGTGGTGACTTGTGCATGTAATTGTTTCAAAACCGTCTTTGCAATAACAAGGTTCAACACTTCCTCGATGATTTTGCAGCGGGCTTGTATGAAATGGGCATGCAAAAACTGCCACACTGCCTACAAAAATGCATCAACTAAAATGGTGATTATGTAGAAAAATAGATACAATATTCAAACTTTAAAATGATGTAAACATCATTGACAATAAACAAACGTTTCTGTGATTTCTAAATATTTTGGAGCCCTTACCTTTGGGCCAGTTTAGCTCAATCGGCTCAGAACAACAAGGTTCTGGGTTCAATACTGGCCCTTGCCAACTCAGCATATGAGTAGCACAGGGATCTGTGCAGTAAAGTAAGCAGCTGATGGTAGGTGTGGTGCTCCACTTCAGACACAAAAACAATCTCCTTGGTCTAGTGCTAGTGGATAGACTCCCTCACTGTCTGGCTGATACCGACTATAGGCTACCCCAACAACTTTACTTTTTTTTATCTTTGGGATTACCCTGTAATATTTCCCCCCCCCCTTTTTTTTTCATTGAATTTACTTATTTACAACTTTCTACATCTGGTGGTGAGGTTCCAGTTCTGTGAACCTTTATTGCCATTGCTCTCAGGTCTACTCTGACCCCAAGTGTCAGTTTCATGGGTCGAATAGATCTGTTTGAAAATGATTTGTATTAGATAGGAAAACTTGATACCATATAACTGTGCAAACAAATGATTATTATTAAATAGAAATAGTTACTTGAAACCATATAATTGTGTATATGACTAGATAGGAACACTTAAAACCATGTAACTGTGCAAATTATGTGTTATGAATAGTTACTTGAAACTGTAATTGTTCACTAAGGATTATCATTAGTTACTTGAAACTATGTAATTGCTTGCAAATTATTGGTATTAGGTAGTAAGGGGTCGGTTTAGCTCAGTCGGTAGGGCACTTGCCTAGGAACCACAAGGTTCCTGGTTTGATACTGGTCTTCGCCAACTCAGCGCATGAATAGCATAGGGATCTGGGCAGTGAAGTGTGGAGCTGATGGTAGGTGTGGTCTAGTGCTAGTGAAGAGGGGATAGACTCCCTCACTGATAGAAAATATTTGAAACTGTGCAAACAAATGATTATCAAATACGGGTTAAATCCTACTTAACGGACCTAAATTCCACCATCGTTTGTCACTCCGCGGAAAGAAAAAAAATACTAAAAATCAGGGAATTTACCGAATTTAATGAAATTTTCAGTGTTGATATATTAATCAATAAAAGATATAGTGCACTAGTTATTTTATTTAAAAACTTTTACATTTTTTCAGGTCAATTAACTTTGATGTTTGTGAATCTGTGTTACGCCTCAAAGATTAAAAATCTTTTTAGAAATATACCCTTGGGAAAGGTATGAATCCAATTCTCCCTCCAGCTATGGGCAAATAGCAGGGAAGACAGGGCTCTTTAATCAAGGCTATGTAACCAGTCTAGGAGAAGGAAAACTCTGAATTCAAACCTGTTAAACTCCACTTAAGAAATTGACCTACAGCATTGTCTACATACTGTTTTAAGTTACATTATTTTTTTGTTTTAATAATGAGTTATGTAATTATTAAACCTCTAAAAAAAAACTTTAAAAATTGAACTATTTTCTAGAATTTACCTAGTCTACCTCCAGTGACCCCTTGATTGCTTCCAACTCCAACTCCACAACCCTGGTTTAACATTACAGTTATATATTTTAACTGTATAGATGCACTTTTCCCACCCAGTTCCCTTTATGCAGGTGTGACACAAGGTCTTTTTAATGTGGGGACCACACACAAGCTGTGACTCATGGGTGGCATGTGCAAAAAATGTGTTGATCCGTCAGCATTCCTCCTCAAGGGGGACGCCCCAGGCACTGAGCAATAAACCCAGCCCGGACCCTTTAGATAAAGGGGGCGGGTAGCCCCCAGAGATCTACGCCATTAATTACTTACCCGAAAGGCCAGGTACACTAGGAGTAGATACTACCAAATAAATTTCTTTAATCTTATTATAATGGAGATTGTGGGTTTGTCTGTCTGTAACCAAAACTATATTACTATACAAGTTAGAATTCCCTTAGTTATTTACATCACATCCTCCATGATTTTATTTTTATCTAAACCTCAATGATTAATAAAATTGTTTTACATTAATAATACTGTTGACCATATCTACATACTAATAACATGCAATTATATTTATATATACAACAAAATAGCGGATTACAGTGTGAATGGGAAGGCTAATTTGCATATTGATCTTAAAAATTTGATTTTAATAAATATATGCTTAGTATTATTGATTTCTAATTGTTTGGTTTTATCTTATTGAATATGAGCAAAAATCTCTGGGATAAATCTGAAAAGAAATCCATTAACAAGAAGAAATAACTGTAATATTATCCTTTACTTCCTATTTTAACTCAATAGTTAAATTAGGAAAATTTACCAATGAAACACGGGAGTAACGGAAAATGATGGAAGAGTTAGTTTCAAAGTTGTTCTATTTTTCGATTATACCCCCTCTGTTCCAAATCTTTTTATCTGCATTTTTATTCAGTTTTATTAGCCTTTCTAATTTAACATTTTATTATATTAAAACTTAAAAACTTGCACCCGGAGGGTGCATAAATTTGCTAGCACTTATAAGAGCCTTTAATTTCACAACTAGGTGATTGGTCAAATTACAATGATTAATACTTTTTAATAAGCAAATGGGATAAGTACATTTAGAGAGAGAGAGAGAGTGTATATGTGAAAGTGAGAGAGAGAGAGAGTGTATATGTGAAAGTGAGAGAGTTAGAGAGAGAGTGTGTATATGTGAAAGTGAGAGAGTTAGAGAGAGAGTGTGTATATGTGAAAGAGAGAGAGAGAGAGAGAGAGATCAAGTTTATTGTAATTTGGCTGTAATAAGCTAAAACAATAGAATTAAGTAAATTGTTGTTTTTTGGGGTGTTTTTTTTTTATGGATAATTTTTTGTTTTTAGTTTATTTCAGTTAGTTTTGTTTTCTAGATTAGGCTCAGTAACATTTTGTTATATCTGGTATTTTATTCATTAGGTCTAATTTGCTAAAAAAGACTAAGATCAAAATTTTTTTTTTTTTATCAATTTACTAAGAAAAACAAATTTATTGAGTCTAAAAACTCATGATGGCAATAATTTTTTTTTTTTTTACTGTTTCAAAAACTTTCTCATAACTTTTCAAATCTGCAATTTGAAGAACCAAACTGATTCTTTATTAATAATTTTAATTTTTATTAATTCTAGGATTCAGCCACAGATGACACAGGGGATGGCTCAGATATGGAAATGGAAAGTCCTCCTTGTCGACGGAAACCGGTCAGTCATCTTGAGCAAAATCCCAGTGGTACCTCCTCTACAGCAACAACAACAACAGCAGCAGCTTCATCGTCATGTGGGGAGGGCACATCCAGTAAATATCGGCCTCGAGAATCTGGTTTCCGAGGCCTTTCATCAACTTCTCAAACTGATCCAAACCGGAAAGAGCGTTCATCGACTAAAGGTCTCGACGATAAAGTAAATGAAAGCAACATTCAGCGGAGTAAAAATAACGATCGACCCAGTAGTATCGTGGGTAGCCCTAACCCTCACAGCTCTCCTCTTCACATGCCTATAAAAAGGGGGCCAGGCCGACCGCCTAAAAACAGACCATTGA
>CM042163.1:69483187-69523187 GCA_023376005.1 Doryteuthis pealeii
CAGCTAAAAAAGGCATATCAAAACGCATCGTTTGTGTATTTACTTTTCATATATATATATGGTGATTGCCACTTCTTCACAGAAGAAGGCCATTTCTACAAGCATTTTGGTTGTGAGCACTCAGGTGGCCCATGGATCCAGCTTTATTTTTACGTACCCTGTCACACATATGAGCCCCTTCCCTGGTTTCCTCTCGTATGCGATCGTACATAACTTGAGAATCCCAGCCCTCAACAGGCAGGCCCTGCCACACATTCAACATATATGGTCAGTCTTAAATGTAGGAAATGTGTCCATGGAGTCCTGCTTACGTAGAACTGCTTCGAGATGGAGTGCTCGGCCGCCGCCTTTCAGCTACCATCGGCCTGCCCTTCCAAAAGAATGTGTACCCAACCCTCACTTCTGCCAGTTGGTCCTCATCACTGAAGCGGGCTTTCGCAAGTGCCTCAATGTCTACCCCATATCGTGAGTTCCTTTGCCATGATACCAGTCCGTTGTTTGGGGTTTCCCGATAATGCTCATATACACATACTGGGTTAATGGATACCTGAAGAAGGCTGCAGAGCACAACTGCTGAATCATGACTATAATAACCAAAATAAAGACATCAAAGTACATGAGAATATAATATTTCAATTAAATTTTCAGCAAATTCCAAATGGGGAAAATTTATAATTAATTGTCTTTTTATAAGTTTATCCTTTATTAAATATTTTTAATAAAAATAGATTTTAGTCTGGAGAGAGCATCTGCCTAGAGACCATGAGGTTACAGGTTCGATACCAGTCCTCGCCAACTTAGCACGGGAGTAGCACGGCTTGGATCTGTGTGGTAAAGTGGAGAGCTGGTGATATATGCTCCACCTCAGATGCAAAAAAAAAATCTCCCTGGTCTAGCGCTAGTGAAAAGGGGATAAACTCCCTCGTTGTCCGGCTGATACTAACAATACAACTCTTTACCAACTTTACTTTATTTACAATAACTTTTTTTGCTTCATCATATATTATAAATGAAAACCTGTTGGAAGTATAACAATATTTCTTTTTCTATTAGCTACATAAATGAGAGTAATCTCCCCTTTTTTGTTTCACTTTGAGGAAGCTGTTTGTTTTGGTTGGCCATTTTCAATTCACCGTAAATCTACACATTTGTTTTGAATCAGTATAACTGCATGTTTTAATACGAAAATATCATAAAATGTGTTCTTAATAACAATTAAGTTCATTTCAAATAATGAACAAGCATAATTAACTCTTAACATTATGTTAAGAAATTTCCTAATCCAGAGTCCCATTCCTATAAGGATTTATCAAAAAATGGCTAAAAATGACCTTCGTATCTGAAGTTACCTGTTATTTCCCTTAAATCAAAGACTTCTAAATATGTTTAATATTACATTTAAACAAAGGCTATCGTTTGGGGAAGATTAGGAAAACAAATGTGACTTCCGGACGAGTGGAATGAGGTGGTATAGGATGTTAAGAGTTAAGAACACATTTTATGATATTTTCATGTTAAAACATGATTCAAACAAATTTGTATTTTTAGTGTAGATTTACGGTGAAATGAAAATGGTCAACCAAAACATGGTTTTCTCAAAGTGAAATAAACAAGTGGGCTTACTCTCATTTATGTAGCTAATGTTCAGATTACCTAAAATTGATTTAGAAAAGGAATACTACCTCTGTCCTATCGTAATTGTTACATTTGTGTATATTTCTGTATTTACCCATAGCTGAGGGGAGAATTTCATACTGTAAATGTAACGATCATTATGGGACAAGTAGTATTACCATTTATTAAACTTTATTTGGCACAAGGCCACAAATATTTAAGTAGCCTATAAGAATTGAACTCACAACGTTCAGGTAACCTTATTTGTTAACCATTGCGCTATGTAGGGGATCACCAAATTTTTTTCACAGTGGGCCAGATAATTAAAAAAAAAATGGTGCTGGCTGGATAATTGAAAAAAAATAACGAGCGTGGGCCACATTAATATTGTTTTCAATACTTGCTAGCCAGAACGAAAGCTCTGAGAAAAAGATGTAAAACAATCTTTCCATGTTATATTCATGGATGAGTGGCATAATATGCACAAAAACAAATTTAACCAACGTGTTTATTTTCAAAACAGTATCAAAGAACGCAACATTAGCAGAAAGGTTTAGTGAGATTTAGTGAAGTTTTCCTTTCAATTTTTGGTTTGGAATTGCTACATCCAATCAAGAGAATTGCTTTCAAATGTTTATCAGTCAATTTCGTTCGATGGGTTCATAACTTTTGACCTATTCATTGCTTAACATTTATTTTCAAAACATTATCAAAGAACGCAACATTAGCAGAAAAGTTTAGTGAGATTTGTGAAACTGAAGTTTACCTTTCAAGATATCGTCAATGTTTGGTTTGGAATTTTGGATCAAGTTACCCTTAAGCACCCCAGTCAACATCCGGCTGTAACAAGGTAACTTGGTCCAGATTTCTACATCCAATCAAGAGAATTGCTTTTAAATGTTTATCAGTCAATTTTATTTGATGGTTCGATTCTGTAGTCAAGTCCATGAGGATTTATGTAAGCTTAACATGATATTTAAATTTAAATGGTATTGGAACATTTTTCGTTCTGTACGTTTTAACAAATTCAAGTACCTTCAATGGACCTGATGAAATGCCTTTGCTGGCCAGATCCGACACACGAGCCATAGTTTGGTAACCCCTGCGCTATGTAATGCATCTGTAGTAGTATTATTAACTAAAGGTATTTTAGATTTGGCATAGCACACTACAAATATAGGCACTTAGTGAGAATCACACTCACTACTCAGTAATTTAATAAGCTTAATTTACTTATGGTTAAAGGCCAGAAGTATAGGGCACCTAGTGAGAATTGCACTCACTAGTGATGGTCTACAACCGGGATCACCAAAAGTTTTTTCATAGTAGGCCAGGATAATTAAAAAAAAAAAGTAATAAACACAGGCCACATTATTATTGTTTAATACTTGCTAGCCAGAATGAAAGCTCTGAGAAAAAGATTTAAAACCAAATTTATCTTTCCATGTTATATTCATGGATGAGTGGTGTAAGATGCACAAAAACAAACTTAAAAACATATTTATTTTCAAAACATTACAAATTCAAGTACCGTCAGCGGGCCTGATAAAATGCCTACACAGGCCGGATCTGACCCACGCGCTGTAATTTGGTGACCCCTGGTCAACTAGAATAGTTCAATAACCAATTAGACACACAAAAAATCTTAGCACAATCACAGCCCACTACTATATACGGCCCCACATGTTACATAATCAGGCAGAATTCTAACAGGCCGATTCGTTTTATAGTCAATTTATGTCTGGTTTGAAAAATTTAGAATTCTACAAAAATACATAAAATACTTGTTTTTTTTTCTTCAGAAATATAATAAAAAAAGATTGTAAACAAACAAACTAGATTTATTAAAAAATCATGCAGTAATACGTTGATCTCAATAAATAAATTTTCATTTGATCTTCGTCTTTTTTTAAAAAACATTATGTTTTGTATAATTGCATAATCTTTTTATAAATATATTTTTGTTAGTTTCTTTACAATCTTTTATTATTACATTTCTAAATAATAAAAAAAACAAGCAGTTTGTGTATTTTTGTAGAATTCTAACATTTTTCGAAACAGATATACATTGGCTATAAAAAATGAATTCTGCCTGTTTATGTAACATGAGGGGCCGTATATATTACTGGGCTATGGCACAACTTGGATTTGGTACAAAGTTACTGATATGGGGCACTTAGTGAGGATTAAACTCTTTGTTCAATAGTATTAACAATTTTTCAACGTATTTCTATTTGATGATAGATCTGCAATGTTTAATCCTGTATGCCCATATTTGACATTAAACTTTCATTTAACTAAACAGTGATTGTAAAATATCTCCGTATTTTAAAAACCTTATTTATTTCTGGTTTATTATTTTTGCAAAAATATGCACTCTCCTGTTAATTTAAGTTTTTAATGTAATGAGATATATTAAGTTAGAAAGACTAACGAAATTAAATGAGAATGTATATAAAAAGATTACATTTATTTTAATTATATTTTAACTCTTAACATCCTGTTGAGAATTCTCCAAGTCCAGATCCTCATTCCTATAAGGATTTATCTAAAAATGGCCTTTTCATTTAAAGTTACATGTTATTTCCCTTAAACCAAAGACTTCTGATTATGTTTAATATCACATTTACAGAAAGGTAGGGGTAGATTAGGAAAATGAATGTGACTTCTGGTCGGGTGGAATGAGGTGGTATAGGATGTTAAGAGTTAATTGGTTTCTATATAAAAATAATTCATAGGATAAATTCTAATATGTTGGAGAATAAAACAATAATATTAGTGATCAATTACACCAAGTAATTATTTATTTAACTTTTTTTTTTTTTAACCATTATGTAAATTAACCACACCATATATTATGTAAACCTTTATTTCTTAGTGATATATAAGACACATTGCAGGATTTTAAACACTAATAACATGGGCTGTTTTGAGGAAAATCTAACTCAAATTTTCATAGAGACATCGTTAATGAATAAGATTATTCTATATATTAATGATTTAGAATATAAATTAAAAACTCCTGGGCATTTCCATGTGAAATCGTCAGAAAAAAAAAATTGTCACCCACCCCATTCAATTTTTCTGAAATTTTGTACAGTAGACTAGGTTAAAGTTAGACAATCCCCCAAATTTGAGCTTCCAATTCAAAATATTCACTGAGTTATGACGATTTGAATCTTTAAAAAAAATGGGGGGGGGGGGCGACATGGCCTTGATGATTTGACATGGAATTTACCCTCCTTGATAAACTTACTCATTTTTTTTGAGGATATTGTGATGTAAGCAGTGATATAGTTTTGGTTACAAACACCGAATCTCCATTATAATAAGATATGAAATATGAGAGGAACACACATATGGAGTTTTATTTAAGATTCTATATGGGCACCAGCATTCGCCTCAAGCTGCTCGGGAATTGCATCAATTGATCTTTCCAGGAACTCTTTTGGAATGGTAGAAATAAATTCTCGTATTTGTCCTTCGAGTTCTTCCAGTCGTTGGTTTCGTAGAGTAGACATGCTCCTCCAACCAACCCCAAAGAAAAGTCATAGGGTCTTAAATCAGGGCTTCTGTTCAGCCATTCATGCGGATCACATCTACTCATACATCATCTACGAAAATGGTGATTCAGCTATTCACGAACAATAATATAAATAAAAATTAAAATTTCGAGGAGAATCATCTTGCATAAAAATAAAGTTTACAATTCATAGGATAAATTTTAATGTTGGAGAATAAAACAATGTTAGAGATCAATTACAAGTAATTATTTATTTAATTTTTTTTTTTTTTACCATTATGTAAATTAACCACACCATATATTATGTAAACCTTTATTTCTTAGTGATATATAAGACACATTGCAGGATTTTAAATACACTAATAACATGGGCTGTTTTGAGGAACTCAAATTTTCATAGAGACATCGTTAAATGAATAAGATTTATTCTATTCTATATATTAGTGTTGACAACTGACAAATAAGAAATTTATAAATAGTTTAAAATATTGAGTTACTTTTCAATCCGCCTGTATTTTAGGTGGAGTTCTCAAAGGAGTTTGACTAGCGAGAAGAACACCTGGTTTGAATTCAGTTTTCCTTCTTGACCAGTTGCCATACCAATATTAAAGAGACCAGTTTGCTCTATTTACCCATGGTTGAAGGGAGATTAGTTGGATGCATATCTTTCCAAGGGTATTAGTACTATGTGAAATGCAAACAGCCTTGTCCAGGATTTGAGTCACGGTGTCCATTTTCTACACTAACTATTACACTACAAGCAGAATATTATGACCAAGTTGTATCCTATATAAACTTTCTATGACAGAGAACTAAAAAGAGCAAGATATTGTCTTGCCTACCGGGATCGAACCCGCGTCCTCCCGCATGCGAAAGCAGATGCAATTTAGGCACTGGAGGGACGCGAAGTGCCAGGATGTTTCGGTAAATACGTACATAAATGGCACGTGAGTCAAGCGCTGGGCAGTGAGCAGGTTGACTGACGCGAACGACCGAGTAAAGAAATGTGATTTTGAACTGCTAGAGATTATTTTCGACTACGGTGACGGATTTTGCAGCTGCTCGGCGAGGACGGGGAACGTGTTGACCAGGGGAAGGTTTGGCTTGCTGGAAGACTGTGGATTCGCTTGTTTTTGGCCCCCCTCTCGGCGGGAGCTTGTTGATACGAACATCTATTTCCCTTCCCCCCTTCTATACTTTCATTGTTTTCTTTTAAACCAAAAATACAAAAATGTTATTTTTTGTGGAACATTATACAATCAAATTGTTGGTTGATTATCTAGCTCAGGGATCACCAAACTTTTTTCACGGTGGGCCGGATAATTGAAAAAATAACGAGTGCAGGCCACATTATTATTGTAACAAGTGAAATGCTCACATGCACAAAATTTTGTAACCTACCTACAGTAGTTAAGTCCAGGAAGATTTAGTAAGCTTAATATGATATTTGAATTTAAATAATAATGATGATAATAATGAAATTTATTGTGTACAGTGCTCAGGTGCACCACAACTCATCAAAGTCTCATGTCAAGTACACAGAATAATGTATTAGTGTCAGGAACATGAATAGCATACAGTAATAATATACATGTATGTGTACAGTGTTCAGGTGCACCAAAATTCATCAAAGTCTCATGTCCAGTACACAGAATAATGTATTAGTGTCAGGAACATGAATAGCATACAGTATTTGAACACACGTGGGGTGTGTGTGTGTGTATGTGTTTGTATATATATATATATATATATATTAATGAAATTTATTATGTACAGTGCTCAGGTGCACCACAACTCATCAAAGTCTCATGTCAAGTAAACAGAATAATGTAGTGTCAGGAACATGAACAGTTTACAGTAGTAATATGCATGTATGTGGAGAGTGGCATCAGGTATAGTGTCGGCGGACTACAGGAAGCATGGAGGTTTTGAAAGGTTCAGTGCTTCGGCAGCCTACAACAGACGCGGGCAGTTTATTCCATGGTATCACAATGTCTCGCGTTCTGTACATTTTAACAAATTCAAGTACCATCGGCGGGCCTTCACAGACCGGATCTGGCTTGCGGGCCGTAGTTTGGTGACTCCTGATCTTGCTTATTTGTTGATGGGGAGTTAATCAAGTTGGTCTATGAAGCCATTATCAATATTAGATGGTTGATTCAAGATTTCATTAAAGTGCTCTCTCGTCCGATCACAAATATCTTCCAACGTAGAGCCATTCTTTGAGCAATGTAGGGGGGTAGAGCAGACAGAAAACTAGATATATTGTTAGATAAGCTATAAATAAACGAAGAAATACAAATGATACAAAAAAGAAATACAAATAATATAAACTATAGATAAGATATATATAAAACTAGATATATTGTTATATCGGTAATCCTTAACTTGTTCCTTGTAAATTCCTAGCATAAAATAAACTGAACCCTCATTTTATGTCCGTGTTTTTGCAATAAATGTTTTATTTTTCTTGCACCCATTATTTTACAACTTTTAGAATATACACATTGAAGTGAATATTAAAATAAATAAATAAAATATATTTAGTATTGTAAAATAACAGGTGCGAGAAAAATAAAACATTTATTGCAAAAACACAGACATAAAATGAGGGTTCAGTTTATTTTATGGTTGGAATTTACAAGGAACAAGTTAAGGATTACCATTATATCTATGTATATCTTGGTATCTTCCAACCTAGAGCCATTCTTTGAGCGATGTAAGGGGATAGAGGATGACCTCAGTCCATAGATTTCAGACTGAAAACTATAAAAGGTTTTGAGGTCCTGAGAGTCAGCAGCACGCTGGATTTTAGCTGATTTGTTTTCACACCATTAATTTTGCCTTTCAAGAGTCTCTGAACCTCGGCTTTTACTGTTTTTGAGCTGCAGATCATTCAGCAGTAGAGATGTTATTCAGAATCAATCTATCGACCAATCAAAACGGTTATTATTAGGTACTATTTATTACCAAACTCTACAACATTGAAACTCTGTAACCAAAACAAGAGTTAAACTTTGCAGTATCAATATCTTCTCCAATTAGCATGTCACATGTTGTACAGGGTTGCATGGTCCCAACTTGCAAGGAACGATCCCCGACTGCCCTATTTTCAAATGCTTAAGATGAATTACCGCGTTTGACGGCATATAGGACACACTTTTTTTTTCAAAATTTTGGCTAAAAAAATGGTCCTGCGTCTTATACATCGTAGGTGAAGTTTGAGCTCTCCCGTAGGCCTAGGCTAATCTTTTCTATGATTTTTATGAGTTAATTTTTATTTATTTAATTATTAATAATTTTTATTTATTTAATTTATTTATTTTTTTTTTATTTATTTATTTATTTAATTATTAATAATTAATATAATTTTTTCAAAATTTTGGCTCAAAAAATTGTCCTGGTCTTATACATCATAGGTGAAGTTTGAGCTCTCCCGTAGGCCTAGGCTAATCTTCTCTATGATGCTCACTAACCCAGCTTACGCTCAGTACTTTTACCTACCCTAAACTCCATGCATCCTTATTTTATTGCTGGTATTATTGTATTAGTACCGGTGCTTTAAAAATGAATTTGTAAAAATGAAAACAATCCAATCTGAAATGCCGTGACTTGCATTTATAAACATCAGCTGATCAGCGCTCTGACTTACCAGTAATGCCATCTGTTGGCGAAGAATAAAACTATGGTATGATCATTGCCAGTGCTGTCAGATGTATGACCCATGCACAGCTGGACTGTTTTCAACAATATATGCTTAGATACACTAAAAACTTTTTTTCCTGAATCTGACCTGCTGAAATGGGGGTGCGTATTATATGCCCATGCATCTTATATGCCGTCAAATATGGTATCTACTATCATTTAGTGTTTACCCATCTAAGTACTGTACAAGAATTCAAAGAAAGGGGTTACAACGGTTATATGCCCGTGCATCTTATATTCCGTCAAATATGGTATCTACTATCATTTAGTGTTTACCCATCTAAGTACTGTACAAGAATTCGGGTTACAACGGTTATATGCCCGTGCATCTTATATTCCGTCAAATACGGTACATTTTTTACAAGACTAAGGCAGCTAGTTAATACACATGTCAGTTGTAACTCCTGCTACACTACCACTGCAAACTGCATTGTTTTCTTACCTTTCCTTTGGATCACAGCAGTAGTGTGGAAAGAGGGGGGATTTGCTGCTAGGGCAACAGCCCATCCTCCATACAAACCCGCCCAGGCCACATTGTTACAAAAAAAAAATTTGGACACTACTCCATCGTTTATTGTAGACAGAAGGATGCCAACACAGTTATAAGTATTTGATTCTACAGAAACTTCAAGATCAATAGAGTTGCATATTCTGTTTTGTTGATAACGCTTATTGCTGGTCCTCGGACAAACTAAGATCAAAATTATCAAAAGATTTTCCGTATTCACAATTTCAGTGTTACAAATAAAACAAACGTAACTTTTTTTCTTTTTTTTTTTTTTTCAATTCATTTCAATTTTACATTGGGTATTTAAGCGATGCAAGCCCATTTGGAATATTTCATTTTTAAATTACGTGATATAAAATGAGACAAATAAATAAATATAAATATCTACGTTAAATTGCCAACAAAAAAGTGACAAAAACATTACTAAAGCAGGAAGTCGGGATGACAAGATCAAAATGAACAAGATATATTCCGTAATTCAAAATTTCATTATTACAAATAAAACAAACGTAACTTTTTTTTTTTTTTACGTTGGGTATTTAAGTGACGCAAAGACCATTTGGAATGTTTCATTCTTAAAATTGGGTGAAATAAAATGAGACAAATAAGAAATCTGCGATTAAGCAACACCACATAATCTGGATTTACATTTTTTTGCATTCTATCTTTGACAATTTGGACGGTCTCATTTTTAATAAGAGGGATGGAAGATTTAGGAACAAGCGTATTAATAATTAGAATGAGTAAAGATCAGACTGATGAGGCAAAGAAATGCCAAAAGAAATTTATATCTACACCAAGGTATCCATTTATTCATTTATATATATATATATATATATATATATATATATATATAGTATGAACAAAAAGTAATAAGACAAACAGGAATATTTTTTATATATGTTATTTATTTTCAACTAGTTTCGACCTTAGGTCATCGTCAGGAGAAAATTTCTTATTTGAAGAAATTGTTTTTAGATTTTTTGAAAGGGGGCATTATGGAAGAACTATAAAAATTGGAGTATTTTTGAGGGTTTGACATGCTATTAAAATCCGGGTAGACGAGTGTGTTAGTAGTAGCAAGTCCATCTCTTTCGTGAAAAACCTCTTTGAGGTGGGTTATTTTTTGAATGCTCTTATATATGTGAGGTAGGGTTCTTGGGAGTTGTGTATATGCCCATATATGTATACACATAAATGTATGTGTGAGCATACATATATGTATGTGAATGTGAGTGTGTGTATGTGTCTCGGTACTGTGTGCATGACTTTTAGATTTTTAATTGGGTCAAAAGTGGCTTGTTTGATGTGTGGCAGTCAGTGTTTGTTTATTTAGGTGCCATCGGCCCCCTTCATAGTTGTTGGCTCTTTCTTTTATTGCCCTAATTAAAATGATGAGTCCATTTTTTGATTAAAACCAAGCAGATGAAAACTTTATATCTTTTTTATCCATCTGTACTCGTGATTTTCGATGATAGATTTAGTGTTTGTATCGATTTGGATTCTTTCAATGTCTGCCCTACTATTTACTGAACCTGTTAGAAACAACCACCAAGGATTAAAAAATCCAATATAACATTTTTAATGTCTTATTTGTGTGTTACATCCAACTAAGGGGCCAGTTTAGTTCAGTTGGTAGAACACCCGACTAGGAATTGCAACACTTCCAGGTTCAATACCGGAGGAAACAACTAAAATAAGACAATTAATGACAAATATGTATATATATATATATATATATATATATATATATATATATATATATAAAGGAAAGACAATGTTGAATGGATAAAATTGATTTAATGTGAGTTTACTAACGTGTTTCGACCAGGAGTTGGTTCATGTACACATGTATTCTATTTATTATTATTTTGAATATAAAATAAAATAATCTTATTATAATGGAGATTGTGTGTGTCTGTCTGTAACCGAAAATAAACTACTACTTAAGTCACAATACCCTTAGTTATTTACATCACATTCACTTTGAATTTATTTTTATTTAAACCTCAGTGATTGATAAAATTATTATATCTTATTAATACTGTTGGATTAATCTACATACTGATAACATGCAAGTATATTTATATATTCAACAAAATAGCGGTTTACAGTGTGAACGAGAAGGCTAATTTGCATATTGATATTAAGAATTTGATTTTGATAAATATATGCTTAGTATCATTGATTTCTGATTGTTTGGTTTTCTCTTAAAGAATCTGAGCAAAAATCTCGGGGATAAATCTTAAAAGAAATCCATAAACAAGATGAAAGAACTGTAATTTTATTAAATACTTCATAATCTAACTAAATAGATAAATTAGGAAAAATGAAAGACAGGAGTGATGGAAAATGACGGAAGAGTTAGATTTAAAGCTGTTCTATTTTTCGATTATACCCCCTCAGTTTATCATTTTCTAAATAGTTTCTAATTTGATACAATATTTTATTACATCAAAACCTAAATACTTGCTCCCGAAGGGTGCATATATTTGCTAGTAATAATAATATATTAATAATTTGAAGGCAATACAATGCGTATAAAAAATAAAAACAAAAAGATGTTTTTTTATCTTATCGATTTCAAAGAAACTTTATCTTCAGAGACGAAAATCAGAAATGGACGTGCTTAAGTTTTTGTTTTTTTTTGCATGGTGATACTTTCTTCTTTTTTTTTTTCTTTTTTCCTTTTTTTCCTCTTCTTTTTCTCCTTTCTCCCCCCTTCTTTATGTTATGAATGAAATGGGCAAAAAAATAAAGTATCATCACGCAAAAAAAAAACTTAAGCACGTCCATTTCTGATTTTCGTCTCTGAAGATAAAGTGTTCTTTGAAATCGATAAGACAAAAAAACAACATCTTTTTGTTTTTATTTTTTATATGCATTGTGTTGCCTTCAAATTATTAATATATTATAACATACTTATCAATGCTTCAAGCAAATTACCAATTACTAATAATAATAAATTTTATATTTAAAATAATTATAAATAGAATACATGTGTACATGAACCAATTCCTGACCGAAACACGTGTTAGTAAACTTACATTAAATCAATTTTATCCATTCAACATTTTCTTTCCTTTCAACATATCGTCGGATTCATTTCCATTTTCAACTTGCACATATATATATATATATATATATATATATATATATATATATATATATATACAAAAATATGGCCACTAGACAAAGAAGCAAATAAGTCACAGTCTTAACTCTATCTGTCTGTCTCTCTCTCTGTTACATAAACAATAATAGATATCTCCCGATTCACTAATTACCAATTCAATTCGCACACACAACGTAATAAAAAAGATACACACACTCAACAACAAACAAAACATAAGTTATGACGCCAGCCGGAAGTGTACTCCATGGTAGCCTAAAAAGAAATGACCAATTTAACACGGTTTTGCGCATACGCTCCGAATTGAAGTTCCGGCTGGAAAACAAGAATGCCCAAAAAATAAAAGAAAATAATTTTGTAAATAAACTCGCATTTTCATCCAATCAAAAGCTCTCCCTCCAAAAAAAACAAAAAAGGCTTCAGTTGATCCGATTTTGGGTCACGACATTCTATATAAAGTCGGCTTTGAAAAGCCGACAGGAACAGATAGATCCAGGCATCAGAGTCGCACACACATCGACAGGGCCAACCTCGCAAATTAAATCTACAACACAGGCGGACGATTACACCCTCACCTACCCAAACTCAAATCCGACATCACCGGCAGTCAACAAACGAACAATTCAACATCATTCAGCGATACCAATACGCCAACTATTATACACGATACAACCAGCTATCGACTTCAGAATAACCGAAACACAAAATTCTGCCTACAACAACAACAATAACGACTGATACAAGGAACACAACCGCTAACGACGACCAAAAAACGCAAGACTCTGCTCACCGAATCAACAAAGGTACTCTCAGAAATATTAACATCTTTTTTTCAAATTGATTTAAAAATGTTAACACCCTTATAGGAATACCTTTAATATATTTTAAGATAATAATTGAATTTATTGTGTACAGTGCTCAAGTGCGCCACAACTCATCAAAGTCTCATGTCAAGTACACAGAATAATGTATTAGTGTCAGGAACATGAACAGTTTATAGTAGTAATATGCACGTATGTGTGCACGTGTGTGCATACGTATGTGGAGAGTGGCATCAGGTATAGTGTTGGCGGACTACAGGAAGCATGGAGGCTTTGAAAGACTCAGTGCTTCGGCAGCCTACAACAGACGTGGGCAGTTTATTCCATGCCTCGGCATGAAGAAATGTTTCCGAAAGTCACGTGAGCAGTGCTGTTTTCTGACTTTGTAGGCATGCCCACGTGTGTTAGAAATATGGAGATCAAAAAGGTGCTCAAGGTTGCTGTTGTTAAGATGATTAATGACCTTATGAGCATTTACCAGGTCAGTTGCCAGACGCCGAAGTTTCAGCGAATCCATTCCCAGGGCAGCGAGACGTTCAGAGTATGGTAGATGCCTGATGGAGGGTATTCGTTTGGTTGCACATCTCTGTACAGTTTCTAGGAGGTTAATATTCTGAGCAAGATAGGGGTTCCAGACCAGTGATGCAAACTCCAAGTGTGGCCACACCATAGCTTTGTACAGCTTCAAATAGCCAGTGAGCGGCTGACAAAGGTCTTGCTGAGTGACGCCAGGACACCCTCGGCCTTTTTCACAATTTTGGAGATGTGTTTCATCCAACGTAAATCACTGCTGACAGTAATACCCAGATCACGTTCACAAGAAGATTCCTTGATATTAGTGTTGTGGGGGGAGTATATGTATGATGGGTTTTTCCTCCCAAAATGCATGGTGGTGCATTTGTCCACAGCCAGCTTCAGTTGCCAGTCAGTGATCCATTGTTGCACTGTGTCCAGGTCTGACTGTAATAAAGATCTGCAGCATTCAGGATCTGTCTTTTTTACCTCAAGGTACAGCTTGATGTCATCGGCATACTTCAGTACTATGGTATTCCTTAAGTTAGCATCTATATCATTGATATATGCAACAAACAAAAGGGGACCAAGAACTGATCCCTGTGGTACCCCAGATGACATCTCATATGGTGAGGAATGTTGCCCAAGAACTGTAACTACCTCTCTCCGGTTGAGTATGAAGGACTTTAACCAGTTAAAAAAGATCATCCTTCACCCCCATTGCAGAGAGTTTTGCCAAAAGTCTTTTGTGCGGCACAGAGTTGAAGGCCTTAGCAAAGTCAAGGTAGACAACATCTACCCATGAGCCACCATCGGTGATCCGGATGATGTCCTCTAGGAATTCTACAAGTTGATCACAACAGCTAGAGTTTGGGATAAATCCAAACTGGGATGGTCGGATAAGACTGTGAAAGTTCCAGAAATTCCAAAGTCCCTCTCTGATGCAGGACTCCATCAACTTAGCAACTTGTAAGACTGACTGGACGATAGTTAACAGGTGATGTGCGGTCACCCTTTTTGAACAGTGGAATTACACTAGCAGTTTTCCACTGTTCTGGGGGTAGCACCATTTTTCAAGCAAAATTGGAAGAAAATAGCTAGCTGGTACAGAAGGAAGTACCCACCCCGTTTGAGAAGCAAGTATTTCACACCATCAAGACCTGGAGAAGCATGGTTGCGTTTGCTCTTGAGGTGGCGTCGCAGCATAACAGGTGTGAATTCTATAGTTGTTATAGAAGTTGATGTCAGAGGTGAAGGAGATGGTACATTTTGGTCCTCAACAGTGAAAATGCCTGCATAGCATTCAGCAATAAGTTCTGCACATTCTTTGGGGTCATCGGTGATTTGGTTTGTATGAGGATTGCGAAGAGGGCCAACGGGGGAGTGAGGCCTGTTTCGAATGTACATATTTCCAGAACACCTTACTGTCCGGGCTGGTTGCTATGCGCTGTTCAAATTCAAGTACTGCCTTTTTTTATCACCTGCTTGAGGTGGTTGGACGATTTGTTCCGTTTTCTCCTATTGTCCTCTGACTTCTGACGTTGGTACTCCCGCTCAGTACTACGGCATTCCTTCCTGGCGAGGCGGACTGCTGCAGTCTCCCAAATTGCTCTCCCTGGGTGTTTCTTCCGCTTACGTGGTACTGATGCTACACATGCTGCCCATATTGAGTTCAGGATATTCTGGAGTATAATGTTGACATCTCCAGACTCATAGAATTCAGGCCAATTTGGGCGTTGCAGCTCTGTGCAGTAACAGTTCCAGTCAGCTTTGTCCCAATCAAAGTGAGCATTTTGGGGTTGGTTTTGTTTTTTGTTATTCCCCATGAGGGACAGATTGGCAACGATCATGGCATGATCAGAGTCACCAAGAAGTTCCTCAGTAAAGACATTAATGACCGTTTCAGGGGTACTGGTGAAGATTAGATCCAGAGTATTGTCACCTCTTGTCGGGGAGGTGATTACCTGGGACTTTTTGAAACAGTCTCCACATGTTCACCATCCCTGTCAATATATGCTTAGAATCTCCCACTGGTGATTTTAAAAAAAAGGATGTTAATATTTCTATGAGAGTATCTGTATATTAGAAAAGTATAGGTAGACCCAATTTGTTGAAAAATCCGTGTTTTTACAAAACAAAACAAGCGGCTTCCTCAAACTGAAAGAAACAAGGGGGGTTACTCTCATTTATGTAGCTAATGTTCAGATTACCCATATTTATTTGACCCTAACAGGTACTACTAATCAGGTGTAGAGTGGACCTGGGAGTAATGGCAATGACTGCTTTTCAATTATTTCTTCATCTGAGTTTTTTAATTACATCTTACAACTTAGATTATTAATTTTCCAATCGCTAAAATATGAACAACCACAATAATTCTTTATTTAATATAAGACTCGTCATAAAAAAAGAGAAAAAAAACCGTAATGATGCCAGATCTACTTCTTCCTCTTAAACAAGATTGTATCAAACACTTATCTGAACCAAAGAAAATTATTCATTCAAATTTGGATGCGGGTCGTGACCAAATTTTAATACAATGCAAGGGAAATAATTAAGTGTTAAAACTAATTCTGTGATTACAAAAGTAACCTCCCTTTGAATAAACTGGTATTTATGTATTTTAAAATCTCGGTATCTTTGTTTATTATTAAAATTTAATAAAAATTAGCGGGAACCGTGGATATACCAAGGTATGAGTATTACAACGTTTCATATGTTTACTTAAGAGCTATTGCTAAATAGTTCAATATGTAAAAAGTATAATAACCTCTAACGAAATTCTTTTTTTCGTTTTCTCTTCATTTTTTTTTTCAACTTTCTTTTTTATTTCTTCTCTGCTTTTTTTTTTCTATCTCATTGAAACAGACGATACGTGCTATCTCTTCCTACCTCTCACTTTTCCTTTTTTCTATATTTGCTTTATTTCACCCTCTGACGTGTAGCATGTTCTTTTTCTTCCCTTTTTTCCTCACAGTTACAACGATATGGTTCATTATTTATCTGAAGTGATGACAGGGCATGACACACATCAGTAGGTATTAGTGTATTAATACATAGACTAGCAGGACCTGTGGATATACCACAGTATGATAATTTAATTATTACATAAGAGCTATTGCTAAATACTTCAACATGTAGAAAGTATAATAATTTTAATTTAACTCTCTCTCTCATTCTTTCTTTCCTTCTTTTCATTATGTTTTATTGAAACAGATTAGCGTTATCGCTTTCATGCACTCACCCCTCTTTCTTTCTTATTATATTTTGTCTGTGTAGCATGTCCTTTTTTATCCATTTCTTTTTTTATAAGAAATGGTCCATTATTTAGCTGAGGTAATGACACTCATAAGAAATAAGAATTCGGCGAACAAGTAACACCAGATAATCAAGATTTACATTTTTGGATTTCATCTTGAAGGATTTGTAAGGTCTCATTTTTAACTAGAGGGTGTTACAAGATGATAACGGTTGTACAATTAAGGAACACAAGTATTAATATATAGGATTTTTTTTTTAAAGTACCGAGATAGAAGATTTAAATTTGTTTTATCTTAAAATTTTGCAAGATCCATGTAAACAGCTTAGGAAAAACTCTAACAAAAGGATAACTGCTGAGATGAGCCAATGTCAGATTGAAAAGAAATTATTTCTCTGAATTTTTTAGATGAGGCTTGATAATTAGTATTATTTGGATTATTTGGACTATTGTCCTCATCTTTATTGTTATCTACACCATTTCTCTGAATTTCTGAGATGAGGCTTGATAATTAGTATTATTTGGATTATTTGGACTATTGTCCTCATCAACATTTTGGCCGATGTGCCCTCATCAGGTGTTTCTTGTCGGATTTGGAAACACCCTCCTCTAACTTGGTACCTTCTTTTAGAACTCGGGTTCCAAAGTTCCTGAATTCAAGGAGCTTTCTTGAACTCCTTAAAATTCAGGAACTCAGGTTCCCGAGTCCGACAAGAAAGACCTGAAGAAGGTTGGAGGGCACATCGGCTGAAATATTGTACAGATAACAATAAAGATGAGGACAATAGCCCAAATAATCCAAATAATACTAAAAAGAAATTATGAAACCAATCTTGATACTTTTCAAATTAAATATTTTGGGGCGAAACACAGGATTGTGCAAGTACAACCCCCTTCATACACACCAAACCTGGTTCCACACAACTTTTTCTTCTTTCAAGGACATTAGAAGTAAGTAAAGTAAAGTTGATGGGGCGGCCTAAAGTCGGTATCAGCCAGTCAGCGAGGGAGTCTATCCCCTTTTCAATAGCGCTAGACCAAGGAGATTGTTTTAGCATCTGAGGTGGAGCACCACACCTACCATCAGCTCCTTACTTTACCACACAGATCCCTGTGCTACTCATATGCTGAGTTGGCGAGGACCGGTATTGAACTAGGAATCTTGTGGTTTCTAGCCGAACGCTCTACCGACTGAGCTAACCCGGCCCATTATTGAGGTGCTTCGACTAATGTAAAACTCACTGGAAGTAAGTGTATTGAATGCTAAATTGACTATTTTGATGAAAACATTTCAAAAGAGAAGTTTCAGAGGTGCTTCAACCAATAAAAAAAACCAATGGAATAAGTGTGTTGGATGGTAAGAGATTTATTTTGAAGAAAATTATTAATTTATTGTTCATTTCTGTCTTAGGAAATACAACTTCACATTCGATACTTTTTGAAAATAGCTTATATTTTGAAGAAAATGAACATTTCATTCATTGTTCATTTCCATCTTGGTAAATACAGATTCAGTCTCAATACTATTTGAACACACGTGGGTTTGTGTGTATATATATGTATGTATGTATGTATGTGTGTGTGTATTGTGTATGTAAAATATTTCATGTGTGTGTGTATATATATATATATACATGTATGTGTGTGTATGTAAAATATTTCATGTGTGTGTATGTATATATATATATATATATATATATATATATATACATATATATACATGTATGTGTGTGTGTATGTAAAATATTTCATGTGTCTGTATGTATATATATATATATATATATATATATACATGTATGTGTGTGTGTATGTAAAATATTTCATGTGTGTGTATGTATATATATATATATATATATATATATATATACATACATGTGTGTGTGTATATATATATATATATATATATATACATGTATGTGTGTGTGTATGTAAAATATTTCATGTGTGTGTATATATATATATATATATATATATATGTACATGTATGTGTGTGTGTATGTAAAATATTTCATGTGTGTGTGTATATATATATATATATATCCTCTAGCCCACGTGCCTCCATAAAATGTGGAAAATGGACTCGTTGATTCGAGTTCAATTCCTAGACGAAGCTGATGGCATTTCACACAGCGCTAATACCCTTGGGAAAGGTATAAATCCATATATTCTTCCTCCAGCTATAGGTTAAATCGTAGGGCAGACTGGGCTCTTCAACCTTGGGTAGGTAACCAGTCTAGGAGAGGGATAACTCTGAATTCAAAATTCCTGAGGTCGGTCATTTGTGGTAACCTTTGATGCACCAATTCTTTCCTATCGACTGTGCCAAAAAGTGTGGATGGTCCAACACAAGCCTTCATCACTATAAACAAATCACTATGTGGATGTTCATTATATGAACACTCATATGTCGAAATCGACGGGAGAGTTCATCATATATATATATATATATACATATATATATATACATGTATGTGTGTGAGTATGTAGAATATTTCATATGTGTGTATATTATATATATATATATATATATATATATATATATATATATATACATGTATGTGTAACTATCCTCATAATCTGTGTTGTTTTTATTTAACAATGGCTGATTCATTCTACAGCCTTCCAAGCTGATTTTGGCATCTCCCTTGTTGTCACTCTCCTTTTTTTTTATGGCGTCTCTTGGTCTTCTTGAGTACACAAAGAAGAGAATGATAGCAATAAGAATTTAACTCACAGAAACAAACTATTATTCAAGACCAGTGGTTCCCAAATTTGGCAGTACCACTCACCTGGGGTGGGGTGGGGTCTAGGAGGGGGGTTGATGAGGGTGATTAAAAAATGAAGCTGCTGTGATAATCTCGAAAACTCACAGAAACAAACTTTTATTCAAGACCAGTGGTTCCCAAAGTTGGCAGTACCACTCACCTGGGGGGGGGGTCTAGGAGGGTGGTGAAGCAACAAGGGGTGATGGGGGTGACAGTGTAACAGTACAGTTTTTACAAAAATGAAGCTGCTACAATAATCTTGTAAATTCACACTAACACACAAAACCTTCAGATCACAGAAGAAGTAAAGACTACAACAATGTGCCAAGTCCTTAGACGTCATACATGTGAAGCCTGTAGGAGAACTGCTACCCCACATCCACTCATCTGTTTTTAAAATGTCTCGCTGCTATCTTATGCAAATAAGTCTGTAGCATAAAAATGGCAGTTTGGTGAACGGCTCTCAGAGAGTAAATTGACATGTGGGACAGCAAACGCGTTTAGCTTCTGTTAAGTCACTGTCGCTTCTATTACAGACAGGGTGGCATTAGAAACAGTTAATAACTTGTTTTTTACAAAATCTAAATGACAAAATATGTAATAAATACTAAGATAAAAGGAACACGTATGCAGTTTATACAGAATAAAACTGATATAAGAATTATAAACGAGTGCATAGTTTTGTTATGTAGTTTGAAATCAGGGTCAAAAGTTCCAGCCTAATGTTGAGAAGCTGATATCCCTGCCCCAAGCACATCCATCCCATTAACAATAACTGTGAAGACAATTAACTATGTTACTATGGTTACTGGTGAGATGTTGATTTACCCTTCCATATTGCTGATACTGCTAAAACAGCTAAGTAATTTGAGGAAGCCATTTGTTTTGGTCGGCCATTTTCATTTCACCATAAATCTACACTGAATATACGAACTTGTTCAAATCAATACAACTGCTAGTTTTAACACGAAGATATCATAAAATGTGTTCTTAATTGTGCTTGCGAATTATTTGAAATGAACTTAATTGTTATTAAGATTACATTTTATGATATTTTCGTGTTAAAACATGCAGTTGTATTGATTTGAACAAGTTCGTATTTTCAGTGTAGATTTACGGTGAAATGAAAATGGCCGACCAAAACAAACTGCCTCCTCTAAGTGAAACGAACAAGGGGAAGTTACTCTCATTTATGTAGCTAATAGAAAAAAAAATGTTTTTCTTGTACTTCCAACAGGTTTTCATTTATAATATATGATGAAGAAAAAAAAGTTGGCAGAGAGTTGTATTGTTGGTATCAGTCGGACAACGAGGGAGTTTATCCCCTTTTCACTAGCGCTAGACCAGGGAGGTGTTTTTTTTTTGCATCTGAGGTGGAGCACATCGCCTATCACCAGCTCCCCACTTTACCACACAGATCCAAGCCGTGCTACTCACATGCTAAGTTGACGAGGACTAATGTTCAGATATTCAAACTTTTTTTCCTGAATCTGACCTGCTGAAATGGGGGTGCGTCTTATATGCCATAAAATATGGTAATTAAGATTTCTGGTAAATGATAGGATCTACATAATATTAAAACAGAAACATTCACACTGTTTAGAGGGCTCACCAAACCCTTTATTCAAATGATAAATGATATTCCAAATATAAGTAAAAAAAATTTTCAATTTCTTAAGTTGGCGAGGATTAATATTGAGATTACCAGTTTTATTTGGGAAATGCATCATCGTGTTTAATCTTGTTTTCAGTTTGAAGCAAGCATACAAAAAAAAAAAAAAATAGTATGTGTTCCATAGCATACTATACTCCACACTAGCTCATGGTAGCTCATGCTACAGTCGGTAGTTGAAGTTGTTTCCCAAGAGTATAATATATATTTCTAGAACATATTAGGTTGTTCAGAAAATTATGTCCAATGTTTGAATAAAAACACATTAGAAACGTGATTTCTTTATGCAACTACTATTAAAAATAATACGTTAGAACAGACTTTAAACAGCTCATAGTAAAATCGGACAGTATTTCCCAAACAACCTAATAATTGCTAGTAATTAAACTGGGCGTACAATACTCCAGATCTGCTCATGGAACAATTCAGAGCCAGAACTGGAGGCCTATTGAAAATTAAGTTAACTATTTTTTTAAATACTTAGAATAACAATTTGACCAATATCTGTGGATAATAGGATGTGTTGAAAGTTAAATAAATGAAAATATGTAAGAGTTATCTCCCTTGTTGTCACTCTTCTTTTTATTTCTTTTTTGTTGTTGTGGACACGGATAAGTATTAAACAAAACAAAGAGATACCGTATTTGACGGCAAATAGGACACATTTCTTTTCCAAAATTTTGGCTAAAAAAATTGCCCTGTGTCTTATACATCATAGGTGAAGTTTGAAGTTTTATTATTATTATTATTTCCTGCTATTGAGATGTCTTGTGTATGCTTATTGCTTGCCTGTACTGCCAAATTGCTTTTATACAGCTATGTTTCTGCTTGTGTGATGCACAGCTAGACTGTTTTCAACAATATATGCCTAAATACACTAAAAACGTTTTTTTTCTGAATCTGACCTTATATGCCGTCAAATATGGTAATTAAGATTTCTGGTAAATAATAGGATCTACATAATATTAAAACAGAAACATTCACACTGTTTAGAGGGCTCACCAAACCCTTTATTCAAATGATAAATGATATTCCAAATGTAAGTAAAAAATTTTTTCAATTTCTTAAGTCAACAACACTGGAATTGCTAGCTCAAAATGAAACTGAAACCAAAATGTCCTACTCTTATTGGATCAAAGAACATTTAAAATAGACCTTCAGTTCTGGTTCTCAGTTGCACCATGAGCCAGGCTGGAGAATGCCATGGTGTGTTTGTATGTGTGTATGAGGACAGGGATAGGAATCCTCTAAGAAGTCAAAGGGGTACTAGCCTGAAAAATTTGGAGAACCACTGATCTAGACTTTTTATTGAATGCAAAATTTTTTGAATGTATGAGGGGAACAAAAAACCCTGTATATTCGTATGTGTGCATGAGGGGATGATGCTAGGAATCCACTGGGAAGCCAAGGGTGCTAGTCTGAAAAGGTTTGTGAACCACTGGTCTAGACTCTTTACTGGATACAAAATTTTCTTGAAAGATGCTCAAAAATGAACCAACTGAAAATATGAAGGGGACAAAAAAAAAACAACAAAAAAAAACAACCAAGAATGAGGGGACAAAAAACAAAAAGCAACCAAGTATGAGGGGGGACAAAATAAAAACAAAAACAACCAAGAATAAGGGAAAAAAAAAAAAAAACAAGAATGAGGGGGAAAAAACAAAAACAACCAAGTATGAGGGGGACAAAATAAAAACAAAAAACAACCAAGAATAAGGGAAAAAAACAACAAGTATGGGGGACAAAAACAACAAAAACAATCAAGTATGCGGGCAAAAAAACAACAAAAAAACAACCAAGTATGAGGGGGACAAAAAAAACCAACAAAACAACCAAGTATGAGGGAGACAAAAAAAAAAAAGAAAAAGATAAGTATAAATGTCCAAAAATTTATTTAATATTAAAAATAATTTGTCCCAAAACATCAAACAAAATTTTGACATTTGATTTTCAAAAAATTTTTTTTAAACAAAATGAAAATAAAACAAATTTATCAAAAATGTTGTTGAACTGAATGCAACAAGGCAGACTACAACTTCATTTTGATATTGTATTACAAATTGTTGTCAATGGAAGTGCCACATCATCCATAAGGCTGACTAGGCCGAAGCCTAGAGGCCCACCAAAAAACAGGGTCCCAGCAAAATCAGGCCCTCTCGACCTCCGGGATGTTGAGGGGCACAAAGAAGCTCAAAGCCTAGGGGTCCCTGTCCATGAATTGATCTGGCACTGCATAATAGTGTAATGTTAGCGAGCTAGACTAGTGGACTGTTGCTAGTGAGTTCCATTCTCACTGGGTGTCCCCCTACTTCTAAGCTAAGCTTAGTAAATTATGGTATTCGCTGTCAATTTTGGCTGAAGGAAAACAACAACAAAAATTCAAAAAAACAAACTAGAATTGCCATAACTAAACATTGGCAAAAAAAAAGAAAAGAGGATATTCCCAAAGACATCCTGTCCCTGCCCAACACACAATTTGGTGCTATGTGACCTGGAGCCAAATTGGTGCTACGTGACCTGGAGCCAATTTGGTGCTACGTGACCTGGAGCCAGCCATGATATTTAATTGTGCATAACGTCAATATACACTGAGTTATTTATAAAGGACACAACCCTAAAAGTAGAATTTACATGCACATAAAATTTATGCTACAATACAACGGTATTTAGCAGTTGAAATGATTGCATCATGTGCTGGCCTCACTTAAGCATCCACTCCTTTGCGTTGTGTCAGCAATATTACTTTTCCAATGACAATTCTCATTCCTGAGACTTATTTTGCATATTAATCTTACAAATGAGTTTGGTTTGGCTTCTTTGTTTAATGGCAATCTTTGTGAGTCATTTAATGCCAAAACCATCCTTGTAGAAGAACAGTAGTGGTACTATTTAACCCATAGATGAGGGGGGTTCGTACCTTTCCCAAGAGTATTAGTCCAAACGTGAATGTAATAAAATGACTGGAATTTGAACTTGCTTACTACAATGTTGCAGCCCAGCATATTAGCCATTACGCCACAAGGACTACCCCCCCTCCTTTACAAACGTATGAAAGACAGTCAAATGGTTGGATGTGTTACCATCAAATTTAGTATGTATACTTATTGGATGCAAGACAAGTTTCAAGGTAAATCATTTTTTTTTCTCTTTTTTTTTACATAGAAGCTGTCAAAATGATGGTTGCTCCCTTTTGAATGGGGCGAAGTCAAACATAGTTGTCTCCCCCTAGATCAGTTCACTATGAATAATAAAAGAATCTTCACCTGAATTGGACCACAGCAAAGTTATATTAAATAAAGCAATTACTTTGTCTTTTATTTCACTATTTATCTTGAATAATAAATAATTAATTTTGCATCTGAAGATGGGAATGACTAGACAATTTCTCTAGGCTCTCTGAAATAGGCTATACGCTAAAAATCTAAGTTTTCTGCTATTTTTTGCTGATATATATATATATATATATATATATATATATATATATATATGAAAGTACGTAAATAAACATTGTGTTTATTTGATATGGCTTTTAGCCGACAATTTTTGGAGGATATGTGCTTAATTGAAGTCATACCTAATTTTTGAAAATTAATTAGTTAATAATAATTAATAAATATAGGCGGGCATATATGTTCAAATGTAAGGCTAAACAGATCGAGAAAATGTCAATCCCTGAATGTACATTTCGACCTATTAGGTCTCATCAGCAAGGTTATAGACATGGGAGACTGCTCCGTGGGTGACTCGAAACCTCGACTGCCAGCTGACAGGCGGAGATTCTAACCACTATACCAGCTTGCCAATCCCAAATTCTTCGTCCGTTTTGAACTTATTCCACTTTTTATTGACTTGCTACACAAAAGTATGAAAGTATTCATTAATTATTAACTAATTAATTTTCAAAAATTAGGTATGACTTCAATTAAGCACATATCCTCCAAATATATATATATATATGTATTTCATTTTAATCTCTAAACTCCGACAGTATAAAAAAAAAACAATACAAACTTTTACCTGGAGAAAAAAATTCATAAAAGAAAAAGAAAAGACCAAATCATCTGCACCATCTGAAAATAATCAGTGGGCACTCTTATAATGGCCAAAAGAAAAAAAATACTGTAAGAGTAGTCTAAGTTAAATATACTAATAATACAATAAATAATAATAATTCTGATGATCCATTATGAGAAACCTAGGAAGATATTTTCTGACTCATTAGGATTATCTATCTATCTATATATATCTATATATATCTATATAGACATACCACTTTTAGGGTAACTCAGGCACTGGGTAATAAACCCAGCCCTGCCCCTTTAAATCAAAGGTGTAGGTATTGCTTCAGAGGATGGCCTCCTGGGAACACACAGTTGATTTATTCTATATTTGAGGTCTAGTGTCATGACTAGAAATTGGAGTTTATTTTATACCTATATATATATATATATATATATATATATATTTAAATGTACAACTTTTTAAGACCAATTTTTCACCTAAAAGCTACCTACAGCCAAAAGGTTGCTGATTGGTTGCATTTTACAGCATGTCAACCCTTGTTGGGTTATTTTATGCCAAAGACATTTTGTTTAATTCATTCTTTTTGTGTATTCAATTTTTTCAAACTCAATTTTTTTTTCAACAAATTTTTCATTCCTCATTTTTTTAATCTATTTAACCCATAGATGGGACCCTAACAGGTACTACCACTCGGGTCAGGGTGGAGCAATGGCAATGAAGAACTTCACACACCTCAAAGCTACGAATTGGAACTTCGCCATTAGATGCAGTTTAACGTCATACCAGGATACTATGACCCTCAGCCACTGCCTTCTAACACATAATTATAAAAGGTGTTTGGGGGGTTTGCCATAAAGGCAATAGGGTCAGGACAATCATATAGGTGCTAGGGCTTCATGCGACTAGCCAATTGATTGGAGCGGGGGGGGGGGGCTTCAACCACCAGTCTAGCCTAAGGGGGCTAAAGTGAATTGTTGCATGTCATGGACTGCTCAGCCACAAGGATTCCGTCCTTAAACATTATGGGTTGCCACCCACAGCCAACAGGTGGCCCCATTGGGTGTGGGGCTTACCTCTCTGCAGAGGTGCAGTCGAGGTTCAATGGGTTGTTCATTACACGTTTTGTGAACACACATTTGTTCATTACATGCAATACATGATATAAGAAACTTATTGCAGCTAAAAACTAAAATTCATTTACTATTCAAGTATTTACAATATCTACAAAAGTTTTGGTGGGTGAACTATTCTATAAAAAACATTTTAAGGAATGTATGGATTACTTCCCTTTATAGGTGGACATTTCCCTAGATATCTAAGTGTACATAGCCATCTATCTATCTATATCTGTTATTTAGCTATATATGCATATCTGTTTGTATCTATCTATCTGTCTATATATATATATATATATATATAATATATATATATATATATATATATTAACGCTCTATCACAGATATTGAGCACTCTTCTGATAGACAGACAGACAGAGTGAGAGAGAAAGAGAGAGAAAGAGAGAAGGAAAAGGATATAAGCATATTGAGATAGATAGAAAGATAGATAGATAGAGAGAGAGAGAGAGAGAAAGAAGGAAAAAGATATAAGCATATTGAGATAGATTGATAGAAAAATATGAACAAACACAGATAGATAAATAGATAGATAGATAGACATCGCACTACAAGCATAGGTTTGACACAAGGTCAAGGGCTATAAGCTCCAATGGAGAAACTCTCCTCAATTGATTCCACAAACTTAGAGGTAAATTTTTCTGTCCTTGACCAAAATATATCATAAACATGAATACATACAATTCCAAGCAACTCACCATTAGGATTAAGATAAAAGAATAATCAGCATGGAATATCTTGTTGGTGAGTTGACACGTTTCTGGCATAGAGGAATCTATGCCAGAAACGACAACATTTGGTAGCAGAGCGTAGTTTTGCCATCATAGATAGATAGATAGATAGTTTGTAGAAAAAACAAGATGTTAAAAGTTTTGCTGACAGAAATCTGTTTCGACCATATGAAGAGGTCTTTATAAAAGCAACATTGTAAACAGAAAGACGAAATAAATATATCATTAATCACGAGGCACATTTTTTTAAAAATTCCGGTACTGATTGAGAGCGTTCTGTGCCTCGTGAATAATGATATGGACAGATTTCTGTCAGCAAAACTTTTAACATCTTGTTTTTTCTACAAACTTTCTACACATATTGTCGGACTCATATCCATTTTACCTTTCCTAGATAGATAGATAGATAGATAGACAGATAGATTGAGTCCTGATCTACTTCTTTGACTAAATGTAGTTTAGAAAACAGCTGGCCATGGTTAAACTTAATGCCATTCAGTTATCTCTTTGAGAGATGTCACCCTCCTGACCCCATGACCCCCAAAATTACAAGATACAGGGTAAATATGTGAGTAAAAAAGAAAAATTAGGTAAGGATTGAAAATATAAGGATGAAGGGCGATGAGAGGTAAAACCCAAGGAGACTGAAATGAATCACCATGGCAACAACAGTTGTTTTGTTTTTTTTTTCCTGTTTTCATGTTCTTTCTCATCATCATCACTGTAATCATCATTATCAACTACATCAGCACCAAGTCGGTTAGTCTGACCCCCTCTTCCCTTTCTTCAGTGACCTCTGTAATTGCCACGTTGCAAAGGGGACCCACATGTGGGTAATTCCGGAAATTGTCCAACTCTGTTGGTATTCACATTAGTATACTGTAAATCCTCGAGTATAATCCGCACTTATAATAAAAGTGGAATAGTCCATTATTTAGCTAAGGTGACAACACTTATAAGAATTCAGTGATAAAGCAACACCAGATAATCAGACTTTATATTCTTGCATTTCATCTTGGACAATTTGAATGGTCTCATTTTTAAGCAGAGGGTGTTGCAGGATGATAACGGTCAGAAAATTAAGGAACAAGTGTATTGATATATTAAGAATATATATCCTCGAGTATATTCCGCACTTTTTTCCCAAAATTTAAAGGTCAAAATCCCTAGTGCGTACTAGATACGAGGTTAAAAATAAAAAAAAATATTTTCTAAGCAATGTCCGAGTCTCTATTTGCTGTTGGGCAATGTTTATTCAGTCGCATTTTGTGATGTAGGGCACGAAAAAAAAATCCCCTGTGTATTATACTCAAGGGCAGACTATACTTGATGATTTACGGTATCTCTTCCTCAGAGACATCAGATCCCTTAGTGCAGTGGAATAGACAGAGCCTTTAAAAGACCCCTTCCCACCTCAGACTGACCTTTGAGTCAATTTGCACTCACCCCCCCCCCCAAAAAAAAAGAAAACTGTTGTGATCACTATTCTACAGAAGCACAAAGAATTCTTTTCTTTTATTCCTGAACAAATCTGACAACTAATTCTACATTGTGCTACCAGATGGCGACATAAAATATTAAAAAAGTATGCGGAAAGGCATGAATCCACTTCTCCCTCGATCTGTAGGTAAATAGTGGGCAGACTGGGCTATCTAGCCTTGGTAGGGCAACCGGTCTAAGAGAAAGATAATTCCGAATTTAAAACTGTTGTATACTGGAACCTAAAATGTTTCGGTATACTAGTATATACAAATAAGTACTTTGCAGCAGAGTACTAAGAATTGGAGGACCATATGACCTTTAGGCACCCCTTTTGTGATCTCGATTCATAAGGACATGTTTTTCATTACACCATCAAAATCAGGTTGTTTGCTAGGGGGTTTATAATTAAAAAAAAAAAACTCTAAAAATCGTCTGTTAACAAACAACCGGATTTTGATGGTGTAAATGAAAAACATGTCCTTATAAATTGAGATTGCAAAAAGGGTGCCTAAAGGTCCAAATTGATATTACATAGATGGTTCTCATAAGGATCTCGGTAAGTTTGTATTTAACTTAACTCCCTACTACCACCACCACTAGGCCGGGATGTGACACAAGGTCATATTTTTATGTGAGAAGCTGCACACAAGCCGAAGCTCATGCAATAGCTAGTCGAAAAAATGCATTGATCCTGTCGACATTCTCCTTTAGGTGCCTCAGGCACTGGGCAATAAATGCCCCTTTTAGACAAGAGGACAGGTGCTTCCTGGTGTGGGGGAAGGCCCCCTGCAATCATGTAATTAATTAAACTCTGAGGTCTAAAGGCCAAAGCCTCTAAATCAGAAATCAGAGAAGGTCTCCATGAATTTTTCCAACAGCTCTAAGCAGCAGTAGTGTTGAACCAGTTCATTTACTCCAAGAAAAAGGTAAGATAGGCTTAAAAAAACAAAAAAACCTGCCAACATATCATGGCAGAGTATGGTCCACATTTTACATACCTTGGGGAAGTGGACTGGTGAGAGATTTTTTATATCCAGATGACATTTCTAAAACCAGATGTAATTTAATTTTTACATATTAATGCACCAGTCTGATTTTATCAATTGAACTAAAAGGATTCTCTCCTCCCTTCTCTTTTCTTTTTAAACAGCAGTAGTCTTGGACCAGTTCATTTACTCCAAGAAAAGGTAAGATAGGCTAATCCACAATAAAAACACCCTGCCAACACATCATGACAGAGTAAGGCCCACATTTTATAGACCTTGGGGAAGTGGACTGGTGAAAGATTTTTATAGTCAGATGACATTTCTAAAACCAGATGTCATTTAATTTTTACATATTACTGCACCAGTCTGATTTTATCAAATTTTTTTTTACTATTGCTGGCAAATTCAACTTGTTTTTAAAATTTTGACAGCAATTCCTGTTTTCACAGCCAGGCAAAGAATGTTTGACGCAAAAAATTATTAGTCAGAAAAAAAAAAAAAATTAAATGAAATTTGATGACCTGACATCAACTGATGTCACTTTGTAGAGTTAAGGGTGTGGGGAACACGCGGCCTTATAAAGCCTCAAGTGCGGTCTTCCATGGCTTTGTTAAGAAAAAAAAAGAAATGAAATTTGATGACCTGACATCAACTGATGTCACTTTGTAGAGTTAAGGGTGTGGGGAACACGTGGCCTTATAAAGCCTCAAGTGCGGTCTTCATGGCTTGTTAAGAAAAAAAAAGAAATGAAATTTGATAACCTGACATCAACTGATGTCACTTTGTAGAGTTAAGGTGTGGGGAACATGTGGCCTTCTAAAGCCTCAAGTGTGGCCTTCCATGGCTTCGTTAAAAAAAAAAAAAATGGAATTTGATGACCTGACATCGTTGGGGAACATGTAGCCTTCTAAAGCCTCAAAAAATGTTAAGAAAAAAAAGAAAGAAATGGATTTTGATGACCTGACATCAACTGATGTCACTTTGTAGAGTTCAGGGTGTGGGGAACATGTGGCCTTCTAAAGCCTCAAGTGCGGCCTTCCATGGCTTTGTCAAAAAACAAAAACAATTACAATCAATTAAAATTGCACATCTCCAATTTGGAATTTGATATTTAAACATTCTTTTGCAAAAAGCAATCATTCACAAAAAAAATAATTTGAAAAAAATTAATTGATTTTTTCATTTCTTTTAATTAAATTTGAAATAAGTTTTTAATTAAAAGTTTAGCTTTTGGTTAAATCCTACTTAACGGACCTAAATTCCAACATTGTATGTCACCCCGCTGAAAGAAAAAAAAACACAAAAAAAATAAGGAAATTAACCGAATTTAATGAAATTTTCAGTGTTGATATATTAATGAATAAAAGATATAATGCACTAGCTATTTTATTTAAAAACTTTTACATTTTTTCAGGTCAGTTAACTTTAAACTACATATCTTTGAGGCATAACACAGATTGTCAAAGATACATGGTTCAAAGTTAACTGACCTGATTTTTAGTATTTTTTTTCTTTCGGTGGGGTGACATATGATGGTGGAATTTAGGTCCTTTAAGTTTGATTTAACCTATCTTTGGTTTTAAACATTCTAAAAATTTATAGAGTGTGGCCTTATTTGAAGGCAAGTGACCTTTAACCCTCACTGCCTTCAATAATTAAATTCTGAATTTAGAAATATGCCCCCTCCCCTCTCCACAAACTTGTGCTGTAACAACACACCAATTATATGCAAATCAGTTTCTATTAACCAGAAAAAAAATAAAACGTGTGTATCACATCCTATGAAATGTGGAGCATTCCGGAAAGTACCTCATTATCAAAAACGTCTTAACTCAGTACCCATGTTTCGAGTGTACACGTATGGAACTGTGTATACTTGATTCCCATGCAGTAAGGGTTAAACATTTTCCCATCCAAGGTAAAATTTAACTATTTTAAGTCTTAAGGAGAAAAAAAAGAAGGTACTAATGCAGAATATCGCGCAAGTGATCATATAATTAGATTATGTATAAAAAAACATTACATTTCATTACATCTGACAGAAATACCTAAAACCTTTGAGATGCTAGGATTAGGGTAAGGGTAAGGATTAGTTTTAGGGTTAATGTTAAGGTTAATTTTAGGGTTAGGGTTTGGGTTAGGGTTAGGGTTAGGCTACTTTCCATAATCTAATACTATCTATATGTAAAATGCGATTCTAATAATATCATCTCTTGTGCACTATTCTGCATTTGTACCAGAAAAAAAAGTTACATGAATTTTTTTTTTTTTAAATGGCTGAATCAGATTTTTTTTTTCAATTGAGATTGCATTTGTGGTTGGTTCTCTGATTTAGAAAAAAAAATGTCACCTTCCCAAGTTACATTAAATATATGTGCATATATAAACATATGCACACTATATATATATATATATATATATATATATACTCATTCACAGACACTGTGTTTCGACGTTTCACGTCTCTTCAGTGTGGCTAAAAAAAATATATATATAAAATATACAATAAAACTCATAGCACTTACAGTAAAAACTTATAGTAAAACTTACAGGAAAATACTAAAAAAACAAAATACAGTAAAAATAAAACGATATATAATTTAAGTGTGGGTAAAAAATATTTTTTTAAGAAAATTTTTTTCATAAATTCTTAACTATATATATATATATATATACATATATATATATATACATAAAACAATACAAACCATCCTTAAACAAAATTAATTTCCAATGCAGTACACACATTTTAAAATACCTATAACACCTTTCTCACCAATTCTTCTCCTTCCAGCCCCACATTAATATAATTTTTTAAAAACTGGAACACATCACCCCTGATGATGGCACTTCGAAGTGCTGTAAGTACTCGGGACCTGAACTTTGGTGGACTTATCCACGAATTCCACCCAAACATTAAAAAGTTGGCCAAAAAAACTCAAAAAGATCAAAAATAAAATTGTTAAACAGGAGATGTGTCTTTTGTTTAATTCTACATAACTATATATATATATAATATATATATATATATATATAGTTAAGAAAAAACCTTTTTAAGAGAAATTTTTTTTGGAACAAAATTATTTTTACTGGGCTTTTCGAAGCATGAAATAAATATATGTAAAAATATTAAGAAATTGAAAATTGAAAAATCAAAACAAACTAAGATTAACAGATATCTTGAGTCCATGTATGGTTCTTTAAAAACCAGAATATATATATATATATATATATTATATATATATATATATATATACATACACACGCACAAACATATATATATATATATATATATATATATATATACATATAAATATAGTTATGTATAAATATATTGTTATTGTAAACGTTTTTGGTGATAATGGGAGTATATAAAAAGTGAACCAAAAAAAACAGAACAAAAAAACAGAGTTCTAATAGATAACCATTGTTTTACCCTTAGTCCTTTTTATTTTTTTTTTGTTCTCCTCATATTTCCAATGCTTCCAATATCACCGAAAACGTTTATGAGAACAATATATTGAGACATAACTAGTTAATGAATGGAACATTTTTTTTTTTCAGAGTACAAGGTGTATCAAAAAGTACAAAAAGTCTTGATACATTTTTGACACACCTTGTGTATATATGTGTATATATATACATACAAGGTATATATATATATATATATATATATATATATATATATACATACAAGGTGTGTGTGTGTATATATATATATATATATATATATATATATACACAGGGTTACACACCATCCTGGTTTTCAAAAATACATCTTTATTGATTTCAAAACACAGTTCATGCTAATAATCATAAAAACTCAAATTGAGAGATAGAAAATTAATTGCTTGAATTAATAAAGGTGTTTTTTTTAAAACCAGGATAGTGCACAACTTCTGGAACATATATATATATATATATATATATATATATACACACACAAACATATATAGATATATATATATATATATATATATATATATATACAAACATATATAGATATATATATATATACATACAAATATATATTTATATATATATATATATATGTGGAGAAAATTTAGAAACAAACATGGGATGTTATGATGGATGGAAATTTATAGTTGATGTTCAAACATTTTCGGTTTACAATCGAAACCTTCTTCAGGACTGTGAGATTAAGGATTTATATGGATAAATTAAACATTTTTCAAAATCAACGCATACAAAACATCCATCATCTTTTATCCACATAAATCCTTGTTTTTCTTAATTTCACAGCCCTGAAAAAGGTTTCGATTGTAAACCGAAATGTTTGAACATTGACTATAAATTTCCATCCATCATAACATCCCATGTTTGTTTCTAAATTTTCTCCACATACTGTCAGATTAATTTCCCCATCTTACTTCATATATATATTTGGGAGAATATGAGCTTAATTGAAGTTGTACCTAATTTTGAAAGTTAATTAATTAATAATTAAATAATTAGGCGGGCATACCTATTTAAAAATTTTAAATAGGTATGCCCGCCTAATTAATTAATTATTAATTAATTAACTATCAAAATTAGGTACGACTTCAATTAAGCTCATATTCTCCCAAAAATTGTCGGCTAAAAAAAGCCATATCATAAACACATCGCTTGTGTATTTACTTCTCATATATATATATATATATATATATATATATATAGGTGTGCCAAATGTCACTTGATTTGCTTAAAATGAAAAAAAAAATGTAACTAAAAATTCACAAAAAGTAAATAAAAAACCAAATGCAATAATATAAGAAGTTTATAAATGAGGTTTATCAAAATTATATCAAACTAGCAGAGCTACCTGGTATTGCCTGGGATTTCAAATGTTCATTTTGTATATTTATATAGTTTGATAAAAATTCTTTTGCTATATATCTTATCTTCTGTTCTTTATATATACTAGCAACAGAAAACATCCTCCGGGCGTCGTAAAAATTAATTTTTGAAAGACATTGCCTGAGAGGGTGGGAGTTAAAAATTCAATGTCTGAGGATTTGTATCATAAGTAAGACAAATCCTCATATTTATTGATGGAGTAAAATAGAAAAAAAAACAATTTGAAATGAAAACTGAGCCTGTCCCTCTCAAATAAAATATTGCATGTATGTAATAATCAAATAATTATTTTGAATATTTTACACATCAATTTTACACAAAATCGTAGGTATTTATTTATTTGTAAACTTTTTAGTTAACTTCTTGTTACTGTAAAAAAAAAAAAATGGGACGAGAGTAAAAAACAATTTTTAAAAATTGCTTACTCAAATTTTGGGTGTATATAGCATAATAATATTGTGATGTAAGCTGTGACGTAGAGCTATGACGTAGTTTTTGTTACAGACAGAAATACAGACAATTTCCATTATTAATAGATATATATTCCTGTTTTATAGGTGTTTATCTATTTATAATTATTCTTGTTTGTTTTTTTTTTTTATTTGCTATTATTTGTTTTTTTAAGGATTAAACTCTAAGCCACATCAACCCCAACACATGGAAGGCTGTGCCAAAAAAATGAGCAGCCTGGCGCCTCCTTGTCAAACAAGAAATGAAAAGGAGTGAAAAAGAGAGGAAAGAAGCCACCACAGAAAAGAGAGACAGAAGGAAGGAGAGACAACAGCAACTCCAGCAAGCATCACTGTTTGTTTGCAGTCAGTGCACCAGAGATTGCCATTCAAAAATTGGCCTGTTCAGCCATTCACTCAGATGCAGTTAAAAAAATAAGAAATTGGAAACCATCGTCTTTAGCTGACGGAAGGATGCCAGCACCAATTTGCTTTTTTATTATGTTTTATTCTTAATTATTTATAGGGTAGATGGGGCTCTGCAGCCTTGGTTGGCAATCCATCTAGGACAAGGAAGTGTCTATTATGAAACCTCTGCTGTCTAGCAGCTTTACCTCATACCAAGGATAGGCTAGGGGAGTAAACCCCGAAATCAAATCCGCTGGAGTGCTATCCAGCAACACCTATGACACTATTGTTCCCAAACCGCATTGGTTTCTCTACCTTTCGTTTGGACCACAGCGACAGTGTGGAGAGGGAGGACCTGCTACTTGGGCAACAGCTTATCCTCCATATAAACCTGCCCAGGCGACGTAGTTCCATCCTTAATTAATTCGTTTTACCTTTTAAAATTTTTAATATCGCATTGATGTATAACCTTGTAGGGGACTAAACGGAGTAGTCTCCCTTGTCACAGGGTTTGAGGAACTCTTCTGCGTCAGGAGTCCTTTTTTGGTTATGTGACACAGGAACCCCTAAATATCACCCTCTTTTACAAAGCTGTCTTGACGAGGACAGATGTGCTCGTCACTTCTCCTCAGCACCACACATGGTGTCTACCTTTCAGTCCAGACCCCCCATAAACAGTAAGTGGTTTCCACCTCTTTTGTCTTTCCATACACTTCTGCATGTACTTGGACAATTGTGACATTGTATAGGCTGGGGAACCTAATTCCCCCACATGTATAAACTAGCAGCAGCTACCCGGCGTCGCCTGGGTAGAGAAGAGATTTTTTTTTAAGTTAGTCTCACAGATTTATTATTAATTATCGTGAGTGAGATCCTCGCCGGTTGCCCCATAAAATCCCCAAGTAAACATATAACAATATGGTAAGAAATTTTAATTCAATAATTTACAATTTTTAAAAATTCAATATAAATGAGGTGATTAATTCAATCAATCAACATCATATTTCTGTTACTATACAAATTAAATTTTTAAATACCTTCCCAAATATAAATAAAATCATTATTTTTGCTCAAAAATCAAGCCCGGGTGATAGTGAATGTATATATATATTTACTTTGCCGTTAATTGTTTTAATTTCAAAGTTTCCTCTGGACATAATATACACACAACTGCCCTTTATATATGTATAGATTAAATGTTGTATGTCTTTAATTAACACATTTGTTGTTATTCTACTGAAATATTCTGCATTGGGTATTTCTCCTTTAAGTAACCCAATGCTTTATAAGTTTTGGACATTATAAACACGCATCTCGTGGGTTTTATAACGCCACGCGGAAGAGGCATGATATCCGTTGTTCAATTTCATTCCTTTTATTTATTTATATATATATTTTTACTTTGTCGTTAATTGTTTTAATTTCAAAGTTTCCTCTGGACATACATATACACACAACTGCCCTTTATATATGTATAGATTAAATGTTGTATGTCTTTAATTAACGTATTTGTTGTTATTCTACTGAAATATTCTACATTGGGTATTTCTCCTTTAAGTAACCCAATACTTTATAAGTTTTGGACATTATAAACACGCATCTTGTGGGTTTTTATAACGCCACACAGAAGAGGTATGATATCCGTTGTTCAATTTCATTCCTTTTATTTATTTATTTATATATGTGTATTTATGGAATGTGTTTGTTAACTAATTATCTCGTGGGTTGTTATAATGCCACGCGGAAGAGGCATGATATCCGTTGTTCAATTTCATTCCTTTTATTTATCTATATATATATTTTTTTATATATATATGTGTATTTATGGAATGTGTTAACTAATTATATATTCAGTGTTTAATTCTAACCTACCGTTTATGGGAGGGTGTAATTTAGCTATTAATAAACTTTCTCTAATTCTGAGATTACCAACATTGCGTATTATTGTCTCTATTTTAACGGAGAAATTATTGTCCTTATTTTTGCATTTGATTAAATGTTTATGGAATGAGGATGTACGTGTGTGGATATGTTCTTTAATTCTAATGTGGGCGGGGTCTGATTGTACTTCCTATATAGAAATTAAGACATTTAGAGCAAATATTTTTATAAGCTATTGTAGCATCTTCTACACTACCATTACAAAGGGAATGTACATAAGAGACAATAACCCAAATGTTAATCATAAAGGAGACAAAATATATATTATACCTATAATATAATTATAACAATAACTGGACCAAGTAACCAATAAGCACCCCAAATCATCAACTTAATGAAAGGTTCATATTTTAACTCATCACCGATAAGTTTCACTTTCAAATATTTGAAAATAAACGAACAGACGATTTTTGCAATTATATTGTATCTGACAAAAACAAATTTTACAAATTGTGTGATACTATTTCTGAACGACATCCTTTTATTTAAATAAACATAAAATATTTTGTAAATAAAAACTGTATTTTTATTTAAATAAACATAATTGCATTTCTCTTCTGATTAAGTAAAAACTATTCTAGTATAAAAACGTCTTTTCTTTTTAAATCATCGTAAGTGTTAAAAAATATTCATAAATTTCTGATTGAAAAGTATTTATTTAAAAAAAGATTTTGCTATTGAATTTTAATTTGATTACGTGTACCAACCATCTATTTATTTAATTTATTGTGAGTTCAACATCTCCATAAACTTCTGATTAAAATCATTTGTTTACAAAAATTTGGAAGCGGAAGTTACTGGTGACGAGTTAAAATATGAATTAAGTTGATGATTTGGGGTGCTTATTGGTTACTTGGTCCCAATAACCTTTTTGAGTTCTGAGGTGAATGGAAAGTAAGTTTGAAATATCCCATCATACAGATAAAAAATACCAAGAAAATTTAGTACAGTTGTTGGGGACAACATATGTACGGACAACATGCACACATATATATCAGAACTGCCTGCATCCGTTGTTGGCTGCTGAAACACTGCATCATTCAAAACCTCCATGCTTCCTATAATTCGCCATCACTATCCCTGATATCTCTCTTCCATACATACGCACATAATATAATATATATATATATATATATATTAATATATATATCAAGACTTATACACTGTTCATTTTCCTGACATTTGTACATTATTCTATGTATAAAAGAAATGTGTAAATTTGCATAGAGAAAGAATTAATTAAAACCTGATATACAGAAAACAGCACTGCTCACGTGACTTTCAGAAGCATTTTTTCACGCTCAGAGTTGCGGAGACATGGAATAAACTGCCTGCATCTGTTGTAGGCTGCCGAAGCACTGAGTCTTTCAAAGCCTCCATGCTTCCTGTAGTCCACCGACACTATACCTAATGATCCTCTCCACATACATATGCACACACGCACACACACATACATGCATATTACTACTGTAAACTGTTCATGTTCCTGACACTAATACATTATTCTGGGTACTTGACATGAGACTTTGATGAGTTGTGGTGCACCTGAGCACTGTACACAATAAATTTCATTATTATTACTAGCAAATATATGCACCCTCCGGGTGCAAGTATTTAAGTTTAAATGTAATAAAATATTAGATTAAATCAGAAAGGTTAATGAAACTAATTAAGAATTCAGATAAAAAGATTTGAAACGGAGGGTTATAATCGGAAAATAGAACAACTGAAACTTACTCTTTCATCACTTCCGTTTTTCAATGCTAAATTTTCATAATTTAACTATTTAGTTAAAATAGGAAGTAAAGAATAAAATTACAGTTTTTTCTTCTTGTTAATGAATTTCTTTTAGGATTTATTGAAGAGATTTTTACTCATATTCATTAAGATAAAATCAAACAATTAGAAACCAATAATACCACGCACAATTTTATTAAAATCAGTTTTTCTAATATCAATATGCAAATTAGCTATACGTTTACACTGAAAACTGGTATTTTGTTGTATATATAAATATAATTGCATGCTATTAGTATTTAGGTAAGGCCAACAGTATTAATAATGTCAAACAGTTTTATGATTAATTGAGGTTTAAATAGAAATAGAATCATGGAGAATGTGACGTAAATAACTAAGGGAATTGTGACTTGAGTAGTAATATAGTTTCGGTTACAGACAGAAAAACACGCAATCTCCATTATAATAAGATTTATAGCTATTTAGAACAAGTCTACCTAAAAAAGGTGATAAATTGAAAAATCCTGGTCTTGTTTAACAGATGGTAGGAGTGAAATTGCACCAGCCTGAAAAATGTGTCTCAATTTATTATATATACAACTTTGATGATTTGCAGTGCATCTAAGAACTGTATAAAATAATTTCATTATCATTATTACTAGCAAAAGCATGTGCTCACTGGGCACAAGTATTTAACAATTAATGTAATAAAATATTAGGTTATTTCCTATAAGTCT
>CM042163.1:69528187-69603187 GCA_023376005.1 Doryteuthis pealeii
TTTATTTTTATTTTTATTTTTTTTCCTTAACGGGCGCATTGTCTTGATGATAAGTGACTAACATGCTGCTTTGAAACCAATGGTAACAATGCACCTTAAATGTATTGTACACTATAATAAATAAATAAATTATATATATATGTAAGAAAATGAAAATACATCCAATGGTATGTAAGTATAAAAATATGAAATGTTGGCAGAACTATTGATTCATAAATAAATACATTCTCAGAATATTTGTTTTCCATATTTTTATACTTACTTATATATATATATATATATATATATATATATATATATATATATATATATATATTCAACATATACATATATACAAGTGTATATGTATTATATAAACTGTTATATTATCCATTTATTATACTAAAACACTATGTATATTTGTAATTTTCTCTTGTCTGTAATATTCCAAATTAATTTAAATTTCTAGGAAAATAACTTAAGAAATTAATAGAGTAATATCCCTTGAACACACCATTTACAAGGCTAAATACATGTTAACTCATTATGGAGTTGTGGTTAGCTTAGTTGAAATATTATTACTATAGTGAGTTTAATTCTCACTGGGTGCTCAATATTTGTGTTATGATAACTTTTTATAATTATATTTCATGAGGAGATTACACTTAGAATTTAAAAATATATTAAAAGATTCAAGTGTTGAAGCATAATAGTAAGAAATTTGCATGTTAATTTATATGTCATCAAAAATGATGCCATAAGTACACTATATATATATATATATATATATATATATCATTTAACTAGAGTATTAATCTGATTTTTTATATAAAATTTTGTCTCCTCTGAGATTTATGCAAAAAAACAAAAACAAAAAAAAAAAAAAAACCTTGAATATTTTTTTGCGAATTAACTTTGTGGAATTGTTTAACATATCTTTTTTTAATTTGAAAAAAAAAAAAATCTGAAATATTCTTGTCAATAAATTTTGTAGAGCTGTTTAAGATTTTAAGGATTAAAAAAAATATTTGCTTGGGCTGTTTAATATAGTGTTTTTAATTAAAACACATCTGAAATATTTTTTGTCAATAATATATATATATATATATATATATATATATATTATATATATATGTGATTATTTCTTCTTTTTTTTTCTAAATAAAAGAAAATCATTAATTTCTTTCAAGTAAATTTCGTTAAGGTTTATAAAAAAAAATTTTTGTAGAGGTGTTTAATGGGTTTAAAAAAAAAATAAAATAAAAAGTTTAATATTTTTTGCCAATTAATTTTGTTGAGGTGTTTAATGGCTCTTCATACACAACTGGGTTCAATTTATTCCGGAATTTATGCGTTGGACAATAGATTATAAAAAACTAAATATGCATTTTTTTTTCCAAAACATTTCCACCAACTATCCAATTTATATACAGTAAGTGAAAATCCCCACCCCCTCATAGTTGTTTTGTACAAATTGATATTTAAAAAAAAAACTTCCAATCCCACTTGAATTTTTTTCCTTTTCTATTTAAGTGGGAAAATAAGGTTGTTTTTCATAGAAAACATTTTGCCTGGTTTATTGAAAAAAAAACAAAAAAACAAAAAAAAACACAAAAAACACACACAAAACCCCCCCAAAGAAAAGAAACACACACACAAAACCAGCATCATCAGGCCGTGAACCACAATTGCATAAATAAATCAATTATATTTCCCTTGAATTACGAGGACCCATTTGAATTTGTTTCTTCTTTTAAAAAAAATTCTGAGCTTTTAATAATATTTTTTCTTATATAAAACATTTCCGGGTAGGTCATTAAAAAAAAAGTTAACATGAGAGGTCCAAACTAAGATAACATGTTTTTTAAAAGATAGCCTAAAATGCTCCTCTCTCTCTCTTTATATATATATATATATATATATATATATATATATATATATTCTTTTTTCAAATAATTTGGGTCCAACTGAATTAAACACCAAAAATTAAAGTGGGCTATTAGAGAGGGTGATTTTCAGTCCAGTAACATCCAAAGTGGAGAATTTCCAACATGTAGTGTATGTGGAAGAGTATGTCTCTCCAGGGTTGGCCTGGTGAGTCATCTGAGAAAATACAAAGATGAATATAGTGTCGAATGCTACTGGCACTCAAGTATGAAAAAAAGAAAAAGAAATGGTCTTACTTGTGCACGAGTTGACAACCAACATTATATATATATATATATATATATATATATATATATATATATATATATAATATATGCATTGATCATGCAACCTGGTCTCATTACAGAGTATTGAGAAATTCCATTGTTATGGCAACATGAGACATTACTTAAATAAAAGAAGAAAAAAAGGAAAACAATGGAAGAAGAAAGTGAAGAGAGAAAGAATATGAAGTGATAAAGAGAGAGGAGAAAACTGAAGTATAGAAAGTTCTAATGAGAGAGAGAGAGAGAGAGAGTAGATCCAAATGTAAATTAGTCCCATCATTTATGCTAGTTGTTGATAATGTTGTCGATGTTGTAATAATAATAATAATGGTAATAATAATGATAATAATAATAATGATAATAATAATAATAATAATAATAATGATAATAATAATAATAATAATACATTGAAAAAATTTTTAAAAAACAAAAACAAAAAAAACAGGGCCTATAATATTGCATATTATAAACAAATTTTCACTGGAAGATCATTGTAAAAAATTATGTTACTTTTAAACCCCAGACGTCTATCTTTTTTTTTTTTTTAAATAATAATAATAATAATAATAATAATAATAATAATAATAACAACAGGGGCTGATAATGTTTGTCTTTTTTGCATAAAAAAACTTTTCCCTGAAAGTTGGTTTAAAAAATAAAAAAAAATTGAAAATGATCCTTTTTTTTCCTTCTTTTTTCCTGTACAAAAAAAGTACAAAATGTCTTCCTTGTCTTTCCGTTCAACTTTCACATTTCTTTTTCATCAAGAGCTTTACCGGTTTATGTCTTCATCTTGTTCTTTTCAAAACCAGACAAAAATAGAGCTCTCATTTTTTTTTTTTTTTGTTTGTTTTTGTTTTTTAATATTTTTTTTTTGTCTTTCATTCATTCTTTTTTTTTTTAAAACAACTGTGTATTTCGTTTCAAGCAGTTCATTTTAAATTTTCAATCTTAAACACCCACGCCCATTGACAGGGCAACTGATTTGGAAGGATTTTGGGAATCTCCAGCACAATGTTATTTCCTGAAACTGTCCATTTAACATTTCCTTCATCATATCCAAGCCAGGTTATAATTGTATCCTGTGATGGTTTTGGAACTCCAAGTTCCAAGGATCCTGAAGATGGTAGGTCCAGAGCAATGGCGTAAACACTGAGTACACCATTTCCAGCACTTTTAGATGTGTACCTTTGCGGAAAACAAGAAAAAAAAAATTAATCACCAAAAAAAAAAAAAAAAAAGAAAGATTATTCTTATGCGCACCTGTAGTATGAGTAGTAATAATATTTGTTGGAATATCTGTGGATATAAGATGTATGAAAAATCGTCACTTATGAACTTTTCCAACATCAGTAGGCCCTTCCAGTAAAAATTGGCCAATGAGAGAGGATGACAGAAAGCATTTAAGATCGTTTGCGACTGTCCTCAAATCAATTGCTAATTGAACTTTCTGCCAGCAAGACCTATTGTTTGGATTACAAGGAACTACAGACTTGAACTTATACATATCACATAGGACACCTTCAGACTAGAATTAACCAACTGGATTCTATGAACAGCAGAACCGCTACAATGGCGACAAGGATTTTAACAATACTATCTTTAATTTTTATTAGACAAATTATTGTCAATTATTATTATATTTTTTTTTTGTTTCTTATTTCTTTCATTTTAATCATAAGTGCTTTTCCTTGTAACTACTCTGACCATCAGTCAACAGTCATTCTGCACAGGGGTAAGACACTCCCCACCCAAAAAAGGGGTGGCCTGAGGAGTGTGGAGTACCCCTTCATTGCCATTGCTCCCTAGTTGACTATGAAAGTACAAAGGGCTATAAATGATCATATCCATCTTGTTTCACAGTGGTGATCCCTTTTTTTTTTTCAAACACATCTTTTGCTAAAATGTTCTTATCTTATAAGATATAACAATTTATTGAACACTGCTTTAAAGGGGCACAACCGAAAATAAATCAAAAATGAAATGTGTTTACATATTTCCAAGGGAGGTAACTTCAATGTATTGCGCAATGCAGGTGTCTCTACTAAACAAAGTGAATCAATAAAAATAAGGAAATGAATCTGACAGTATATCTATAATAAAAGGAATAGGAAGCGCGTGGTGTAATGGTTAAAGTCATAGGAAATGGACTCGTCGCCCTGAGTTCAAATCCTGGACGTGATAATTGCTTTTCACTTAGCACTAATACCTTTGGGAAAGGTATGAATTCAACTCTCCCTCCAGCTATGGAAAAATAATAGGGCAGACTGGGCTCTTAAACCTTGGTTAGGCAACCGGTCTAGGAGAAGGAAAACTCTGAATTCAAACCTCTTAAACTCCGCTTAAGAAATTGACCCTGCGTCACATCCTGCTCGTGCGGTGGGGTTGGTAAATATATATAATAAACAGGAATTGAAAAATCGAGAATGTTGACAATGTACATGTACATTGTCAACATTCTCAATTACAAAACAAATAAGAAATCACAATAAAAATCTATAAAAAAATTTCAAAAAAAAATTTCAAAATGCAACTGACCAGACTTTTGGATTGAAAATGTCCTGTTGGGCTATCCACGGCTTTGTGCCATAAATGGCCTCACCATTCACCTTGAGCCATTTGCCAAATTGCTTCAGGCGTTCTTGAAAAAGTGGTATAATTCGTCCATCACTGGTCGGTCCAATGTTCATCAAAAGATTTCCACCACAGCTAAAAATAGATAAAACAATCAAGAATTTAAATGAATTTTAAAATTCACCTAAATTAATGAAAAAATATAGCATCTCTATTATATTCCTACAGTTTTAATAACCCTAACGTTAGAAGAAAGAACGAAGTTTGAAGAACACTGATCTAATAAGTGAGAATGGTGTAGAAATGCCACAAAATCTAAATATTTCTATTCTAAATGTCTCAGATGTTAAAAAAAGAAATTCACTGAAATTAATGAAAAACAAAAAGATTACAATGTTGCATGACTCTGTCACATGGCAAATTCTTTTCATTCACATCAATTAATTTTTAATCTAAGTTTTAGACCTGTTCTTCTATAGTAACATTGTGCACTTTTATGCACTTTTTTATTCTTATATGATGCTATATATATGTGTGTGTGTGTGTACGTGTGTATGTGTATGTATATGTATATGCATGTGCATGTGTGTGTGTGTGTGTAAGTATGTCTATGTATATATTACTATAAAATGAATAGAATTGCTATTTGTTTAAAAACTAACAACTATAATATCATTCAAAAAACTAAAATGAAGATGCTAAAAAAATAAAAAATTCACTGAAATTAATGAAAAACAAAGAGATTAAAATGTTGCATGACCCTGTGACATGGCAAGTTATTTTCATTGGCATCAATTGATTTTTAATAAAAGAGGAAAAGTATAAAAATTGTTTTAGTAGTTACCGGAAATGGTTTTGTTAAAATGGGAAAATCAAAATATTGTATAAATTTTTGATTCTACTTATTGTGTTTATAGATACAGCCAAAGGTGACTGTATTTTTCCACATAACCATTAGTTTGATTTAACTACACTACCATACACAATTCATAAGTAACTTATCAATTGCCATTACTCCCAGGTCCACTCTGGCCCATAGTGGTAGTATCTGTTAGGGTCATCATCATCGAGGTGGAATGATACACAGAAGAATTGACTGCTTAATATATTTATTCAGGACTAGTATCTGGTGCTAATGGATACATACAAAAATACAGAACAATAAGTTACAAACAATTAACAAGACAAACTTACAGAGGAGGGTCAAATACAGAATAGGCAAACACAGTAAGATGAGTCTGAATATTATTCAGCTTATTAATCCACTTTAATCGTAGACTGTTAAAGGATATGAGCCAATCCATCTGGTATAGTGCTGAAGGGGTGCTAGCTACTCTAAAACACATCTATGAGTCAAATAGATCTGTTTAAAAATGATTCATACTAGCAAATATATGCACCCTCCGGGTGCAAGTATTTAAGTTTTGATATAATAAAATATCATATTAAATTAGAAAGGCTAATGAAACTGACTAAGAATGCAGATAAAAAGATCTGCAACAGAGGGGGTATAATCGAAAAATAGAACAACTTTGAAACTAATTATTCCATCATTTTCCATTACTCCCCTCTTTCATTGCTAAATTTTCCTAATTTAACTATTTAGTTAAAATAGGAAGTAAAGGATAATATTACAGTTATTTCTTCTTGTAAATAAATTTCTTTTAAGATTTATCCACGAGATTTTTGTTTATATCTCTTAAGATAAAACCAAAGAATTAGAAATCAATAATACCAAGCACATATTTATTAAAATAAAAATTTAAATATCAATATGCAAATTAGCCTTCCCGTTCAAACTGTAAACCGCTATTTTGTTGTATATATAAATACAATTGCATGTTATTAGTACGTAGATATGGTCAACAGTATTAATAATGTAAAACAATTTTTATTAATAACTGAAGGTTTAAAAGAATGAAATTTGAAAAAAAGAATGGAGAATTTGACGTAAATAATTAAGGGAATTGTGACTTGAGTAGTAATATAGTTTCGGTTACAGACAGAAAAACACACAATCTCCATTATAATAAGATTTGATAGGACTGTGTAGGAAAAATTAAACCAAAATAAAAAAAAAATCTCTTAAGAAACAACTGCACAAAAAATGTACATATGAACAATGAATGTGATTCCCTAACCTGTAGGCATAAAATAACTCTAGACAGGTTGATTGCCATTAAAATCAATCAATCATTCTAGTAGCAGGTAAGATCTAATCCATAGGTCACCAAACTATGGCCCGCAGACTGAATCCGGCCCACGAAGATATTTTATCAGGCCCGCTGAAAGTACTTGAACTTGTTTGTTAAAACATATGGATTATGAGACGTTCTGATACCATTTAAATTTAAATATCATGTTAAGTTTACTAAATCCTCATGGACTTGACTATGAAATCAACCCATTGAACAAAATTAACTGATAAAATTCTCATGATTGAATGTAACAATTCCAAACTAAACATTGACGATATCTTGAAAGGCAAACTTCAATTTCACAAATCTCACTAAACATTTCTGCTAATGTTGCGTTATTTGATAATGTTTTGGAAATAAACATGTTGGTTAAATTTGTTTTTGTGCATCTTACACCACTCATCCATGAATATAACATGGAAAGATAAATTTTGTTTTACTTCTTCTTTTCAGAGCTTTCGTTCTGGCTAGCAAGTATTGAACACAATAATAATGTGGCCCGCATTCTATTTTCAATTATCCAGCCCACTGTGAAAAAAAGTTTGGTGATCCCTGATCTAATCAAACAATAAACAACTATGAGCAAATAAGGTATTGAGAATAATAAGAATAAAATATACCTGACTGTTTTAACGAGAATATCGACCAGTTCTTGTATGGTGAAGTAATCTTGTTCCTGGGCATTTCTGCGATATCCCCAAGATTCTTTATCGATTGTCATACAATTTTCCCACTTTCGAGGCTGAATAGTGCCTGCAAAAAAAAAAACAAAAAAAAAAACAAAGAGAGAAAATGAACAGCGATTCTCAAACAAAAAGACTAAAAATTGGTTTATAGCAAAAATTATTATCTCACAAAATTATTTGTTTAGAGGTTATTCAAAATGGCAGCCAATCAAGCAGAGTGCTCCAGGCTTGAACAGAGGTCTGTCATCAAATTTTTGGTGGCTGTAAAGTTCAGGCTATATGAAATTTACAGAAGAATATCCAATGTGTACAGAGAAACATGTTTTAGTCAAAAAATGTTTGCAAATGGGCAAAATGAGCCTGAGTAAAAAAGACATTAAAAAAAAAAATGAGTCTAAAATTGAGTTTTAAAAAATTTGGGTTAAATCCTACTTAATGGACATAAATTCCACAATCGTATGTGGGTGACATACTGAAAGAAAAAAAAATACTAAAAATCAAGGAATTAATCGAATTTAATGAAATTTTCAGTGTTGATATATTAATGAATAAACAATATAATGCACCAGTTATTATATTTGAAAACTCTTACATTTTTCCAGGTCAGTTAACTTTGACCCACATATCTTTGAGGCATAACACAGATTCACAAACATATGTGGTTCAAAGTTAATTGACCTGAAAAAATGTAAAATCTTTTAAATAAAATAACTGGTGCATTATATTGTTTATTCATTAATGTATCAACACTGAAAATTTCATTAAATTCGGTTAATTCCTTGATTTTGACTATTTTTTTTTTCCTTTCGGCAGGGTGTCATATGATGGTGGAATTTAGTTCTGTTAAGTAGGATTTAACCAAAATTTGAATACCCATCAAGAATGAATAAAAGAAAACGTCTTCAGCATAAAATAACCCAATGAGGGTTGATATGCCATAAAATCTAACCAATCAATTAAAAGACATCATAAGTCTAGGTGAAAACACAAGGCAAACTAGGGACTGACACATGAGATATACTTTCACAAGTACTTCCACTGATGAACTGAAAGTACAATGTATGAAGATGTTGGCCGAAAAGGCGGGGGGAACGTGCACAAACAAACACAAATGTTACTTTGTGTTTGTTTTCTGAAAATGTGTTCGTCCTTTATGGGAAAATTTTCTCAAAAAAATTTGTTCAGATTCCAATTTGTTTGAACAATGGGGCGTTTGGAAACTGAGGATACCCACTGAAGCTGATTTGTGCTAAAAAAAAAATGTTGGTTAAATTCTATTCAACAAACAAAAATTCCAGCGATGAAATTGTACTTGCGCATTATTTGAAATGAAGTTAGCTGTTATGTTATTTTCGAGTTAAATCTCGGCGATTTTTGATTTTATTACGCTAGAGAAAATGGCAGAACACTATAAACTTCCAGTCTCTTTCAAAAAATAAGCAAGGGAAACCACAGAGATTGGTATTTTCAATGCAACCACATATTTTAACCCGAAAATAACATAAAACCTATTTTAAGTAACAGCTAACTTCATTTCATAGTGAAGTGATCCCATAGCCAGGCCCCCCTCTTGTCGGTATATGTCAGAACCCATCTCGAAGTAAGTTGTTTCTACACAGAACGTCAGCATCTCCATTAGATTGTCTATTGGAATACAGGTGCGTTCTTCCAAATCTGAATCTGCAGTTAACTTATTCCGTACCACTGTCAGAGTCTCATCAGTGGGTACCTTCGTGAACAGACTCACTACATCTATACTCACCATTTGGTTGGAATGGATGGGAGCATTTTTGATTTTTTCCACAAAGTGGGCAGAGTTCTTGACATATGATGAGGACTTACCTGTTAATGGGGTGACTATTTCAACTAGGTAACGGCTCAATGGGTAGCATGCTGAACAATTTCATCGCTGGAATTTTTGTTTGTTAAATAGGATACTACCAAAATGTATGTATTCAGAATGCTAGCTTAACTTGAAAACTTGTGCAAATAAAACAGAACTTACCAGGATTATATCGATCATCGCAAGTCATGAAACCACCATGTCGGCATCGAGCATCATTTCCCCATCTATCATTTATAACAACGGTATTCTTCACAGGACTGCATAAAAGAAAAAAAAGGTGATAAATATTCATTTAAATTTTTTTAAATTTGAATAGTTAATCTGACAACTTGTTACATAATGAATGGGGGTATCCTATTCATTTTGTAATGTAGTGTATAATCTAAAAGTAACAATAAATGTAAGAACTCATAAAGAAGTTCAAATAAGTATGATAGACAAGTTTTTGATCCTTGATTCACCTGGGAGCAGTTCTCTCATTAGAGAATGTTTGTGTTAGTAATCTAACTTAGCTTTCATTTCTAATACTTTTTAAAGTTAATACTTTTTAATTGAATTAACATGAATAGTATTACATAATGGGTAATCTGAACATTAGCTACATAAATGAGAGTAACCTCCCCTTGTTTCTTTCACTTTGAGGAAGCCGTCTGTTTTGGTCGGCCATTTTCATTTCACCGTAAATCTACACTGAAAATACGAATTTGTTCGAATCAATACAACTGCATGTTTTAACACGAAAATATCATAAAATGTGTTCTTAACTGTGCTTGCACATTATTTGAAATGAACTTAATTGTTATTAAGAACACATTTTATGATATTTTCAACCAAAATAGACAACATTCTTCGATGTAAGGGGCATCGTCCACTGCAAGTTCTTGCCACAGGGCCAGACAATCAACCAGCATATCTACAAAGAGATACTGTGGCGTTTGCTTCATTCAGTGCGCGAGAAGAAGCAAGAGATGTGGCAGGACAACTTGTGGGTGCTTCACCATGACAACAGACCGAGAGTTCCTGTCCCAGAAGAACATCACTGTGCTGGAGCAACATCCCTACTCGCCCAACCTGGCTCCATGTGATTTTTTCCTCTTCTCCAAGCTCAAGGGGATCATCAAGGAACCGTTTTGAGAATGTGCACAACATCAAAAAGGCTGTGACAACAGAGCTACGGAGAGTCCCAGAAGAATCCTTCCAGGAGTGTATGCAAGTGTGGCAGAGAAAAATGGGAAAGTGCATTAGATTCCAGGAGGATTACTTTGAAGGGGGTAACGTGTAGTTTGGATTTGAAATAATTTTTTATAACACCAGTCCTGGAACTTTTCTGACATTCCTCATATCTATGTTGAAAGGATAAATAAATAAAGGAAAGAAAATGTTGAATGGATAAAATAACATTTTATCCATTCAACATTTTCTTTCCTTTATTTATTTATCCTTTCAACATATCATCGGATTCATTTCCATTTTCATTTTATACACACATATATATGGGTAATTCCATGCCAAATCATCCAGGCTCCAAATTTGAGGAAGTATGAAAAAATCAGAAATCATCAATAACTTAAAATTGGTTAACTTTCAGACTTTCTAGCATTTTTTGAATCCTTGGACAAAAATGCTTTTATAAACCAATCTTTAGGAGTAGGGAAGCTGTAAAACTCATTTTACAGACAAAAATAGATTACAATTTTTCGCTAACCCCACCAAATTTGGAGAGTTAAAATCGACATAACTCCGCCAATTTTTGGAATTGGAAGCTCAAATTTTGGGGAATGTTTAACTGTAACGCAGTCAACATCTGTATAAAATTTCAGAAAAATTGAAGGAGGTGGGTGACAATTTTACTTTATTCTGGATGATTTGACATGGAATTGCCTATATATATATATATATATATATATATATATATATATATATATAGAGAGAGAGAGAGAGAGAGAGAGATTTATATGATGAAAAAAATAAACTTACCTATCATTGTATAACCATGCCATGAATTTGGTTGTATTAAAATAGTTACTGGATGCTTCCCAGTCTCCATCACCCCAAAGGATATCAGGTTTGTATTTATTCACAAGTTCTGTCATCTCAGGCATCAGTTTTTGCTAAAAAAAACAAAAATAAGAAGAGATCTAACAATATTGTCTTGGCATCATTCCATCTATGAAAGACGATGGAGTAGTTTCCAAATTAAAATTTATTTTTTTTTAAACTGCGTAGCCTGGGTGAGTTCATATGGAGGATGAGCTGTTGCCCAAGCAGCAAATCTCTCCTCTTCACACTGCCGCTGTGATCCAAAGGAAAGGTAAGAATAGTTTAGCAGCAGTAGTGTCGCAGGAGTTGATGGGTAGCACTGGATTTCAGCATCAAACTACCTTAAGGACTCTATTTCCTGATTTGTTTTCGGGGTTTACTCCTCTAGAATTTCCTTGGAAAGCCGCTAGGCAGCAGAGATTTTGTGTCAGATTTTTCTTGGCTTAGATGGGTTGCCGACTAATGCTAAGGAGCCCCTTCTAACCAATTTGGGGATTTATGCGAGTATCATTCATTGTCCCAAGGAGGTCCTCTGCGCAGCATCCAGCATCCTCGCAGAGTTGGTCAAAGTAGGTCCCTGGTGGGCGGCGCACATTAGCATGTCCATGTGTTGGCTTCCACAGGAGGACGTAGCTGGACCCTGACAAGGCGCCTTGAGAATAAGCTAGATAGGACCTGCACAAGAATGTTGCATGCGGTCTTGAACAAGTCGTGGAAACAGCACCCCACAAGGAAGCATCTGTACGGCCACCTGCCCTCTACTTCACAAACCATCCTAGTGAGATGGACAAGGCATGCTGGACACTGCTGAAGGAGCAAGGACAAACCTTATAATAATCAGTATTTAATCATAAAATTATTGTTTTGCCAGACAGCAACTCCAGTAAGCATCACTGTTTGTTTGCAGTCACTGCACCAGAGATTGCCATTCAAAAATTGACCCATTCAGCCACTCGTGCAGATGCAGTTAAAATTTTTTTTTAAATTGGACACTACGTCACCGTCTTTAGCAGACAGAAGGATCCCAACAACAACAACAATTGTTTTTTTTAATCAACTGATACGAAAAATTACAAACTACTGGGTAATCTGAACTTTAGCTACATAAATGAGAGTAACCTCCCTTTGTTTGTTTCACTTTGAGGAAGCCTTATTAACAATAACATAATTATAATAACAAATTAGAGAAAATTGATAAATGATTCAAAATTTTAAAAATACTGAGTTTTAGAAGAAGAGGGTAAATGAGAGGAGTCCGTCGGACAAAGGACATCAGATGCACACACAGTAAGAGAAGAGAAATAGCCAGTTTGTCCAGTTTTCTCTGTCTCACTTTTTTTCTTTCTTTCTGATTTGAGACTTATTTGTGTAAATAACATCTCTACAGTTTCCCTGTCACACTCTCTCACTGCATTGGCAGTTTACTACTAGATGTATTTGCCACAGCAATGATAAAGTTGGTTTTGACAAGCGAACTAAGTGTTTGGTGTTTGATTCCCTCCAATTCGGGTTACCACGGAAAACTATAAAAAAAATAGAAAACAGAAGAACAATAATCTCTTACCTTAACATATTCCTTTGTTTTAAACTTATTCTTCTTGTCACTCAAATAAACAGGGTTGAACCATTCATACAAAGAATGATAAACTCCAAATTTCAGACCTTTTTCTCTCACAGCTGTAGCTACTTCTCCTGAAATCAAAACAAAACCAGTTAACAGCAGATTTCATTTACTTTTCTCTATTTTACTTAGATGAACATTGTCTATTATTATGAGGGTGAGTCAAAATGTAATGACATTTTGTTTAGGACAGGTATAATTACCAACACAGGAACATGTATCATACATCAAAATGAAGCTGGTCCTCTGTGAATCACATCCCTACTTCTCCACATAGGTGTGTCAAAAAGTAATGCCATTTTGTTTAGCACATGTATAATTACCAATGCAGGAACATGTATCATACATTAAAATGAAGCTGGTCCTCTATGGATCACATCCCTACTTCTCCACATAGGTGAGTCAAAAAGTAATGCCATCTTGTTTAGGACAGGTATAATTACCAACACAGGAACATCAACATTTTTTTATAGTAGTTAATCTGTAATTGCTACACAGAGAGCTTTTTGTGCTTATTTCATGTTACATCAAAATGATGATGTTTCAGATAGAAAATCTATACTGCTATGGATTGAAAATTCTAACCGGAACGGATTCATTCGGATGTAACATGAAATGAGCACGAAAAAGCTCTGTGTGTAGAAATTACAGATTCACAAGTCTTACCCCCCTCCCCCGTTTTAACAGCCTTAATAAATTTGATTCTGTTCTGGATAGAAAACTAATACTGCTATTGGTTGAAAATTCTATCCAGAACAGCATCATTCCGATATAACATGAAATGAGTTTGAAAAGCAATTATAGATTCACCAGTCTTAAAAAAAACGCTTCAACAGCAAAAGCACAGTGTACACCAGTTCCACGAGCTAAGATTGTAACACGAATTGTATCTGAAAAAAAAGAAAAAGAAATTTTTTTCTTTCAAATGGTAAGATATTACGCAGATGGATCTACCATTGCCACTTGCCCAAGTTGTTTTGCACTACACAGGTGACAGTTTAAAATGTGGGAGGTATTTCTGCTGGAATCTGTTTTATTGGAATTTTTTAATGACTTGATAACAAAAGAATTGTGCAAAAGATTCTTCCGAACAACACGCTTCAAGTCTTGAATTCAGAACTTTTCCTTCTCCTAGACTGGTTGTCTTACCAAGACTAAAGAGCCTGGTTTTCACTACTATTTACCCATAGCTGAGGGGAGGGGAGAATAAATGGATTCATGCCTTTCCTAAAACAATCATGGTTGGCGTATGTTAGCAATGATGATTTTGTGGAAAACAAGATTGTCCTTCCGCAACCTCTTATGGATGAAAATGATTGGATTACATAACAAGAATCTTCTTATCATAATGGAGATTGTGTGCTTTTTGTCTGTAACTGAAACTATCACTACTCAAGTCACAATTCTTTTAGTTATCTACGTTACATTCTCCATGATTTTATTTTATTTAAACCTCAATTATTAATAAATTGTTCTACATTATTAATACTGTTGACCATATCTACATACTAATAACATGCAATTGTATTTATGTATACAACAAAATAGCGGTTTACAGCGGTGAAGAATAATTAAAGTAGACTTACTGACTTCAATAAATGGGAAGGCTAATTTGCATATTAATATTAAAAATTTTATTTTAATAAATATGTACTTAGTATTATTGATTTCTAACTGTTTGGTTTTATCTTAATGAATATGTGCAAAAATCTCAGGGATAAATCTTAAAAGAAATCCTTTAACAAGAAGAAATAACTATAATTTTATTCTTTACTTCCTATTTTAACTAAATAATTAAATTAGGAAAATTTAGCAATGAAAGACGGCAGTGATGGAAGAGTAAGTTTCAATTGTTCTATTTTTCAATCATACCCCGCCTCTGTTTCAAATTTTTTTTTATCTGCATTCTTATTTAGTTTAATTAGCTTTTCTAATTTTATATAATATTTTATTATATTAAAACTTAAGTACTTGCACCCTACGGAGGGTGCATATATTTGCTAGTTTTTATAAATAAAATTAAATGTCTTTGTAACATTTTTTATGACTTACCAACAAAAGTAATAACAATAAATAATTTTTTATTGTAAGCAATAAAATAAATTTACAGAGTTAACGTTGTCAAGATGTCAAGATGTCTTGTAGCTACTTTAATCATTTTGCAGACAGATAATTTTTTTTAATTCTTGTAGAGTGGATGAATTATTTTCAGAAAATTTTCAAAATACAGCATATATTCAAACAAGTAAATTAATAATACGAACCATATGACCTTTAGGCAACCCTTTTTCAATCTCGTTTCATCAGGCCATTTTTTTTATTTACACTGTCAAAATCCTTTTGTGGGTTAGGGGTTAGTTTTATAATTAAAAAAAAAACTCTAAAAATCATCTGTTAACAAACCAGATTTTGACGGTGTAAATGAAAAAAAATGTCCTGATGAAACAAGATCAAAAAAGGGGTGCCTAAAGGTCATATGGTCCAATAATACTATCAAAAGTATGCACCCTCCGATACCTCTATTTATATCAGATGGAGGTCGGCCATTTTCCTTCTCTGGTGAGAAGGGAGCTTTTCATTAGAACACTCAGTATATTTTTACATTTATTCTATGATTATTATTATAACTAGCAAATATCTGCACCTTTCGGGTGCAGGTATTTAATTTCTAATGTAATAAGATATTATATTAAATTAGAAAAACTAATGAAACTAAATAAGAATAGAGATAAAATGATTTAAAACAGAGTGGGGTATAATCTAAATAGTTAAATTAAAAAAATTTAGCAATGAAAGACGGGTGTGATGTAAGAGTTAGTTGTTCTAGATATCTTCATATCTCTCTATATATCTTCATATCCATCTATCTATTTTCATATCTATCTATTTTCATATCTATCTATATACCTACATATCTATCTACCTACATATCTATCTACCTTCATATATATTTATCTATCTTCATATCTATCTATCTATCTACCTTCATATCTCTCACTCTCTCTCTCTCTCTATATATATATATATATATATATATTATAATAAGATATACAAAACAAACAAAACCTGATAATTTGATCATCAATTGTGTGTCATAGTACAATAGCATGAAAACAATAAAGCACTCACTTTTAATTATGATATTTTACAAAACAACCTTTACACAATTCTACACAATGGGGGGGGGGGTCTCCTCACAATGTTTCTATACATTCGCATTGAATTGGTCAATGAGCAAATAGGAACATGTTATACATTGAGCTCATGCAAAAATAATAAATGTTGCTCTGTCTGTGTACCATTGGTGAGAATAATGTCACTATAAAAAAACGCTTCAGTTAGTGATTCCAAATTGTCATATATATATATAATATATATTATATAAATTATTTCCTATAACTCCAACATAAACAAAGGGGAACCACTCTTGACTGATGAATTATTTATTTATTTATTGATCTACTAGGAAAAAGATGTGGTTCGGGTTTAGGGTTAGTTTAATGGGAAAATAAATAAATAATTTTTCAGTCAAGAGTAGTTTCCCTTTGTTTATGTTGGAGTTATAGGAAATAACCTATATATATATATATATATATATATATATATATGATACTGAGATGCTGATAGGTTCCTGTGTCCCTGATGTACCAAAATCTAAAAAGACTAGCATTCCCAGTTAATTTTTTTATTTGAGGTTATTGTTGTTTAATCACATGGAGTTCAGAACCGTTTGAATTATGCAAATATCTCCAGTGGTTCAAAAGTTATGAGAATTTAAAGCCCCGAAATTGGGGGTACAAACGTGGACATGATTTTGTTTCAAAAATATGTCAAATCACGGACCATTAAAAAAAAAGAAATTCAGTGATTTCTTCACCGTTTCTTTATTTTTGGAGCAATTTTGATATAATTTGGTATTCTTACGTAAAATTGTATGTTCTTTCTGATTATGCACTCAAATTGTATGTATTTCTATGCTTTAACCCATTATTTAGAGAATAAGAGATACAGATAGCAGCGATTTTGGGTTTTTTAAAAGCTTAACACCCAATTATTCAACATTTTCATTATAATACTGCACGTATATACATGTATAGTATTAAGTCAAATAAATAACATCACTTTGAAGAAAAATAAAACATTTATTGCAAAAACACAGACATAAAATGAGGGTTCAGTTTATTTTATGGTAGGAATTTACAAGGAAAAAAGTTAAGGATTACTGACTTTAAAACATAGCTAAAAAAAGTTCAGATAAAAAAAAAAAAGTAATTTCGGTTGTTGCGAAAATTTCCATTAAATACGATAATTATCAAACTTTTTTTACGTGTGAATCTTAAAACTCTCATGCCAAAAATTAATGTTAAATAAATATTGGGTACTCAAAATCCGGCTAAATTCTCATCAAAATCCCATTATATTACAGGGTGACACAGAAAAAAAAAAAAAAAAAACCAACCCAAATTATTTATTTTCCCCATTAAACTAACCCTAACCTCCCCCTAAGTTAAAATTAATAGTTTTATTACAAAATTAGTGGGTTCTGTTTTTCCTGGGTCATAGTTTGTTTTGAAATGTACGATGCACAAATTTTGAAATGTACATTTACTAATGTTGCTTTTGTTTACATTCTTGTAATTTCAAGTTTTTTTTTTCCAAAATTCAAACGAACGTAAAAAATAATTCAATTGTTAAAAACACATAAAAGTTAAATATTTAGAAAGATTGTTTTTTTATTTTCATAGGTAAAAATATTTTAAAAATTGGCGATAGAAATAAGCGATGAATTTAAACCTTATTGTGTGCATAATGCCTAGCCGAAATAGACAGGCATACGTCGTACGCCGCGTCGGACAAATAAATTTGAGATTTTTTTTCAAAATACAAATTTTTGAATAAAAAGCCGAAGAACTTAACATTCTTCAAATTTTACAAATTTTTATATCAAAATAATTCTGAAACTTTGTAATATCATGGACAGAGTGCGTCTTTTTCGTTTATCATGCTCATTTTGAACAAATAGTCTTGGAGTTTGCACTATTGTAATTTTACTTACACGGGTCCTAGAAACAAAAAAAAAGCTCCCTTGGTATTCCAGTGTCTTTATTCTCTGTCNAAACGATGCAATAGTATTACATAATGGGTAATCTGAACATTAGCTACATAAATAGAGATAAACCTCCCTTGTTTCTTTCACTTTGAGGAGCCGTCTGTTTTGGTCGGCCATTTTCATTTCACCGTAAATCTACACTGAAAATATGAATTTGTTCGAATCAATACAACTCATGTTTTAACACGGAAATATCATAAAATGTGTTCTTAACTGTGCTTGCACATTATTTGAAATGAACTTAATTGTTATTAAGAACACATTTTATGATATTTCAACCAAAATAGACAACATTCTCGATGTAAGGGGCATCGTCCACTGCAAGTTCTTGCCACAGGGCCAGACAATCAACCAGCATATCTACAAAGAGATACTGTGGTTTGCTTCATTCAGTGCGCGAGAAGAAGCAAAGAATGTGGCAGGACAACTTGTTGTGCTTCACCATGACAACAGACCTATCGAGAGTTCCTGTCCCAGAAGAACATCACTGTGCTGGAGCAACCTCCCTACTCGCCCACCTGCTCCATGTGATTTTTTCCTCTTCTCGCAAGGGGATCATCAAGGAAACCTGTTTGAGAGATGTGCACACATCAAAAAGGCTGTGACAACAGAGCTACGGAGAGTCCCAGAAGAATCCTTCCAGGACTGTATGCAAGTGTGGCAGAGAAAAATGGGAAAGTGCATTAGATTCCAGGAGGATTACTTTGAAGGGGGTAACGTGTAGTTTGTAGTTGATGAAATAAATTTTTTATAACACCAGTTCTGGAACTTTTCTGACATTCCTCATATCTATGTTGAAAGGATAAATAAATAAAGAAAGAAAATGTTGAATGGATAAAATAACATTTATCCAATCAACATTTTCTTTTCTTTATTTATTTATCCTTTCAACATATCATCGGATCATTTCCATTTCATTTTATACACACATATATATGGGTAATTCCATGCCAAATCATCCAGGCTCCAAATTTGAGGAAGTATGAAAAAATCAGAAATCATCAATAACTTAAAATGGTTAACTTTCAGACTTCTAGCATTTTTTGAATCCTGGAGCAAAAATGCTTTTATAAACCAATCTTTAGGAGTAGGGAAGCTGTAAAACTCATTTTACAGACAAAAATAGATTACAATTTTTCGCTAACCCCACAAATTTGGAGAGTTAAAATCGACATAACTCTGCCAATTTTTGAATTGGAAGCTCAAATTTGGGAATGTTTAACTGTAACACAGTCCCATCTACAAAATTTCAGAAAAATTGAAGTGGGTGGGTGACAATTTTACTTTATTCTGGATGATTTGACATGGAATTGCCCATATATATATAATATATATATATATATATATATATATATAAGAGAGAGAGAGAGAGAGAGAGAGAGAGAGATTTATATGATGAAAAAAATAAACTTACCTATCATTGTATAACCATGCCATGAATTTGGTTGTATTAAATAGTTACTGGATGCTTCCCAGTCTCCATCACCCCAAAGGATATCAGGTTTGTATTTATTCACAAGTTCTTTCATCTCAGGCATCAGTTTTTGCTAAAAGACAAAAATAAGAAGAGATCTAACAATATTGTGTTGGCATCATTCCATCTATGAAAGACGATGGAGTAGTGTTCCAAATTAAAAAAAAAATTTTTTAAACTGCGTAGCTGGGGAGTTCATATGAGGATGAGCTGTTGCCCAACAGCAAATCCTCCTCTTCACACTGCCACTGTGATCCAAAGGAAAGGTAAGGACAATGATTTAGCAGCAGTAGTGTCACAGGAGTTGCTGGGTAGCACTGGATTTCAGCATCAACTACCTTAAGGACTCTATTTCCTGATTTGTTTTCGGGGTTTACTCCTCTAGAATTTCCTTGGGAAAGCGCCTAGGCAGCGGAGATTTTTGTGTCAGATTTTTCTTGCTTGAGATGGTTCTGACCAATGCTAAGGAGCCCCTTCTAACCAATTTGGGGATTTATGCGAGTATCATTCATTGTCTCAAGGAGGTCCTCTGCGCAGCATCCAGCATCCTCGCAGATTGGTCAAAGTAGGTCCCTGGTGGGCGGCGCACATTAGCATGTCCATGTGTTGGCTTCCACAGAGGGGACGTAGCTGGACCCTGACAAGGCGCCTTGAGAATAAGCTAGATAGGACCTGCACAAGAATGTTGCATGCGGTCTTGAACAAGTCGTGGAAACACACCCACAAGAAGCATCTGTACGGCCACCTGCCCTCTACTTCACAAACCATCCTAGTGAGATGGACAAGGCATGCTGGACACTGCTGAAGGAGCAAGGACAAACCTTATAATAATCAGTATTTAATCATAAAATTATTGTTTTGCCAGACAGCAACTCCAGTAAGCATCACTGTTGTTTTGCAGTCACTGCACCAGAGATTGCCATTCAAAAATTGACCCATTCAGCCACTCGTGCAGATGCAGTAAAAAATTTTTTTTTAAATGGACACTACGTCACCGTCTTTAGCAGACAGAAGGATCCCAACAACAACAACAATTGTTTTTTTTAATCAACTGATACGAAAATTACAAACTACTGGGTAATCTGAACATTTAGCTACATAAATGAGAGTAACCTCCTTTGTTTGTTCACTTTGAGGAGCCTTATAACAATAACATAATTATAATAACAAATTAGAGAAATTGATAAATGATTCAAAATTTTAAAAACTGAGTTTTAGAAGAAGAGGGTAAATGAGAGGAGTCCGTCGGACAAAGGACATCAGATGCACACACAGTAAGAGAAGAGAAATAGCCAGTTTGTCCAGTTTTCTCTGTCTCACTTTTTTTCTTTCTTTCTGATTTGAGACTTATTTGTGTAAATAACATCTCTACAGTTTCCCTGTCACACTCTCTCACTGCATTGGCAGTTTACTACTAGATGTATTTGCCACAGCAATGATAAAGTTGGTTTTGACAAGCGAACTAAGCGTTTGGTGTTTGATTCCCTCCAATGCGGTTACCACGAAAACTATAAAAAAAATTAAAATAGAAAACAGAAGAACAATAATCTCTTACCTTAACATATTCCTTTGTTTTAAACTTATTCTTCTTGTCACTCAATAAACAGGTTGAACCATTCATACAAAGAATGATAAACTCCAAATTTCAAACCTTTTTCTCTCACAGCTGTAGCTACTTCTCTCTGAAATCAAAACAAAATCAGTTAACAGCAGATTTCATTTACTTTTCTCTATTTTTCTTAGATGAACATTGGGTGAGTCAAAATGTAATGCATTTTGTTTAGGACAGGTATAATTACCAACACAGGAACATGTATCATACATCAAAATGAAGTGGTCCTCTGTGAATCACATCCCTACTTCTCCACATAGGTGTGTCAAAAAGTAATGCCATTTGTTAGCACATGTATAATTACCAATGCAGGAACATGTATCATACATTAAAATGAAGCTGGTCCTCTATGGATCACATCCCTACTTCTCCACATAGGTGAGTCAAAAAGTAATGCCATCTTGTTTAGGACAGGTATAATTACCAACACAGGAACATCAACATTTTTTTATAGTAGTTAATCTGTAATTGCTACACAGAGAGCTTTTTGTGCTTATTTCATGTTACATCAAAATGATGATGTTTCAGATAGAAAATCTATACTGCTATGGATTGAAAATTCTAACCGGAACGGCATCATTCGGATGTAACATGAAATGAGCACGAAAAAGCTCTGTGTGTAGAAATTACAGATTCACAAGTCTTACCCCCCCCCCCGTTTTAACAGCCTTAATAAATTTGATTCTGTTCTGGATAGAAAACTGATACTGCTATTTGATTAAAATTCTATCCAGAACAGCATCATTCGATATAACATGAAATGAGTTTGAAAAGCAATTATAGATTCACCAGTCTTAAAAAAACGCTTCAACAGCAAAAAGCACAGTGTGCACCAGTTCCACGAGCTAAGATTGTAACACGAATGTATCTGAAAAAAAAAAAAAAAAAAAATTTTTTTCTTTCAAATGGTAAGATTATACGCAGATGGATCTACCATTGCCACTTGCCCAAGTTGTTTTGCACTACACAGGTGACAGTTTAAAATGTGAGTATTTCTGCTGGAATCTGTTTATTGGAATTTTTTAATGACTTGATAACAAAAGAATTGTGCAAAAGATTCTTCCGAACAACACGCTTCAAGTCTTGAATTCAGAACTTTTCCTTCTCCTAGACTGGTTGTCTTACCAAGACTAAAGAGCCGGTTTTCACTACTATTTACCCATAGCTGAGGGGAGGGAGAATAAATGGATTCATGCCTTTCCTAAAACAATCATGGTTGGCGTATGTTAGCAATGATGATTTTGTGGAAAACAAGATTGTCCTTCCGCAACCTCTTATGGATGAAAATGATTGGATTACATAACAAGAATCTTCTTATCATAATGGAGATTGTGTGCTTTTTGTCTGTAACTGAAACTATCACTACTCAAGTCACAATTCTTTTAGTTATCTACGTTACATACTCCATGATTTATTTTTATTTTTAACCTCATTATTAATAATTGTTCTACACATTATTAATACTGTTGACCATATCTACATACTAATAACATGCAATTGTATTTATGTATACAACAAAATAGCGGTTTACAGGAACGGTGAAGAATAATTAAAGTAGACTTACTGACTTCAATAAACGGGAAGGCTAATTTGCATATTAATATTAAATTTGATTTTAATAAATATGTACTTAGTATTATTGATTTCTAATTGTTTGGTTTTATCTTAATGAATATGTGCAAAAATCTCAGGATAAATCTTAAAAGAAATCCTTTAACAAGAAGAAATAACTATAATTTTATTCTTTACTTCCTATTTTAACTAAATAATTAAATTAGGAAAATTTAGCAATGAAAGACGGCAGTGATGGAAGAGTAAGTTTCAATTGTTCTATTTTTCAATCATACCCCGCCTCTGTTTCAAATTTTTTTTTATCTGCATTCTTATTTAGTTTAATTAGCTTTTCTAATTTTATATAATATTTTATTATATTAAAACTTAAGTACTTTAAGTGCATATATTTGCTAGTTTTTATAAATAAAATTAAATGTCTTTGTAACATTTTTTATGACTTACCAACAAAAGTAAACAATAAATAATTTTTTATTGTAAGCAATAAAATAAATTTACAGAGTTAACGTTGTCAAGATGTCCTTGTAGCTACTTTAATCATTTTGCAGACAGATAATTTTTTTAAAATTCTTGTAGAGTGGATGAATTATTTTCAGAAAATTTTCAAAATACAGCATATATTCAAACAAGTAAATTAATAATACGAACCATATGACCTTTAGGCAACCCTTTTTCAATCTCGTTTCATCAGGCCATTTTTTTTATTTACACTGTCAAAATCCTTTTGTGGGTTAGGGTTAGTTTTATAATTAAAAAAAAACTCTAAAAATCATCTGTTAACAAACCAGATTTTGACGGTGTAAATGAAAAAAAATGTCCTGATGAAACAAGATCAAAAAAGGGGTGCCTAAAAGTCATATGGTCCAATAATACTATCAAAAATATGCACCCTCCGATACCTCTATTTATATCAGATGGAGGTCGGCCATTTTCCTTCTCTGGTGAGAAGGGAGCTTTTCATTAGAACACTCAGTATATTTTTACATTTATTCTATGATTATTATTATAACTAGCAAATATCTGCACCTCCTGGGTGCAGGTATTTAATTTCTAATGTAATAAGATATTATATTAAATTAGAAAAACTAATGAAACTAAATAAGAATAGAGATAAAATGATTTAAAACAGAGTGGGGTATAATCTAAATAGTTAAATTAAAAAAAATTAGCAATGAAAGACGGGTGTGATGTAAGAGTTAGTTGTTTCTAGATATCTTCATATCTCTCTATATATCTTCATATCCATCTATCTATTTTCATATCTATCTATATACCTACATATCTATCTACTACTATCATATCTATCTACCTTCATATATATTTATCTATCTTCATATCTATCTATCTATCTACTACCTTCATATCTCTCACTCTCTCCTCTCTCTCTATATATATATATATATATATATTAATAATAAGATATACAAAACAAACAAAACCTGATAATTTGATCATCAATTGTGTGTCATAGTACATAAGCATGAAAACAATAAAGCACTCACTTTTAATTATGATATTTTACAAAAACAACCTTTACACAATTCTACACAATGGGGGGGGGGTCTCCTCACAATGTTTCTATACATTCCATTGAATTGGTCAATGAGCAAATAGGAACATGTTATACATTGAGCTCATGCAAAAATAATAAATGTTGCTCTGTCTGTGTACCATGGTGAGAATAATGTCACTATAAAAAAACGCTTCAGTTAGTGATTCCAAATTGTCATATATATATATATATATATATATATATATATATATATAATATTTCCTATAACTCCAACATAAACAAAGGGGAACCACTCTTGACTGATGAATTATTTATTTATTTATTGATCTACTAGGAAAAAAGATGTGGTTCGGGTTTAGGGTTAGTTTAATGGGAAAATAAATAAATAATTTTTCAGTCAAGAGTAGTTTCCCTTTGTTTATGTTGGAGTTATAGGAAATAACCTATATATATATATATATATATATATATATATATATGATACTGAGATGCTGATAGGCCTGTGTCCCTGATGTACCAAAATCTAAAAAGACTAGCATTCCCAGTTAATTTTTTATTTGAGGTTTTTTGTTTAATCACATGAGTTCAGAACCGTTTGAATTATCAAATATCTCCAGTGGTTCAAAAGTTATGAGAATTTAAAGCCCCGAAATTGGGGGTACAAACGTGGACATGATTTTGTTCAAAAATATGTCAAATCACGGACCATTAAAAAAAAAGAAATTCAGTGATTTCTTCACCGTTTCTTTATTTTTGGAGCAATTTTGATATAATTTGGTATTCTTAGTAAAATTGTATGTTCTTTCTGATTATGCACTCAAATTGTATGTATTTCTATGCTTTAACCCATTATTTAGAGAATAAGAGATACAGATAGGTTTTTTAAAAGCTTAACACCCAATTATTCAACATTTTCATTATAATACTGCACGTATATACATGTATAGTATTAAGTCAAATAAATAACATCACTTTGAAGAAAAATAAAACATTTATTGCAAAAACACAGACATAAAATGAGGGTTCAGTTTATTTTATGGTAGGAATTTACAAGGAAAAAAGTTAAGGATTACTGACTTTAAAACATAGCTAAAAAAAGTTCAGATAAAAAAAAAAAAGTAATTTCGTTGTTGCGAAAATTTCCATTAAATACGATAATTATCAAACTTTTTTTACGTGTGAATCTTAAAATTCTTATGCCAAAATTAATGTTAAATAAATATTGGGTACTCAAAATCCGGCTAAATTCTCATCAAAATCCCATTATATTACAGGGTGACACAGAAAAAAAAACAAAAAACAATCCCAAATTATTTATTTTCCCCATTAAACTAACCCTAACCTCCCCCTAAGTTAAAATTAATAGTTTTATTACAAAATTAGTGGGTTCTGTTTTTCCTGGGTCATAGTTTGTTTTGAAATGTACGATGCACAAATTTTGAAATGTACATTTACTAATGTTGCTTTTGTTTACATTCTCGTAATTTCAAGTTTTTTTTTTTCCAAAATTCAAACGAACGTAAAAAAATAATTCAATTGTTAAAAACACATAAAAGTTAAATATTTAGAAAGATTGTTTTTTTATTTTCATAGGTAAAAATATTTTAAAAATTGGCGATAGAAATAAGCGATGAATTTAAACCTTATTGTGTGCATAATGCCTAGCCGAAATAGACAGGCATACGTCGTACGCCGCGTCGGACAAATAAATTTGAGATTTTTTTTCAAAATACAAATTTTTGAATAAAAAGCCGAAGAACTTAACATTCTTCAAATTTTACAAATTTTATATCAAAATAATTCTGAAACTTTGTAATATCATGGACAGAGTGCGTCTTTTTCGTTTATCATGCTCATTTTGAACAAATAGTCTTGGAGTTTGCACTATTGTAATTTTACTTACACGGACCCTAGAAACAAAAAAAAGCTCCCTTTTGTACTTCCAGGTGTCTTCTAATTGAATGCAAAATTTCAAAAATATTGATAAAGATTAGCCACTTAGATTTTCCAAAGAAATGTAGAGTATAAAATGTATTCTCGGAAAAAAATTCCTATCACGCATTTTCGGTTTTTTTAAGCAAAATATGTTTTTAACTCGCTGTAAAAAATATTCAATTAATAAAAACACATACAAATTACATATTTAGAGAGATTATTTTCTTTTCTTTTGAACCATATGAATATTTTTAAGATTGAACAATAAATATACGAGAAATTGTGATTTTAAATCAATAAGGTCTGATTTGTGACGTCATTGACAGGGTGTTTTTACATCCGAAAATCGTTTAAATTCGAGTTTTTTCTTCAAAATCATAAGTTTTGGAGAAAAACCCGAAGCACTTAGCAATCTTTAAATTTCACAAATTTTATAGGAAAATAATTTTGAAACTCTCTAATGTTATGGACAAGTTGCGTCTTTTTTGCGTCTTTTATATTTTTTAAACAAATAGCCTTCAACTTTGCCTTCTCATATTTTTATTTCCACAGGTCCTAGAAACAAAAAAAAAAGAACTCGTTTGTACTTCCAGATGTCTTCTATTTGAGTGCAAAATTTCAAGAATATTGATAAAGATTAGCCACTTTGATTTTGAAAAACAAAACAGCGTGTAATATTTATCCTAAAAAAAAAAAGGTCATATTTTTGTTTTCGGCTGTTCGACCGAAAATACGGTTTTAACTCGCTGTAAAAAATAATTCAATTGATGAAAACCGATAAAAGTTACATAATTAGGAAGATTACTCTATTCTCTTTCCAACCATATAAATCTTTTTAAGATTGGTTAAGAAATACATGAGAAATTGCAAATTGAACTGATTAAGGTCGCAAATTTGAAAATGTCAGCGTTTTTCAGCTAAATGCTTGTAATGCTAAAAAGACGCAGTGAAATCATATCCATGCATCCCATTGTTTTTCTTTTTTCTTCCTTCACGATTTCAAACTAACTATAAATACATTTCAATAGTTTCTTGGAAACGAATTACACAGGATAGGTTACAAGGTAGGAGTTAGACTGCTTTAGTTGGGACCCATAAATTTTCCCGGGAACTCATTCAAAGCAAATATGTGCTTCCCAGGACGAACTAAATTAAAAAACGATCAGCATCACTTTATATATATATAACTGGTTTAGCTCAGTTAGTAGAGTGTCTGACTATGAACTACAAGGTTCTAGGTTTGATACCAACAATGTAAGAGTAGCACAGGGATGTGTGTGTGGTAAAGTGAGGAGTTGATGGTAGGTGTGGCGGTCCACCTCAGATGCCAAAACAATCTCCTTGATCTAGCGCTAATGCAAAGGGAATAGATTCCCTCGCTGTCTTGCTGATACTGACTTTAGGCCAACCCCGATGACAATTTGACAATTATATACAGAGCAATATTTGTAAAGAAAAACTTAAAATCTGGTCCTGTTGGCTATTATAAATATTCATTTCCACCAAATTTCTCTTTAAAAGAAGTCTAGCATCTTCAGAACAGCAAAATTGGAACACACACACACACACACACACACACACATATATATATTATATATATATATATATATATATATATATATATATTATTTTATTATGACACAAAAATTTAACAATGATCACTAAGATCATATTAAAAACAAACAAATAAATTTACCAATATAAATACACGTATTTCACTAAATTAAAAACAAATTTTAATCATATATTAATAGAATCTTAACTTTTCTTTGCACAAGTCAATAATATTACTTATGAAATTAAAAAATTCCCCCTTTTTTCTAATGTCACTCTTCATCAAATATTCTTTATTCCACAACTGTAACCGTCAACAAATATCACCACTTTCTCCAAAAGTATATATTTAAAATAATAATAAATAGAATACATGTGTACATGAACAAACTCCTGGCCGAAACACATGTTGGTAACTCAAATTAAATCAATTTTATCCATTCAACATTTTCTTTCCTTTATTTATTTATCCTTTCAACATATCATCGGATTCATTTTCCATTTTCAATTTATATATATATATATATATTAAAAAAAAAGAAGATTTTTGAACACACAAAAAAATTTTTTTTTTAAATAAGAGATAATGGATGAAAATTGTTAAAAACGGCGAGGCCAAGAATTTTTCACTTACCCACAAGATCTCGGTGAGGACCAACATCTTCAGAATTCCAATTCCAAGAATGTTTAGATCCCCAAAGAGTATAACCTTCGTGATGTTTTGAAGTTAAAACTACATACCTATAAAAGAAAAAAAGAAAAGAAGTTTAATATAAAAATTTTAATTAAACCATTTTTGCTCATATAGCGATCGTAAATAAATGTGAAAATTTAATTGAGACATAAAATACAATCCTCAAATATTTGTGTTAAAAAAATATCAAGCTGTATTTACCCAAACTGAAATGAACAATGAAAGAAATGTTAATTTTATTAAAAACTAGAAGCAGCTACTCGGTGTCACCTGGGTAGAAAGCTAAGGGGACAAAAAGTTAGTTTTGCAGATCCATTATAACTGAATCATGAGTTGGATCCTCGCAGGATGCCCCATTAAAATCCTTACATAAAAAAGACCTTGCGTTGATTCGGCGTGGTTGGAGCGTCAGAAAAAAAAAGTGCACAGACACTGAAAAGAAAAATCAGTGCCTCCTATTTAAAATATTAAATGCAAAAAAATCCATGCAGTTACTATTTAAATTTATTTTTTTTAATTATCTTCGTGAATATAAATAAAGTCTTCATTATTTTTGCTAAAAAAGCAAATTCTGGTGATAGTGAATGTGTATATATATTTACTTTGTTGTTAATTATTTTATTTTCATAGTTTCCTCTGGACATACATACATACATACATACACACTAACTGCCCTTTATATATAGACTAGAAGTGGCTACCCGGTGTCGCCTGGGTAGAGGGGGATTTTTTTAAAAGTTAGTCTCGCAGATCCATTATTACGAGTCTGATTCTCACTGGTTGCCCCATAAAAATCCCCACGGAAATATATAACAATATAGTAATAAATTTCCATTCAATGATTTACAATTTAAAAAAAAAGAAGATATAAATGATGCAATTAATTCAATCAATCAATATTATATTTCCAAGCGAAAAAAAGAAAAGAAAAAAAAAATACAAAAAAAAAAAAAGATTATTCCGTCATAAGATCGATGAAGTCTAACCTCAATTCCCGCGCCTGACAAAAAAAAACGCGGGAAAAATTCATCATCATCATCATCATCACGTTTCTCTTCCTCTTTCTATTTTACCACCTTTCTCATCATCATCATCATCATCAAAATAACATGCAAATGACTTTTCCTTCTGTTACTTTTCAAATTTGAATTTTTAAATATCTTCCCAAATATAACTCAAATCTTCATTATTTTTGCTCAAAAACCAAGCCCTGGTGATATTTAATGTGTATATATATTTACTTTGTCATTAATTGTTTTATTTTTGAAGTTTCCTCCAGACATACACACAACTGCCCTTTATGTATAGATAGATAGTCTCCCTGGCATTCAACACACTTATTCCAGTGAGTTTTCCATTGGTTGAAGCACCACTAAAACAAATGTGAAGCTGTGCCATTATATTTCTTTTTCATGTCTTCTAAATCCACAAATCTCAAACCCTTGAGATGAATTTTTAACTTAGGAAACAGAAATAAAATTGCAGAGGTAGTTTAGGTTTTGATTTATTTGTTAGATGGACCCTGTACTCCCACCAAGAGAGGCGGCTAAATAGTTTCTACCTTCACTGCCTTAGACGTATACTGGGCATCACCTGGACGGACAGGATCACAAACACAGCAGTTCTAGAGAGAGCTCAACTCTCCAGCCTGTGTTCTCTACTGAGACAGCGTCCTCTCTGATGGCTGGGTCATGTTTACCATATGGATAATGGATGAATCCCCAAGGACAGCCTCTATGCAAAGCTTTGTCTGGTAAGAGACAGATTGCTCGCCCCCAGCTGCATTTCAAGGATGTCTGCAAGAATGATCTCAGGGGCTTTGGCATTGCCCCTTCCAGCTGGAAAAATTTGTCTCTGGACCGCCCTCTGTGGCAGCAGGCTCTCCATAGAGGACTGTTTATGTTTGAAGTCACCCTGGCGCAACACCATGAAGCTAAGAGGTCCAGAAGAAAGCAGCAGCAATAAAGCACTGGTTCATCAACATCTTCAGAGACAGCCTTCACATGCGACATCTGTGCTCGAGAATGTTTTTCAAACATTGGACTTCATAGTCACAGGAGGCGCTGTAACTTCAGGGGCATAAAAATTATATTATAGTCTTCTGAGACGGAAATGCCAATAAATATCATGGTAACTCGAATAGAAAGATGATATTTATTATAGTCATACAAATGTATTTTAAGAGAGTACTAGAAGTGGCTACCTGGTGTCACTTGGGTAGAGGATGTGGGCAAAAAGTTGGTTTGTTTTGTTTTACGACATATCAACCTCGGTGGGTCATTTAATGCCAACAAAGTTGTGAAATAATTCATTCTTAATGCATAATACAATTTTGTTTATAAACTCATGTTTTTCTATTCAACTCATAGATGGGACCCTAACAGGTACTACCAGTCCGGTTCAGAGTGGACCAGGGAGGAATGGTGATGAAGGGGTGCTCCACATTCCCCAAACCTCCAGAACCGGAACCTCACCATCTGATAGAGTTTAACGTCATTCCCAGGACATGTAGACCCTCAGCCACCACCTTCTAGCATCCATATGATAAGAAGGATTGGGGTTGCTATAAGGGCAATAGGGTTGGGGCAATCATATAGGTGCTAGGGCTTGACGTGGCCAGCCAATTGATCGGAGGGGGCCTCTCTGACCGCCCGTCTAGCCCAAGAAAAGCTAGAATATTGTGGAATATTGCAAGTCATGGACTGCTCAGCTACCTGGGTTCTATCCTTAAGCATCACGGGTCACCACCCACGGCCAACAGGTGGCCCCATTGGAGGAGTCTTACCCCTCTGCAGAGGTGCAGTCAGTGCATTCTAACGCCCCAGCCGACAGGACGGCAAAAAGTTAGTCTCGCAGATCCATTGCTTTACTGCATAGATCAGATTACCCAAATTGTGCTACTCATGCACCAAGTTGGCAGGAGTGGTAGCAAACTCATAACCTTGTGTATCAGCCAGAGAGCAAGGGAGTCTATCCCCTTTTCACTAGTGCTAGACCAGTGAGATTGTTTTTGTACCTGAGGTGGAGAACCACATCTATTGTCAGCTCCGATACTTTACTACACAGATCAGATTACACAAGCTGTGCTACTCATGCACTGACTTGGTGGGGACCGGTATTGAACCCAGAACCTTGTGATTCCTAGGTGGATGCTCTACCGACTGAGCTATTAGTCTATATAATTATAACAGTTCTGTTTTATTCAAGGGGAAGGGCTCAATTTTGACTCTTATCAAATTTGTTCTAAAAAGTTAATGGAGTGATCTATGGTCGGTATCAGCTGAACAGTGATGGAGTCTATCCTCTTTTCACTAGTACTAGACCAGGGAGATTGTTTTTATATCTGAGATAGAGTGCCACACCTACCACTAGACCAGTGAGATTATTTTTGCAACTGAAATAGAGTGCCACATCTACCGTACACATCCAAGCTGTGCTACTCATGCGCTGAATTTCAGGGTCTGTATTGAACCTGGAATTTTGCAATTCCTAGATGGATGCTCTGCTGACTGAGAAGAAGTATTCAACAATAGATTGGTGGGGGTGAGGGGGGGGGCACATGAGACCCTAGCACCAGCCCTGCATGCACCCACACTAATGGAGTCACAATATCAGTTAACCATTTGTCTCTACAAAAGAACACCTGCTGCTGTTTTCTAGACAATGAAACCCACACAAAATACAATTATTTCAAGTGATAAAAATGCATTTGTTAAATATCATCATTGTAGTAACAATAATAATAATAATAATAATATTAATAATGATAATAATCTTATTATAATGGAGATTGTGTGTTTTTCTGTTTGTAACCGAAACTATATTCCTACTCAGCATAAGCCTTGGAAGAGATTGTTGGGTTCAAAATGTAATGATATTAATTATAATTAGTTGGTTGGCTTAAAGGCCTCCCAACTTGGTACATATATGAACAAACAACTCCGACTAAGTGTGTTAAATGCACAATGGACTTTAATACATGGAGCACGTGGAGAAGCATTTATACAAGATACATAAGAAACAACATGGGAAATATATGAGTAATACATATATGAGACAAGATACAAAATGGAAGTACAACAGAGATATATAAATGTACATGTAAAATATATGAAGAGTCCATAAGTCAAAGTCACTTACTACGTAGTGTTGGGGGGATGCAACCCAAGGGTGTAGACATAAGTGTTTAACCCATGTGTGTTTGTTGAGTCCCAGAGAAGAAAGAGGATTCAAACTTGGCGCTTGCCTGCTTAAATAATCAGAGCGCCTGGTGGGGAAAACCAGAAACACAACGGAAGATAACTCTTCCAGCCAAACAAGGGCAACAATCCCACAAGGTATAAGGATTGCTTAAAAAACAACTTTGTAAAAAATAAAAATAGATCCTGACAACTGGGAAAAGCTGGCACTGAAGAGAACTGACTGGAGAATTCATGTGGATGATGGCTGTACGAGTTTTGAGAGTGAAAGAATTGAGCATGAAAACCTCAAGCATCAACTTCAAATACACCATGTATTAGAAAGAACAAGGAGGGTTGTAAATGTCAGACATGTGGTTGAATTTTGCTTTCTAAGGCTGGATATGTCAATCATAGGAAATCTCATCAGGGACAATTCATGCAAACTCCAGAACAAATAATGTGTCTTGTGCAATCTGTAACAAAGTCTGTAAGTCAGCTTCTGGTCTTAAGAGACATATCGTAGTGCATAAGCATAAAATTTTATCATCTGATACAATGGGAAGGACATCCTTCCTATGTCATATTTATATTAAACTTTGGGGATCTGCAGCGGGTCTATTGAGTCATTTAAGGGTTCATGAGAGAAAAGGTTCTGGTGGTGGGGTTATAGGATTTTGAGGGATGGCAATGATCTGTAAAGATTATGCTATTGCTATTCCTACTCAAATCACAGTTCCCTTAGTTATTTACGTCACATTCTCCATGATTTTATTTTTATTCAAACCTCAATTAATAAAATTGCTTTACATTATTAATACTGTTGACTATATCTACATACTAAAAAAATGCAATTATATCTATATATACAACAAAATAGCAGTTTAAAGTGTGAACGGGAAGGCTAATTTGCATATTGATATTAAAGATTCTATTTTAATAAATATGTGCTTAGTATTATTGATTTTTAATTGTTTGGTTTTATCTTAATTAATATGAGCAAAAATCTCAGGGATAAATCTTAAAAGAAATCCTTGAACAAGAACAAAAAACTGTAATTTTATTCTTTACTTCCTAATTTAAATAAATAGATTATGAAAATTTCACTATGAAAGACAGAGTGAGGAAGAGTAAGTTTTCAGTTATTTTATTTTTTGATTATACCCCCGCTCTGTTTCAAATGTTTTATCTGAATTCTTATTTAGTTTCATTAGTCTTTCTAATTTAATATAATATTTTATTATATTAAAACTTAAATACTTGCTCCCGGAGGGTGCATATGTTTGCTAGTGATAATAATGATGATAATAATATAATAATAACAGCAATCATAATCAAAAAGCTGTGGAATATGAGTGTCAAAGTGATACCAATTGTAGTTGGTGCACTTGGAACAGTCCCAAAAAGCTTGGAAAAAAGACTAGAGGAACTGGAAATCAGAGGAAGAATTGAGACTATCCAAACAACAGCATTGCTAAAATTGGCTAGAATACTCAGAAGAGTCCTCGAGATCTGAGGAGACTTGTTGTCACTCAGTCTCCAGTGAAATACCATCAGCTAATGGTGGTGTGAAAAACTCTCAATAATAATAATAACAATCATAATAATCATTATCATCAACATCAACATCTTACTTACTGAATAAATTCTCTGGTGGTTTTACATCTCATCTCATTATATGTCACCGTTTTATTAAATATCAAGTGAGAATTTTTTTTTTTAACTAAAAATGTCAAATTTTTTTTTCAATGAAAATGATTATTTGCAATTGTGTAGGGACTATCGGTCAGACATAGCTACCACTCAACTCCATTAAATAAAAAGTTGCAATTATGGTGGCCAAACTTAAAAAAAAAAAATTAACTTAACATTTTCTGAATTCATTATCGCAGGATGAAAAAATATATTTATACTTTTCTACTTTCTATCCTGGTGGTATTTAAAATCCCCACCCCCACAATGTTGGGAGGTAGCACAAAGTCAGTTTAATGTGGGTTGTCCTGTAGGAAACAAACCTCCTGTTGTTACATAATTTATGAGCAGTTATAAATTATGAACGTACCTGTAGTTAGAATTTTGAATTAGGGTCTGTTTAACTTAAAAATGACGGGGTCCGTGGAAAGTTAGTGTGGCCGATGAGTGATAACGGTGACATTCAAACTGACCTTCCAGTATACAGGCGTGAGAATAAGTTTTAGTTTAGGTAGTCAGATGCGAGCCGTTTCCCTAGGAGAGAGGATGTCTCTTAGGGTTCGCAACTCACCCGTGGTGGAATCAAATGGACAGGGTTGAAAATAAAACTTGATCAAGAAACAAACAAGTCTTGTTGTATTAATTAAATTGTAGCAATTGTCTGTCCCTGTTTGGATTGATGTGGGGCTTAGAAGAGTTATCTTCTTTGCTGCAGTTTTCTGCTGATAGGAGGACTGAGCAGCAAGCCACGAATTTTGAGTCCTCTTCCTCCAGGACAGTCAAACACTAGACATGGGTTAGACGCTTGTGTTTCTATCTTTAAGTGGGGGGGCTTTGCCCCCGGATTGCTATAAGAAAGTGACATTTCTTCAGGAACTCTTTATCCCTTCTGTAGGACAAAGTCCTACTTTCTTTAGTCACGTTTGTATACTTGTTAATTATGTATTCTTGTCTTGTATGTATTTTCTCCGTCGCACAAAATAAAGTCTGTTATTGTTTTACAACTTTGTCGGAATATTTTATATACACACATGTACCCATGCTGGAAGGTTACTTCAAGCCTTCCAACTTTATTATGATAACTTTAAATCTTACAAAATGTTAAAACAAGCAATGTCCAGCCCTGCACAAAGAAGAATGAACAAAGAAGAACCAATCCTTAATAGTAAGCCCAACAGACCAACCAGATAAGATATCTTTCTTCCCGTTTATATACCTGACTTACAACTGAATAGGCTCATCAGGAGAGAAGTGTGCAAACCGTTTATTTCTCGACGGTTTAAAAAGCAACACCGGCCCATCCTCACTGATATGAGGACCCTTCGCATTATGATGCATCGACTGCACGTGGGTCGGTCATCAACAAAAATAAGACGGGAAAAATGACTGTCAGTAAAACAGAACGCTGCTATATATATATAATCCAAAAGTCCAGAGAAGAAATCTTCCTTACGACACAAGAGTTTTATTTTAAAAAACTGTCGCAGTTTGAGAGCTCAATGTGTGTTCTTAATGTTAGAGTCACAGAGCAAATATATAATTAAAGAAATAACAAAAGACTTAGAGATTTAGCTTTTAGTCTATTTCAGGGAGTTTAGCTAAGCTCCCTGAAATAGACTATAATGCTAAATCTCTAAGTCTTTTGTTATTTCTTTAATTATATAATATATATATATAATATATATATATATATATATATATATTTACCAACCCCTCTGCAAGAGCAGGATGTGACACAAGGTAAATTTCCTAAGCTGAGTTCAACAATTCAGAGTTTTCCTTCTCCTAGACCAGTTACCTAACCAAGGTTAAAGAGTCCAGTCTGCCCTACTATTTACCCATAGCTGGAAGAAGAGTAGTATTCATACCTTTCCAAAGGGTATTAGCGCTAAGTGAAATCCAATTGCCAAGTCCAGGATTTGAACTCGGGGCGACAAGTCCATTTCCCATGACTTTAACCATTACACCACGCATATTCATATATGTTGCAGAGTATATATAACACTGTAGGGCAGGTACAAAAATTGCTCATGTGCATCAGGGTAAAAAAAATTTCAAATTCTCTCAAATGGTGAAAGTTGTGTGTTCATATAATGAATACTGATACCAAAAACTAGATCTCTTACTTGCACGATTGTTTGAGGAAATAGCATAAAAATCATCTACTAAAATGCACCAAAAAACCCTCGTTTTGTAACATTTACCCTGGAAATTGGTTAGAAAATTTAGCAACTTCAATATTTAAAACATAGAAGGTTGTCATTGTAAACAAATCAAATAAAATATAACTAGAATTCAAATTGAAAATACCCAAAAAGTAAATAAATAAATAAATAAACTGCCTTAAGTAAATTTTATAAAGTAGTAGTGTTTAAATCTAAACAACTGCACCCTGTGGATTTTCACGCTCCAAAAAGTGTACATCGTGTCTACCAACATTGTTATTAAGTATGATACAAAAAGAAAGCCAAATAATTAATAGGTCAGGAAGAATCTGTTGCGCCAATCATTCAATTGAGAGAGAGGGGGTTCTCCCTCGAAAACCTGCATTCCAAACTTGGCATTTTACCTGGTACCAAACATCAATCGTTGGTCTCCTCATGGGAAGGAAATTTACACACCAAAATGTTTAGTAAACAGGACAATTTGCCTGGGGGGCAAGAAATCGGACCCAGACAAAATGTCACGTGGTTTATTTTTGTCTGGGACCGATTTCAGGCTTAAAGTACAAAAATCCCACCAAACCGCGTGTCTTAGTTAAATAAAAACATTAAAAATATATAATTGGTGATATTATTATTATTACTATTACTATTACTATTATTATTATTATGAAACTTATTGGTTAGTTAGTTATGGTTAGAGGCATAAAAGTAAGTAAACATTTTTAGCGTGCAAATGATATTTTATATACAGAGAGAGGGTGAGGGGAGAAAGAGAGAGGGAAGGGAGAGAGAGAGAGAGGGGGCGCACGTGCGAGACAGAGGGTGAGAGAGAGAGAGAGAGAGACGGTGAGAGAGAGGGTAAGAGAGAGAGAAAGAGGGAGGGTGGCGGTTGAAGGATTAAAAAAATTTTTTTCGATAAAATTCAAATTTAGCGTCGGAAAAATTTTCTTTGGGGCAATAAATTTGGAAACCTAAACGTTTTTAGTGAACTTATTAACACTATACTTGAATGCTATGTGCTGTAAAATGTTTTAATTTTAATTTTTTAATAAATAATATTTTTCTGAAAAAAAAATTTTTTTCGACGCTAAATTTTAACAATTGGATAAAAGACTAAAAAGTTAATTGAACCATTTAAAATACATTTTTAAAAATTCATAACAATTTAAATTTTTTTATAAACTTTATTTTAAAATATTTTTCCAACACTAAACTTGAACTTTACTATTTTTTCAAATTGAAATCCAATGATCATTGTAGCCTTAAATAAATAAATTAGGAATAATGAAAATAAAAATTATAATTTAAAAATTCCATTTCAAGTGAAGTCACCATCTTCCCAATTTATGGGATGTTTTTGTTTACAAAAGTTCCTAAGACATTTTTTATTTAGAACCTACCAACATCCCATACAGATCAAAACTTTTTAGATAATTAAAAATATTCATACCATGTATATATTGCATATATACTTGGTATGAATATTTTAATCAGCGAATTATTCGATAATTCGCTGATTTTTTGTAATTTTTTTTCAATCGGGGGTGGGGGGTAATTTATTTTGTAAACACGGATTTTACGCCATGTTTAGACAATTTACAACCATATTTGATCAAAATTGCCCGAAAAAATAGTTTTAAATGTATCAAAAATATTACACGTGTAATATTATTTTGCCTCTTTTTTTTTATTCACGCTCTACTACTTTTCGACTTAGACAAAAATTTGACCTTAAATAATCGATTTAATTAATTTTAATTTGTTTTTAAAATGAAAAGCAGACGAAAAATTGGATATGCCTAATGATATATATTTTTTTAGAAATTTCCCATGACAATTATTTAAGAAAAAGAAAAAAAAATCTCCATTGAATGATTCTGGTGGGTATTGGGTTAAACTAAATAAAAAATAACATACTTTTTATTTTTATTTAGTTTCATTTTAGCCTTATACATGCTCTCAGTTTTTTACATGCCCCATTCCTTTTTTTTTAATTTCTTATTAGAACAAGAGAAAATAAATCTTCTTAAATTTCAACAAATCCTGTCGGGTTGGGGATTATTGAAAACTTAGTAAAGTTGTTTCTACATGTGACAGAGGAAAGTTGTATATGTGATATGTAATACGTAGTTGTTAAGGACTTTTTTGTGTATTGTATAATTATTTACTAAATGAAGCTTAGATGTGATACAAGGCCAAAAGTATGAGCACCCAGTGAGAATCAAACTCACTAACAATAGTTTGCTAATCTAGCTTGCTATCCATTACACCACATGAGGTGCCACTTTTTTGTGTATAAATTTATTAATTTAGTAAATAAAACAAGGTAACCCCAAAACTGTCATGAGATAAGAGATGAGAATTAATTTTTTTTTTAAATCAAAAACGAAACTGCGTTTTTTTTTTGCTTTTTTTTTTTCAGTATCTAAAAAAAAAAAACTTATCAGATGAACCACGACCGAGTACTTTTATTATGGAGACTATTTATTTTTTTACATTCTGCATGCTACGAATACTTAAAGTAGTTGACATTATTTTAAATAAAACAAATCATTAGTAATAATAAAAAAATAAATGAATTTTTAAAAAAAAGGTGTTCATTGCGTCTTAACTTAAAAGTAGAGATTTGTCTAGGTACCACCAAAATATGTCACGTGATTCAGTTTTGGCACTATTGAAGGAAGAAACCTGAATATTTTTTAACTTTTTTTTTAAATCTCGCAAAAAAGAAATAACGAACGTGTAAGAGTTGTTACAAAGAAAAACAGTTTATTCAAATATTAAATTATCCGATTTGGGAAAGATTACTCACAGTTATCTTGTAAAATTAGTAAAACAGTCATTTTTTTTTTTTTTACAACAGGGTCAATTTCTTTATTGATATTTTTTAGCAGAATTCTGTATTCATGTTTTTTTTGTTTTTTTTTTAAATAACTCCCGTGTAGAAACTTATAAAAATCTTCTGATATAATTATTCAGACTCTTATCTTTATAGAAAAAAAAAAGGTAAAAATCGTTTTTTGTCGGTTCATTTTTTTTTCATATTTCATAAAATAAAATAGGGGGCTAGACCTCGTAAAAAATATTTCTCCTAATATATTTTAGGAAAAAACTATTTCAAACATATTTTGGAACATTTTATTAAAATGTAAGTAATTATGAAAATTTTCGTGAAAATTGGACCATTTTTCATAGAAATTTTTTTTAAAGCTTCTAGTCGTAACTTGTTTTTGGCTACGTTAAATTTCAATTGATTTAACGGTGCGAAAATGTAAACATTGTTTTCATTCATAATTTTCATTATTTCCGTAAGCTGAAAAATTCTTTTAAAAATCATCAGGAGCTTTTTTTAATGTTTCTTCTTTTGAATGGACAAAACATTTTCAAGATAATATTAACCTTTATGCAAATTTCATTGTGTTAAATATAAGGGGTGGTTAAATTTTACAGGGTTAATTGGTGGTCCCTAGTGTTCATTGCGTCTTGTATTTCTGTTAACTTAAAAGTCGAGATTTGTCACATGACAATGTCATGATGACACTTATAAAGCGGAGAAAAGTATAAATAAATGAAATAAAATTTATTCATAAATAAATGACAGTTTGGTTCTGTATCATGGTTATTTTCTTAATTATTTCAGCTAACTTAATACAAATACAGTTTTTAAAAATGTTTCGTAGACTCGCAATATGATGCATGGCAGAAAAATCACTTTATGCAACACTGTTCATTAAAAATTAAAAGACGTTTTTCTACACCTGAATGATAGTTTTAGCATTTAAAAAAAAATAATAATGAAAAATAAAGTATATATTTAATATTTATAATAAGTTATGTCGTGATTAACAGAGATGCTGAATAATAAATAAAATCACCTAAATCAGGTGTATTCGAAACAGAACAAAAATTGATAATAATAGTGACTATTATTATCATTTTTAAATAGTATAGTCACATATTTCAGATGTATTAATTATTATTTTTATTAAATAAACAGAATTATCACATTCAGGAATATTATTTTAAAAAGAAAAATGTCTACGTCAGGCATATTAAAAAAAAATCACCTACCATCAATTATCAAATTTATTATCATTATTATTTTTAATTTTAATCCCCTACTTTATTGCTTTAAAAAAATCCTCTATTTCGGCATGAATTATTTTCAGATATTTTTTTTTATATATTGTGTTTTTTTTTTTAATTATATTTATTATATCATGTGTGTTTTTTTTTTTTGTGTTTTTTTTTAAGTTTCCCATTTCAATTGCATTTTTTCTAATTGCCTACTTTATTTCAGGTGTATTATTGATTTAAAAAATACCGTCTTTAAGAATTAAATAAAAATGTCAATCAGTAATAATTATCTTAATCTATTTTATGTGTATTATTTTTATTTAAAAAAATATCACCTACTTCAGGTTTAATACTCTTAGTAGAGTATTAAACCTAAACTGAACTAGGTTATTAAAAACAACAAATAAACAACAACAAAAAAAAACCTTTGAAGTAGGTGAATTTTTTAAATAAAAATAATAATACTAAGAATAATGATACTACTACTAATAATAATATTTTTAAATAAAAATAATGATATAATAATACTACTACTAATAATAATAATTCTAAATAAAAATAATAATATAATAAGAATACTAAGAATAATAATACTATTTTTAAATAAAAATAATAATATAATAATACTAGGAATAATAATAATTTTAAATAAAAATAATAATAATACTAAGAATAATGATACTATTTTTTTTAAATAAAAATAATAATACTTCATACTAAGAGTATTACTCTTAATATTATTATTTTTAATAATCAAGTTAATGTTTCATTTATTTGTTTATTTTTTAATCACCTATGCTTACTAGTTGTACAGATTTATTAGCTTAGCAAATTGAATAAAACAAAAAAGTACGATTTACACGACAATAAAATACAAATACTAACATTTTTTTTCCTTGGCTAACCCATGTGATAAATAAAGTTTGTTTATATTTTTAACCAAAGTGGCACCAGTTGAGTTGAGTGACCAAAAAGATAAACTTAAACTATGAATAAAAAAAAGAGAAAAAAATGTATTATTTGGATTATTCGGACTATTGTCCTCATCTTCATTATTGTTATCTGTACATTGTACAACATTTCGGCCGATGTGTTCTCCGACCTTCTTCGGGTATTTCTTGATAATACTAAATTATCAAGCCTCATCTTTTAAAAAAATTCCGAGAAATAGAAAAACAATGTATTAGAATAAAATAAAAAAGACTTACTTTGCTCCCGATTCTTTAAATAGACTTGCCCACTCTTTAGGGTTGAAGAATTCAGCTCTAAACATCGGGGCAAAGTCCTGATACCTGAAATCCACTGAATAGGTTGATGCCATGTATCTTCGGACACTTCTGAAATTGGCAATACTGTGGGTTGACTCGTGTCCATCCTCAGCCAGGTAGAACCAGAACCACTCAGCAAGTCCGCCCTGGCCGACCTCAACGAAACTAGGCACCGAGAAAACCCCCCAGTGTATAAAGATGCCCACCTTGGCATCATCATACCATTCTGGTATGGGTCTGCTGTCCAGAGAATCCCAGTCAGCTTCATAGGCTTTCTTAGTCGGTTTTGTATCCTGGGCCGATTCGGCATTTTGTACAGAATGCTTGTATTGCATCCGATTCAAGAGTTTATTTTTTATATTAGATTGTTCGGGATCGTCTTGTCGGGTCCCCGATTCACCGAGGTCGTCGATGGCCCTGTTTTTGAGGACAGACGGTTTCATCAAAGCCAGTTCTTCTTTGGTTAAGTCGCCTACCATGCAAGGGTAGAAAACAAACATTTCCAAAATGATGAAGATGCACTGGAAAAGGACGAAACCCGTCCGAGAGACGAAGAGCGATTTCAACCTGGGCATTTTGTTTTTGTTATTTTTTTTTTAACAGTCTGAAATTAATTTTTTGTTTGTTTTCTCAATATCGCCCGGTTGTTTAGTTGCTTGGTCAATGTTGGTTTTGTTTTCACTCGAATTTGTTTTTTGTTTTCTTTTTTTTTAAGATCTCCTCGTCTGGAAAATGAAAGTAAACTCGAGTGTCGAGTTCTCTTCATGCGGCTGCTACTGCTAATAGCCTCGTTCTGGTGAGTGCACTATCGATTAGACACGTCTGTGCCAACCATGCGGACGATAACGGGGAAAAGATTTTAGATCGATTAATCGTGCCTGGACTTTGAGACTTTAGTGTTGTAAATGGAAACTTTTCTGAGCCCCCCCCCCACCTCAATACTTTTTTTTTTTTTACGAATGAGTGAATCTCTTTATTATATTTTTTATTATTTTCATTTTGACATTTAGGAAAATTAACCCAGCTTTTGAGCTATTTCCTTTTGCCTTCACCACGTTTCGACCGTTTCAATCTACGGTCTTCCTCAGGTGAGCTGTCCGTATATAAATAGATGTTTTTTTCCCCCTAGCAACTTAAAGCAAAAAAAAAAATGTAGTAAATAGATTATTTAATTATTCAAGAAAGCAGTAAATAATATCAGTATTTCTATTTTCTTTCAACTTTTTAGGGTTATCTTCAAGATACGCACTCCCGAAATTTTAGCAGCGGGAGCCAACCTCGTACGCTCTTTTAATCTGCTTTGTTCGGTAAAATAACCTTGTTTTTCATCTGAATTCTTAATCAATTTTCTTTTACAATAAATCATTTTGGTTATTTTGTTAATAGATATGTTTCAACTTTTTTTTAACATTGAATTAACTTTTTCTTAATAATAAAATTTGAAAACTTTCATCAAGACATACTGGCTGTTAATATCAAGGGGCATTCCTTTAAAAAAAATGCTGAAGAATCTGGGAGTGTGTATCTTGAAGATAACAATTTTGGACCATATGACCTTTAGGCACCCCTTTTGCGATCTCATTTCATAAGGACATTTTTCATTTACACGGTCAACATCCGGTTGTTTGTTAGGGATTGGGGTTAGGATTTAGGGTTAGGGGTTAGTGTTAGGGTTAGGGGTTAGTTTTATAATTTTAAAAAAACCTCTAAAAATCATCTGTTAACAAACAACCGGATGTTGACGGTGTAAATAAAAAAATGTCCTTATGAAACGAGATCGCAAAAAAGTACCTAAAGGTCATATGGTCCACAATTTTTATATAGAGATGATTCCAAATTACTTATTGTTACATTTTCCAACATGCTGTCGTTAATCTTTTAATTTCCCCATTCACCTACGATGCTCACTACGTACCAGCAAAATAGGTCATGTGATCAGTTTAGGCCATATTGAAGGAAAAAAAGTAAATATTTTTTCCCTTTTTTTTAAAAAATCTTGCAAAAAAGAAATGTTACAATGAAAACCAGTTAATTCAAAGATCAAATTATCCAATTGGGGAAAAATTACTCACCATTATTTTGAAAAATAAGTAAAACAGTCCAAACAGGGCCAATTTCTTTATTGATATTTTTTTAGCAGAATTCTGTATTCATGGTTCTTTTACTAAAAAGTTATCACATCGACACTTATAAAAATCTTCTGATATGATTATTCAGACTCTTATCTTTATAGAAAAAAAGGAAAAATCTTTTTTTGTCGGTTCATTTTTTTCATATTTCATAAAACAAAATGGAGACCTTGTAAAAAAAATATGCTAGTATATTTTAGGAAAAAACTATTTCAGACATATTTTTTATCCAAAGGTAAGTAATTCTGGAAAATCTGACTATTAATTGATTTTTCATAGAATTTTTTAAAAAGCTGGTAGTCATAACTTGTTTTTGACTACGTTAAATTTCAATTGATTTAATGGTACAAAAATGTAAAACAAATTTTCATTCATAATTTTCATTATTTCTGTAAGGTGAAAAAAATTTTTTTAATCATCAGGAGTTTTTTTAATGTTTTTTCTTTCAAATGGACAAAAAATTTTTCAAGATAATATTAACCTTTATGCAAGTTTCATTGTGTTAAATATGGGGGGGGGGTGTAATTTAACAGGGAAAATTGGTGGTACCTAATGCTCACTGTTAATCCATCATTTTTTTTTCTTTTCCTTTTATTTTTTTCCAGATAAAATCTTTTTTGTAATACCTTTTTTTTACAGGTTAAATATTTTTTTCTGGGTGATACAATATTACCTTGACTCATGAGTTCCAAGTGTTCCGAGTGACAAGCTGTCACTCGGTTGATTTTGTGCTTTGTGTTGAGAGCTAAAATTTAAAGCACAAAGCAAGCTTCGAATATGCTTCTGTTAATAAAAAATTCTCTAAAAACATTTAAGTTTCCAAATTTATTAAGCCAATGAATATTATTTATAAAAAATGAACATTTAAATCTTATGATATAAAAGATTAACATATTTTTCTAAAATTAAGAATTTTTCCAACTCATTATCTGCTGAAGCCCGTAAAGAGTGAAACATAATAATAAATGCATAAAAACTCCACCAAATTACTTTTCCCATCTTATTCTCTTCCATTTTGTTGGATATTTTACCAATGTTGCATAATTGTGTGGTGGCATGGGTTTTTGACAAGCCCTGTAGAGAGAATTCTAAGGGGCCATTGTTTTTCAGATCAGGGGATGGAAAAATATGAGTAACGGTTATTGTCCCAACTGACCCCAGAGGCATGAATCTCCCGAGTCACGTGATAGAGTTAGGTAATCAGTTTTCAACCAGGCGTCAGTTAGAGAAGATCTCTCTGCTGAGGTTGTAACTCCTGCGCGGTGAAAATGGGCAATGCAGAAATAAATCTTTGATCAAAGAAAAACAAAGTCTTGTAGTTGATTAATGCATGACTTAAAAAAAGAAGCCTTTAGTTAGAGACAGCAACTTAGTAAGAAGATAGAAGAGATAACAAGATGACAATCAGCCAAAAGAGGAAGATGAAACAACCATTAGACAAAGAAGCAAGTAAGTCACAGTCTTAACTCTATCTGTCCGTCTCTCTCTCTCTATCACATGAGAACTCTCTCGATGTATATACCCAACGAGGGTATACAACACCAATATCTTTATTTACACTTGTAATACAAGTTATGTCAGAAAAATTCCAGGACTGGAGTCACAAAAATTTATTTCAAATCCAAGATATAAACTACAAGTTATCCCCTTCAAAGTAATCCCCCTGGAGTCTAATGCACTTTCCCATCCTTCTCTGCCACGCTTGCATGCACTCCTGGAAGGATTCTTCCAGGATTCTCAATAGCTCGGCCTTTTTAATGTCATGCACATCCTCAAAACCGGTTCTCTTGATGACCCCCTTGAGCTTGGGGAAGAGGAAACAATCACATTGAGCCAGGTCGGGCAAGTAGGGAGGTTGCTCCGGCATAGTGATGTTCTTCTAGGCCAGAAATTCTCGGATACTCAGGGCTGTGTGGCAGGAGCGTTGTCATGGTGACACACCCACGAGTTGCCCTGCCACATCTCTCGCCTCTTCTCGCACACTGAATGAAGCAAACGCCGCAGTATCTCTTTGTAGACATGCTGGTTGATCATCTAGCCCTGTGGCAAGAACTCGCAGTGTACGATGCCCCTTGAATCGAAGAATGCAATCAACCTGGAACTTTTCTGACATACCTTGTAGTAAAGTCTATCAAGTAGCCTATTGTCAGTATACTCTGAACAGTGAGAGAATCTATCCCCTTTTCACTTATGCTAGACCAGGAAAATTGGTTTTGGTGAGGTGGAGCGCTACACCTACTGTCAGCGCCCAGATGCTGTACTGTGTTATGTGTATAAGCAATACACACGTTTACTGTCCCCTTCCATATGATTACCCCTGGTATGGGTAACTCTCCAAATAGGAGGAAGCCCACTCTCTGTATCAGCAAGACCTTTGTCAGCCACTCACTGGCTATCTATTTAAAGCTGTATAAAGCAACCACACTTGGAATTTGCATCACCAGTCTGGAACCCCTATCTCGCTCAGAACATTAACCTCCTAAAAACAGTACAGAGATGTGCAACCAAACGAATACCCTCCATCAGGCATCTGCCATATTCTGAACATCTTGCTGCCCTGGGAATGGATTCGTTGAAACTCTGGCGTCTGGCAACTGACCTGGTAAACACTCATAAGGTCATTAATCATCTTAACAACAGCAACCGTGAGCACCTTTTTGATCTCCATGTTTCTAACACATGTGGGCATGCCTACAAAGTCAGAAAACAGCATTGCTCACATGACTTTCGGAAACATTTTTTCATGCTCAGAATTGCCGAGGCATGGAATAAACTGCCTGAATCCGTTGTAGGCTGCCGAAACACTGCATCTTTTAAAGCCTCCATGCTTCCTGTAATCAGCCAACACATTATTAATGTACGCTATTCATGTTCCCGACACTAATACATCATTATATGTACTAGACAAGAGACTTTGATGAGTTGTGGTGCACCTGAGCACTGTACACAATAAATTTCATTATTATTTCATTATTATCACGACCCGAGGAATTAAGTCAGTGTTCTCCTTAGCTCTGTGCTGTCTCAATCTTCTATCAACGTCTACACATGTGACAACTCCCCCCTTTCAGATTACACAAGATGTGCTACTCATGCGCTGATTTGGTGGGGACCAGTATTGAAACAGAAACCTTGTGATTCCTTGGAGAAGTAAAATGAAATGAAGAGTTCATTAAAATGTAATCAACAATGGGTAAATTAAAAGTGGAGGCACTAATGCGGCAGATATGGACAGGTTACCTTAGTACCATAATTATTCATGTATGTATTACTCATTATTAGCATAATAAATTTAATATTTTAGCAATTAATATGATTGTCTTTGTGTACATTGACCGATTTTATATTGTTTGGCTGCTACAATTTTTACTTTTGTATTTTAATAATATAGTAGGTGTAATGTGTGTAAAGTCATATTGTGTTTCATACATTATAAATGTCATTGAGTCACTTAAATATTTTATTTGTGATAGTAAAGTGGAAAACTGTAATGTCTACCTGCTAAGTAGCCATATTGAATTTTTTCAAAAAAATTTATTCAACATAAAAAAAAAAAAGTTTTATTAATAGATTTGGTTGGTTGGTTTGTTAGTTGGTTGGTTGGTTAATAGGGTAGGTCGATTTTTCATTTTTTTTAAATATCAAATTGTCCATCTATGCAAACATTGTGTGTAAGTATACTGAATACTTATATCAAAAATTAAATCTTTTACTTTCACCATTGTTTGAGGAAATAACATCAAAAATCGTCTACTAAAATTCACAAAAAATCCTTGTTTTTACATTTAGCTTACAAAATTGGTTGGAAAATTTACTGTTTCCACATATTTAAATCAGAAAATGTTATTTTATTTGATTAAGATGAAACAAATTAATTATTATCAATAGAATTCAAATTGAAAAATTCCAAACATTGATTTCATCAAAATGTTTGCTCACCAACTCAAATTATTTATCAAAATAGAAATTTTTGATAGGTATAAGTTAACTTATAATAATCAAACTTTCAAACAAGAAAAAAAAACAACTGAGGTGGTCACTACCAGAATAGGCTCAGTTCTAATTAGTGATCATTAGTGATCATCCTCCACACATTACTACAACAACCAGCATTACGTTTTTTGTTTTGTGTGACATTGTTTATATTGTGTAATGTGTGAAATTAAACCATTGTCTTCTTCTCCTTTACCGACAGCTCGCCACTTTCCTGCTCAGATCAGATTATCCAAGGTGTGCTACACATGCGCTGAGTTGGGGAGAGCTGATATCAAACTTGGAACCTTATGATTGCTAGGCAGATCCCTCTGCTGACTGAGCTACATAGGTTTAAACTAGCAGTAAAACCTTATTGAGTAAATAAAAAGAGGCTTCAATGGTTTTGCAGACTGTTAGCAAGGAGTTTGATTTACTATGTGAGTATAAGGCTAAACTGGACCCTTACTTTATGTTCATCAGGTTAGCTAAACCAAATCTTTATCTTTTTGTTTAACTGTATAAAGTAGACATTTAGTTGAAAATTTCCTAGCCAAAAATTGAAGGGTTTAATTTACAATGTAAATATAAGGCTAAACTGGACCCTTACTTTATGTTCATCAGGTTAGCTAAACCAAATCTTTATCTTTTTGTTTAACTGTATAAAGTAGACATTTAGTTGAAAATTTCCTAGCCAAAAATTGAAGGTTTAATTTACAATGTAAATATAAGGCTAAACTGGACCCTTACTTTATGTTCATCAGGTTAGCTAAACCAAATCTTTATCTTTTTGTTTAACTGTATAAAGTAGACATTTAGTTGAAAATTTCCTAGCCAAAAATTGAAGGGTTTAATTTACAATGTAAATATAAGGCTAAACTGGACCCTTACTTTATGTTCATCAGGTTAGCTAAACCAAATCTTTATCTTTTTGTTTAACTGTATAAAGTAGACATTTAGTTGAAAATTTCCTAGCCAAAAATTGAAGGGTTTAATTTACAATGTAAATATAAGGCTAAACTGGACCCTTACTTTATGTTCATCAGGTTAGCTAAACCAAATCTTTATCTTTTTGTTTAACTGTATAAAGTAGACATTTAGTTGAAAATTTCCTAGCCAAAAATTGAAGGGTTTAATTTACAATGTAAATATAAGGCTAAACTGGACCCTTACTTTATGTTCATCAGGTTAGCTAAACCAAATCTTTATCTTTTTGTTTAACTGTATAAAGTAGACATTTAGTTGAAAATTTCCTAGCCAAAAATTGAAGGGTTTAATTTACAATGTAAATATAAGGCTAAACTGGACCCTTACTTTATGTTCATCAGGTTAGCTAAACCAAATCTTTATCTTTTTGTTTAACTGTATAAAGTAGACATTTAGTTGAAAATTTCCTAGCCAAAAATTGAAGGGTTTAATTTACAATGTAAATATAAGGCTAAACTGGACCCTTACTTTATGTTCATCAGGTTAGCTAAACCAAATCTTTATCTTTTTGTTTAACTGTATAAAGAGACATTTAGTTGAAAATTTCCTAGCCAAAAATTGAAGGGTTTAATTTACAATGTAAATATAAGGCTAAACTGGACCCTTACTTTATGTTCATCAGGTTAGCTAAACCAAATCTTTATCTTTTTGTTTAACTGTATAAAGTAGACATTTAGTTGAAAATTTCCTAGCCAAAAATTGAAGGGTTTAATTTACAATGTAAATATAAGGCTAAACTGGACCCTTACTTTATGTTCATCAGGTTAGCTAAACCAAATCTTTATCTTTTTGTTTAACTGTATAAAGTAGACATTTAGTTGAAAATTTCCTAGCCAAAAATTGAAGGGTTTAATTTACAATGTAAATATAAGGCTAAACTGGACCCTTACTTTATGTTCATCAGGTTAGCTAAACCAAATCTTTATCTTTTTGTTTAACTGTATAAAGTAGACATTTAGTTGAAAATTTCCTAGCCAAAAATTGAAGGGTTTAATTTACAATGTAAATATAAGGCTAAACTGGACCCTTACTTTATGTTCATCAGGTTAGCTAAACCAAATCTTTATCTTTTTGTTTAACTGTATAAAGTAGACATTTAGTTGAAAATTTCCTAGCCAAAAATTGAAGGGTTTAATTTACAATGTAAATATAAGGCTAAACTGGACCCTTACTTTATGTTCATCAGGTTAGCTAAACCAAATCTTTATCTTTTTGTTTAACTGTATAAAGTAGACATAAATTAGTTGAAAATTTCATTACAAGAAAATCATGACTTTTTTTTTTACACTAGATTTTTCCTATAATTTTTTTTTTCCTCCAGTTTCCAAAAGATCAAATTTCAAATCCAATTGTTTCCTCTCCAATACTTTTATATATATAACCATTTATGGAGGCGTGTGGTTTTATGGTTAGAGTCGTAGGAAATGGACTCGTCGACCCGAGTTCAATTCCTGGACGGAGCTATTTGTATTTCACATGGCGCTAATACCCTTGGGAAAGGTATGAATCCAATTCTCCCTCCAGTTATGGGTAAATAGCAGGGCAAACTGAGCTCTTTAACAATGGCTAGGTAACCAATCTAGGAGAAGGAAAACTCTGAATTCAAACCTGTTAAACTCTGAAATTGACCTTGTGTCACATTCTGCTTGTACGGAGGGGTTGGTAAATATATATATATATATATATATATATATATATATATATATATACGACCATTTAATCAACAGCAGGTACTGTAAGCAACTTGAATCCTTTGTTTATCAAAATGCCTTAATTCGGCATTAAATGACCCGAAAAGGGTTGATATGCCACAAAACAAAACAACCAACCAATAAATATAGGGATTATAGTTAAGCAGCAATGAGCCTGTTCAATACTTATATGGGTGACCATTTAATCAACAGCAGGTACTGTAAGCAACTTGAATCATTTGTTTATCAAAACGACTTGATTCAGCATTAAATGACCCGAAAAGTGTTGATGTGCAACAAAACTAAACAACCAACCAATAAATATAGGGATTATAGTTAACCAGCAATGAGCCTGTTCAATACTTATATGGGTGACCATTTAATCAACAGCAGGTACTGTAAGAAACCTGATATCAAAATGACTTGATTCAGCATTAAATAACCCACAAAGGGTCGATATGCCTTAAAATCAACCAACCAAACAATCAACAGTGCTTCTTAATTTGACTATTTGCTTGTCAAAACATCACATACACATAGGACCGGTTAGCTCAGTCGGTAGAGCGTCCGACTTGGAACCACAAGGTTCTGGGTTCAATACCGGCTCCTTGCCAACTCAGCGTATGAGTAGCACAGGGATCTGTGTGGTAAAGTGAGGTGCTGATGGTAGGTGTGGCACTACACCTCAGACGCAAAAAACAATCTCCTTGGTCTAGCGCTATTGAAAAGGGGATAGACTCCCTCGCTGTCTGGCTGATACAGACTTCAAGCCACCCCAACGACTTTATATATATATATATATATATATATATATATATATATATCTGTCTCTATCTCTCTCTCTCTCTATATATATATATGTATATATATATATAGCGCTACTGAAAAGAGGATAGACTCCCTCGATGTCTGGCAGCTGATACCGACTTTAGGCAACCCGGGCGACTCTTTATTTGTTCATGATCCTTTATACATCGTATGAGTAGCACAGGGATCTGTGCGGTAAAGTGAGAAACTGATGGTAGGTGTAGCACTCCATCTCAGACGCCAAAAACAATCTCCTTGGTCTAGTGCTAGTGAAAAGAGAATAGACTCCCTCGCTGTCTGGCTGATACCGACTTTAGGCCACCCCGGTGACTTTTTATTTGCTCTTGGTCTAGCGCTAGTGAAAAGAGGATAGACTACCCCGCTGTCTGGCTGATACCGACTTTAGGCCACCCCGTCGACTTTTTATTTGCTCTTGGTCTAGCGCTAGTGAAAAGAGGATAGACTCCCTCGCTGTCTGGCTGATACAGACTTCAGGCCACCCCGATGACTTTTTATATATATATCTATATATATCTATATCTGTCTCTCTCTCTCTCGATATATATATATATATATATATATATATATAACGCTACTGAAAAGAGGATAGACTCCCTCGCTGTCTGGCTGATACCAACTTTAGGCCACCCCAGTGACTTTTTATTGGCTTGTGATCCTTTATACATTGCCAGTTTGTCTAAACTTGAAGGAAATGATATTCAATATGGTCATATTTGGTGTCATTATCATTGATTATCAAAACTCTTCTTACAATTGAATGAATCGTATCAGGATACTCAACCTATCACATTATCAATATACATGCTATATGATATAATCATGGTGTCAGGTATATGGTGTAATGGTTAGAGTCAATTGAAAAAAATTCACACAGGATTGTCCAATTAGACACATAACCTAGTAGATAAAGGAGTTAGGTTAAGACAGTTCTAAATGACAGTTAACTCTAGACTGCAGGTTCAATCCTGGTCAGGGGCAGAAGTAACATAGAATAATAATTAACATAGCTTAACACCTGTACCCCAGCTATGGTTAGTGGAAGAGGAACAGGATACCCCCGTGGGCTGAATAAAGGGTTAGGTTCAAAGTTCCGTGATGGCTCCCTATTACAAGAAGGTTCCTGTGTCCGACAAGAAATACCTGAAGAAGGCTGGAGGGGACATCGGCCGAAACGCTGTACAGATAACAATGAAGAAGAGGACAATAGTCTGAATAATACAAATAATAGTAATCTTTGCAGAGTTCCGTCCTGGCCACCTGTCTCAAAAACTGCTAGCCGCAGACTGCTGAAAAAACAACACCAGCTACGATTGAAGTCCATAGCCAAAGCGGTATCACTTGAAAAAAAGAAAAAAAAACAACTTAGGGCGTTTTTCCTGAAAACCCAACCCCAACTCCCTCTAGTTAAAATTAAGTTTTATTACAAAATTTATGGTTCTGTTTTTCTTGGGTCACCCAAATTATTTATTTATTTTCCATTAAACTAACCCTAAACCCCAACCCCAACCCTAGCCCTAAACTCTAACTCTATTTTTTTACACCGCTTCGTCTACGTACTTCAATCGTAGCTGGGTTTTTTTTTTTCAGCAGTCACTGCCTAGCAGTTTTTGAGGCAGGATTCCAGGACAGAACTCCGCAAATACTACCCAAATAATACTCCAAAAAAATATTTTTTATTTTCATTTTATTTTTCAATTTTCTGTACTTATTTACTACTCGAGCAGATTCTTTAAAAAAAACGGTAGTCTTCGCGGAGAACCGTCCCGCCTCATGCCTCAAAAAACACTAGCCGGTGGCTGCTGAAAAAAACACTAGCTACGATTGAAGTCCGTAGACGAAGCGGTGTCACTTGCAAAAAACAAAAAAAAAAAAACAAACCCAAACCAACTTAGGGCATTTTTCCCGAAAACCCAACTGCAACCCTAAACTCTAACCCCACCCCTGGTTAAAATTAACAGTTTTATTACAAAATGTCTGGGTTCTGTTTTTTTTAGAAAAAACAGAGCCCAAATTATTTATTTTCCCATTAAACTAACCCTAAACACCAACCCCAACCTCAAACCTTAACCCTAACCCGAGTTTTTTTTTATTCAAGTAACACCGCTTCGGCTACGGACTTCAATTGTAGCTGGTGTTTTTTTTGTTGTTTTTTTTTTCTTTTACAGCAGCCACTGGCAAGCATTTTTTGAGGCAGGGGTCCGGGATGGTTCTCCGCGAAGAGTATAAAAAAAACAACTTTTTTCTTCTATTCACCCCTTCTGTCTGTAGTCTTTTTATTTATGCAGAAAATAGTATCAATCACATATATACACATCGATATTTTGCACCCCAAACTTGAAAAAAAAATCAGAAAGTTTTAAAATAAAATAAAAATTAATTCATTGTTAAATCAACACTGAAAATTTAATTATAATCGAATATTTCCCTGAGTTTTGGTACATTTTTTTCAAATGTGGGGGGTCAGAGTTGTATTTAAAAAAAACCCGAATTGACCTAGTTAAATTGAAATAGACATTAGTTTTATTGAGGGCGGGTTTTGCTCTTCCGTCGCCTATAGAAAGGGAAATAGGGTTATGTATAATCTAAGACAAGCAAAGGTAGTGTTGAAGGGGATGGCGGCTGGCTGCTGGCTGCTGCTTTTACATGTCACTCCCCTTCACTGCCAGTGAAGGGGAGTGAGATGCCCTATAGAGAGTAAAAAAGGGGGGGATGTATAATGTAAAGACAGAGAAGGGTCAAGATTTGACTTAATTGCAAATTACGACTAAAGTGGATTTTTTTTCAAACATTAAGTAATCCTAAAACTAAGGAATAATTAAAGACAAATTTCGTGTGATCAAGGTCACCAACAAAAAAGCCTTAAGACATTGAAAGCTGAAAATCTCAGCTTTAGTATAATAATAAATAATAAATAGATATAGGGCAGATTCAGGTCAGTCGGTATAGCGACCAACTAGAGCCCAGAAGATTCCTTGTTCGATACCGGCCCTTGCCAATCAGGTGGTAAGGTAAGGAGCTGATGGTAGATGTGGCACTCCTCCTCAGACTTATAAACGATCTCTGGTCTAGCACTAGTGAAAAAGGAATAGACTCCCACGCTGTCTGGTTGAGACAGACTTTAGGCCACCCTGACAACATTTTTATATATATATATCTCTATATGTCTCTCTCTCTCTCTCTCTCTCTCTCTCTCTCTCTCTATATATATATATTATATATATATATATATATATGAGTATAGATAAAAGGATATGAAAACACCACAAAATTCTGTTAAAGTGAAAACATTTTATAACATAGCTGATATTGAACAATATTTAAATTTTATGAAAATCATCTTCAGAGCTTGTTTATACTCCGTGTTGTTTTCATATCCTTTTATCTATACTCATACCGTCGGATTCATTTCCTTTCTTTTAACTTATATATATATATATATATATATATATATATATATATATAAGTATAGATAAAAGAGAGAAGCAGAAAAAAAAATGATGAGTCCGGATTAAAAACAAGCTCTGATGATGATTTTTATAAATCGAAATATTGTTCAATATTAGCTATGAATATGATATAAAATATTTTCACTTTCAACAGCATTGTGTGTTTTCATATCCTTTTATCTATACTTATACCATCAGATTCATTTTCCTTACTCTTAACTTATATATATATATATATATATAGTGCTAGTGAAAAGAGTATAGACTCCCTCGCTGTCTGGCTGATACCGACTTTAGGCCAACCCGATGACTTTACTGCTTTTTACTTTTATACATATATATATATATATATATATATATATATATATATATGTGTGTGTGATATAATCATCTTTTCATATAATTTAAAACAATGTGGATTTAATTTCGTTTTGCTAAATGTTTCATCAAAATGGATTAAGACAGCTTTGATGGTTTAATCCACAGGAGAAGAGGATAATACATCTATACAGACCGTAGATAATAGATTATTTCATTGTTTTGTCAGGCGGGTTTTAGTTGGGTGTTAGTTAGGCTTGCCAGCTAGGTCGGTTTTGTTCGTTTCTCTTCTTTCTCCTCACAAGTAAAATAGCACAAATTCAACTGACATATTTTATTTGAGTGGACTAGATTAGAAATGAAAATAGAGAAGTGGAAATTATCACTTCTTCTCTTTTCCTGCATCAAATAAAAAACAAAAAAGAATAGCTGTGTCCTTTTTTTTTCACTTCATCTATCTATCTATCTATCTATCTGTGTCAGCTTTATTTATATATATATATGTGCTTAATTGAAGTCGTACCTAATTTTGAAAGTTAATTAATTAATAATTAATTAATTAGGCGGGCATACCTATTAAATGTAAGGCTAAACAAATCGAGAAAAATCAATCTCTGTATGTACATTTCGGCCTATTAGACATACAGAGATTGATTTTTCTCGATTTGTTTAGCCTTACATTTAATAGGTATGCCCGCCTAATTAATTAATTAATTAACTTTCAAAATTAGGTATGACTTCAATTAAGCACATATTCTCCCCCCAAAAATTATCGGCTAAAAAAAGCCATATCATAAATACATCGCTTGTGTATCTACTTATCATATATATATATATATATATATATATGTGTGTGTGCGTGCGTGTGTGTTTTATATCTATTTATCTATCTCAGTCTGTTAATATCTATCTATCTATCTACCAATGTCAGCTTTATATATATCTCTATCTATCTCAGTTTGTTCATATATATGTATGTATCTATCTCAGTCTGTTAATATCTATCTTTGTCAGCTTTATATATATATATATATATATATATATATATATATATATATATATGTCAGCTTTATATCTATCTATCTCAGTTTGTTGATATGTATGTATATATCTATCTATCTATCTCAGTCAGTTAATATCTATCTATCTATATATGTCAGCTTTATATATATATATATATATATATATATATATATATAATCCAAAAGTCCAGAGAAGAAATCTTCCTTACGACACAAGAGTTTTATTTAAAAAAACCTGTCACAGTTTGAGAGCTCAATGTGTGCTCTTAATGTTAGAGTCACAAAGCAAATATATAAGTAAAGAAATAACAAAAGACTTAGAGATTTAGCATTATAGTCTATTTCAGGAAGCTTAGACAAAGTGTCTAACTCTCCCGACTCAGTTAGACACTTTGTTTAAGCTCCCTGAAATAGACTATAAAGCTAAATCTCTAAGTCTTTTGTTATTTCTTTACTTATATATATATATATATATATATATATATATATATATCAGTTTTATATCTATCTATCTAATTTTGTTCACATTTATCTATCTCAGTTTGTTCATATGTATGAATGCAATTGCATATAATTAACTCTTAACGTCCTATACTGCCTCATTCCACCCGACCAGAAGTCACATTCATTTTCCAAATCTACCCCAAATGATAACCTTTGTTTAAATGTAATATTAAACATATTTAGAAGTCTTTAAGTTAAGGCAATAACAGGTAACTTTTAATGAAACAGCTATTTTTACCCATTTTTGATAAATGGTTATAGGAATTGGGCTCTGGACTTACAAAAATTCTCAACAGGATGTTAAGAGTTAATCAATATCTTGATTAATTCATGGCAATTAACCCTGAAGATCCTTTATGGTGAAACTTGAGTAGGTTATTTCTATATACACCTTAATACTAAATCTGCTCTACTAACATATTGAGCACTTCATATACGTTATAACACTGACTTATTCAGTTAATACTTGTATCGACCGTCAATATTGCGATGAACTTGATATTTTATTCTCCAGTAAGTCAGCTTCTTTATCATATATATGTATATATATATATATATATATATATATATATATATATATATGTGTGTGTGTTTTCAGAAATATTTTTTCAATTATTTTTTTTTATTATTATATTACTTTTTAATGTAAAAAATATGAATGGTGTAAGGGTTCATTGGGATAATGTGAAATTTAAATTTCTTAGGAAGTACTAGCAAAATAAAAAGACACCCTCCGAGCGATGTAAAAATAATTTTTTGAAAGATATTACCTGAGGGGATGGGAGCTGAAAATTCAATGTCATAGAGTGTGTACCATAAGTATGTAAAATCGTCAAATTTATTAAAGGAGTAAAAAAAAAAAAAGAGAGAAAGAAAGACAATTTGAAATGGAAACAGTTCCGATAACTTTAAATATTATATTATAATAAAACAATCTATATATAAATATATAATGCTGGGCATCTATTTATTGAAACAATGAGGATTGTCTAACATTGCATACTCACATTTTGAGTACATTTATTCTATGTTATGACGTTGGATTATGTGTTGGGTAATGTGACGTAAGCAGTGACGTAATTTTTGTTACAGACAAAAACCGGAAGTGAATCTCCATTATTAATAGATATGTTAGAAATGGTTATGTGAAGGGGATTTTATGATTTCTGAGTACAAAAATAAAAAAAATAAAAAAAAATTAGTTGAAAAATATTTCTTTTCTGAAAAAAAATCTGTTGCAGGCTGACCATGAACGGGTTAAAATTCTTCCTGTTTGAAAAAGAGAATTTGTCTATTTTTGATCTTGAAAAATGTCTTCTTCTTTCAAAAACTGTTACACTAAAGGTATACAATTGTGTCGTTGGCAGAGAAACACGTAGCGAATGTGCTAATGACGAAACGATCGCATGACTTGCACACTTTTTGGAATATCAATGTTCGTTTTGAATTTAAATTATTTTCTGCTTCTCTCTCGATGAGTCCGGATTAAAAACAAGCTCTGATGATGATTTTTATGAATCAAAATATTGTTCAACATTAGCTATGGATATGATATAAAATATTTTCATTTTAACAGCATTGTGTGTTTTCAACAAAAGACTCTCCCGACTCATCTGATGAGTCGGGAGAGTTAGACACTTTGTCTAAGCTCCCTGAAATAGACTATAATGCTAAATCTCTAATTCTTTTGTTATTTCTTAACTTATATGTTTGCTCTATGACTCTAACATTAAGAGCACACATTGAGCTCTCAAACTGCGACAGGTTTTTTAAATAAAACTCTTGTGTCGTAAGGAAGATTTCTTCTCTGGACTTTTGGGTTATATATATATATATATATATATATATATATATATATATATATATGTGTGTGTGTGTGTGTGTGTGTGTGTGTTTTAAAAAGAAGGAGGCATCTCAAAACTCGACAGTAAGCCCCTGAAGCCAGTAGAACAATTCACATACCTAGGTAGTAATATCTCATCCACATAAAGTGATATTAATGCACACATAGGGAAGGCATGGTCTGCTATAAACAGATTGTCAGTTATATGAAAATCTGATCTCATTGACAAGTTAAAGCGACAATACTTCCAAGCCATAGTTGTATCTGTACTACTGTATGGCTGCACCACCTGGACCCTAACAAAGCACCTAAAGAATAAGCTAGATGGTAGCTGCACAAGAATGCTGCATGTGATCCTAAACAAATTGTGGAAGCAGCACCCCACAAGAAAGCAGCTGTACGGTCACTTACCCCTTATAACACAAACCATTTCGAGTGAGATGAACAAAACATGCTAGACACTGCTGGTGAAGCAAGGATGAACTCATAAACGACAATCTCCTGTGGAAGCGAGCACATGGGAATGCCAGTGTGGGCCGCCCAGCAAAGACCTATATCGACCAACTCTGCGCGATTACTGGATGCTGCGCAGCAGACCTGCCGGGGACAATGAATGACAGGGACGGTTGTCAAAAGATTGTCATGGATATACGTGCAGCTAGCATGACATGATGATGGTGACACATACTGTTGAAATATTTTCGGTATTTAAAGCATGCTGTAATCCACCACTTAAACTTATAGACTCAGCAAGGTCACATGGTTTAAACCCCAGCCAATCAACAGCCTGAATACGTGGTTGGTTAACTATTTAATCACTGATATTGACAGCCGTTCATTTGCACGTTATTCGACATTGACAATTGGACCTACAACCGAAGGCTCATACCCAACACTAAGGGACATCAAGGAACAACTAAAGGATCATACCCAACACAGAGAGACACCAGGGAGCAACCAAAGGTTTCTTCACTAAGGATCGTGCTCTGTTTAACACAAGGGATCTCCGCTGGACAGTGCTCTTACTTGAAGCCTAAGGATGGCCACAAAAATCATAATACTTTTATTCGACATTGACGAACGGACCTGCAACACTAAAGGGACACCAAGGAATAACCAAAGGTATCTTCACTAAGGATTGCGTTCTGCTTAACACAAGGGATCTCCGCTGGAGAGTGCTCTTGCTTGAAGCCAAAGGATGACCGCAAAAATCGTAACACATAGAAGTACATTATCATCATAAAATTTTAATTAATTCATTAATGAGACTGTCACATGAATTTCATGGAAATTCTTTTCTTGTTCAGTGCTTTGACATGTCATCGAGTCAGTTATTCAAACCTTACAAAATTGAATTAATGCTTTTTTTGCTGGAAAGTTGTGAATACATTCACATGATATGACAGAAAACCAACAAAGTCAGGTGGTATTGTAAGATAGTGCTGGGGTGCTCAGTTATTCAAACCTTACAAAATTGAATTAATGCTTTTTTTTGCAAAGTCAGGTGGTATTGTAAGATAGTGCTGGAGTGCTCGAGGTTAGTGGTAATAATGCTTTGACCCTGAAACCAACTCAGCATATAAGTATGACAGGGATCTGTGTGGTAAAATAAGGAGCTGATGGTAAGTGTGGCACTCCAACTCAGACACAAAAACAATCTCCTTGGTCTAGTGCTAGTGAAAAGGGGATAGACTCCCTCGCTGATTGGCTGATACTGAAATCATGTTGCACAATTAGCACGGATATCCATGACAATCTTTTCCAAACCTTCACTATCATTCATTGTCCCTGGGAGGTGCTCTGTGCAGCATCCAGTATCCACGCAGAGCTGGTCAATGTAGGTCCTTGCTGGGTGGCCCACATTAGCATGTCCATGTGCTGGTTTCCATATGAGAATGTCACTTATGATTTCATCCTTGCTTCTCCAGCAGTTTCCAGCATGTCTTGTTCGTCTCTCGGATGGTTTGTGAGATAGGGGGCAAGTGGTTGTTTTAAAAAGAAAGGAGATATCTCCACACTCAACGGTAAGCCTCTAAAGCCAGTAAAACAATTTACATGCTTAGGTAGTAATATCTCATCCACAGAAAGTGATGTTAATGCACGAATAGGGAAGGCATGGTCGGCTATGAACATATTATCAATCATATGGAAATCTGATCTCGCTGGGCCCCTATACATATATAAAAACATTGAAAAAAAAAATACTTATAAAAAATAAACAAACCATAGATATGAAAAATATACTTTATTTCCAGACAATTTTGAGAATTTATGGTACAATTTATTTATTTATTTTTTTACCAAAAATCAAAATAAAGATAAAATAAAACAATGCAATTTTGATTTCATGGTGAAAAAAGAAAGAAAAAAAAGAAAAGTTTTTGACCACAAATTCAACAAATAAGCAGACAGTGAAAAAAACAAACAAACAAACAGGTTCTGCAATGTATGAAAAAGCAAAGTGAATAAAAAATCAAGTATAAAATATAAAAAAGTAAAAAGTAAATAAAACAAAGATGACAAAAGTTATTAATGGAAGCAATTCTTTTTTGTTTTGTTTTGCTTTTGTTTTCAGAGGAACCAAAACATACTTCATCAATGGGATGGGATGGGATGTGGTAATAATGGGGGACAAAATTCAAAAATTTCCAATAAATGAAAAGATGCAAAAAATTGAAAAATGAAAAAAAAAAAAAAAAAAAAAAAAAAAAAAAAAGAAATTTGAAAAAAAAAAAAAAAAAAAAAAAAAATTGAAAAATGAAAAAAAAGAAAAGAAAAAAAAAAGAAAACTGAATTTAATAAGAGAAATCAAAATGACATTGCATCTGTTAACTTGCATTTGGTAATCAATATTTCAAATTTATATTGATCAGCCCCATATCCAGTCAATCAGCAAAAGAGTCAAATAATACCCACAGAAACAGAAACACCCATGTGACCAAAATTTATTCGGTTACAAAAATAAAAACTTGAATTTTCCATTACATAGCCAAAAGTAGTCTCTCTTGATTCAATTTATTGTATTCCTGGTCGTAAGGCGTGAAATAAAGGTTGGACGTTTGATAGGTACATTTTAAATTTAGTTTTCATTCGAACTAACTAAAACATTGTACTACTCTTCTAAATATTTGTTAAAAAAAAAAAAAAAAAAAAAAGAACTTCCCTTTTAATAAAATCTTCGAAACTCACTGTATCTCAGCATTAAATACCTATTTTAAAAATCTAGTCCAGGTTTCAATATTTAAACCAAGTTGAAATAAGTTGCCTCGGTATATAAGTCGGTATCAGCCAGACAGTGAGGGACTTTATCCCCTTTTCACTAGCGCTAGACCAAGGAGATTGTTTTATCATCTGAGGTGGAGCGCCACACTTACCAACAGCTCCTCACTTTAGCACAGATCCCTGTGCTACTCATATGCTGAGTTGGTGAGGGCCGGTATCGAACCAGGAGCCTTATGGTTCCCAGTAGGATGCTCTTCCAACTGAGCTAAACAATTAAAAAAAAAAAAAAAAAAAAAAAAGTCACCTTAAAGCACCACCCCACCTCCCGGCAAGCTTAAAACAGTAATTGCTGTGTCAGCAGCAGTTCAGTTTTATAACAGGTCGGGGTTGCCAGCTTCATTCCTAACCCGCCTACAGCAAATTATTTAAAAAAAACAACAAAAAAAACGTAATAAATATTTAATAAAATTTAGATTAAAAATAGTACCTCTGTCCCATAAAAGTTGTTACAATATGCATATAGATTTTATGCATTAATGTAACAATTATTATGGGACAGAGGTAGTATTAAAGGAAAGTGTAAACAATTTGTATTATTTGTATTTTTCAGACTGTTGTCCTCATCTTTATTGTTATATATATATATATATATAATGAGGACAACAAAAAAATTCAAATATTACAAATTAACAAACCTTGTCTAAAAAAAAAAAAAAAAAAACCCAGACAAGCCTAGCTATAGAGAAGTCTCGTTTTGGCTAAATACAAATCCTAAAGATTGCACATATCAGTTTATCTGCACTTTAATAATATAAAATGAGTATTAGATGCTGTTAATTGTGGTTGCCTTGGTAATTCAGACAACACACACACACAAAAAAAAAAAAAAAAGCTATAAAATAAAACCAAAACAATCAATTACCTAAGGGTGTCATTGTTTGTAGATAATAAGGTCACATGACTTGGCTGAGAAAAAGCAGTAATATTTAAATCTCTACCAATCAGTCGTCTCACCGACTCCATTGAAAAGTTCATGACTGTGAAATGAGATCTTGCCTTAATCTGGTCAGGGTTTCAATACTTAAACCAAGCATTTTGAGAGACTATTAAACTTAAATCTAGGATCTGTTGGACTCAGAATTGATTCATTTAAAAAGGGATACTTTTTTACAATACACCATCTTGTGTCATATTTTTACTAGGTTATTGTTTGACACTACACCAGTATTAAAGAGACCATTAAGGTGTTATCTAGGATCTGTTAGACCCAGAATTGATCCATTTAAAAAGGGACCCTTTTTTTTTTACAATACACCGTCTCATGCCAGGTATTCTATTATATTAGTGGTTTCTTTTTTTTCTCCATTATACAAATAAGTTGCTTTATTCTAACTTTTTTTTTATCACCACTGACTTAATATTAATCGGCTCCACAAGCTTATATTGGTGACCCCCCCCCCCAAAAAAACCTATCCTATAACCAAGTACTCTAAGAGTACCTGAGGGGTTATTTCCTATTTTCTGAATTTGGGACACTTTTTTACAATACACCGTCTTGTGTCATATATTTTTACTACGTTATTGATATTTTTTTCTCCTATTATACAAAATAAATACATAAATTTCTTTTATTCTTTTAAATAGATTTTTTGGATCAAGTCTCCAATAGGCACCCCAAATCATCAACTTAATGAAACCCTCACATTTTAACTCGTCACCAGTAACTTCTGTTTCCAAATCTTTGTAAACAAACTAACAATTTTAATCAGAAGTTACAATGAATTAAATAGTTAGTCCATGTTATTATTAACAGACAAAATACATGTTTTCATATTAAAGTAGTTTTGGGTACAAATGCAGAATAGCAAGCAAGAGATTATATCATTAGAATCGCATTTTATGGAAGTTAGCGGTGACGAGTTAAAATATGAACCTTTCATTAACTTGATGATTTGGGGTGCCTATTGGAGACTTGGTCCGATTTTTTTAATGCAAAAAATGATAATTTATAAAACCTGACAATTTAAAGATACAAGTTAATCAAAATAATAATATAATTTTAGTTATTTTCCAATAGATAAAAATATTATTATTTGATTAAATCATAAACTGTTACTTATGAATAAATATAAGTAAATTATATTATTATAATACTTAACCAATACCTCCACACAAGTAGGATGCGACACAAGGTCAATTTCTTAAGTGGAGTTTAAAAGGTTTGAATTCAGAGTTTTCCTTCTCCTAGACTGGTTGCCATACCAAGGTTAAAGAGCCCAGTCTGCCCTACTATTTACCCATAGCTTGAGGAAGAATAGTTGGATTCATACCTTTTCTAAGGGTATTAGTGCTATGTGAAATGCAAACAGCCTCATTCAGGATTTGAACTCGGGTCGCTATGTCCATTTCCAATGAGAGTAACAGTAACATAACAGTTTTTATTGTTTATAATTAAATCATAATTTTGCCTCAATTTATAAATTCTTATCTTGTGCTTAAAAAGAAAAAAAAAACCTACATATTTATTTGTATGAAAGAAAAAAAACAAATATTAAATATAAAGTCACTAGGGTTTCCGTGTCCGTTCTCTATAACAGTAAGCGTTACACCACACTTATCAAATTATAACTTCATAAATTCTCATCTTTTGTGTTAAAAAAACCATGAGCACCTTTTTGATCTCCATGTTTCTAACACACGTGGGCATGCCTACAAAGTCAGAAAACAGCATAGCTCACATGACTTTCGGAAACATTTTTTCACGCTCAGAGTTGCCGAGGCATGGAATAAACTGCCTGGATCCATTGTAGGCTGCCGAAACACTGCATTTTTCAAAGCCTCCATGCTTCCTGTAATCCACCAACACTATACCTGATAACCCCCTCCTCACACGCGCACACATACATGTATATTATTACTGTGCGCTATTCATGTTCCTGACACTAGTACATTATTCTATGTACTAGACATGAGACTTTGAAGAGTTGTGGTGCACCTGAGCACTGTACACAATAAATTTCATTATTATTGTTATTATTACTATTATTATTATTATTACTATTATAGTTATTAGTTTTTCACACCAGCATTAGCTGATGGTATTTCCCTGGAGTCTGAGTGACAACAAGTCTCCTCAGGTCTCCAGGATTCTTCTGAGTATTCTGGCAGATTGCAACAGTGCTGTAGTCTGGATGGTCTCAATTCTTCCTCTGATTTCCAGATTTATTATTATTGTTATTATTATTATTACTATTATCATTATTATTATCAAACTACATATTTATTTATGTGAAAGAAAAATATCAAATATTTAAATATGAAGCTACTGTAACGGTGTATTGTAAAAATAAGATATTTTGACATGAATCAATTCTGAGTTTAATAGGTCCATATTAATCAATTTGAGACAAATATATATATTTTTTTAAATTGATAAGAATATATGTATATTTCTTCAGAGATCAAAAAGTAATTGGACAGGTTATTTTTAGACTATGGAGGCCAGTGAACAGATGCATCAAGAAATATAAAGTCCATTTAGGAAATGGTTGAATTTAAAACCAGTTATACAAATTATCGACAAGTAATTATCATTTTAAATATAATCAACTTACGCAAACAGATTTACAATAAAATTAAGCCACTAACAGCCAAACTGCAAATTATGTGGCTACACCTGAGTTAAAAATTTATAATCGAAGATGAGTTAGCTTAGACAAGCTTTTAATTAACATGGGAAAATATAAAGCAAAGGACTAAACATTTTTTTACATTCACAGAAAATATTAATCCTTAAATGAAAAAAAGATATTCAAAACATGAAAGTTAAAAATTTACTGAAATTTTTTTGTTTTTTTAAAAAGTAAAAAAATTCTTTTAAAAAAAGATACAAGAGAACTCTTCAATCTTGAAGATCAAAAATTAACATTTTTAAGGAACAGAATTATGCTTCATCTATAAAGATTTTTGTTATATAAAAAATCACTGGGATACTTAAATACAGTACAATAAATCCTCAATTTAATTGGTTTCAGAAAATACAAACAAGATTTTCTTATTTTAACACTTTGGACCCAATAAAAAAAAAAAGCCCAAAACACATTCAATCTTTGTTTCAGGTAGCAGATATCTGTTTAAAGCTATTGTATAAGTCCATTACAAGAAAGGATTTTTTTTTTCTTAATATCTGATGTGGTCTTCCCAAACCCGATGTGTCAGGCATATTATGTTTAGTAAAATAGCGCTCAGCAGCAATTATTGGGCTTATAGGTTCAAAGAATTGAGTTTCTTTTTTATTTTTTTTCCCCTTATCCATTCATGGACTTTGATATTCAAAAGCAGTAAAAATGGCCGTCTCCAATTTTATAATTGGTCATCAAGCGAATAAGCAAGATCCCTCGAATAATTTGAGGGTAAAAAAAGAAAAAGATCTGCAGATCTATTCAAGCCAAACTGCATTCAAGTAAATTGGAGAAAAAAAAGAAAAAAAGAAAAAGAAAAGAACTTCCATGTTTGTATAATTCCTTCCAAAATAAGAAAAGTAAAAAAAAAAAAAAAAAAAAAAAAAAATATTCACATTTATTAAATTAAGGTTAAATTGAATTTCTATATCTTTAAGTATGGCAGACAAAATTGAGTTTCACAATATAAAGATTAAAAAAATGAAAATAATGAAAAACAAATGTTACAAATCAATAAATGGAATTTTGTTTTGAGAATGCAAAGACAAAATTCAAGACATTGCTGCTGGTGTTACTACATACTATCAGTACAGAATAAATCCTTGAATCTGACACGTGTTTGTTCGTCTTCCCTTTCAGCGCTACTTATTCCTCATTCTCTGAACATGGTGTCAGAAGTGGGATTTATTCTGTACTGTTGCATGTGGTAATCTTTGTCTTTAAAAAAAAAAAAAAATTTCTGAGGTCAAGGATAATGAAAAGTGGAACATTTTTAAAAGGGTTGATAATAATAATAATAATAATAATAATAATAATAAAAACACTGAAAATATTTAATTTGCAAAAGATCTCAGCATCTGTTTTATATTACAGGTACTGTCTACACCACAAACGCGGTCAAGACTTGGGTCAAAAGATTCTTATAATGACAGTGAAACAATTCTTTAGTACTGAACATTTATATACAGTAAATTTATTTACTACAAAACAGAAGCCATTAAGTTTTTTTTTTACTTGTTTTACTTATTTCTTTTTTTTTAGCTTCAATGCTGACCACTCATTTATGATATGAGTTTTTATTTGCAAATATTTTCATTCTGAATTGAAATTGAATAAATAAATAAATGAAGTAAAAAGAAAAAAAAAAGACAGATGTCGGGTTATGAGAAAATAAATGGCCAAACAATGCGTAGAGATAAGTTAGCCTGGCACAAGGCCAAAAGGAGCAAAAAAAAAAGAAAGAAGATAGGAATGTTATATACATCACAACAGGGACACTGCTGCTGTCCCTACATCACACCCCAACTTAGCTACTGCTGCTGCTATATTCTATCCCTGCTTAGCCCCTCCTGCTGCTGATGCTGGTGTTACCACATAAGAAGTACAGAATAAATCCTTGAATCTGAGACCAGTGCTTGTTTGTCTTTCCTTTCAGCAATACTTATTCCTTATTTTCTGAACATACTTAATGGTGTCAGAAGTGGGATTTATTCTGTATTGTTTGTATGTGGTAGCAGCAGGGGTGGCTAAGCAGGGATAGAATATAGCAGCAGCAGCAGTAGCTAAGTTGGGGTGTGATGTGTCCCTGTTGTGATGTATATGACAAGGAAGGTTGTGTCGTGTCAATCTTCCAAGTATGGGGGGAGGGAGGCCCTATTTGCCAGCCTTGAAAATCAGCATTTGAGATCCTGGTTTTTTTTTAAAAACCTGGGATTGAAAAACTGAAAATGGCAGGAAATACACAACCATTTTAGTCACCATAGTGGCAATGTGACAAATTAATGTATATTACAGCCAATAAAGAAAGTTCAAGAAATTTCCAAAACTATTGTAAAAATGTAATTCAAAAAAGAGGGTAAATTTAATAAAAAATATTAATAAAAATAAAAAAAGAAATATATATGGCTTAAAACAAAGCACTTCAGTTAATTTCTGTAAATATTTTTTTTATTTAAATGCCTGGTCAAAGTTTTTTATTAGCAGATAAAAATGACCGACATGATTCTTGAATTTATCACAAGCAAGAACATTTTTAAGAGGGTTAATTATTTAAGGTCGTAAAATTTTGTTCAAAGTAATATAATTCTTCTCATTTTTCTTTCACCCTGTTAATGGGGAAATTTCTCATTTTTATTTGGTGTAAATTATAGATCTCTCCAGTGGAGAGAGAAAAAAAAAACTGTATGCAAAAATATAAAAATGTTGACAAAAGGAGGTTATTTTCAGGGGGGGGGGCCCTTTCCTCCCCGCCTGAACAGGAAGTGATGTAATAATTAAAATGTTGTTAAACTGAACTTTTAAATTTTATTTCTTTAAACAATGTAAATTATGCACCATAAGTTTTAGGCTGAGAAATTTCAATAAACATTGAAAAAGAGCTTAAAAAAAAAAAAAAAGTGGTGACAAAAAAAGCACAAAGAAATTCATTCAAAGAAATTTAGTGCATTTCTCATTTTCAGGGAAATAATTAAGAAAAAAAAAAAAAAACAGTTGTGCATTTTTTTTTTTTTACAAAATTGAAAAGAATAAAATGAAATAACCAAACAACAAAAAATTCACAACTCCCTTTTGAAATTTTTTTTTGTGAAAGGGGGGAAAAAGGAAAAGAAAGAAAGTAAAAAATAAGAAATTATTCCTCTTCTACTTCTTCACATTCTGCCCAAGCTTCTTCGGCTAATGCGTAATATTTGCAAGCCATTCTTCCATTCATAGATTCTGTTGCAGCATCTGCAGCCTCAGTGTACAAGTCTCCTAAAAAAAAAAAAAAAAAAAAAAAAATTTTTTTTAAATAAAATAAAATAACTACAATTATTAATTATTGAATTAGTAAAAGTCGACGAGGAGGTCGAGAGTACAACTTGGGGTCCTGATGAGCTCCAAGGATCGAAACCACAGTAGATCCATTTCTTTTTCCCACAATTATATATATATATAAGGATATGAAAACACACAATGCTGTTAAAATGAAAATATTTTATATCATATTCATAGCTAATATTGAACAATATTTCGATTTATAAAAATTATTATCAGAGCTTGTTTTTAAACCAGACTCATCGAAAGAGAAGCTGAAAATAATTTGAATTCAAAACGAAAACATTGATGCGTACAAGTCATGTGATCGTTTCTTCATTAGCACATTTTCATTTTAACAGCATTGTGTATTTTCACATCCTTTTATCTATACTTATACCGTCGGATTCATTTCCTTACTATGTAAAATCGGTATTAGCCATACAGCAAGGGAGTCTATCTCCTTTTTACAAGCGCTAGACAAACGAGATTGTTTTTTAGTATCTGAGGTGGAGTCCCATACCTACCATCAGCTCCTCGCTTTACTGCACAGGTCCCTGTGCTACTCATATGCTGAGTTGGTGAGGGCTAGTATCAAACCAGAAACCTTGGGATTCCCAGCCGAACACTCTACCAACTGAGCTAAACCCTAACCCTTTGTTGGCGGAGTGGCCTATTATTGGTATCAGCTGGACAGTGCTAGACCAGGGAGATTGTTTTTGCATCTGAGGTGGAACGCCACACCTACCATCAGTTCCTGACTTTACTGTACAGAAACAGATAACAGCCTCTAATGTATGTATCTACCTGACCCTCCACTACAGTCATGATAACCGTGACACTAAGCATGCCTCCAAAAGCCTCTAATGTATAACATTATTACTTTCTTCCTCTCTTACATTTTCAAATCAATCAAACAAGTTTTTTTTTTAATAATAATAATAATAATAATGATAATGAAATTTATTGTGTACACTGCTCAGTGCACCACAACTCATCAAAATTTCATGTCCAGTACATAGAATAATGTATTAGTGTCAGGAATATGAATAATGTACAGTAATAATATACATGTATGTGTGTGTGTGTGGGTGGGGGTATCAGGTATAGTCTTGGCGGATTACAGGAAGCATGGAGGCTTTGAGAGATGCAGTGTTTCAGCAGCCTAGAACAGATGCAGGCAGTTTATTCCTCGGTAACTCTTTTAAAAGGATAAGGTTGATCCTTGCAATATTACCATTATTGTTTTTCTACAAGTTTGGTTTTGGCATTAAATAACCCACAAAGATTGATATGCCCTTAAAAAAAACTTTTTGAATTATAATTATTTACAAATTATAATTATCATTCGACTTGATTATTTAAGTTTAGTATTAAGGGGAAAGAACTCTTCAATGAATTATCTCCCCTATTTATTTATTTTTCTTCCTTAGAATCCAGTTCAATAGGAACTCCAAACTCCTGCTTGAAAAATAGCTAAATATGTATTTTGAAGAATTTTCAAGCACAAAAGAAACTTCTGTGTTTTTAAGTACAATGAAGAGGTGCTAATTGAGACAGTAGGACCTCTGTGTATTAAAGTTTCTTACTGGACACTGATGGAGAAGACAGAACGAAAAAAAACCTACATCAATAAACTGTGCGGATTTTGGATGCCATGCAGAAGACCTACTAGGATTGATGACTTATAGGAACGGGTGGAGAGAGAGAGTCATGGAGATCTGTGCTGCAATCATGACCTGATGATAATGATAATTAAGGAAAAGGGAAAACTCTAAGCAAGATTTGATGTAAGGTCAATTTATAAGCAGAGTACAATTGGTTTGAATTCAGAGTTTTCCTTCCTCTAGAATAGTTGTCTTACTAAGGCTAAAGAACTGTTGCATAATTGTGTGGCGGTATGGGTTTTTGACAAGCCCCGTAGCGAGAATTCTAAGGGCCATTGTTTTTCAGATCAGGGGATGGAAAAATACCAGTAATCGGTTATGGCCCTAACTGACCCCAGAGGCGGGAATCTTGCGAGTCACATGATATAGAGTTAGGTAGTCAGTTTCAACCTAAATGGGATGCAGAGCAGATGTGCGACTGTGAGGTTGCTAACTCCCGCGTGGTGAAAAATGGGCAATGCAGTAATAAACAAAGATCAAAGAAAAACAAAGTCTTGTAGTTAATTAATGCATGACTTGAAAAGAAGCCCCGAGTTAGAAAAAGACAAGAAGAGACTAGACAACAATGGCCAAAGAAGTAAAGGAGACAGCACTAGACAATCATAGACGAAAGAAAGAAGTAATGGAAGCAAGTAAGTCACAACTTTATCTGTCTGTCTCTCTCTATCACCCAAAGACTCTCTCTCTCTCTATCACTCTTGTTTATATACCCACAATGGGCTATATAACAGAACCAAGTCTGCCCTACTATTTATCCATAGCCATGGGAGGGCGATGGATTAGTGCCTTTCTCAAGGGGATTAGTGCCTTGTCTATGTATGCACAACCAATCCTAAATATCAAGTTGCATTAAGTATTCTCATTTAACAGCAAAATAAAAAAGGGTTTAAAAATTACCTGCTCTTTGTGGATCTTTCTCAAGGCCAAATCCCCCAACAAGAAACATATTTGCTTGTGCTGCCAGCAATTGATGTAAAGGACTGTGCATAGTAGAGTCATATGCACCGGTGTTATCATTCTCAATACTTTGAATCGCTTGGTTATACCAAAACATGGCAGTTTTCCAATTCTTGGTCCTGTTAGGGTAAGAAGAAGAAAAAAAATTGAGTATTGAAATTTTTATTTATCTATTTATTTATTTTTATTTTTTTTACATAAAACAAGTTTGTGTACAGTTTGAATAAAAATGAATCTTTAAGATTTAATTTTTTTTTTTTTTTGGGGGGGGGGGGGTATTTGCACTAGATACAATTAAGACCAATTCTTTATTTGACCAATTCTTAGTCCTGTCAGGGTAGCGAAAAAGAAAAAGAAAAAAAAATCATTCAGTTATGGAATTTTTTTTTTTTTTTTACTTAACTCTTGACGTACTATACTGCCTCATTCCACCCGGCCGGAAGTAACATTCGTTTTCTTAATCCGCCCCAAACAATAGCCTTTGTTTAAATGTAATATTAAACATATTTAGAAGTCTTTGATTTAAGGGAAATAACATGTAACTTTAAATGAAAAGGACATTTTTTGACAAATCCTTATAGGAATGGGGCTCTGGACTTAGAAAATTCTCAACAGGGTGTTAAGAGTTAAAACGAATTTGGGCACAGTTTGAATAAAAGTTTATCTTTGTGAAAAAATTTCTCAATTTTTTTTGTTAGGAGTGGAGTGGATTTATATTAGATACAAATGGCATGTTAAATTAAAATGATTTGATAAAAGAAAAAGAAAAAAAAAAGGAAGGTATTTAGAGGATGATTTTATTATAGTTAGAAGTATTAGCCAGTGTCAAACATTTCAGTTTTTATATTAAACCATCATCAGGGCATTAATATGTGATGTTGTAACTTCTGAATAATATTCAGAAGTTAAAAAAAGAAAAAAAGTGACAAATCTTAGCATTCTATAGCTGTTAGTAGTGTTCTATTTTAAAACTATGTGATATAATTCATATTCAAGTAATAATATCAATGGTCACATGTGTGTGTGTGTGTGTGTGTGTGTGTGTGTGTGTGTGTGGTATATATATATATATAATATATATATATATATATATATATATAATTTGATTGTATATAAATCATCCTTAGAATATCTTGCTTTTTCATGTTATATATTTACATACTTACATTACACACACACACACACTAAGGTGAGTCAAAAGTTTTGCAATGTTTTGGTAACATTAGACACAATTCAGCAACTTTTTGATGCTTTTACTGAGGTCAATAAGGGGATATCTCTATATCCTAGAAATAGCCGCTTCCCCATGAAAATACTTTGTATCCTATTCCTAAATAACAAAGTAAATGTAAATAAATGTCCAAAATAAAGGAATTCCTTAATGTCTTACCTGCATGTTCCCAAACCATTTCCAGTCTCATATGCTTTTGCAAGATGAAGCATTGAATCCGATCTCCATTCTCAGCAGCCAAATTCATGTACGTCAAACCTTTGTCAATGTCAACCTAATAATAATAATAATAATTATAATGATAATTATATGGATGCTTCAAACGACAAATTGAAGAGGTTGCCCTTGAAAAGACTTGGACATGGTTAAGAAAAGGAAACCTCAAAAGAGAAACAGAATCACTTATAATTGCTGCACAAAATAATGCCATAAGGACAAACTACATCAAAGCGAAAATTGATAGGACCCAACAAAATAGTAAATGTAGACTTTGCGGGAATAGAGATGAGACTGTAAACCTTATACTCTGCGAATGTAGCAAACTAGCACAATGAGAATACAAAACTAGACACGACTGGGTTCGGAAGGTGATCCACTGGGAATTATGCAAAAAAATTTAATTTTGACCATGCAAAAAAATGGTATATGCATAAACCAAAATCTGTTCTTGAGAACGAAATGCATAAAATTCTCTGGGACTTTGAAATAAAAACGAATCACCTTATCCCAGCAAGAAGACCAGACTAGTGTTGATAAACAAAAAAGAAAGAACTTGTCAACTGGTGGATTTTGCAGTGCCAGCAGATCACAGGGTGAAGCTGAAGGAAAATGAAAAAATAGACAAATATCTGGACCTTGCCAGAGAACTAAAAAAGTTATGGAATATGAAAGTGAAGATGATACCAATTGTAGTTGGTGCACTTGGAACAGTCCCAAAAGGATTAGAAAAGGGTTTGGAAAGTTTGGAAATCAGAGGAAAGATTGAGCCCATCCAGAATACTGCATTGCTGCAATCTGCCAGAATACTCAGAAGAGTCCTGGAGACCTGAGGAGACTTGCTGTCACTCAGACTCCAGTGAAAGGCCATCAGCTAATGCTGATGTGAAAACTCAAAAGGAGTAAATAATAATAATAAAAATTATGGAATATGAAAGTCAAAGTGATACCAATTGTAGTTGCTGTACTTGGAACGGTCCCAAAAGGATTGGAAAAAGGATTGGAAAATCAGAGGAAAGATTGAGCCCATCCAGAATACTGCATTGCTGCAATCTGCCAGAATACCCAGAAGAGTCCTGGAGACTTGAGGAGACTTGCTGTCACTCAGACTCCAGTGAAATACCATCAGCTAACGCTGATGTGAATGGAGATTGTGTGTTTGTCTGTCTGTAACCGAAACTAGATCACTACTCAAGTCACAATTCCCTTAGTTATTGACGTCACATTCACCATGAATTTATTTTTATTTAAACCTTAATTATTGATAAAATTGTTATACCTTATTAATACTGTTGGATTAATCTACATACTAATAACATGCAAGTATATTTATATATTCAACAAAATAGCAGTTTACACTGTGAACGAGAAGGCTAATTTGCATATTAATATTTAAGAATTTGATTTTAATAAATATATGCTTAGTATTATTGATTTCTAATTGTTTGGTTTTCTCTTAACGAATCTGAGCAAAAATCTTGGGGATAAATCTTAAAAGAAACCCCTAAACAAGACGAAAGAGCTGTAATTTTATTAAATACTTCATAATCTAACTAAATAGATAAATTAGGAAAAATGAAAGACGTGAGTGATGGAAAATGATGAAAGAGTTAGATTAAAAGCTGTTCTATTTTTCGATTATAGCCCCCTCAGTTTATTATTTTCTAAATAGTTTCTAATTTGATACAATATCTTATTACATCAAAACCTAAATACTTGCACCCAAAGGGTGCATATATTTGCTAGTAATAATAATAAACTTTTTTAATAGGAATATGAATATTTTTTTAAATAAAATAAAAAATAAAAAATAAATTAAGTAACTACATCTTTGAATTTTTGAAATGAGGTTTGATGAATAATATTATTTGTATTGTTTGAACTATTGATGCTTACCTCTTGTGGATATTCAGTCAAAACATCTCTTTGAAGGCCAAGATAAAGTCGAGCCAAAGTGATAAGAGCTTCCAGTACACCCAATTCAGCAGCATG
>CM042163.1:69608187-69674570 GCA_023376005.1 Doryteuthis pealeii
AGTCCATGGCAAATGGAATTGCAACAGTGAGAATGGAAGAATAATGCCATTCCTTTTGGACCCAGATTGCCGTCTCCGTATTCAATACCATCCGCAGTATGAATTTGGGGGTCAGTGTAAAGGTCACCAACGCCTTGGATGTCAACTACAATCAGCTGATGACCAGAACGCTCAAAGGTGAAATGACTGAATGCCTACGAAAAAGAAATAATTCATTTTATTTTTTTGATTAAACAACATATATAAATGAAGAAGATATAATGATACTATCTCTAAAAATTATTAATAATATAATGATACTATCTCTGAAAAATTATTAATAATATAATGATACTATCTCTAAAAAATTATTAATAATATAATGATACTATCTGAAAAACTTATTAATAATATAATGATACTATCTGAAAAACTTAAAAGCCTCATATTATTCTATATTGAAATGTTGAGATATTCAAATTGAACTTACTTGTGGAGTCAAGCGAAGATGTTCATCAACATAACCAGAATTGGAATTATATTTTGTGTAATCACCCTCAATGAAATGTTCCAAATGATAAATCGGTTTTCCTGGACGTTTATGGAATTCCAAAATGTACATCTGGAAAATATCCACCTGAAAATAAAACACAAAATTAGAAAATTAATTAAAGTTGAGAATTATAGCAGTTTTTATTTAATGAAATTCAAAAAAAAAAAAAAAAAAAAAAAAACTTAAATTGAAAATTTACAAACATTTTCAATTCATGTTTACTTCAGAACTAATTAGCCACTCCCCTCCTCTATACACAGACGGTCATCCGCTGGATGTTTTTTTTTTTTTTTATATCAGTGATTTCCTTCTCCTAGATGGGTTGCCTTCACTTCGACTTACCAAGCCCCTTTTGCATGCTTACGTCATTTACCCAGTCTTCCCTACTATTTACTCTTAGCTGGTGTAAGTGCGGATGGATTCATGCCTTTTCCAAGGGCATTAGTGCAAAATGAACAGAGACATGATTATATATATAACACACACACACACACACACACACAAGATGTGTCAAAAAAAAATATCAAGATTTTTTGTACTTTTTGACACACTTTGTATTCCGAAAAAAAAAAAAAAAAAAAAAAAAAGATAAATAAAAATAACGTTCCATTCATTAATTTTTTTCAGAATACAAAGCGTGTCAAAAAGTACCAAGTTTAAAGCTGTATTTACCAAGATAGAAATGAAGAATGAATGGAACGTTATTTTTTTCTCCCAGAATACAAGGTGTGTCAAAAAGTACAAAAAAATCTTGATACCTTTTTGACACACCTTGTATATAGAGAGAAAAAAATGAAGTGACATGACATATATAGAGAGAAAATGCAGGGATATGACATATATATATATATATATATATATATATATATATATATATAGATAGAGAGAGAGAGAGAGAGAGAGAGAGAGAGAGAGAGAGATTATGAGTATAAAGATTATATCAAACCTTTTTGGGGGGATTGTGACGGTTGTATTCTTCTCCCCACAACTTGGTATCCATTTGTAATTTAACATCTTCAAAATAGACGTCTCGGTTGACATCTTCAAAGTAACGCTTGGCCACATAATTTTGGGCATGTTTCCAGTCATCAGAATGAGTGAAGTTAGACAGTTTTTTCCTGACATAAACAAGAAAAAAAAATATAGACATATTTCAAACAGAATGTATCAAAAATATTGGGTGCTTCTAAAGTATACGCTTCCTTTCACTTCCTTGTGGTTTTTTTTAAAGCTTATAATTAATTTTCAAGTTTTAGCAATTTCATTGGTTCACTTCATACACATAAAGTAAAGTAAAAGTCATCGAGGTGGCCTAATGTTGGTATCAGCAATAGAGCGAGGGAGTCTATCCCCTTTTCACTAGCACTAGACCAAGGAGATTATCTTAGCGTCTGAGATGGAGCCCCACACCTACCATCAGCTCCTCACTTTACCGCACAGATCCCTGTGCTACTCATACACTGAGTTGGTGAGGGCTGGTATCAAACCAGGAACCTTGTGATTCCTTGGCTAACACTCTAGCGACTGAGCTAAACCGACCCTTAGAATAGCAGAATTAACCTGAAAATCTATTCCATTATTCTTTGCAATTGGCAATGACTGTTGTATACTTGATCATATAGTATTCAGTATACCAATACATTCAAACTACATGTGCGCCAGACATATAGTAACTCGCAACAGAATGCTAAAACCATAAGGTAGACAGACGGTTCACATAATGGTTCCGTAATCCTTGCAGTCTCAGTAATCACTCCCATGTTTCTCAGACAGCCGTGTATAAATAGTCCTGGACCAGTCCATTCACTTTTTATGCTAGGTATGCCAGGCTAGTCCACAACAATGACAAAAATTAAATTCTTTAAAGTTTAATGATTATTCTGAACGCGTTTAAAGTTTAATGATTATTCTGAACGCGTTTAAAGTTTAATGATTATTCTGAACGCATTTAAAGTTTAATGATTATTCTGAACGCGTCACCATGGAGCATGGTTAGATAGTCTCACAAACAATTACTACTATAGTGAGGTTGATCCCCACTGAGTGTCCCATACTTTTGATATGTCAATTAACTAAATATATATTAAAAATGATTCATATGGAAAAATTGAAAGGCAAATAACAAAAAAAAAAAAAACAAACAAAAAACAAACTTACAATCTGAAACATTGTCGCATTGCGCCATGGTTGAAAGCCTGTAAAAAATAAACAAACAAAAAACAAAACAATTACATTTACAATTTATTTAATTTCATTTTTATGGCATTTACATTCATTAAAAAAAAAGTTCTTTTTCTCAGTATCCTTTTCAATTTGGAATTTTTAACACAATACAGAAATAAACTAGTGAAAAAGTATTCTTTTATATTTTGAAAATAGTAACTAAAATGCATCACAAATGCTATAAAAAAAAAATCTAAAAAAAAACAGTCAGAGTATTTCTCTGAATTTTTGAGATGAGGCTTGATAACTAGTATTATTTGGATTATTCAGACTATTGTCCTCATCTTTATTGTTATCTGTACAACGTTCGGCCGATTATGAAAAGAAGGTTCCCGAGTTTGAGAAGGCTCCCGAGCCCGACAAGAAATACCTGAAGAAGGACAGAAAGCACATCAGCTGAAATGTTGTACAGATAACAATAAAGATGAGGACAATAGTCCGAATAATCCAAATAATACTACTCACAGAGTAGTTGTGATTCATAGAAAACAGGTAATTATTGGCGAACGAAACATCTCAGGCTAGTAAATTTAGTTTCAGTGATAGAATGATAATACTCGGGATTGTAAATAAAAATGTTCAGAATGCCTATCCCATGAATACTCGGGGTAATCAGTAAAATGGTTGATTTGCTTGTACATTAAAAAAAAAAAAAAAGAAGGTTTTTTTGGGTTTTTTTTTAATGAGAGCAAGGTTGGATTAATGGGATTTTAGTTTATTTCAATGGGGAAAATTGATTTGATATACAAGGATTGATTTAATATTTGAGAAAAATGAGCTACAAGTTATATATTTTAGGAAAAACTATTTTAAAGATAAATTCATCTAAAAGTAAATAAGTATCAAAATTTTTGTGAAAATTTGACTCTGAATTGATTTTTCATTAAATTTTTTTTTAAATTACTGTGACACAAGCAATGACATAGTTTCTGTTACAGATAAAAAGAGGCCAAATTTCTATTATTAATAGATTAATAATTAATATTTATAAATAATTTCAAATTCAATAAAAAAGAAGTGACTTGTCATTGAGTAGAGACCACCAAAAGGAGCATTGGTATAAAAAAAATAATACAAACTCAATACAATAAAACTAGCATTACACACTTGTTTGATAAAATTGGAGGACATTGACAAATTTTCACCCACATATTTCCGGTCCAATCTTAAAAATATTTATATGGTTGGAAAGAAAAGAAAATAATATTTCTAAATATGCAACTTTTATGTGTTTTTATCCATTGAATTATTTTTTACAGCGAGTTAAGACAGTATTTTATCTTAAAAACACCCAAAAATGCATTATACAATTTTTTTTTTAACAAGATCATGTCCACTTTTGTACCCCCAGTTTCGGGGCTTTAAATTCTCATAACTGGGGATATTTGCATAATTCAAACAATCCTGAACTCCATTTATAGAGTTCTATATATCTAATGTGATTAAATAACAATGACCTCAAATAAAAAAAATCAACTGGGAATGCAACTAAAACTATAGTGAATAGGGTGAGAGCAACAGATCCAAGACTCAAGTGATTAAAATGCTACTTACGTTATCATCCATTTTGACTTGAACAATGTCTTCAGACCACTTTTTCTTCAAAGCGTTGTACCTATAACGGACGGCTGTTTCCACTTTCAGTTGTTCGAGATGGAATTTAGCCCAAGGGTCTTCAAGCTTCTTGATCTTAAGCATGGCATCTAACCAGTGACGCTTGGCGCTGGATATGTCGTGATCCCTCAGCCTCTTCTTTGTATGAGAAACCAGGTTGAGATTCAGGCGTCCTTCGGCTTTCGACAATCTTCGTTGGCGTAGTGACATGAGCGCCTTTGGCCGACCGTTTTCAAAGTTGTTTTTGATAACATCCTCGTGTTCGGTGTCGGAATCCGAGTCCAAGAGATCGGTGATTGGAAAGATGCAAATCTCACTGTCGCTATCCGAGAACGACATCGTGAAGGTTTTTTTCTTTTTCTTTTTAAGGAACGGCGATGAGAGAAAAGATGTGTCGACAGTTACAGATGGTCAGCGAGCGTTTTGGAAATTGGACAGAACCTGTCTGCGACTGCTTAAAGAATTACCTCAGCCAAAGATGTTGATAGTGGACGGTTGTCAATTTTTGTGAGCCAGATGTAATGGTGGCTCTTGTTTAAAGTCCGTCTAGTAGTCTGGCTTGGGACACCCTCAAAAGGATCAAATAAAGCAGTTTTCTGAAATTGAAAAAAATATATATATATACATATAATCCAAAAGTCCAGAGAAGAAATCATCCTTACGACATAGGAGTTTTTTTTTAAAAAACCTGTCGCAGTTTGCAGAGCTCCATGTGTGCTCTTATTGTTAGAGTCACAGAGCAAATTTATAAGTAAAAATATAACAAAAATAGAAATAGACTATAATGCAAAAACTCTAAGTCTTTTGTTATATTTTTACTTATATATATATAATATATATATATATATATTTTTCAAGTTTATACAATGTGAAAATATGTGGAGAAATATAGAACAAACACGGGATATCACAATGGATGGAAATTTATTAGTCGTAGTGTCGATGTTCGAATGTTCAGGACAATGAAACTAGTTAAGGAGAAAAAAAGGATTTATGTAGTTAAAAAATGACGGATGTTTTGAATGCATTGAGTTTGGAAAATGGGTTAAATCAAACTTAATGGACCTAAATTCCACCATCGTATGTCACCCTGCCAAAAGAAAAAAAAATTACCAAAAATTAGGGAATTAACCGAATTTAATTAAATTTTCAGTGTTGATACATTAATGAATAAAAGATATAATGCACCAGTTATTTTATTTAAAAACTTTTACATTTTTTCAGGTCAGTTAACTTTGAACCATGTATCTTTGAGGCATAACACAGATTCTCAAAGATATGGCTATATAAAGAAATTTGGTTAATTCCCTGATTTTTGGGGGTTTTTTTTCTTTAGGCAGGGTGACATACGATGGTGTAATTTAGATCCGTTAAGTTCTATTTAACCGGAAAATGTGTAGAAAAGCTTCATTAAAAAAGGAATGTGATTATATGGATTATTTGGACTATTGTCCTCATCTTTATTGTTATCTGTACAACGTTTCGGCCGATGTGCCCTCTGGCCTTCTTCATGCCAATATCCACTACACTATATGTCCAATTGGGCACATAGCATAGTGTATATAGACGTTGAGTTAATACAGTTCTAAGTGACAGTTATCTCTTACTCCTCTGCAGAGGTGCAGTCGGTACATTATAATGCCCCAGCCGACAGGGCGGTCCATATAAGGAACAGTGGTAGGAAAAAATTAAAAAAAATAATGCTTGATCATATTTATGATTATATTATGTGATTATAATATGATTAACGCTTTCACGTTCAAGTCAGATTAGATTGGAATTATTTAGCAATAATTTATTTAAAAAAATAATAATTGTGCTGCTAGTCTAGATAAGCTCTATCATCTTTAACTTTATCAAAACATGCAAACAGTAAAGCGATTAATATTTCTAACATAGGAGGTCTTATTAAGAGTTGAGACAAATATTTACTCTTGCAGAATTTTCTGAATTATATCATAACATTTTTTAATTTAAAAAAAAAACTACTTAGAAATACTCAGAAACGAGGATTCTGAAACTTTTGTACCAGTATGATTAAAATAGATTAACCTGTTATCTAACCTGTTATTAAAATAGATTAACCTAGGATTAAAATACGATTAAAATGTACCCAATATGATTAATCATAGTAATCATTTTTATTACATAAAACTTTTAACAAAATTATAAAAACTTTGCAATTTGCAAATCAATTTGCAATCAATTTAGATTAATAAATAAATAAATAAATAATAATAATAAAATAATAATAAATAAATAATAATATATAATAATAGATAAAATAATAATAAATAAATAATTTGCAATCAATTTGCAAAACTTGTAACAAAAAATTTTGTACCAGCTCTCAAACTTTCTGCATCAAAGCCCCCTCCCCCCCCACACACACACACTTACACTTGCATATTAATAATTTTTATTACATAATATACATAATTTTACATAAACTTACATAATTACACACTTTGCAAATTAATGAATTTTATTCATTTTGAACTTAAAGCTATAGATTCTCAATATTAATAGATATTATGTTTTGTTCAGGAAAATAAATAAAACTTTAATTAGTAAATACTTAATATAATTAGAGATAATTCCATGAATGAAAAGAATTTAGAGCTTTGAAAAAATCATCTTCCATATAAGGAACAGTGATAAGAAAAAAGTTAAAAAATAATGCTTGATCATTCTTATGATTATGATATGTGATTATAATATGGTTAACCCTTTCACTATCAAGTCAGATTAGATTGAAATTGTTTAGTAATAATTTTCTTTAAATAGTTGTACTGCTAGTCTAGATAAGCTCTATCATTAACTTTTTCATTACCAAGTCTTTTTTAGTTTTTTAAATTTTTTATTTTTTGAGTTTTGTATATTGTAAATTATTCTTTGGGCAATGATACTGATAGCTTTTTGATTTTAGTGCATCCTGGGACACACATATTTGCTTTGAATGAGTCCCCTGGAAATTTGATGGGTTCCAACTAAAGTTTCTAAAGGGATTTTATTTATGTTCTGGGGAAACAACTAAAGCTGTCTAACTCCTACCTTGTAACCTATTCTGTGTAATTAATTTCTAAGAAACTATTGAAATGTATTTACTGTTAGCTTGAAATGGTGAGAGAAGAAAACACAAACACAAGACACACAAAAATCTAAAAGGACACAGTAAAATCATATCCATACGTCCCAGTGTTTTCCTATTTTTTCCCTCACAATTTCAAGCTAACTGTAAATACATTTCAATAGTTTCTTAGAAATTAATTACACAGGATAGGTTACAAGCTAGGAGTTGGACAGCTTTAGTTTGGACCCAAAAATTTTCCTGGGGACTCATTCAAAGCAAATATGTGCATCCCAGGATGCACTAAATAAAAAAAACTATCAGCATCACTGCATATATATATATATATATATATATATATATATATATATTTTAAAAAAAGAAAGAAAAAAAGATTTAGCATTAAATAACCCACAAAGGTTGACATATCATTAAACACCAACCAACCTAATACAATTTAGAATTGATTTTTTTAAAAATAATAAATTGAATGAGAAAAAATTTAGGGATTTACCAGTTTGATCTTTATAGAAAAATACTAAGGCTATCCCATAATAGTTTTACATTTAATGTAAAAAAAATGCATATGTATATTTACCCAACCTGTTCACCACAGGTAGGATGTGACAAGTTTGCAAATATGGTACATCCAACACAGATTGAACTTGCTATTCAGTAGTAAATTGATCTGTGAGACTAGCTTGCTAACCATTGCACCACAATGTTACGCAAGGTCAATTTTTTGAAGTGGAGTACAGCTGGTTTGAATTCAGTTTTCCTTCTTCTAGACAGGTTGCTGTGCCAAGGCCAATGAACCAAGAGTAGAGATATTACTAAAAATAACAATCTTTTTGCACTACTTGACGTTCATTCAAGGGAAATAACTTGAGATTTGTAAACCAGAGTTATTTCCCTTGAACCATGTTTCTAAAGCATTAAAAGTATACTTGTTAGTAGACATCTTTCAGAAGCTATAGAGGTTGTGGCGTAATTATTATGGTCTACAGGGAATTTGGGGATTGAAAATAAAACGGATTGGATTTCTGGAGAAAGAGATAAAAAAAGAACAAAGAGAGGTTAAAGTTTTGAACTCAATTGACCGACCAATGACCATGGAACTAAAGTTAAAAATAAAACCGAAATTTCTAGTTTCTGAGGAGGACCCTCCCTCCCCCGGGACGACAAACAGAAGAGGAAAATCTTTCTTTTTTTCGGCTGGGCTTACGTGGTGAGCAGACAGGGCTTCCCAAGCTCCCTGTGATGTGTTTCTCATAGTAGTAAAGTAAGTAAAGTCATCGGGGCGGCCTAATGTTGGTATCGACCATACAGCGAGGGAGTCTATCTACTTTTCACTAGCGCTAAACCAAGGAGATTATTTTAGCGTCTGAGGTGGAGCACCACACCTACCATCAGCTCCTTACTTTACTGCAAAGATCCCTGTGTTACTCATTCGCTGAGCTGACAAGGGCTGGTATCGAACCAAGAAACTTGTGATTCCTAGCCGAACTCTCTACCGACCCCTTATAGTAGTACTGAACATGATTTACAATAGAATAATTTAACCTTACCCTCTCTCTCTCTCTCTCTCTCTCTCTCTCCTTTTCTCTGAAAAGAACCCACAAGACTAGAAAGAAATAAACAGCCCCCTTGTGACTATATGGCTTGTGTATGTTGTTCCTGAACTAACGATGACTACTCTTACTACAACTTGAGTTTGGCCCTATGCAACAAGGTTCGAGTTTGTGAACTCAGTAACTAAGAAAAACTATCTGCTGATTTTGATTCATGGTTTTTTCAAAGAAACTTTTATTTATATTTTTAAAATCAAGTTCACATCAAATTCAAACAACTGGGTAAAAATACATTTTTATCTACAATCATGAATACTTAAAAATAGTAAATGATTATATTGATAATAAAACCTTTGAATTTTTGAGATGAGGTTTGGTAATCTGATCTGTGCAGTAAAGTGGGGAGCTGACGGTAGGTGTGGCCCTCCACCTCAGCAAAAATAACCTCCTGATCTAGTGCTAGTGAAAAGCGGATACTCCCTCACTGTCCAGTTGATACCGACAATAGGTCACTGTCAACTTTACTCAATGTCAAATGAAGTCATTTTTTATAAACAAAGGGGTTATTTCCTATAACTCCAACATAAACAAAGGGGAACCACTGTTGACTGATAAATTATTTATTTTCCCATTAAACTAACCCTAAACCCGTCTTCTTTTTTCCTAGTAGATCAATTAATAAATAAATAATTTATCAGTCAAGAGTGGTTCCCCTTTGTTTATGTTGGAGTTATAGGAAATAACCAACAAAGGACTCAGGTTGTTTACAGTACCTGTTATTGTAAGTGGTCACCCAATTAAGTATTGAACTGGCTCATCATTGCTTAACTTTGATGATCTGGCAATGGTAAGAAATACAGAACTATTTCACACACACAAGGAAAGCTATAAAAGGTTTTCCAGATGCTAAATGTAGTTTCTTCCTACAATCCAATATGGCTGCTTTTTTAATGACCAGCTGGTGGCTGTAAAGCCAGTTCAGCTGATGAAATATATACAACAACAACAGGATTATTAAACATTAAAATAACATTTGAAATTCTCATTAACTTTTGTTGTAGAATCTTATTTTCTTTGATATTTCTCACAAAAGAACATGAATCCAGATCAATAAACATTCACACACACACACACCAGGAAAAAATAAAGAAGATTTAGATTTTTAGAATTATAGACTATTTCAGGGAACCTAAAGGAATTATGTAGCCATTCCCATCCTCAGATGAAAAATGAGGATTCCTTTATCATTCTTCACATGATCTTTGGGTTATATCTATATATATATATAACTGACTGATATATATATGCTCCCAATTTTCATGTTAGATCACTGTAGAGGAGACATTAATTGAAATTTCACCGCTATAGTTTAAGTATTTACTTGCCTGTTGTTTACAGACTTGAGTTCTCTGGTGATTGTAAAAACATATATCCTGTAAGTATGTATCAATTAATTGTTGACCCTGGACTGACAGTTGATGACGACCGCAAGGTAATGAACTTGGCAGATGAAAATTCTGTCGGGTTTCACTCCCGCTAGGGGTAGCTGTTAAAAAAAAGTCAAGCCACACTGATGAGACGTAAACGTCAAAACATGTATCTGTGGATGACTTATATATATATATATATATATATATATATATATATATATATATATATATATTATATAAAATGTTGTTCTGGTTCCAACAGAGAAAATTTAATATTTTATAAAAAAGAAGGTCCGCAAAATGTATTATGTTCTCAGAAAATTTGTTTAATTCTTTTTATCTTACATATGCGACACGTGTTTCTGATCTGTTGTCTTCTTCAGGCATTGAATTATTATTTTGGCAAAATATGTCCGATATTTGATAGGTTTTGTGTGTTTCTGCAACTTTTCTATTATAATATAAATACACATATACACACACACACACATATATACATACACACGAGTAATGATCTCTTGGGTTTGGCATGTAAATAAAAGCAACATATATCCTATTCAAAATTAAATTCAAGAAAGAAGAATATTTGCTATTTTGTCTTGTTATTATCATCACTTTGTCTTAAAAAGATTATATTATCTAAATTTTGACCCTCATGAGCTATAAAACTCCTGAATCCCCACCTTGAAATTCTGCAACACTTGCCAGCATTAAGAATTATCTTTTAATTAAACCAAATTTTATTGCACTGGTCAATTCATCTGTTTTACTTTTGGCCTAAGTTTCAGTATCATGGCTACTGTGAAACAGCCTGAACTATTTATTTTACTCGACTGATCTGGGGCGTTACAGACAAAAACTACATATACAAATACATGTTTTTTTTGTTTTTTTGTTTTTTTTAAAGGGGGGATCTTATTATTGACAAGATCAGATATATATCATTACACTGGTCAATTTGTCTTTATTTACTCTTGGCCTAAGCTTCAGTATCATGTGTGCCGTGAACATCCCGAAATATTTCTCTTACTCAACTGAGACAAAAACTGCATATACATATACATGTTTTTTTTGTTTTGTTTTTTTTAACTATATTATTGACAAGATCTCATTTAATTGGTAGCTGTGTGCCCGCTAGAAAGGTTTGAAATATTTTTGTTAGCCTCTTACATCGTGTCACAGACAAAAGAAATATACACAAATACATGACTTTCAAAATTATAAAATTTAAGAATAAAATAAGCAGTTTTTTCCATAAAAATGCCCACTAGGAAGTTTTTAAGCAATTTTAGCTTCAACAGGCAAACAGCTTGCAGTAAATACTGTTTATAGATTACATAATATTATCTTTTCTTAATTGATCGTTTAGTAGAATTATGAAATGCTAGACTGACATGATCTGTCACTTAAGAGTAAACAGGTATGAGGTAATTATTGATGGATCATATATGACCTTTTGTGACATGGGTCACATGATTAAAGGGTAAACATGTATAGCAGGTTTCAACAAGGAGGGGGGAGGAGGAGGAGGAAGAGAGGGGTTAAGATAAGGACATTTACAAAGAAAGAAAGAAATTATAGAAAAAAAAAGTAAGTGTGAAATAAGCAGGAAGGAGAAAAGTGTAAAATAAAATAAAATGAATAAATAAAATAAAATAAATAAATAAAAAACAACAAAAAAACATTTAACAGAGAAGCTGATAGGTACACATCCTGCGTCCCTGACGCACAAAAATCTAAAATGATGCAGTAAAATCATATCCATCCATCCCAGTGTTTTTTGAATAGAGGTGAGATGTTTGTCAAATATGAACAGGAACAAAGTACCTGTTAAATTAAGATGAGTTATTAAAAAGTGTGTTAAAAAAAAAGTATAAAACAAAACGTCTTCAGCATAAAATAACCCAATGGGTTGACATGCCAAAGATGCTGATAGGTACACGTCCTGCATCCCCTGAAGCTCAAAAATCTAAAAGGATGCAGTAAAATCATATCCATGCATCCCAGTGTTTTTCTTTTTTCTTTCCCTCACTATTTTAAGCTAACTGTAAATACATTTCAATAGTTTCTTAGAAATGAATTACACAAGAGAGGTTACAAGGTAGGAGTTAGACGGCTTTAGTTGGGACCCATTCAAAGCAAATATGTGCATCCCAGGATACACTAAATCAAAAAAAGCTATCAGCATCACTGATTTAATATTAAAGTGATACAAAATAAAGACTCAACATAAACACTTCCTTTGATCACAAAAATAAAAACTGAATTAAATGAAATTTTAAAAAAAATGATTTTTTGGTTATTTCCTATAGGTCCAACATAAACAAAGGGGAACCACTCTTGACTGATAAATTATTCATTTATTGATCTACTAGGAAACAAAAACGGGGTTAGGGTTAAGGTTAGTTTAATGGGAAAATAAATAAATAATTTATCAATCAAGAGTGGTTCCCCTTTATTTATGTTGGACTTATAGGAAATAACCGATTTTTCTTTAAATTTTCCAAATAAACAAAAAAACAATAACTGTTTTGATGTTTACAACCCATGACTTATATATCGAACATAATAACACTGAACAGCTGCTGTCTTTTCTCCTCTTATCTTTTTCAATAGATAAATAAAAAAAATACAAAAATCTATGAAAATCATAATACTACGTTTGTGTTCTGTATACTATATAAATATTCTAAAATGCAAAGTTAAATTTGCATGAAATTTGGACAGGAGGATTTGTAGAAAAAATTGGGGGGGGGGATTTCAACAGGGAGGGGTGTCTGTTAAATGTAAACAGAGGCGAGGTGCCTATCAATTATAAACAGAGCAAGGTACCTGTCAAATTTGGGCCAGGTTGGGGTGGTCAGTAAAATTTGAATGAGGGGGTGAGATGTTTGTCAAATGTAAACAGGGGCGAGATGCCTGTCAAATTAAAATGAGTTATTAAAAAGTGTGTTTAAAAAAAGTTTGAAAAAAAAAATGTATAAAACAAAACGTCTTCAGCATAAAATAACCCAATGGGTTGACATGCTAAAGATGCTGATAGGTACGCGTCCTGCGTCCCCTGACGCACAAAAATCTAAAAGGACACAGTCAAATCGTATCCATGCGTCCCAGGGTTTTTCTTTTTTCTTCCTAACTTTTTTCAAGCTGTAAATACATTTCAATAGTTTCTTAGAAATGAATTACACATGATAGCTTACCAGGTAGGAGTTAGATGGCTTTAGTTGGGACCCATAAATTTTCCTGGGGACTCATTCAAAGCAAATATGTGTGTCCCAGGACACACTAAATCAAAAATCTATCAGCATCACTACATGCCATAAAACACAACCAAGCAACCAATCTGTTATTTACTCATAGCTAGGGAGGGGGAGGAAGAGGAAGAGGAGGAAGGGTTATTTGTGCCTTTCCTAAAGATAGTTCCAATTGAATGCAAACTGTCCCAGCTGGGGTTTGAACTCAGTTCATAGAATCCATTCTCCAAGTGACTAATCATTAAGACCTTGCCAGTAATTCTTGTTTTACCAGATCAACAGGTCAATAACCGTTTGTGTCAGTAAAGTACAGGCCATTTAATAGCCAACTTGGATTTACATTGCCAGAGAACCTTCAAGTGGAAGTCGTTCATTTAAGAAAGAAAGAAAACAAACAAAAAAATCAATACTTAGCAAAGAAATAATCGTGCTCTTCCAATTTGTGATCTACTATTAATCTACTATTCATGGCATGTGATCTACTAGGAAAAAAGAAGACAGGGTTAGGGTTTAGGATTAGTTTAATGGGAAAATAATGGTAGATCACATATTGGAATGTAAACAACTCTGTAGATCACATATTGGATTAGAAACCATTCGGTAGATCACATATTGGAAGAGCACAGAAATAACAACAAAATTGTTCCCTCCCATATGTTGTTAGTAATCATAGTAAATTCAGCAGAGTGGCCTATTATTGGTATCAGCCAGACAGTGAGGGAGTCTATCCCCTTTTCACTAGTGCTAGACCATGGAGATTATTTTTAGCATCTGAGGTGGAGCACAACACCTACTTTACCACACGGATATCAAGGGCTCGTATTGAATCTAGATCCTTGTAGTTCCTAGGTAGATGCACTACTAACTGAGCTAAGTCGTTGGGGTGGCCTAAAGTCGGTATCAGCCAGACAGTGAGGGAGTCTATCTCCTTTTCACCAGTGCTAGACCAAGGAGATTGTTTTTTTGCATCTGAGGTGGAGCAGCACACGTACCATTAGCTCCCCATTTACCACACGGATATCAAGGGCTCGTATTGAATCTAGATCCTTGTAGTTCCTAGGTAGATGCTCTACTAACTGAGCTAAGTCGTTGGAGTGGCCTAAAGTCAGTATCAGCCAGACAGTGAGGGAGTCTATCCCCTTTTCACCAGTGCTAGACCATGGAGATTGTTTTTAGCATCTGAGGTGGAGCACTACACCTACCATTAGCTCCCCACTTTACCACACGGATATCAAGGGCTGGTATTGAATCTGGATCCTTGTAGTTCCTAGGTAGATGCTCTACTAACTGAGCTAAGTCGTTGGGGTGGCCTAAAGTCGGTATCAGCCAGACAGTGAGGGAGTCTATCCCCTTTTTCACCAGTGCTAGACCATGGAGATTGTTTTTTAGCATCTGAGGTGGAGCACTACACCTACCATTAGTTCCCACTTTACTACACGGATATCAAGGGCTGGTATTGAATCTGGATCCTTGTAGTTCCTAGATAGATGCTCTACTAACTGAGCTAAGTCGTTGGGGTGGCCTAAAGTCGTATCAGCCAGACAGTGAGGGAGTCTATCCCTTTTCACCAGTGCTAGACCATGGAGATTGTTTTTAGCATCTGAGGTGGAGCACTACACCTACCATTAGCTCCCCACTTTACCACACGGATATCAAGGGCTGGTATTGAATCTGGATCCTTGTAGTTCCTAGGTAGATGCTCTATAAAATAAACCAAATGGGTTAACATGCCATAAAACCCAACCAACTAACCAACAGGTTTTTTTAATTTTTATTTTTTTAAATTTTTTTTGTTTAATATTTATAAGAATGAGGAAGAAACTTTAGAAACCCTTTCCTGAAAGTCAAAAAAATAATTTCAATATATACGTCTCTATAACATTTAATTACAAAAACACTTTTGTATTAAAGGCTTCATATTTCAATTAATAACACGGGGCCTTTCGGGGGCCTGTGCTTGCTAATGTAAATTAACAGAGTTGATCCCTGGGGTCTATCTCCCGGGAAACACCTGCCACCTTGATTTAAAGGGGGAGGGCTGGGTTTATTGCCCAGTGCCTGAGGCCCCCTATATAACTCTTGATCAACACATTTCTTGCACCCTCCACCCATGAGTCACAGCTTGTGAGTCTTGTGCCTAACCCATACACATGGGCTACGTGATAAATACCACTATCTATTTGTAGTAATATGAAGTTTCATGTCTTGTCATGTGACTAGTATTGTAAACAAATCCAAATAAGGAGTTAATAAAAAGCCAAACACATCAATATGACAAAAAGAATTGATTAATAAAGAATATAAATATGAAAATGCAAAGATAGACAAGTTGGAACTTTCCATTTTTGGTGTTCTGATAATTTGCCAACACAATGCAGGAAAAACTGACAAAAACGGAATCAATAACTCATTTTGGATAATAATATTTTATTTATTTACCAACCCCTCCGCACTAGCAGACATGGCACAAGGTCAATTTCTTAAGCGGAGTTCAACAGGTTTGAATTCAGAGTTTTCCTTCTCCTAGACCGGTTGCCTAACCAAGGTTAAAGAGCCCAGTTTGCCCTACTATTTACCCATAGCTGGAGGGAGAGTAGGATTCATACCTTTCCCAAGGGTATTAGCACTAAGTGAAATGCAATTAGCACGTCTAGGATTTGAACTCAGGGCGACGAGTCCATTTCCCATGACTTTAACCATTACACCACACGCTTCCATAATGGGAGTTTATTTAGAGAAACAACAAAAAAACAAAAACATGATGAAATAAAAAGAATACAATTTTTCTATTACATAATGCATTATCAACTATTATCCTGTTTTGACTAATATTTGTTACATCTTATTTTAATGTTTCAGACTGTTGTCCTCATCTTTATTGTGGTATGTATAAACAAAATGTTCAGGCCTCTGTATTCTAATGGGGTTTCTTTTGAGAAAAAACACATAATGAAATAAAGAAAAAATTAAATAAAATGTCTTTTCTTTTACATAATGCAATATCAACTACTAGCAGGACCTGTGGAAATACCACAGTATGATAAATTATTACATTTGATATGTTTAATTAAGAGCTATTGCCAAATAGTTCAATAAGTAAAAAGTATATAATCTTGACTAGCAGGACCTGTGAATATACTCTTGGGAAAGATATGAACCCCCTCATCCCCCCAGCTATGGGTTAAATAGTACCACTACTATTCTTCTACAAGGATGGCTTTGGCATTAAATAATCAAAGAAAGTTTGGTTTGGTTTGTTTTGTTTTATGGCATATCTACCTCAGTGGATCATTTAATGTCGAACCAAAGAAAGGTTGATATGCAATTAGGCAAAGAAACAAAACTTCCTGCTTGTGGAGGAGGGGTTGGGTAAATAGTTAAAACAGTCCATTTTATTGAGGTAAATTAATTGAAATTAAATGAAAAGTGTAATTAACAAAAGGCTTTTAAAATAACTTTAAAGCAGAAGTGAACAAAGAAAAGAAAGAAAGAAGAAGGAAGAAAGGAAGGGAGGAAGAAAGAATAAAAAGAAGAACGGAAGAAAGGGAGGGAAAGGAAGGAAGAAAGAAAGAATAGACAGGAAGGAAGGGAGGGAGGAAAGGAGGAAAAAAGAAAGGAAAAGAAAGAGAGGGAGAAAGAAAGGGAGGGAGAAAGAAAGAAAGAAAGGGAGGGAGAAAGAAAGAAAGGGAGAAAGAGAAGGGAGGGAGAAAGAAGGGAGGGAGAAGAAGAAAGGGAGGGAGAAAAAGGAAAGAAAGAAAGAAGGGAGGGAGAAAGAAAGAAAGGAGAAAGAAAGAAAGGGAGGAAGAAAAGGGAGGAAGAAAGAAAGGGAGGAGAAAGAAGAAAGAGAAAGAAAGAAAGGGAGAAGAAAGAAAGGAGAAAGAAAGAAAGAAGAAAGAAAGAAAGAAAGAAAGGGAGGAAGAAAGAAAGGAAGAAAGGGAGGAAGGGAAGGGCAAAGAAGAGAGGAGGGAAAATTGACACTTTATTTAAATAGGACATTAATTCCAGTTTAAGCTTTGCCACTTACAAAGAGAGGGAAATGAAATAAAACAGACAAAAAATAAAAATAAAAATAAAAAGACAGCCTAACTGGTGATTTTTTTAAAAGCATTTGGTTAAAAGCTGTCTTTACTCAGTTTTATTTGTTTGAACTGGAAATAAGGTTTTATTATTTTGACCATGTGAGACACTTCCCAAAATATACTTTCCATAGTTGACTTTACATTTATAATTTAAAGATACAGAGAGAAAAAGAAAAGAAGAAGGAAAAGAAATCAATAAGAATTAGAATAAGACAACAATGGCCAGATGAGATTCAATAAAAATGCCAGCTGTGGAATTTTATAATGGAATTAAAAACATAGTGATTTATTTGGATTAATATATGTTTTTCTTCCTTTTTTTTTTTTTCTTTTCAAAATTTCAACCACGTATTTACAAGCAGGATATAACACAAGGTCAATTTTTAAGCTGAGTTTAAATTGGTTTAAATTCAAAGTTTTCCTTTTCGAAAAATTTCAATCACGTTGGGTCCCATCTATAAGTCAAATAAATCTATTTGAAAATTACTTAACCCTTAATGTATATATTTACCCAAACAGGCAGGATGTGATAAGAAGTAAATTTTCAAGTGGAGTAAAGCTGGTTTGAATTTATAGTTTTCCTTCTCCCCGTCTTGTTGCCCAACCAAAGAAAATTATTTGACCCCCAATGTATATATTTACCCAACCCTTCTACAACAGGCAGGATGTGATAGGAAGTAAATTTTTGGGTAGAGTAAAGCTGGTTTAAACACTGTTTTCCTTCTCCTAGATTTGTTGCCCCACCAAAGCGAAATAACCCAATCTATTTGCCGGGTTAGCTCAGTCGGTAGAGCGTTCGGTTAGAAACCACAAGGTTCCTAGTTCGATACCGGCCCTCGCCAACTCAGCATATGAGTAGCACAGGGATCTGTGCGGTAAAGGAGCTGATGGTAGGTGTGGCACTACACCTCAGACACTAAAATAATCTCCTTGGTCTAGCGCTAATGAAAAGGGGATAGAATCCCTTGCTGATTGGCTGATACCGACTTTAGGCTACTCTGATGACTTTTAAAATTTTTTTTTTATTTACCCATAGATAGAGGGAGAACAGATGAATTCATGCGTCTACCAAACAGCATTATTGCAAAGTAAAAGACAAACAGCATCATAATAGAAATTTTTAAAAAAGAAAAGAAAAAAATCCTAATTGAACCCTAAGTAAAAAAAAAAAGTAAAGTCATCCGTCGGGGTGGCCTAAAGTTGGTATCAGCCGGACAGCGAGGGAGTCTATCCCCCTTTTCCTAGTGCGAGACCAAGGAGATTGGTTTTGCGTCTGAGGTGGAGCGCCACACCCATCATCAACTCCTTAATTTACCGCACAGATCCCTGTGCTACTCGTACGCTGAGTTGGCGAGGGCCGGTATCGAACTAGGAACCTTGTGGTTTCTAGCCGAACAATGTCTTGAGAGAGAAAGGCTGTCCCATGAAAGTTATATTTGCATAATGATTTCTTAAACTCAATGTAACAATTATTATGGGACAGAGGTAGTACCAGAGACCCTGATAGGTATGCGTCCTGCATCCCTGACGCACAAAAATCAAAAAAGACTAGTAAAATCCTATCCATGCATCCCAGTGTTTTTCTTTTTTCCCTCACCATTTCAAGCTAACTGTAAATACATCTCAATAGTTTCTTCGAAATGAATTACACAGGATAGGTTACAAAGTAGAAGTTAGATGCCTTTAGTTGGAACCCATAAATTTTCCCGGGGACTCATTCAAAGCAAATATGTGCATCCCAGGATGCATTAAATAAAAAAGCTATCAGTATCACTGTAGTACAATTCACTATCCTAGAATTGTTGTTATAGTTAAATATAAATTTTATACACTAAATGACACAACTATTGTGCTTGAATGTCTTGAGAGAGAAAGGCTGTCTTGATTATAGTTATTTTATGTATTTTTTTTTATAAAGGAACCATTGAATATTGTGGGTGGTTTGGTTTTTTTGTTTAATGGTATATCAATCTTCATGGGTTATTTAATGCCAAAACCATCCTTGTAGAAGAACAGTAGTGGTACTAAAAATTTTATCTGCACAGATGCAGATAAAATTTTTATTTTTTATTTTGGACACTACGCCATCGTCCTTTGTGGATGGAAAGGATCCAATAAAAAAATCTTCATGAGTTATTTAATGCCAAAACCATCCTTGTAGAAGAACAGTAGTGGTACTATTTAACCCGAGGTGGGAGGGTATTCATACCTTTCACAAGAGTATTAGTCCAGTGAACTGGAATTCAAACTCACTCACTACGATGTTGCAAGTCCAGCAGTTAGCTATTATGCCTCAGGGACTCCCTTACTAATAATGTGGGTGGATCAGTCTGTTGAAGGCCATGGAAAAGTTAAGTTCAGGCTTTTTTTTTTGCTTTTGTTTTTCAAAGATAATAAAACAAACAGACATTATTAGCTGGCATTTCATTGGTTCTATATTCTGATATGCTTGTAACTTGTAATCCACCACAGACAGCCATATTATTATTCACTGAATAATAAACAACCCTAGAGAATAGTGAACTCACAGTATTATCTCTAAGTAAACAATATAACTTAAACCTATATGTGATATGGATATTTTTTATAATCAATAAACCAACTCAAAAGCAACATATGTTTAGACAGCCTGACTTATAAAAAACACAAAAAAAAAAACAGTCAACAATTCTAAGAATCATGTACATTATTATTATTATTATTATTATTATTGTTGGCATTTCAGTCTCGGAAGACTATAATAAAGTTTTTGTGCCCCTGAAGTTACAGTGCCTCCTGTGACTGTGAAGTCTGACATTTTAAAACAAAACAACTTTTATTGAATTGAGAGAGGGAGGTTAATCTTTTGCAGTCTTTTGCAGGAAGATTATATAATTCTTGTGCTCCTGAAGTTACAGTGCCTCCTGTTACTGTGAAGTCTGATGTTTGAAATATATTCTCGACCACAGATGTCGCACGTGAAGGCTGTCCATGAAGATGTTGCTGGTGCTTTGCTGCTGCTGTTTTCTTCTGGACCTCCTAGCTTAATGGTGTTGCGCCAAGGTGACTTCTGACTGAGCAATCCTCTACGGAGAGTCTGCCGCCACCGAGGGTGGTCTTGAGCCAAATTTTCCCAGTTGGAAGGGGCAATACCAAAGCATCTGAGATCATTCTTGCAGACATCCTTGAATCGCAGCTGGCGGCGACCAATCTAACAAGTCTAAGAATCATGTACATTATGGCAAACAAAGCATCATCATCATCATGTCGAGCTAGTAGCATGGATTGTCTTGGGTATGACATTAAACTCTATCTGATGGTGAGGTTCCAGTTTTGGAGGTTTAGGGAATGTGGAGCACCCCTTCATCAGCATTGCTCCCAGGTCCACTATGACCCGGAGTGGTAGTACCTGTTAGGGTACTACCATCTATGGGTTAAATAGTAAAATGTGTGCATAAAAAATTGATTATGCATTAAGAATGAATTTATTTCAAAACTTTATCGGCATTAAATGACCCACCGAGGTTGATATGCCGTAAAACAAAACAAACCAAATCTCCTAACATCTTTCCCAGGACATGAAAACCATCAGTCACCGCCTTCTAGCACCCATATGATAAAAAGGGTTGGGACTTGCCATAAGGGCAATAGGGTTGGGGCAATCATATAGGTGCTAGGGCTTGACATGACTAGCTGATTGATCTGACTGCCCATTATCAACTTTGAAGGTTTTATTTTTGATCATGTGACTATTATAACTATAAAAGAGAGCAATAAAACATATATACACTTAAACTACTTGTACCTAAGTGTTAAGATACTGCACTTATAAGGTCAATGATGTTGATTTTTGAACTGTTAACTTCAATAAATAAGTAAGAAAATTACACCTTACACCCACCCGACAGCAATTTACAAACAATTCTTAAATTTAACATCTTTTTTCTACAGTGGATATAGAAATTTGTTTCTTTTTCTTTATATAGTTTCAAAAGATTATCAGATAAATGTTTGGACCATATGACCTTTAGGCACCCCTTTTGCTTTGCTGATTCATAAGTACATTTTTTCATTTACACCGCCAACATCCGGTTGTTTGTTAGGGGTTAGGATTAGGGGTTAGTTTTACAATAAAAAATAAAAAAACTCTAAAAATCGTCTGTTAACAAACAACCTGGTGTTGACGGTGTAAATGAAAAAATGTACTTATGAATCAGCAAAGCAAAAGGGGTGCCTAACGGTCATATGGTCCAAATGTTTTAGTTTCAAATCCAATCAATCTTCTGCGTTTAATTGTGGAAAATTAAAATTTAATTTTGATTTTAAAAGTTGAGAAATGCACCTCTTTTCTAGAGAGTAATTTCTTTTATGTTGATTGTGTGCGCATTTACATCTTATGGCAAAGCTATGCACATTGAGATACAGAGTTTAGGAACCATTCATCTAAAATATTGAAAAAAAAAAAATGTTCTGCTACTTTGATTTTGGGTTTGTTTTTTTTTTAATTTATTTTCTCCATTCAAAATTAATTAGTATTATCTGCATTATTCAGACTATTGTCCTCATCTTCATTGTTATCTGTACATTTCGGCCAATGTACCCTCCGGCCATCTTCAGGTATTTCTTGTCGGACTCGGGAACCTTCTCGGAAACCTTCTTGTCATAATCGGGAGCCATCACAGAACTTTGAACCTAACCCTTTATTCCGTGATGGCTCCCGAGTACGACAAGAAGGTTCCCAAGTCCGACAAGAAATACCTGAAGAAGGCCAGAGGGCACATCGGCTGAAATGTTGTACAGATAACAATGAAGATGAGGACAATAGTCAGAATAATGCATATAATACTAATCATCAAGCTTCATCTCAAAATTAATTCTATTTCAGAGGTGAAATTATTACTTCACTAATTTGCATACATCAAATGAAAAAAAAAATGACTTATTCAATGAAATGAGCTAGCAAATCACATTCCTTGCCAGGTTATATATATATATATATATATATATATATATATATATAAATATTAAAGAGTTTAATCAACTTAATCATAATTATAAATATATCATATCAAGCTAAAAGTTAGCAGCCTGAATTTTTGCCATTTCTCTTACATTATTTAATATTATTTAGAAAAAATTTTTTTCATCATCATTGCTTTCAGCAAAGAAAATAAAATATCAAGATCTTTCAATCCTTATAAGGACTAGCAAAATGGGTAAAGTGAAAACAAGAATACAATGCCTTGTTGGCTGGGGCAGTAGAATACACCGACTGCACCTCTGTAAGTAAAAGTAAAAAGTCAACGGGGTGGCCTAATGTCAGTATCAGCCAGACAGCGAGGGAGTATATCCCTTTTTCTGTAGCACGAAACTAAGGAGAGATTCCTACTCATACACTGAGTTGAGAACTGGTATCAAACCAGGAACCTTGCGATTCCTAGGCAAGTGCTCTACCAACTGAGCTAAACCAGCCTATTAAATCCCCCCACCTGTTGGCCGTGGGTGGTGACCCATGATGCTTAAGGACTGAATCCTGGTGGATGAGCAGTCCATGATAGGCAACATTCCACGTTGGTTCTTATTTAAGCTAGACAAACGGTCGAAGAGGATCACTCCAATCAATCAGCTGGTCATGTCAAGCCCTAGCACCTATATGATTGTTCCAACACTATTGTTCTTATGGCAAACCCCCAAACTATTTTTATCATATATGTGCTACAAACAAGGCAGAGGTTGAGGGTCCTGGATATGATGTTAAATTGTATCTAGTGGTGAAGTTCCAATTTTGGAGCTCTGGGGAGTGTGGCGTATCCCTTTATTGCCATTACTCCCAGGTCCACTCTGACTCAGATTGGTAGTACCTGTTAGGGTCCCATCAATGGGTTAAAAAAAAAGTATTTGGAAAAACTGTTTAAAAAATTTTTTTTTTAATTCAGTGGATTGATACACCAATTCCACCATGATATAAAAAAGATGGCCAGACAATTAGAAAGGATAGAAAAGAAGCTTGTCAGACAAGAATTGTCTGTCAAGTTCAACAAAACATGCATAAAAGAAAAAATGCTGCCAAAATATACTTATCTACAAAAAAAAAATAGAACAAAACAGCTTTGGTACAAAATAACCCAATAAGGGTTGACATGCTATAAAATCCAACAAACCAAACCATAACAACTCTCATGGGACAGAGGTAAATAGCCCTTTATTTTGTTTCTTACCTTTAAATAAAGGTAGAAGGTCATACTCTGGCAGGTGTTTTGATAAGCAGCTGCTACCTGGGGCCCCTATTTTAATTGTCCTTTTTTGTTAACTCCTTATTTGTACCTTTATATTGGGTAGCGGGTGGGAGAAGATATTTTCTTAACATGTTTACTACCAAAAAATACACACCTGCATCTTATGGAAATTTTACAAGTTGTTTCTGAAGGACATTCATGATGCTGATAGCTTTTTGATTTAGTGCATCCTGGGATGCACATATTTTCTTTGAATGATGGCAGGGGTTTGGTTTGGTTTTGTTTTAATGGCATATAAAACTCGATGGGTCATTTAATGCCGACTAAGTTTTGGATTTGTAGCAATAGTTTGGTAGAAAACCAATGTATAGATTTTAACTATTTATTGTTCAATTATATTTTTTAGTACAATCCCACTTCTTTTAGAAAATGTCAAATCCTGGATGGTCTTGAAAATTTTTTTTTTAAATTACTTGCTTGATAATATTTTGTTTGCACCAGATCAAAGTCTACACACTCGAGCAGTATATGTTTCACTGTAAATCTCTCTTGGCATGTAGTGCATATTGGGGATTCTGTGTCCTCTAGTAAATGATGATGGGTGATGTAGGTTTGGCCTATGTGAATGGCCTATCTGTATTTTAAGTTCTATGTACTAGGATAGAGAGCCCAGTCTGCCCTACTATTTACCTATAGATGAGGGGAGAGGGAGAAGAGAAGAAATGGATTTGTGCCCTTCCCAAAGGCATCCATGCTAAATGAAACAGCCTCGTCTGTCCAGTGGTAGTAAACATGTTAAGAAAATACTTTCTCCACCCAATTAGCTTAGAATGAAGGACAAACCTGAATTACCAGGTAAGGAGAATTCAAAGAAGGACCCAAGTAGCAGCTGCTTACCAAACACCTGTCACCTTAACCTATTTTACAGATTCTGTTTATGTTCATTTAAAAAAAAAAAACAGGGGAAATTGAAACCCATAAAGAGCTGCTACCTCTATCCCATAATAATTGCTACATTTGTATATAAATTTCATGCATTAATAGTAAACAACTATTATGGGATGGGTAGTATAATTTTTGTTTATAGATATGGTTTTTAAAAAGTTAGAATTAATATAATTTTAAAGGGAAGTAACTCATATATATTTGGGATTTAAAAGATAAAAATATGACACCAATTATTGAATGGGATATCCTAAGAAAATCGAATGTGTGCAGATCTCTAAATGATCCATGCTACCTTTGTCTACAAGAAAAGTTAACTATAATTAAATTCCCTGATAGGAAAAACCTTTTAAATAATAGATTTGAATCAATCTGCAATTGTAGACATAGGTTGTGCCGATCACTAAAATATTGGTAGAACTACATTACTAAATTTAACTAAATAATTTTTTTTCTTAAATAGTCATTCATTTTAAATAGGATAAATACAAAAAAGAACAATAAAAACTATGAATTAGTAATATTAAACCCCTAAAATATAATTGGAATTAGATTTTAACTGTTTTTACTAGCTATTATTTATAATTAGAATTAAATTGATAACAATACAGAAATGAGAATTAAGGAATAAATACATGTGTGGAATGATACATTGTTTTTTCTCAATTTTCGCACGCAGGTCGCACGCAAAGATTGAGAAAAATATAACGTAGTTCAATCGTTATTATCAGAAAAATATCAAATTTAACTAAGGAATTACATCAACTTAGTTAACGCATGGTAGGGTCCTGAAGAAATCATTTTCTCCCTCGCTGTCTGTTTGATACCGACTTTAGGCCACCCCAACAACTTTTCTTTTAAATATTTGACAAAAATGTTTCTCCATCTTTTTTTATGAAAAAATGAATTTGGAAGAATTAACAGTTTTTTTTATTCTGGCAATTGTTTTTTGCGTCTGAGGTGGAGCACCACACCTACCATCAGTTCCTTACTTTAACCGCACAGATCCCTGTGCTCTTAATTTGATAATGATAAAATTGTAAACACTTTAAAAAAAGAAAGAAAAAGAAAAAAAAGACAATTGATGAAAAGGTCACAGCTGCTATTTACTTTTACACTCTCGACTGCTTTTCAATCAACAACAATCAAATCATTTTTTTCTATGAGAGAGAAATAAACAGGAGTAAACAGTTCTTGATGAGAATCAAACAGATGGAGACTTTTTATGAAGAGAGAATCAATAATAACTGATCCCTTGTCCTATAATATTCAATATTAACATCATTGGTTTAATAAAAATAATGAAATGAATGAGTTCAATATTTCTTTTCAATAAAAAAATCCTAAAAAGTAAAAATATAAAAGTCTAAGAGATTTATTCTACTGATAAGAAATAATTTTGATTTATTTGTAATTCAGTATTTTCAGATATAATAATAATAATAATAATATATATATATATATATATATATATATATGTGTAAAATCTTTTATCGAACATTTCAAAATTCTCTGTATTTTAACCATTTTAACTTCAAATATCAAACATTTTACTCTGAGGAAGGCCCTTATACTTTGTAAGCTTAAATATTTTATAATTTTCTATTATTATTATTTCATTTTATATTTAAAATAATAATAAATAGAATACATGTGTACATGAATGGGTCTGGTTAGCTCAGTCGGTAGAGTGTTCGGCTAGAAACGACAAGGTTCCTAGTTCGATTCAGGCCCTCGCCAACTCAGCGTATGAGTAGGATCTGTGCGGTAAAGTAAGGAGCTGATGGTAGGCGTGGCGCACCACCTCAGATGCAATAACAATCTCCTTGGTATAGCGCTATTGAAAAGGGGATAGACTCCCTCACTGATTGGCTGATACCGACATTAGGCCGTCCCGACGACTTTACTTACTTTACTTTTTAAATATATATATATATATATATATAAATGGATTGTTTTTTTTTAAAAGTGACATGTGTTTCAGATCTTCTGATATTATCTTCTTCAGTCTTCGATTAACCATATTCTGCGTCCGTATATAAATATATCTATTCATATACGGACACAGAATGTGGTTAATCAAGCTTGAAACACATGTCGCTAATGTAAAATAAAAAAAAAATCTTTTAAAAAAGAAACCATTTTGCGGACCATCTTTTATAAAATATACACACACAGTGTCCATAAAATCCGTGTGCACTTTAAAGAATGCGCATGGACTTTGTGGGACACACACACACACACATACATATATCAGTCATCCACAGACACGTGTTTCGATGTTTACATCTCATCAGTGCAGCTTGACTTCTTTTAAAAGCTACCTCTAGCCGGGACCGAAACCTGACAGAATTTTCATCTGCCAAGTTCCTTACCCTTGTGGCCATCATTGACTGTCAGTCTGAGGTGAACTATTAATTGATACATACTTACAGGATATATGTTTTTACAATCATCAGAGAATTCAAGTCTGTAAACAATGGGTGAGTAAATGCTTACGCTATAGCAGTGACATTTCAATTAATGTCTCCCTAGTGCTCTACCATGAAAATTGTGAGCATATATATATATATATATATATATTATACAGACACATGTGCGCGCACACACACATACGCACATAATGCAACGTATATCTCTGACTCTCTAAAAGAAGTTAACTACCCAAGTTTCACTGAAAAGGATCTTCAGAAAAACTGAAGATCATTTTTGGTGAAACGTGGGTAGCTAATTTCTGTTACTGATACAGTTCTCAAAACCAACTCTACGTACACAGTGAGCACTTTTTCAATATTTGTTGTTATTGCGACTTATTAAATGTATTTTTATCTTCTACTGAAGCATGATTTGATTTTCTTTTTTTTTTAAAAAAGATTTCTAAAAAGTGCGTAGAATAACAACTAAAATAACACTCAACACTTTATAAGTAGAGCAATATAATAAATAGTGAATATATTAAAAAACTCAAGTTTGCCTTCAACCTGAATAGCAATAAAAAAAAAAAATACAGTCAATAAAACTCGAGTAGTAAGAAAACTGAATTTTTATATTTGATATTTATTATATGAATACGAGTTATAATTTGTGGTTTAATAATAATAATGAAATTTATTGTGTACAGTGCTCAGGTGCACCACAACTCATCAAAGTCTCATGTCAAGTACACAGAATAATGTATTAGTGTCAAGAACATGAACAGTTAACAGTAGTAATATACATGTATGTGTGCGCGTGTGTGCATATGTATGTAGAGAGTGGCATCAAGTATAGTGTTGGCAGACTACAGGAAGCATGGAGGCTTTGAAAGACTCAGTGCTTCGGCAGCCTACAACAGACGCGAGTAGTTAATTCCATGTCTCCACAACTCTGAGCGTGAAAAAATGTTTATAACTTACAATTTATTTATTAGTTGTTTATCTTGTTGGAGGGTTAAGGTAAACAGATATTTGTTTTTAATCTTTTTTTTTAAGTTATAAAGTAAAAGTCATCAGGGTGGCTTAATGTCAGTATCAGCCTATTAGCGAGGGAGTCTATCCCCTTTTCACTAGCACTAGACCAAAGAGATTTTTTTTTGCATCTGAGGTGGAGCGCCACACCTACCATCAGCTCCTTACTTTACCGCACAGATCCCTGTGCTACTCATACGCTGAGTTGGCGAGGGCCGGTATCGAACTAGGAACCTTGTGATTTCTAGCCGAACGCTCAACCGACTGTGCTAACCCAGCCCTTAAAGTTATAAATATGAACAATATCTCCATATTGTTATTTCTGCTGTCTGAAGGCTGTAGTATTCGTACTACATGAAAAACTGGCAGTTACCCATGTTGCATGCAGGTCTCTACTTCTTCATGACATGGGAATTTGCAACTTGCTATATAATTTGGCATCAGCATCACTGGAGGAGTTCCCAGAATGAGGTTAAACTCAACTGCCCTGGGGACTTGAATTACTGGCTTTCAATTCTCTTAGACTATTTTACTTATCTACAAAGCTAGAGATAGTGTTGTTGAATAAACAAACTACCCCCACAAGATGGACTAGTCTGAGGAATATTTAGTGGCAAGCTCTCTGTACTGGGCATACAGCTTTAGAGCAACAATGACTATTCGTAGTTAGCTGTGTACCGTCTTTTGTATTGGAAAATAAAAGATTTATCTGAATTTTTTAGATGAGGGTTGATAATTAGTAGTTCAAGAAGGCTCGTGAGTCTGACAAGAAATACATGAAGAAGGTCGGAGAGCACATCGGCCGAAACGTTGTACAGATAACAATAAAGATGAGGACAATAGTCTGAATAATCCCAAAAATACTAATGGAAAATAAGCCTTCTTATATCTACATGTGTGTCGACCTCCCTTGATTTTAACGACACAAAAAAACAGCACTTTCGGAAACATTTTTTCACACTCAGAGTTGTGGAGACATGGAATAAACTGCCCGTGTCTGTTGTAGGCTGCCGAAGCACTGAGTCTTTCAAAGCCTCCATGCTTCCTGTAGTCCGCGACACTATACCTGATGCCACTCTCCACATACATATGCACACACGCGCACACATACATGTATATTACTACTGTAAACTGTTCATGTTCCTGACACTAATACATTATTCTGTGTACTTGACATGAGACTTTGATGAGTTGTGGTGCACCTGAGCACTGTACACAATAAATTTCATTTAAGACTAAACAGACTGTCCTAGTAGCCCCTGGCAAAAATGATGGAATTAGCACACTGAGAGGATGTTCACTTCGGTTAATTATTTAGCAGTAAATAATCTAACAACAAATAAGACACAAAACATTTTTTCTTTAATAGTTTAATATACTATAGTTCAAAAACATGTATATACTGACATATAAATGAATAAAAATTTACTGTCATCTTGTCCTGGGCAATTTGTCATGAGGATAAGTGGTTAATATGCTGCTTTGAAACCAATGGTAACAAATGCCTTTTAATAGTATAGTATACCATAACACACTAGACATGTGACTTTGATGAGTTGTGGTGCACCTGAGCACTGTACACAATAAATTTCATTATTATTATTATTATTATTATTATTATAACAGATAAAAAACCCAATCTACCCAACTATTAACGCAGGGATGAGGGCAGAAAAGATGGATAAATGCCTTTCCCAAAGGAATTATCATGAATTAAAATACAAAAAGACTTGTTCAATATTTGAACTTTGCTTGCCAAATCTTTTTAAAAATTTTTTTAGCTGTACTACTTGCAAAGTTGGCGAGGACTGGTATCAAACCCGGAACCTTGCGGTTCCTAGATGAATGCTCTACCAACTGAGCTAAACCGGCCTTAAAACAATTGAAATATACACTTATAACCAATTTTTCTTCTTCGAATATGTAAATAAAGAAAACCCGAGTTAGGAATGTAAGTTAAGAAGTACTTTTCTTTTATCAACCTGATAATGAATATAAAAAGATAAAAATAAACTTATTTTTACCTACTGATGATGTGACTTAAATATCTTATAGATTAAATTTTCTTTTTTTTTTTTTATCAAAAGGAGACTTTTTTTTGTTTTGTTTAGAGATTAACTCTTAACATCCTATACTACCTCATTCCACTCATCTGGGAGTCAACATTTGTTTTCCTAATCCGCCTGCCCAAACAATAGCCTTTGTTCAAAGGTAATATTAAACATATTTAAGAAGTCTTTATTTTAAGGGTAACTTTAAATGAAAAGGCCATTTTTAGCCATTTTGTGATAAATCTTTATAGACTTAGAAAATTCTCAATAGGATTTTAAGAGTTAAAGAAAAGAGATTAACTCAATCTACAACAGAGAAAGTTTTAATAATAACTGAACAAATGGTCCCATTGTAACAGTTGTCCATGATGATACTGGTGCTTCTGTTTAGGAAGGGGAGAATGACTCTAATTAGCTATTTAATTAGTTATTATTAATTATAACTAATTAATTAGTTATTTGCATTATATCAGGAATTTGGATGATTTAAAAAAAACGTGATGTTCAGCACAGATGACCCCCCCCCCCCCAATCATTCAGTTGGAAAATGGATTGAAATTGTTTTTAGTTTTATTTTAAGTATATAGCTCTAAGAAAAATCTTGGTATTCTTGCTACAACATGCTGTTTTCCCTGTATTATGATTATATACATTATACATGAGAGAGAGAGAGAGAGAGTGGGAAAGGAGAGGAAGAGAGAGAGAGGAGGATGGAGCAAGAGAGAGGAGAGGAGTAGGGGCAAGAGAGAAGAGAAGAGAGGGAAGAAGAGAGGAGAGAGAAGGAGAGAAAAGGGAGGAGAGAATAGAGGGGAAAGGAGAGGAGAGAGGGTGGGAGAGAAGAGAGGGGATCAAGAGAGAGAGAGAGAGAAGTAGAGGGGGATCAAGAGAGAGAGGGGGGGAGAGAGTAGAGGGGATCAAGAGAGAGGGTGGAGAGAAGTAGGGGGGAGCAAGAGAAGAGGGTGGGAGGAGAGGAAGAGACAGGAGAGGAGAGAAGAGAGAAGGGAGGAGGGGAGAGAGAATGGGAGAGAAGTAGAGGGAGAGCAGAGTAGAGAGAGAGAGAGAGGAGGGGGAGGGAGAGAGGAGGGAGGGGAGAGGAGGAGGGGAGGAGAGAGGAGAGAGGGGGAAGGAAGGAGAGAGCGAGAGAGAGGGTGAGAGAGAAGTTGGGTGGGAGAGAGGTAGAGGGGAGGAGGAGAGATAATAATAAAAAATACATTTGGACTTATTGACCATCTCACTATAGTTAAGAGGAAGGGAGGGGGGAGTAACCTGTTGTTTTGTTTAGAAATTGAGGACACTATTGAGGACACAGATAATAAATAACTAAATATTGACAAACCACTTATTAAAAAAAAAAAGAAGAAAAACTACAAAAAGAAAATAAACAAAAATTTAACTTGTTTCAGTTTAGCTCAGTTGGTAGAGCATCGGCCATGGAATCACAAGGTTCTGGGTTCAGTATCAACCCTCGCTAACTCAACACATAAGTAGCACAGCTTGGATCCGTGTGGTAAAGTATGGAGTTGACGGTAGGTGTGGCGCTCCACCTCAGAGACAAAAACAATCTCCCTGGTCTAGTGCTAGTAAAAAGGGGATAGACTCCCTTGCTATCCAGCTGATACCCAACAATAGACCACTATTACCCAAGCGTATTAGCGCTATGTGAAATACAAACAGCCTTGTCTAGGATTTGAACTCGCATTGACGAGTACATTTTTTACAACTCTAACCATTACACTACACGCCTCAATCGATTGATCCAGAGAGAGAGAGATTTTTTAAAATGTTTTTCTAAATAAACAAAGTGCTCTAATGCTGGCCAGCAGAGCAGGATAAAACCTAAAATAAATTAAGATCTTACCTCTTTTTATTTTGGTTTTATAACTAAAAGTTTCATATATCAACTAAGATATATATAAGTTGTAGAAAAAAGTTTTTCTCTATACCACGCTTTCGGTGTTCAAGGCACACCTTCCTCAGGAGAACTAAAAAATTATAGGTAGCTAATTTTATATATACTTGCCTGGTTTAGAATTATTTTTATTTTTTTCTCTCTCTCTCTGTCTTTTAATTAGTATGAAGTTTTTAAATCTAAACTGTTTCCCTTTGAAATTAAGATTAGTTTTCCATATATATATATATATATATATATATATATATATATATATATATATATATATATTTGGGAGAATATGTGCTTAATTGAAGTCGTACCTAATTTTGAAAATTAATTAATTAATAATTAATTAATTAGGCGGGCATATCAAAACACAAAAGCCATATCAAAACAAATCGTTTGTTTATTTACTTCTCATATAATATATATATATATATATATATGAAAGAATAGACACAAAATAATAAAAATATAATTCTTTTTTATAAATCTGTTAATCCTGTCAAATTTAGACCACTGTAGAGTAGGGTTAATTCATGACTGTTTACATTCCAAGACTGAAAGGCTTATGAATACCAAGGGATTGGCTTCATGTGTGAATGAAACTTGAACTTTATATCAACAATTTAATCATTCAACTCAAAGGTGTTTCAAGAGAAGTTAAAATGTCATTATCCTTACTATTTGTATTATTCAAATACACACACACACACACATACATATATATATATATACACATATATATATATATATAATATATATATATATATATATATATAATGATCATCTGTTTACAGATTTGATCTCTCTGGTGATCATAAAGTATATACACAGATGTATGTATTTAAAACAATTAAAAAAACACCACTCCTTAAACAGCAGCTGGCAATGGCCTAGAGGTTAACTGATCAGGCAGGTGTAAAGTCAGTCGGATTTCGCTCCTGGTCGGAGTTGGTTGCTGTGTTTAACCACACTGATGAGACATGAAATGTCAAAACACGGTGTCTGTGGATGATTTATATATATATACATATATATATATATACATATATATATATGAGAAGTAAACAAACAGACGATGTTTGTGATATGGCTATTTTCAGCCGACAATATTTGGGAGAATATGTGTTTAAATGAAGTCGAACCTAATTTATGAAAGTTAATTAATTAATAATTAATTAATTAGGCGGGATTACCTATTAAATTTAAGGCTAAACAAATCGAGAAAAATCAATCTCTGTATGTACATTTCGGCCTATTAGGCCTCATCAGCAGAGCTATAGATACAAAGACCGCCCTGTGTGCGATTCGAAACCTGATTGTCAAGCTGACTTGTTGTCGGCTGAAAATAGCCATATCACAAACATCGTCTGTTTGTTTACTTCTCGTAAGTTCGTGTAGAGGTCACTTAAGAGGAATATAAATACCTACTCCTTAACAAAACGAAGAAATCTGCTAAGTCCGTTTGGTGTGGTGGTAAGACGCTTGACAAGTCAGCTTGACAATCAGGTTTCGAATCGCACACGGGGCGGTCTTTGTATAGCTCTGCTGATGAGGCCTAATAGGCCGAAATGTACATACAGAGATTGATTTTTCTCGATTTGTTTAGCCTTAAATTTAATAGGTAATCCCGCCTAATTAATTAATTATTAATTAATTAACTTTCATAAATTAGGTTCGACTTCATTTAAACACATATTCTCCCAAATATATATATATGTATTAGTCATCCACAGAAACTGTGTTTCAACATTTACGTCTCATCAGTGTGGCTAGACTTAATAGCTACTTCTAGCCAGGAGCAAAACCCAACTAAATTTTTGTTAGTCTGACTCCTTACCATCTCAGCCTTCGATAGCTGTCAGTAAGAGGCAAACATTTAACTGATGAATACATACATCCGTAGATGTATGCTTATGATCACCAGAGAACTCAAGTCTGCAAACAACAGACAGTTAATGCCTTACACTAAGCAGTGAAAGTTCAGATTAAATCCTCTCTAGAGAGCTCTATGGGGTGGGTTTTTTTTGTCCATTTTTTTTTGCATCTGATGATTTGGGGGTGTTAGACACTTTGTCTAAGCTTCCTGAAATAAGCTATGATGCAAAAAATCTAAGTCTTCTGTTATATTTTTACTTATAAATTTGCTATGTGACTCTAACAATAAGAGCACACATTGAGCTCTGCAATGCAAACTGCGACACGTTTAAAAAAAACTCCTATGTCGTATGGAAGATTTCTTCTCCGGATTTTTGGATTATATATATATATATATATATATATATATATACTATAATCTGTAATTAAATGATAAATTTGTGGGGTCTGCACATGTGCTAAATATCATTTATTAATCATCCAAATTCAATATATGATGAACATAACTATGAAATGCTAATTAGAATCCTTCACTCCTTCCTAAATAGAAGTATCATAATCATTATGGACCACTGCTATGAAATGCTGATTAGAATCCTTCCCTCCTTCCTAAATAGAAGCATCAATATCATCATGGACTGCTATTAACTATGAAAGGCTAATTAGAACCCTTCACTTCTTCCTAAATAGAAGCATCAATATCATCATGGACAGCTGTTAACTATGAAATGCTAATTAGAATCTTTCACTCCTTCCTAAATAGAAGCATCAATATCATCATGGACTGCTATTAACTATGAAAGGCTAATTAGAACCCTTCACTTCTTCCTAAATAGAAGCATCAATATCATCATGGACAGCTGTTAACTATGAAATGCTAATTAGAATCCTTCACTCCTTCCTAAATAGAAGTATCATAATCATTATGGACCACTGCTATGAAATGCTGATTAGAATCCTTCCCTCCTTCCTAAATAGAAGCATCAATATCATCATGGACTGCTATTAACTATGAAAGGCTAATTAGAACCCTTCACTTCTTCCTAAATAGAAGCATCAATATCATCATGGACAGCTGTTAACTATGAAATGCTAATTAGAATCTTTCACTCCTTCCTAAATAGAAGCATCAATATCATCATGGACTACTATTAACTATGAAATGCTAATTAGAATCTTTCACTCCTTCCTAAATAGAAGCATCAATATCATCATGGACTGCTATTAACTATGAAAGGCTAATTAGAACCCTTCACTTCTTCCTAAATAGAAGCATCAATATCATAATGAACCATTGTTGCAATGAAAATCCCTTGTGTTCATTGTTTGTCTTGTTATTTACTTGCAGAAACTGTACAAGTAAACAATGAATATTTTATTGTTTTATCTCCTTTTACAAGAGCACCATGCTTGATATATAAGAAGACCCCTCTTCCTCCTATTCAGATCTAATATTACAGTAATATAGAGTTAAGCTAGGTACACGTATTGGTAGTCTACTATGTCTGAGTAAACATTAGCCTACCAAATAACTCAACTTCCCCAAGAGAGACATTTTCTGGATAAAAAGGAAGGAATCTTATATTACCACCAAATATGTTACATATCACTAAAATATGCTGATTTTGATTACTGAAATGATAAGGAGTTCAAGTCTCTGTAATGGCCAGCATTTTGAGGGATGATTTTCAAATATTTACTTTTTTATGAAAAAAAAAATTACAAAAAGTCCCTGGAGTAATACTAATGCTGGAGGAGTAGGGTCCGCACTTTGCCACACCCTGGCCCCAATAACTACCATACACCACTGATAAGACTCACCCTCATTTACCCTTAATACTGCAATATTACAGATGGTTAGTTGGTTTTTATAATAAATCCGTCGGGTCGGACAGCTGGATCTCTCCACAAAAAAAAAAAAAAGACATTCTCCGAGCTACCAAAGTCCCCTGACCAAGTCCTTGTCACTTGCAACAATCTTTTCTAGCAATCCTTTGCCAAAGCTCACTCGCCTCTTTTTCCTTGTCGTACGTCACTGCCCTCGTCAGCAAGATTGGAACGCAACTTCCCCGGTGTGTTACATCAGGCCTTAAATAATCATACTAAAATCCCACATCCAGATCAATCATGCAGTGTAGTAATTTATATGCGTGCCAACAAGGTAGTCCGACGTCAAGCCACGACTCATGATCAGGAGGATGTCAGTTCAATCTCCCTAATCGCCCACTACACCCCCCCCCATCTCATTTTGCACGCCAGACATATTCATGCACGCTTTGAGCTACCACATGCATGATTTCTCTCACCACAGTTTTATGGCATGTCAACCCTTGTTGGGTTATTTAATGCTGAAGTCGATTCTTTTTTCAAGCAATTATATGGTTTCAAATAACATTTTTTTTTTTTTTACTGCATGTCAACCTTTGTTGGGTTATTTAATCCAATTTTTTTCTTCAAGCAATTATATGGTTTCAAAAAACTATTCCTGTTTAATAAAAATCATTTGTAAACAAGTAACTATGCTTAGCACATATTATTATTTGCAAACAATTATTTTGGTTGGTTGGTTGATTGGTTGATTTTAACAACATATCAACCTGTCTGGGGTTCTGTCATGCCTAACGGTTAGGAAGTAATATGTGTTGTGTATTTATATTTATACTTTTTAGTAATTGGTTTTAACAATGTGTTAGCACCATTGGGGATCATGTATGATATTATCAATTAAACAATTATCTATCTTCATTTAATAATTGCTATCAAATTACAATGGTTCAATGTTTTTCAGTGTTTATATATCAATTAATTTCAAACAATTTAAACTCTTCATATCTAGTTACAATATCAATGTTTTAAAGGCAAATGTAAAAGAAGTAAAGTCGGCAGAATAACCTATTGTCAGTATCAGCCAGACAGTGAGGGAGTCTATCCTCTTTTCACAAGTGCTAGACCAGGGAGATTGTTTTTGCATCTGAGGTGGAGCGCAACACCTACCGTCAGCTTCCCAATTTACTGCACAAATCAGATAACCCAAGGTGTACTATTCATGCACTGAGTTGGCAGGGACCAGTATTGAACCTGGAACCTTGCGATTCTGAGATGGGTGCTCTACTGACTGAGCTAAACCCTGCCCCTAGTTCCAAATAAATTTGAACATTACATTTATTTGACCCGTAGACAGAACTTGAACAAGTACTACCACTCCAGGTCAGAGTGGACCTGGGAGTAATGGCATTGATGGAGTACTCCATACTCCCCAAAGTTCCAGAACTGGAATTTCAATACCAGCTTCAATTCTAGAGTGTGAAATAATCACTTCATTGCCATTACTTCCAGGCCCACTGTAACTCAGAGTGGTAGTTCCTGTTAGGGTTCAGTCTATGGGTCAAATAGATCTGTTGGAAAAATCACTAGTTTTAGATAGCAATATGTATTATTTTGATTTTTCAGACTGCTGTCCTCATCTTGATATATATGAACACAACATTTCTATATATCACAATAAAGACGAGGACAAAAAAAAAGTCTGAAAAATCAAAATAATACATATCAAGCCTCATCTAAAAAATTCAGACAAATAATAGATAGGAATACTTGAAACCATATAACTGTATGCAAACAAAGCTTGGTGCTCTTCCAACATGTGATCTACCGAATGATCTCTAATCCAACATGTGATCTACCGAAGGGTCTCTAATCCAATATGTGATCTACCGAAGGGTCTCTAATCCAATATGTGATCTACCGAACGGTCTCTAATCCAATATGTGATCTACCGAACGGTCTCTAATCCAATATGTGATCTACCGAACGGTCTCTAAGCTAATATGTGATCTACCGAGTTGTTTACAATCCAATATGTGATCTACCCATTATTTTCGCATTAAACTAACCCTAAACCCTAACCCTAACTTCTTTTTTCCTAGTAGATCACATGCCATGAATAGTAGATCACAAATCTTCGGTAGATCACCCAAAGAATTATTAGTAAATATAAGCAGCTACTTGAAACCATAATTACTTGCAAAAAGAAAAAAAAACTGACCTTGACATTGAATAATTCAACAAGGTTTGACATACTATAAAAACCAACCAATTAACCAACATTTTTTTTACTAAACTCATATTACACAACAATCAGGTAAATATACCTGTCTTCTAGATAACAGCAGAAACAGTTTGATGGAGAAGACAAATAAGGATTTTCACGAAGGACACCCCCACCCCGCAAACTCCATCTTCGAGTTCTTTACTGAAACCATATAAACAAAACACAAACACACGTACACATGCACAAAGAAAATGTTGAAGCTCTGATGGTTGGAATCAGTTTACCTCACAATGTGTCTTGTACTGGAACAATCGTGTTTGGGGGCAGGGTGTAGGGGTGGGGTGGTTGAAACGAGTAGGTAGAAAGTGACAAAACTTCTTTGGTATCTACTACAGCCCAGCCAGTTTTGAGTTGAATCAGTAGAGTAGCTTATAATATGCAAAAACCCACGCACGGTATAGTAACCCAGTTTGTCTGGGCAGACAGTAAGGAAGAAAGAAGAAGAAGAAGAAGAAGAAGAAGAAAGAAAAATAATTCTTTCCTTATCTCCAAGCCAACAGAAGGACACAACAACAAAATGGTATTAATTACAAAATGGGAAACTTAAATAATTTTATGTAGAAACTTTTATTTCAACATTAATGCTTTTAATCATGTAATAAAACATGTTCAATATTTCAACTTGGCTTGTCAAGTCTTTGTCTTTTTTTTTTGTTTTGTTTTTTATTACTACTACTGCTAATATTATTATTACAACTACTACTACTAGTATTACTATTATAACTACTACTACTATTATTACTAAACTACTATTATTATTACTATTTACTCCTTTTGAGTTTTCACATCAGCATTAGCTGATGGTCTTTCACTGGAGTCTGAGTGACAGCAAGTTTCCTCAGGTCTCCAGGACTCTTCTGAGTATTCTGGCAGATTGCAGCAGTGCAGTGTTCTGAATGGTTTCAATCCTTCTTCTGATTTCAAAACTTTCCAAACCCTTTTCTAATCCTTTTGGAAACCGTTCCAAGTGCACCAACTACAATTGGTATATTACAACTACTATTATTATTACTATTATTATTACAACTACTACTACTACTATTATTACTACTACTATTATTACTACTATCATTATTATTATAACTACTACTACTATTATTACTACTATTACAACTACTACTATTATTTCTACTACTACTACAACAACTACTACTATTATTATTACTACTACTACTCCTACTACTATTATTATTATTATTTTACAATAACCATTACGCCACTTTTCTGCACCTCCTCACAAACACAGACAATAAGATAATACCTACCAAATTTTTTTAAAATGCTCAATATCTTTGGTAGTAATAATTAAACAGAATAGAAGTATTTTCAAAATCTGTATGTATAGCCTGTGGTAATGGTACAAGCTGAACAGTGAAGGAGTCTATCTCCTTTTTACTAGCACTAGACCAGGGAGATTATTTTTGTTGAAATGCAGCGCCACACCTACCATCATCTCTCAAAGGCTTTACCGCACAGATCAGATTACCCAAGTTGTGATACTCATGCGCCGAGTTGGTGAGGACTGGTATTGAACCTAGAACCTTATGATCCCAAGGCGAATGTTTTTAAACAATTATATAATTATGCTCTACTGACTGAGCTAAACTGGCCCCAATGTAAATGTAAAGAAGATAGTTATTTACGAAGCTTAGTTTAGATATAAACATGAAGACATGCCACATTAACACCAACACATGGGAGGCTTTTGCAAAAGACCATGCAACCTGGCAACTCCTCGTCAGACAAGGAACAAAAAGGAGTGAAAAAGAAAGGGAAGAAGCCGCCACGGAAAAGAGAGTCAAAAGGAAGGAGAAACAACAGCAACTCCAGCAAACATCACTGTTTGTTTGCAGTCACTGCTCCAGAGACTGTCATTCAAAAATTGGTCTGTTCAGCCAATCACAGAGTTGTAGTTAAAAAAAAAAAAATAAATAAAAATAAAAAAGGACACTACGCCATTGTCTTTAGTAGACGGAAAGATGCCAACACAGTTTAGGTATGGCACAAGGTTGGAAGTGTGGGGGCATCAAGTGAGAATCAAACTCACTCACAATGATTTGCAAATCTAGCTTGCTAACCATCACACCACATGAGGTGCCCAAATGTACAGAATTATATAAATATACAGAAAGTATCCGGGAGAGGGAGTGTAGTGAAATTTGAATCCCTCACTACAACAAACCCATCACAGTTAGCATCCTATTCATTAAGCTTAGCATGCCTCAAAGCCAAATAAGGATGTAAAGATTATGTTGCACCAATCTGCAAAATAAGGAAGGTCTACATGCCTTTAAAAAAAAATGGCACAAAAATGGTTTAACTATAAAGATAAATAGACATTTAGTGAATTATAACAATACTAGTATGACCTGTGGATATACCACAGTATGATAATTTAATTATAATTACAATGTTTGATATGCCTACTTAAGAGCTATTGCCAAATAGTTCAATATGTATAATAATCTTGATTTAACTCTCTCTCACTCTTTTTTCTTTCTTTGCTTCTTTTCATCATGTTCAATTGAAACAGATTAGCTTTATCACTTCCTTGGGCTCACCTCCTCACTCTATCTTTTTTATTATATTTTTTCTGTATAGCATGTCTTTTCTTCTCCTTTCTTTATAATAAAAACAGAATGGTCCATCATTTAGCTGAGGTGACAACACCCATAAGAAATAAGAATTTGGTGAATAAGCAACATCAGATAATCAGGATTTACATTTTGGCATTTCATCTTGGACGATATCATTTTTAACCAGAGGTTGTGGCAAGATGATAACATTCGTACAATTAAGGAACACAAATATCTATCTATCTATCTATCATATATATATATATATATATAAGAAATAAGAATTTGGTGAATAAGCAACACCAGATAATCAGGATTTACATTTTGGCAATAAATATATATATATATATATATATATATATATATATATATATAGTGATGCTAATAGGTTTCTGATTAAGTGCGTCCTGAGACGCACATATTTGCTTTGAAGGAGTCCCTGTGAAAATTTATGGATCCCAACTAAAGCTGTCTAACTCCTACCTTGTAACCTATCCTGTGTAATTCATTTCTAAGAAACTATTGAAATATATTTAAAGTTAGCTTGAAATGGTGAGGCAAGAAAAAAGAAAAACACTGGAACATATGGATATGATTTTACTGTGTCCTTTTAGATTTTTGTGTGTCAGGGACACTGATGCATACGTATCAGCATCTCTGAGAACTCATATGTATTTAGCAATAGAAAATAGGATCTTAGCATCTGTCAACTCAACTTAAGTATTTGACCAAGAAAGATTGTGATTGTGTGTTACAATGGAAATTTTTTCTGAACTTTAATATAAAAAAAAATAAAAGGACCATATGACCTTTAGATCTAGACTCACAAGGACACTTTTCTCGTTTACAGCGTCAAAATCCGGTTGTTTGTTAGGGTTAGGGGTTAGTTTTATAATAAAAAAAATCTAAAAATCGTTCGTTAACAATTAACCAGATTTTGACGGTGTAAATGGAAAAAAATGTCCCCACGGATCAAGATCACAAAAGGGGTGCCTAAAGGTCATATGGTCCAAATAAAAGAATTAAAAAAATATGTGTTATGAAATTAAAAGCAGTTTTTTGTTGAATGTTGTTGAACAGACACACACAGAGACTCACACATACATAAACGCAGACAATTTGGAAGATATAAGACACAAAGCAGAATGAACAATTACTAGCAACAATCTTCAGAAATCTTCTGACGAGATCTTTATCTCAAAATATTAAGAATAAATCAAAGGTAAACAAACAACACCATAGTTATCTTATTTTTCTTTACACCAGCATTGTGATAGCCTTCAAAATCAACCACCAAACCAATATAAACACAATGCTTCAAGCAAATTATAAAACACTTTTAGTCAAATAATGTCTAATAATGAAAATATTTTATCTTTTTATAAGTTTTACGATAAAATAGCTTAAATTCCGCCTGATAGGGTGGCTTTTAAGCTAGTTAACTAATTATTTTTGTTGCCATGATTCTAGTGATGTTTTCCCGTAGATAAATTAACCAAATTACCTTATTTTTCTTTACACTTGCCTTGTGATAGCCTTCAAAACCAACCACCAAACCAATATAAACACAATGCTTCATGCAAATTATAAAACACTTTTAAAAATAGTTTGTCACATAATAACAATTTTTTTTCTTCATCAAAATTTTAACTTTTGATGCAGACAGTTTTTTTCAAACAGGTTTTATTATCTGGGTCATTTAACAAATACTAAAGAATATCTTATTTTCTAGGCCACAAAAACATCTTACAATGACTTGCCCAGAGAAAAAAAAATGAAAAGAAAAAAGAAAGATTTTATACAATGCAGATATCTCTTATAATCTAAAGTGCAGTTTGAAGTTACTTTGAAGGCACGTGGTGTAATGGTTATCGTCAAAGGAAGTGGACTCTATGAACCGAGTTCAAATCCTGGACGAGGCTGTTTGCATTTCACATTAAAATTGAACTAAGTTTAAATTCATTTATTTATTGTTGTTAGTCTTAAAATAAATGCTATACTAACACAATAGTCTCATAGCTAGGACACTCCTTTTGTTGAGGATAGTCAGAAAACACTACCCTACCAATGGGGTGACACCGGGTAATTACACCACGGTTGATCACAGTACAATAACCAGATAGTTCAAGAAATTTTGCTCAGGTTGCAAGAGCCTCAGCGATAAGATAGTTGGCCTAAACTGTGGAGTACCTCTTTATTGCCATTACTACCAGGTCGACTCTGATCTGGAGTGGTAGTACTTGCTAAATCCCATCCATGGGTTAAATAGTTCAAAAAATGAGTTTAAAAACAAAATTTGAATGCCTAACAAGAATGAATAAAACAAACGCTTCAGCATAAAATAACCCAACAAGGGTTGACATCCCATAAAATCCAATGAAATTACAAATAAATTTATTATTATTTTTTTTTTTTTAAATTGCTAAATTCTTTTTTCTTGATGCAAATAAATACTATTTGGTATATAGTAAAGTAAGTAAACCTATTATAATAATGATAATAATGAAATTTATTGTGTACAGTGCTCAGGTGTACCACAACTCATCAAAGTCTCATGTCTAGTACACAGAATAATGTATTAGTATCAGGAACATGAATAGCATACAGTAATGATATTCGTGCATGTGTGCATGTGTGTGGATAGGAGTATCAGGTATAGTGTTGGCGGATTATAGGAAGCATGGAGGCTTTGAAAGATGCAGTGTTTTGGCAGCCTACAACGGATGCAGGCAGCTTATTCCATGCCTCGGCAACTCTGAGCGTGAAAAAATGTTTCCGAAAGTCATGTGAGCTATGCTGTTTTCTGACTTTGTAGGCATACCCACGTGTGTTAGAAACGTGGAATCAAAAAGGTGCTCAAGGTTGCTGTTGTTAAGATGATTAATGACCTTATGAGCATTTACCAGGTCAGTTAGCCAGAGTTTCAATCCATCCCAGGGCAGTAAGACGTTTCATACATCAATTGGGACTCTCTCAGAAGCAACATCCGTACCCAGAAAATAACTCATCACAGAGCATTGGAATGGAAGGTGGTCAAAACCTCGACTTCTAGTTTCGATTTAATAAAGCTAAAATAAAGCCCTTTTCACTAGTGCTAGACCAAAGATTGGTTTTGTGTCTGAGGTGGAGCGCCACACCTACCATCAGCTCCGTACTTTACCGCACAGATCTCTGTGCTACTCATATGCTGAGTTCGCGAGGGCTGGTATCAAGCCAGGAACCTTGTGGTTCCTAGTCGGGCACTCTACCAACTGAGCTAAACCGGATATATAAAAATAAACACAGAGAGAAATAATCCGGTAAAAGTAGCACTTTAAGAGTATCGGGTGAGCTATATTGATCTGTCCGTTGAATGTTCAATTTTTACAAGAAAGATGCAATTTTTGCCTCCTGACCAGTGACCTACATTTGGTAATAATACGTTGCCCAACTTGAACCAGCATTGAACATGACCTAAATTTTTTGTTGATTATCCAACCAGTTTCTTGTTGAAACTTGCACTAAATTAGGGATTAATTATTTTGCTGAGAAGAAGAAGAAAGAAAAAAAAAAAGAGAGAGAGAGAGAGAGAGAGCTCATCTATTATTCGTGAGTTCAAGGCAAGTTCAAAATATCTTAGAGGGAAATAATTAGCACGTTTACTAGTAATTAAGGCCGCTTAAATAATTAGTGTTTTGGAAAATAATGGCCGATTTTACATATAAAGTTTAATAAAAATCGGCCATTATTTTCTAAAACAACATCGTGGTGTAATGGTTAGCAAGCAAGTCTGGCAGGTCCGTTACTACTAAATAGCGAGTTCGATCCTCGCTGGATGCCCCATACTTGTGACCTTTGTTAAATCCTACCCACAGGGTTTCTTTTTTTCTTCTTCTAAACAACAAACTTACTTAAATATTAGGTAAATCATAATTTTATGCATTTAAATGAAATATAAATGTATAAACTTATTTTTCAATTGAAATCGCTAGATGCTTTTTTCTTGGTGCAAATAAATACTATTTGGTATAGTAGATTATTTTTCATAATGAATACATATACTATTTGCATTACTAAGAGATGGAATTTACTATTCACCAAATAGTATTAACGGTAGAAGGGACACCTTGCGTGGTGTAACGGTTAGCATTACAGAGATTAGTAGACCATTATTAGTGAGTTCAAATCTCATGGGCGCATCTTACTTCTAGCTTTGAACCACATCTAAACTTGGTAAATAACTAACATGCTAAACTAGCAAACCATTATTAGTGAGTTCGAGTCTCATGGGCGCCCATACTGTTGGCCTTGTGTCATTAAGCAAAGCTTAATAAATAATGCCAATAGTGGATATTTAGGTTGTTTTTATATGTAAATAAGTGACCAACATAAACCTATCTCCTTTAAAAAGAAATACGGGGTGGTCCGAAAGTCTTGTCACCCTACATATTGTTTTAATTTTCATTATTTTTTATTTTAATAATATAATATATAAGTTATGAAAATATTTTAACTCTAAAATATCTTTAAAAATTAAATTATTTTCTAGAATTTCTGGTGGTATTATGTAATCATTTTATCTCCAAAAAACATGTAGGGGTGACAAGACTTTCGGACCACCTTGTGTATTTATTTTAGTAATAGATCGAGATTTTGACCTAAATTTTATTTATTTTTAGATTTTGACATAATTTTATTTATTCAAGCTTTTTGGTAAAACTTTTTCGATTATGATTTTTTTTGTTGTTGTTAAATAATGATTAGTGGTTGTTAGAATAAAAAATTGTGAAAAAAAAAAATGTAGGTTTAAAATGCCATTGCTAAGTTCATGAGAATCTTATTCATTCATCAATTGGGACTCCTACAATTTTTGTCTCTCAGAAAAGCAACATCGTGTAGCCAGAAAATAACTCCCATGGACAGAGCATTGGACTGGAAGGTGGTCAAACCTCGACTTCTAGTTTCGATTTAATAAAATGGGGCGTCAAATAGATCAATCAATGCTGTTTAATTTGATAACTATATAAACTTAAAACAGTGAAAAATTGTTTTTATCTAAAAAAAAAAAAAAAAAAAAATCTAGTAACTCTGACGCCCCCCCGCAAAAAAATACGTTTTATCCGAAAATAATTGATAACATTAAAAGAAAACTAATAATTTATTGATGATTAATACCTTTACCTTAATCTTTTAGCAAGTAAAGGCAGAAGTGATAGTGTATTTGTTATGAGGTTACTACAGAAAAATGCAATAATAACTGATAAAATCTTTAATTTTAATAATAAAAAAATTAGCCATTTTAAATCATAAACGCACTGCAACAATTAAGGGTAAAAGCAAGAACAGGTATATTATTACATGTGTATTTATTTGACATTTAAAAATAAAGAAACTTGAAATTATGCGGTAGTAAAAAGCTTATGTGATTATTCACACGTGTGCAAAAATAAATAAATAAAAACAATTTACAAAAATATACTTTTAGTTTTGCATTGACCCGTATCATAATTAAAAGTCTATTTTTGTAACTCGTGTTTTCATTCATTTTCATACACAAATTATTTTAATTTAAAAAAAAGTTCAAAATATTTAATATATTTGCAAGAACATATTAATTTCAGGAACTAATTCAAATTTACAAGGTTTTCAGTTTCTTGGATTGAGTTTAGTTTAAAATGTAGACACGTGGTCAAAAAAGAAAGAAAAGAAAGCGTTTTTATAATTTATTGTTGAAAGAAAATAAATAAGCAAATAAGAAAAGAGCACAATAAGTTGAAATATGTTTGTAAATTTTCTAGTTGAATCACAAAAATATTATTTTGTTGAATGAATTGGTCAAAAACTGAAAAATGTGGTCGTCAACAATGTGCCCGGTTCTTTGATGACTACTACTACTACTTGGCCCCATTTTTTTTTTTTTTTTTTTTTTTTAATGAAATAACAGCAAAAAAAGCAAATAACTGTTTTAATAAATCATAAATAAATAATAATAAGAGAAAATAAAACTAACCTGCATCAGTTAGTATTACTTCGTGGCAAAACAATAACAATAACAGGTTGAAAATATTGATAATGCTTATCACAGGGTTTAAACACAGCGAAGAAAACGTATGTTGTTTGGCTTAATCATTAGAGCAATGGACCAATAATCAGAGAGGTTACAAGTTTGTCTTGGGGCGATGTATAAAACGTGTATGCATCACCCCAAGAAAAACTTCTAAAATCCCTTTGTTTTATAATAAAAGTAAAGAATATAGATAAATATATAATTAGATAATATATAATTAATAAATAAATATACATTTTGAGAGAGAGAGAGAGAGAGAGAGGCATTTTATTTTTTTATTTTTTTTATAATAAAAATAAAGAATATAGAAATAGATAAATAATATTTATTTATTTGCATATCATCAGTATTCTTTTATTTATTTATTAAATATACATTTTGAGAGGGGGGGGGGACATTTTAAAAAATTGTAATAAATGGCTCTTGAAAAAGCATCAACGTGGTCAAAAGTGACAAGTACATTTTTTACTACGACACTCACATGGCTATATGGTGGAATGCAGAGTAAGAAGATTGTGTAGCGCCAAACTTATAAACGCCTGCTTAAAAAAAAATCAGCATTTTAATTCTTGGCTTTTAAATGGACTTGAAAACTGACCACAAGTATGACCAGTGCAAAATACGGAACTAATCAACTAAATTACAATAATGTCCATAACAATCATTTTTTTTTTCGGGTAGGTACCTACTCGAAAAGAAGTGAAGGTTTGTTTTAATAATTATACTGATACTCTATTATGTTACTTACTACTTTACGACTTGGACAAAAATTTAACCTTAAATAATCGATTTAATTAATTTTTATTCGTTTTTAAAAATGAAAAAGCAGATGACAAATTGGGTATGCCTAATATTATAAACTTAAAACTAGGATTTGAAGTTTACAGTTTGTTTTTGTTTTTGTGTGTTTTTTTCTCTCACACTAGCTGTAAACAAAATGCGATATCCAGACACCACCTCTCCCATAAAAGGAAAAGCAAAACCTTTTTAAGAGAAAGATTCTTCTATAAGAGGAGGGAACACAAAATGTCTAACCCTCCCACATTATTAGTCACGCTATTTTTATCACCCTCTTAGATCCCTGGATCTTGTTACGATGTTATTTACTGCATCATACCCCTCTCTTACCCTTAGAAAAAGAAATTATTGCTTAAGATGTCGAATTTTTTTTTGGCGGGGGAGAAATAAGATTTTGCGTTTACTTTTCAGTTTTTGAAGAGAATTTGCAAAATGAAGGCAAAATTTAAAGTGTTGAATTGGCAGAAAAGGGTTAATGTAAAAAGTTAGATACCCCACAAAAAATAGGTAACCAACAATAACAATAACAATAATAATAATGATAAAATTGGTACCACAGCAAAATAAATAAATAAATAATGATTAATGATTTTTTTAAATGAACGGCTTTTTGAACGCATTTTTAATGCGTTCAAAAATTTGTAAAAAATGATACCATTTTAACACTAAGTTAAGTCATTTTTTTTTCGCCGAATGGGTGTGGCACATTTTTAAAAAAGTAATTGAATAAGTAATTGAATAAGTAATTGAGAAATTATTCATTAAACCAGCAAAAAAACAGGGGGGGGTAAATCAGCCCAACTTTTTAAAATTAAGCTAAAATGTCACAACATATGAAAATTTGCACGTAGAAAACAAAACAGGATGAAACGAAAAGTTCATTTTAATTTTGTTCGCACGAAATAGGATGCAATTTGAAATTACTTCCCAAAAGTTAAGTAAAATGAGGTTTAATTCATTTTTTTATCTCTTTTAGAAAAGAGCCTAAAAGGGGGACTTATTTTGTTAAAGGACAACAAAATGAATTGTTTCTCAACTTATCTTCTAAAATAATTTTTTTAAAAACCAAAAAAACCTACCCATACCCAAGAAAAGTAAACATTTACAAGATGCAAAAGAAATAAGTCTATAAAGGAATTTAGAATGAAGAGATGCTGATAGGTACTTGCCCTGCGTCCCTGACCCACAAAAATCTAAAAGGACGCAGTAAAATAATATCTATGCGTCCCAATGTTTTTTCTTTTTTCTTCCCTCACCATTTCAAGCTAACTTTCAATAGTTTCTTAGAAATGAATTACACAGGATAGGTTACAAGGTAGGAGTTAGACGGCTTTAGTTGTTTCCCCAGATCATAAATAAATTTTAAAAAACCTACAATCTATTAAGAAACTTTTGTTAGGACCCATCAAATTTCCTGGGGACTCATTCAAAGCAAATATGTGCGTCCAGGACGCACTAAATCAGAAAGCTATCAGCGTCACTTAGAATGATAGCGTTTAAATCACAAATTCCTTTGGGTGGAGTTAGAATCAAATGACTTGCGTGCAAGGTCTAATTTTCTTAATTCCTTAAATCAAGGTTGGAATTTTGATTGTTTTTTTGCTTACACTAGGTACCACAAATTTTGACGTCATAGACACGTATTTTACAAAGTAAATTACCCCCGATTGAAAAATAATTAGCAAAATTCAGGGAATTATCCGATTTTAATGAAATGTTCAGTGTTGATTTATCAATGAATGAATTTTATAATGCATCAGTTATTTTATTTAAAAACCTATTTTTTTTTTTTTTCAGGTTACTTAACTTTGACCCGCCCCTATTTTGGGGGCGCAAAATATCGGTAGGGTTACATATAATCGAAACAGATTACAGTATAAATAAAGACAAAAGACCGAAGGTGCGAATAGAAAAACAAACATTTGTTTAAAGGAGAGATTTTAGTAGAAAGTAAGTACCGAAATCCTAAAAAACGTTACACACTTACACACACATGGGACAAGACGTTAGTGATATATCTGCATTATTCCTCTTTTTAAAAGAAAAATTATGATGGGGGGACACAAGATCATTTTTATCGGAGGTTTGAAAAATAAAAGTTTCTTAGGTCTCCTAGACATACCACAGACGGGTCCTTTCGAGGCCTACGAAATAGAAATTTCGTAGTGTCCTTTATTCTTTTAGGGTGCTATCGTCGAGGGTTAAAATCCCACGACGACACCTTTTTTTTTAAGTCAGAAAAACTGTGAGTGAAATATTGTCTTATTTTATTTTTAAAAGTAAAGAAAAGAAAAAAGTTTTCAATAAGAAAATTTAGTTTTAAAAATACGTGATTTTATTATTAGTTAGTTTATTTTTTATTCATCTTAGATAAATGAAAATAAACTAACTAATAATAAAATTAGTATTAAATACTAAATATTTTTGTCATGAGTGAAACAAACAAACAAATAATAAATAAAAACAGCTGTTTTGTTTATATTTAATCCACAAAGATGGTAGAAGAAGAATGTTTTTATTTTTAGCCTTTTACAACTTCAACATAAATTAAAATCATGATATCATAACATTGGGTATTTTTTCCACATATGGTGGTCAATTGATTGTTTACAACACGAGGCCAAATTACAAACAATCATATTTATTTCTAATATATTCATTTTTTTAGCAAAAGCTTTTCGTTTTATAAGAAGAAAACATTGGTTCAATCTTGATTTTCTTACGTTGCACATGGTAAGTTATTTTGTTTACCTGTAGTTGTGGAAATGAATGATTGTATGAATGAATTCGGATGTGTATTCAGTAGTAGTAGTAGTAACGGGTACATCATTTAAATTTCTTATATAGTGAATGAGATGATTCTACAGTTGTTTTTTTTTTGTTTTTTTTTTATCTATTTTCATTTTAAAACTTGCATTATTCATTTTTTTTATGAATTTACTTTATTTATAAATGACATATCCATATGACATTTTCTTTCTTTAGGCACTTTTTTTTTAAATATTCATTTTTGAAAAATGAATATAAAATATTTTTGCTCAAGTGCGGGAGGGTCGACCTGGTGAGAGGATCTGATGCTAAAACCCGAAAACTTCAATGAACCGGGAGGCATCACTGAGGAACAGTCTTAAATTTATTTTATATATATTTTTTCAAGGGATCGAAAAAACATCTCGCCCTAAAAGCTCTATTTTAAAATTTTGGTACACAAATATCAGCATGTGGACGTAGAAAAGAAAAAGAAAGTTGTTTTTCTCAACATAACACCAATACATTATTTTTATTTATCGCAATTATTATTATTATTATTATTATTATTATTATGAGGTTTTCACACCTGCCGTAGCTGGTGGTTCATTGGAGGCTGAGTGACAGCAAGTCTCCCCAGGTCTCCAGAACTCTTCTGATTATTCTAGCCGATTCATACTTTGCCGCAGTCTTGGATGGTCTCGATTCTTCCTCTGTTTTCCAATTATTTCACTCCATTCGAATTTTTCACACCTGCCGTAGCCGGTGGTTCACTGGAGGCTGAGTGACAGCAAGTCTCCTCAGATCTCCAGGAGTCTTCTGAGATTTCTAGCAGACAATAACGATGCTGTAGTTTGGATGGTCTAGATTCTTCCTCTGATTTCTAATTCATCCAGACTCTTTTCCAGATTATTATTATTATTATCATTTACGCGAGTACGAAACCTGGCTGATTTTCCCGCATTTTTTTTAAACACCCACATTTTTCTCTCGTCTTTATAATAATAAGATTAAATCAAGATAAACAAAAGCATTGCATCATTTTCATCCCTTTCTGTGGATTAAAAACAAACAAATCTGTTTTCTTTTGACATATGATGGCAGATGTTGATGATACGGGTCATCATTGAAAAATAAAAACAATAATTTTAGGTCGATCAATATAAATAAATCAGGTACATCTTTTTTTTTTTCCTTTTTCGCCCACACCCCACGTGCACCTGCTAACGGCGTAACGTCATAAACAACAGAATTGTTTTGTTTGCAAATAAATACACATGACTGAAATAATGTAAATAAATATTTATATTCTTCACATTATTAGAGGGAGTATTTTCTGGGTTTTTTTTAAAGAGGGGGTATATTTACTGATTTTAATTTCTTGTTTGTTTATTATTTGTTTTAATGTTTGCCTTTTTTTTCATTATTATTGTTGTTGTTCTTCATACGCTATGTCGCAACGGAGAGAAAATATGTCTGTTTTCGTTTTCTAGGAAAAATTGAATATTCATTTTCTTTTTCTTTTTTTTTTTTTTTTTTTTTTTTTTTTTTTGCAAACAAAATAAATGGTTGAATAAAAAACAGAAAAATATGTTTAAATCAATCACCAATAAATTCTTAACAACAATTTTCATACAACAATATTGATAAATAAATGTTAATGTATTTTCTTCTAAACAAAACATGACTTCATATGTTCTTTATACAGTTTTAAAATGAAACAGTTTTTGGTAAGTTAGATGTATTTGAATTTAAGGCTTAAATTATGAAATAAAAAAAATATATTTTAACAATCTTGAAAGATTATTTTAGAATTGAATTGCATAATTCCATTTTTACTTTTTTTTTTTTTTTTTTTTTTTTTCAACAAAGCTTGCATTTGGTTATTATAAATGTGGTGTACTTTGATTTTAACTTTTTGTTGTTGTTATTTTCAGACGATTCAGTACTTTGAACCAAATATAATTTTCAGAATAGTTTCACTTTATTATCATTATTATTGCATATTGTTGGAATGATGTGTCACTTTCCAAGAATTAATAATAAATCTATTATATCAAGTCTCCACTAAATATGATTATCAAATAATAATAATAATGATAAAGGATGTGAGAAATAACAATAAATATCAAAAACTATCGTCACCTACCGATGCTTTACGGAAACAGATGCGACAGCAGATGAAGACGATATTTCTTCTTCCTTCTTCATACAACTGGTGACTGTGATGTCTGTGTATGTATTCATTCCATGCATGAACATTACGGACATGGGGAATCGTTTTCTACTTTTTCTCCTTTTCTTGTGAAGTAAATGACAACAAAGAAAAATTCAAATAGGAAAAAGAGCCCTTAAATATTACAGGAACTGAAGAAAGTCTCTGAAAGCACCAAGCAAGGCCCCCAATAAACAGTACGTTAAAAAAGAAAACCCAAAAGCGACAATCTTTTTGGGTTTTCTACAGAGGATGACTTAATGGCATTAAGTTTAATGCCATTCAATGAAAAAAAAAGGATTATTTTTTAAAATGAGACAATTTGAAAGAATCGTGATTGGAATAATGTCCTTTCTTGCAAGATGTTAAACCAGGCAATAATCGGATGTTACAACAATATTGTTTTGGTCTGTGTAGTGTCAGGTGTGGTAATGTTGTTGTTATTATTTTTTTCCCCGGTAGAGAAATATTTTTAGATCATTACAACAGCGAATGAGCGAGAGAATAAACGCAACTGTTTAACAACAGCCTTGAATGTTTCTCTTTAAGGAAATAGCTCACAAGTTGACCAATCGTTGCAGACCTTTCTTTGGAAATGGCTCACAAGTTGACCAATCACTGCACGCCTCGAAGACGATGCTCGTCGCTGATTGGTCAATATTGTTGGGTTTCTTCTATGACGTCCTTGACTTCTCATTTTAACCTTCTAGTAGAGTGGAAAGGTAATGACCCAGTTGTGTTCAACATGTCATGTTTACATTCTGAGTGGCACGTAGACAGCTCCTCATTTTTGCTTTCTCTTTTCTTTCCAGCATACTCAGCATTTGCAATTTTACACACGCTGAATCTGATGTATTATTTATCTACCTTGCTTGTAACCCGGGACGTTTTATTTAAAATAGTCCTGGCTGGTTTGTTTGCCTCTCTTCTTAACCCTATCGTAACCATCTGGTCCTTATTATTGTTATTAATTTTTTTTAGGATTATCAGTCACAAACAACCAGGTTTCTGGTTTCAGTTTTTTTTATATAGTCAACAACAACAAAAATGAACCGAATGACTTTCACTTTCAAATTAATAATTGTTTTTATTTTATTTTATTCAATAAAGAAAATAAAGTTTATTGCGTTAAAATTTAACTGCTGGTAATTTAATGAGTATGTCTCCCCCTTTTTTTGTTTTTCGAATTATTTCAAATCAAGTTAATTTAACGGTTAAATTAATTTGATTTGAAATAATTCGAAAAACAAAAGGAGAGGCGAACATACCCATGCACAATGCAATGCAGTGAATAACTTAATAGGCTTTTATTTTGCTTTTTTTTTTTCTAAAACTCGATAATTTTTAATTTTTAAAATGTTTTATTAGGGTCTCCATTTATTTAAACGAAGATATTTATTGAATTAAAGAAAAAAATCAAATTTCTCGAACAGTTTATAAGATATATCTACATTACTAAAATCCACAATATATCATTATGCACACAGTCCGTGTGCACATTAAAGAATTATGAATTTGAAAATTCACACGGACTTTGTGGACACTGTATATAAAAATCCATTATTTATATATTACTATAATTGAATTCTCATTATGTTTGTATGCAACATTAACCCTATTGAAACGTTACATCATAGCACAACTTTTAATTAAAGCAATATATTTAAATGTGTCCGGGCCATGTTCAAACTTAGAAAATAAAGCCGTTTTCAGCCCAGTTTGCATCAGAATGATAATTTTGTGGGGCCAGCATTTGAGTTGAGCATTCTATCTATCTATCTATCTATCTCAGTCTGTCCATATTTATCTATCTATCTATCTCAGTCTGTTCATATATATCTATCTCAGTCTATCTATTTATCTATCTATCTCAGTCTATCTATCTATCTATCTATCTATCTCAGTCTGTCCATATCTATCTATCTATCTATCTATCTATCTATCTATCTCAGTCTGTCCATATCTATCTATCTATCTATCTATCTCAGTATGTCCATATCTATCTATCTATCTATCAATCTCAGTCTGTCCATCTCTCTCTCTCTCTCTCTCTCTCTCTCTCTCTCTCTCTCTCTCTCTATCTATCTATCTATCTATCTATCTATCTGTTCATATATATGCATCTATCTATCTATCACAGTTTGTTCATATCTATCTATCTATCTATCTATCTATCACAGTCTGTTCATATCTATCTATCTATCTATCTATCTATCACAGTCTGTTCATATCTATCTATTAAAATTCTTGTTATGCATGTATATAGCTGTAACCCAGGAAAAAAAGGCACATCATATCAAGATTGTTATTAGAGCAATACATTAAAATGCCCTAACTTAGAGAATAAAGCAAATTCCAGTTCAATTTGCAAATGAATGATAATTCTGTGTAGTCTGTGCTCATGCTGGGCCTCATTAAGTTCATTTCAAATAATGCACAAGCACAATTAAGAACACATTTTATGATATTTTCGTATTAAAACATTCAGTTGCATTGATTCAAACAAATTTGTATTTTCAGTGTAGATTTACGGTGAAATGAAAATGGCCAACCAAAACAGACGGCTTCCTCAAAGTGAAATAAACAAAGGGATGTTACTCTCATTTATGTAGCTAATATTCAGATTACCTAATATCTTTGTTTTCCTTAAATTTTAGCTATGAAAATAAAATAAAGTTTTTGTTCATATTTTCAGAAAAAAAGGAAGGTAAGAATTCATTCTGAAACTTTTAAATTTTATTATTTGGATTATTCGGACAATTTTCCTAATTTTTATTGATATATACACAATGCTTTGGCCGATGTGCCCTCTGGCCTTCTTCAGGTGTTTATTGTCAAACTCGGGAACCTACTCTTTGAACTCAGGAACCTTCTTATCGAACATGGGATTATGACATGAAGACTCTCGAGTTTGACAAGAAGGTTTCCGAGTTCAATAAGAAACACCTGAAGAAGGCCGGAGAGCAGATCAGCCGAAACGTTGTGTATATAACAATAAAGATGAGGACAATAGTCCGAATAATCCAAATTATCAAGACTCGTCTAAAAAATTCAGACAAATTGCTATTACCGATCAAGAAGAATAAATATCTTTTTAACTCTTTGCCTGCTTTAAGCAATCCTACTGTAAACCGCTGGCAGCGGCTCTTGCATGTGTCACTTGTTTACACTGAAAAAGGCACTACGCAAACAGCCCTGCCATCTTTTATTTTGTCTGTGAACCAACCCTGAGACAGGTACTTGATCTCTCACCATAGTGATCCTACTTTAAGCTACTGGCAGTGCCTCTTGCAGATATCACTTGTTTACACTGAAAAGTCAATATGTGAACACCCCTGCCATCTTTTGTTTTTTCTGTGAACTTTGAACTGCTCGCAGTGGCTCTCCCACCAATGAGATCCTGGCAGAGGCTTTCATACATGTCACTTGTTTACACTGAAATATCACTATGTGAACACCCCTGACATCTTTCGTTTTGTCTGTGAACCAACCCTGAGACAGGTACTTGATCCTTTTGCAATAGGGAACTAGTTGAATGGAATAATATGGTACGGCCGCAGGGGAAATTTGGTAGGCAAAAAGTTAAAAGTAACAAATAGTTGACCCATGGCCTAGTGGATAAGGTAGTTAGGTTAAGACAGTCCTAAGTGACAGTTATCTCTGGATTACAAGTTCAATCCTGAGTAGAGGCAGTAACATAGAAAAATAATTAACATAACTCCTACCCCAGCTATGGTTAGCGGAATGAGAACAGGATACCCCCGTGGACTAAATAAAGGGTTAGGTTCAAAGTTACGTGATGGCTCCCGATTACGACATGAAAGTTACCGAGTTCGAAAAAAAGGTTCCCAAGTCTGAGAAGGTTCCCGAGTCCGACAAGAAATACCTGAAGAAGGCCAGAGAGCATATTGGCCGAAACGTTGTACAAATAACAATGAAGATGGGGACAATAGTCCGAATAACGCAGATAATACTAACAAATATTTTTTTTTAAATAGCAACTCAGCTTTAGTATAATAATAGATATCTATATCTGTAAAAAATAGCACTTTTTGCCAGGGGAGAGGGGTCTCTGTTTTGAAGAAGTGTTCTTTTTAATGTGATTTATTTCATTGTTATAATTAAGAAATTTGCGCGTGGCACAATGGTTATAGTTGTAGGAAATGGACTCGTTGACCCAAGTTCAAATCCTGGACAAGGCTATTTGAATTTCACATAGTACAAATATTCTTGGGAAAGGTATGAATCTAACTATACTCCCTCCAGCTATGGGGAAATAGTAGGGCAGACTGGGCTCTTCAACCTTGGTTAGGTAACCTATCTAGGAAAAGGAAAACTCTAAATTCAAACCTGTTAAACTCTGTTTAAGAAATTCATCTTGTATCGCATACTGCTTGTGCGGAGGGGTTGGTAAATATATATAATTAAGAAATTCATAGAACCTTTTTTTTTTTAAAGTAAGTTTAGGCTCTGTTCTTAAAGGAAAAAAATTAAAATAAGTGACAATTTATAATTTTAATTTTTCGGACCATATGACCTTCCACAATCTCGACTCATGGGGACACTTTTCTCATTTACACCGTAAAAATCCGGTTGTTTGTTAGGGGTTAGGGGTTAGTGGTTAGGGTTAGGGTTACAATTTTATGTTTTAACAATTGATTGTGGAAAATACCATTTTTCCACTTTGGAAAAAATTCATCATAGTCAAATTTATCTTTATAAGTTTTTTTTAATTTTGTAAAAATTCATGTTTGATCAGAAAGTCATTAACGGTATCTATATTTTTCATTTAGAAGAATTTTTTCTATCTTTATCCTTCACTAAATATAAATGAATATAAATAAACTTTTGTGTTCAATCTGTGTTGTTATTTTGAACATTACTTGCATTCATAATAAAAAATTTAAAAAAATAAATATTTACAGCGACAGTAAAATAACCATAGAAGTAGGTTCGTATTTTTTTATTTTTAAAAAATCTTATTTTCTATTTTACGAGAACCGGCTAAATAAGCCTAAAAGCAGGTTCGTCTATTTGACCAGGACCGGCTAAGTAGCCTCTTCCAATAAATTAAATATTTATACATATTTACTAAGCTTAACTGTCTGAACTTGCACCAAGGTGTCAAAATTAGGGTGACCCAGAACAAACAGAACCCAAATTATTTATTTATTTTCCCATTAAACTAACCTTAAACCCCAACCCCAACCCCAACCCTAACCCTAACCCCTAAGCCTAACCCTAAACCCCCCTAGTTAAAATGAACAGTTTTATTACAAAATTTGTGGGTTCTGTTTTTTCGGGGTCATCGGTATACAGGGTGACCGAGAAAAAACAGAACCCAAATTATTTATTCATTTTCCCATTAAACTAACCCTAAACCCTAACCCTAGACCCCCTTAGTTAAAATTAACAACATTTGTGGGTTCTGTTTTTTCTGGGTCACCCTAATTTTAACACCTTTGTGCAAGTTCAGCCGCTTAACTTAGATGTGGCACAAGGCCAGATTATGGAGCACCTAGTGAGAATCGAACTCACTACCAATGGTCTGCGAAGCGAGCTTGCTAACCATTACACCACGTGAGGTGCCCAAATTAAACATTTGTACGTGTACGAATATTTGTTCCCCCCCTACCACCACTGTATGTGTGGGTGTTTATGTTTTCATTCTAGTTGTCACAAAAAAATTCATTCTTAATTTCTCACTTCGTGACTGTTTACTTGTGCGAGATCGTATGCGTAGGCGGGAGTTTTTTTTGTTTTTTTTCAAAAGCAATAAAAAAAAGTGTGTAAACATTCACGTACATTGCAAATTATATCCTTTCATTATTAAAACTAGCATAAATATGCACCCTCCTGGCGCAAGCATTTAAGTTTTAATTCAATGAAATATATTAAGTTAGAAAAAAAGCTAATGAAACTAAATAAGAATGCAGATAAAATGACTGGACCATATGACTTTTAGGCACCCCTTTTTGATCTCGATTAAGAAAGGACATGTTTTTCATTTACACCATCAATATTCGGTTGTTTTAACAAACGATTTTTTATAAATTATAAAACTAACCCCAAAACCTAACCCTAACCCCAACCCCAACCCCAACCTCTAACCCTAACCCCTAACAAACAACCGGATATTAACGGTGTAAATGAAAAACATGTCCTTTCTTAATCGAGATCAAAAAGGGGTGCCTATAGGTAATATGTCCAAATGATTTAAAATAGAGATGGTATAATCGAAAAATAAAACAATTTTGAAACTAACACTTCCATCACTTTCTATCACTCCCGTCTTTCATTGCTAAAATTTAACTATTTAGTTAGAATAAAATTACAGTTATTTCTTCTTCTTAACGGATTTCTTTTAAGATTTATCCTTGAGATTTTTGCTCATATTTATTAAGATAAAACTAAACAATTACAAATCAATAATACTGAGCACATATTTATTAAGATCAAATTTTTAATATCAATATGCAAATTAACTTTTCCTTCACACTGTAAACCGCTATTTTATTGTATATATAAATATAAAGAACAATGTTTATTAAAAATTGAGGTTTAAATAAAAATAAAATCATGGAGGATTTGATTTGAGTGATAATATAGTTTCAGTTACAGACAGAAAAACACACAATCACCATTATAATAAGACTCAATAAAATTAGAATAGCTTTTTGGTTTTATTTATAGAAATAGACAAAACTATTTAATAAATAGTTTTGTGTATAACATCTAGAAAAAATCCATGCATACATCATGCTAAATTGTTAATAGGCATGATTGATCAACGTGCAATGTTTATTATATGTACTAACAAATGACATTTATCACAGTCATTCATGGAATATCTAATTTGCATTTTGTAGTAATTTTTGTGGTATTTTACTTACAGGAATTAGTACCTCTGAATTAGATTTTTCTGACTAAAAAAACATAATAGAAAAACATTTTTTTCATAATTAATTTTTGTTAGTCCTTAAGAGAAAGAGGAGAAAAATTCTGGACCGTATGACCTTTAGGCACCCCTTTTGTGATCTCGTTTCATAAGGACATTTTTTTCAAAATCCGGTTATTTGTTAGGGGTTAGGGTTAGGGTTAGGAGTTAGGGTCAGAGGTTAGTTTTATAATTTAAAAAAACCCTCTAAAAATCATCTGTTAACAAACAACCGGATTTTGACGGTGTAAATGAAAAAAATGTCCTTAGGAAATGAAATCGCAAAAGGGGTGCCTAAAGGTCATATGGTAAAAAATTCCTAATATTTAGATCTGACCGGCAGTGGTGTGCCAACGTCATGATCCGTGAGGTGGGGGGGGGGTAAAAGCTAGGCTCAGCACCCCTTCCAATGGTCAATAAATATTTATTCAGATTTTTCAGAGCTTCACCTACCCGACCACTTTCAGATTCTATGCATTCATAGTTTCATGTGTAGAGACGCAAAAGTTACGCAATGTATTTCAATGTTATAGCTATTATCGAAGAAGCGAAAGGAACAGAGATAAGGATGACTTAGGGTAAGACTTTTATTCATTGATTCACACTACTTCTTAGAGGGGAAATATTTCCCAACTAAGTCAATAGGTGTTTCTCCTTCAAAATCTTGGAGTAAAAAAGGCTGAGAGGCCTTTTTGTCGCCAAGAATTCAGGGTTCTCCCTGTGCAGGTTCAGAGGACTCCTCCGATATGAGGCTCTCTGGGAGATTGTTACTTTTTGTGTCTTTTTATATTTTTTTAATATTTAATTTGATTTTGTTTTTATATTTTATTTGATTTTGTTTTATTTTTGTTTTATTTATTTTTATTTGGTTTAATTTCATTTTTATTAATCCCCACATGTTCTTCTACAAAGATGGCTTTGGCATTAAATTACCAACAGAGGTTGGTATGCCATTAAGCAAAGAAACCAAAACTAATAATTATCATTTGTAAATAATCATAGCTTTAAGTAAATATTCTTAATACAAATCTCAGCTCTGTGTTAAATAGTACCACTACTATTCTTCAACAAGGATGGCTTTGGCATTAAATAACCCATAAAGTTTAATATGCCATCAAACCAAAAAGGAGAGTAATCCAGTAAAGGAGAGTAAGGATGATTAGACTAAAAACAGATTGTTGATGAAACCCTTCTATCTGATATGACATCATAGTAAGCAAATTTGAACTCTGTGGTGCTATTACATTCTATCTCAGACTAATACTCTTGGGAAAGATATGAACTCCTCATCCCCCCCACCAGCTATGGGTTAAATAGTACCACTACTATTCTTCAACAAGGATGGCTTTGGCATTAAATAACCAAAAAAAGGTTGGTATGCCATTAGGCAAAGAAGCAAAATCTCCTGCTTGTGGAGGGAGGGGTTGGGTAAATATTTAAAACTGTCCATTTTGTTGGAATAAATTAATTGAAATTAAATTAAAAGTGTAATTAATGAGGTTTTTAAAATAACTTCAAAGCTCAACCAGTAGAACCACTGCCATCCATAAGCGGCCTTTCCCAAAATAAAAAGGATGGGAATTTTGAGTCATGCCTTGATGTTTTTTGTTTTTACATTTATTTAGTGGTTGTTCACTTACTAACAGTCTGGCTATTTGTAATAAAAAAGCAATCAATAAATATTAAAGTTAGATGAAAAAAAAATACTGGTCAAAAATTAATAATAGTACTCTGCTTAACAAATTGACCTATGGTTAGCGGAATGAGAACAGGAGACCCCCGTGGACTAAATAAAGGGTTTGGTTCAAAGTTCCGTGATGGTTTCCAATTACAAGAAGGTTCCTGAGTCTGTATAGAAGGTTCCCGAGTCTGAAAAGAAAGTTCCTGAGTCTGACAAGAAATACCTGAAAAGGCCGGAGGGCACATCGGCTGAAATGTTGTACAGATAACAATGAAGGTGAGGATAATAGTCCAAATAATTGACCTTGTGTCACACCTTGCTTTAGGGATGTCCCTGTGGCATTGTGGCTAATGTGCTGGACTGTGACATTGTACTAAACGAGATTGAACTCCAGTCATGCTATTATGTTTACTTTCAGACTAATACCCTTGGGAAAGGTATGAATCACTACAATATTAGTGTGTGGGGGGGGGTATAGTAGCTAACATACTGACATTCAAATTCTAGTTGATCTCAATTCATTAATGGACTAATACCCTTGGGAAAGGTATGAATCACTACAATATTAGTGGAGGTGTCCCTGAGGTAAAATAGCTAACATAATGACATTCAAATTCTAGTTGATCTCAATTCACTTATGGACTAATACCCTTGGGAAAGGTATGAACCCCTACAATATTAGTGGGGGAGTCCCTGGGGTATAGTAGCTAACATACTGGGCTGCAACATTATAGTAAGTGAGTTTGAACTCCAATTGAACTCAATTCACTTATGGACTAATACCCTTGGGAAAGGTATGAACCTCCTCATCCCACCCAGCTATGGATTAAGTAGTACCACTACTGTTCTTCTACAAGGATGGCTTTGGCATTAAATAAGGTTAATATGAAATTGAACAAAGAAACCAAACATCCTGCTTGAGGGGGAGGAGTTGGGTGAATACATAAAACAGTCCATTTTGTTGGGGGTAAATTAATCGAAATTAAATGAAAAGTGTAATTAACAAGGTTTTTAAAAATAACTTTGTAAAAGTGAACAAAGAAAAGAAAAAAAAGAAAAAGAAAGAAGAAAGAAAGGAAGGAAGGAAGGAAGGAAGAGAGGAGGGAAGAAAGAAAGAAAGAAAGGGAGGAAGAAAGGAAGATAAGAGAAAGGAAGGAAGGGAGGGAGAAAGAAAGAAAGGGAGGAAGGGAAGGGCAAAGAAGAGAGGAGGGAAAATTGACACTTTATTTAAATAGGACATTAATTCCAGTTTAAGCTTTGCCACTTACAAAGAGAGGGAAATTAAGTAGATTGTTTGGTTTGATTTGTTTGTTTAATGACATAAACACCTATGTGGGTCATTTAATTCCAAAGCCGTTCTTGTTGAACATTTGGTTGGTTGGTTGGTGTTTTTTTTTTTGTTTTTTTTTGCTTTATGGCATATCAACCCCTTTCGGTTCATTCAATGCTGAATCAAGTCATTTTGATATTCAGGTTACTTACAGTACCTGCTGTTGCCTAAATGGTCACCCATCTAAGTACTAAACAGGCTCATTGCTGCTTAACTTCAGTGAGCTACTGGAAACCGGTGCTTACAATGTGATTTGACCATAATCCCTTGTAGAAGAACAGTATAAAGAAATCTGAGGTATGGGTTATCGTCCTTGTCTGCGAGCCTCTCTATCGAACCGACCAATCATGAGCCAGCATACTTTGGCGGCAAAACCAAAGAGGCAAATTCTTTTCCCCTCTTTCTGATCGACCAGCACCGGAGTCAGACGTCAAAAAAGGGTCTCTCTTATATCCAGCAGTACGACCAGAGTAGCCGTAGCAAGGGACTTTGATAATTCCCCTACCTCAGGATTTCAGCTAAGTGGTTTTATTATTATATGTATATGATTCCAGCAGACAAACCAAAGTTTGCAACAATTCTTATGTATACCAGTAATACATGTCTGTTCCCATTCTAAGTTTGTGTTCGTTTTATTTTTTTGATTTGTCTGTCACTCCTAGTGGTCTAAAACTTCATAACAGTAGTGGTACTATATAACCCATAGCTGGTGTGGATGAGGGGTTCATGCTTTTCCCAGGGGTGTTAGTCTAAAAGTGAACTTAATAGCTTGACTGGAGTTCGAACTCACTTACAACGATGTCGCAGTCCAGCAACATTAGCCACCACCCCCAGGTTTGATTTGGTTTGGTTTCTTTATTTAATGGCATATCAACCTTCATGAGTTATTTAATGTCAAAGTCATCCTTGTTGAAGAACAATAGTGGTACTATTTAACCCATAATTGGGGGGAGGGGATAAGGGGTTCATACCTTTCCCAAGTGTATGAGTCTGAAAGTGAACATAATAGTGCCACTGGAGTTTGAACTCACTTCCAACCAAATCACAGTCCAACGCATTAGCCACTACTACCCCGACAGGAAATAGAAGAAAAAATAAGAAATAAAATAAAAGACAGTTTGACAGGTAATTACTAAGAGAAATTACGGGTTTAAGGGGGAGGGGGAGCCTCTTAAATCTCCCAGTTGTAGGCAAATTGTTCGGAAGAAAGAAGACAAACACACAGTGGAAATTTAATACATGTATTGACAAATAGTACAAGAATATGTTGCAAATTTTAATGGCATTTGCTACAAGACTTATCTGTGAGGTGAAATATTATTCGTTGGAGAAGTGGCACTAACAGGGGTATTCTGGTCGCTGTGGTTGTAGAGTTTCTGTAGAGATGCATCCGTTTTGGTCAGTTCTTGTACGATAGGTAAAAAGTGTAGGGAATGCCTTTTGGAAGCTACTCGCCTAAGTAACAATCTTTTAAATTACGGTGGATGGGGCCCTTCTTAAGTTGACTATTTAGGTCCTCAGCCTTCTGATAAGTACGCTGTCGAAACGGCCTTCAGTATGCTGGTTAAAAGCGCCTCCGTCCAGGTCGACGGCCTACAGACAAGTGAAGTGTAGGGAATGCTTATTTTTGCAACTTCCCTCAGTAACTGCTCCCTGATAAGTGGTGATTTTGATTCTGGCGCCAACATCGTATGTTGGGTATCTGCCCTCTAGTGGCAGGGGGAGATAATTCATTATCGGATTTCGGATATTACCACTGGATGCAGATTAGGATTATCTATCACGCATCCCATTTATGCAGTTGTGACACAAGGCCATTTTAATGTGGGACCACCCACGAGCCGAGACTCATGGTGTTGCATAATCTATGTGGTTGCATAGATTATTGGCAACACCCTGTAGGAGAATTCTGCGGGGGGCAGGGGGGGGGCAGTGTTTTCATATCACGGGATGGAAAACTACTGGACACTTGAAATCTCGCACATCACGTGATTTTGACTTAGTTAGGTCAGTTGATAGCCAGACCTCGGTTGGAACAGATGTGTTTCAGTCCGGCTGTCAGCTCCGCATGATGAGTTACAAAAGGCAAATAAAGCTTGGAAAAGCAAGAAGTGTTATTGATTAATTAAGCATGCCTTAGTTAGAAAATGAAGAACGGCCAAGTAAGTAATTTACAGTCCTGTTTGCAACTAAGAGAATGGGGGGGGGGGTGCGTTCAGAAAAATTTTCATAATGTTCCAAATTTAATATGCAATCTCTCTCTCAATAACATTGAATTTCTACCATAATTCAGTAAGTTTACAAGAAAAAGTAAGTTTACTAGAAAAAAACGTGACACGTTGAGGTCACCCATTGAGTTCTTGGTAGATAATTGTTTGTCAGGAAGAAAGTTTTCAAAACGAATTAGATTAAAAAGATGAATACAACCGGAGCTGCTGAAAATTAACATATGTTAATATCATCTTCTGTTCACACTCTCCAATCTCTTTACGCGCACAGAAAATTAACATAAAGAGTAGATAAGACATATAGAGAGGGAGAAAGTGATAGGCAGAATGTGAAGTAAGAGATGGGTTACTTTATGACTAAATTGCAAATTATGACTAATTAGAACCAAATAAAATAGAACTTTTTTTTGTCTAATACTCTCTTCTCTCTCTATCATAAGAACTTTTGTGTATATACCCAACGAGGGTATATGGCATTTTAACAATGGGATGGCAGGTACAAAAAATGCGTCAATCCCATCGGCATTCCCCCACAATGGATACAGTTTAGTGTCATAACCAGAACACATAAACCAACAAGGGTTCAAGTTGTGTTGAAAGCACTGTGTAGTATCCTATGCAAATGAGATAGACTACAAAAGTAGTCTGCCTCAGTAGCAAGGCAGATAGCTACTACCTGTACCTACAGATAAACAAATATTCCTGAGATTGATTGACTTCACAGCACACTGACTCTCACTAGATCACCAAAGTTAAATCATGATGAGCCTGCTCAATATTTTGATGGGTGACCATCTAAGCAACAGCAGGTACTGTAAGTGTGATAATACCTAGGTTTGCAACTCGCACACCTTTGTTGCACAATGTCGATGACCCCACGTAATGTTCTGTGCTGGCTCATTCAAATATCTATCTATCTATCTATCTATCTATCTATCCCAGTATGTTCATATCTATCTATCTATCTATCTATCTATCCCAGTATGTTCATATCTATCTATCTATCTATCTATCTATCTATCTACCAGTATGTTCATATCTATCTATCCATCTATCTATCCCAGTATGTTCATATCTATCTATCTATCTATCCATCTATCTATACAGTATGTTCATATCTATCTATCCATCTATCTATACCAGTATGTTCATATCTATCTATCCATCTATCTATACCAGTATGTTCATATCTATCAACTATCTATCTATCTATCTATCTATCTCAGTATGTTCATATCTATCTATCCATCTATCTATCCCAGTATGTTCATATCTATCTATCTATCTATCCTATCTATCTATGTTCATATCTATCTATCCATCTATCTATACCAGTATGTTCATATCTACTATCCATCTATCTATACCAGTATGTTCATATCTATCAACTATCTATCTATCAATCTATCTATCCCAGTATGTTCATATCTATCTATCCATCTATCTATCCCAGTATGTTTATATCTATCCATCTATCTATCCTATTATGTTCATATCATCTATCTATCTAT
>CM042163.1:69674770-69689770 GCA_023376005.1 Doryteuthis pealeii
ATGATTTACAATAGAATAATTTGACCTTACCCCCTCCCTCTCCCCTTGTGAGGGACGGCAGATTATGCTATTGCTATGTATGTATATAAATTTAAAAAATACAATTAAAATCAAGACACTGACCATTAGACAAAATCTAAGATGGTAATAAAATCAGCAAAACTATGAGGGCTCAATATATACAAGTTGTACCAATATAACAAAAGAGGGTTGGAATATTAGAATATAAGACCTAAAATCAACTCACAATTCTGAGTTTCTTGAAACACAGTCATGAGTTGGTTTTAGTTCTTGCATATTTATATATATGTTTATGTGTGTGTGTGAGTTGAAAATGGAAATGAATCCGATATGTTGAAAGGAAAAATAAATAAAAGAAAGAATGTTGAATGGATAAAATAGATTTACTAACCCGTATTTTGACCTGGAGTTTGTTCCTGTACACATGTATTCTATTTTTTATTATTTTAAAAATGAAATAAAATAATATTATAAAATTATAAAATCTTTAAGCATACAAAAAATAACGACCTTCATCAGAGTAAAATGTTTGATATTTGAAGTTAAAACGGTCAAAATACAGAGAATTTTGAGGTGACTGAAAAAAAAATTTTTATTTTTTTATTTAAAAAAAAAATTATTTGCGTAGACGCTCCACAGCAAGAGAAAATAGTGATGTTTGTGTGACGATTACAGTTAGAGAATATTTTTTGTGAGTGATATTTGCAAAAAAGGGAATTTTCAATTTCATAAGTAATATTATTGACTTGTACAAAGAAAAGTTAAGATTCTGTTAATATATGATTTAAAATTTGTTTTTTTAATTTAGTGAAATACGTGTATTTATATTGGTGAATTTATTTGTTTTTAATATGATCTTGGTGATTATTGTTATTTTTTTTTTTTTTTTTTTTTTTTTTTTGTCATAATAAAAGATAAAGTGTGCTAATATTTTTCATTGGGGGTAAAAAGAAAAGAAAGCTGGAAAATATAAATAGAATTGCTGTCTTAAGTTTGATTTAACCCCTTTTAAAATATCTGGTATTAGTATAATGTAGAACTTTGAACAAAACAGTGCATACAGAGTTACTTCCCTTGGCTCTTGCTCAAGCTGTGCAGTTTTATGCTACTTTCAGCCATTTTAGTGCATAACAATATAAAAATGGCAGTAACTTTAAATTGTATTATTTATTGTAGACTAGCATTGTATTATTTCCAATTACACTGTGGATAGCTTATCAAATTTTAAGGAGACTTTAGATTTTTCTAATTTGTTCACTAAGACTATTTTAAAGAAACCTTAAATTGCATTTGGTGCTGAGGCTCCAAAACCGAAGACTTTAGGATAATATCTTTGTTGCAATTATTCCAAAGTCAACTCTGTTCCAGAGTGATCCTATTAAGTTTCCATCTATGGGTCAAATACATCTATTTAAAAATGATCAGTATTTGATAGGAATACTTGTAACCATATAACTGTTAGGAAATTATTTGTATTAAGAATAGTCCCTTGAGGCTATAATTGTTTACAAAGGATTATTATTTCTCTGAATGTCTGAGATGAGGTTTGATGATTAGTATTATTAACATAACTCCTACCCCAGCTATGGTTAGCGGAATGAGAACAGGATAACCCCGTGGACTGAATAAAGGGTTAGTTTCAAAGTTTTGTGATGGCTCTCGATTACAACAAGAAGGTTCCTGAGTCCGAGAAGAAACACCTGAAGAAGGCCGGACGGCATATTGGCCGAAACGTTGTACAGATAACAATAAAGATGGGGACAATAGTCCAAATAACACAGATAATACTAAAGGGTTATTATTTATTTAAAATTAATAACTGCTTGAAATGAAAACATAACTGGGCAAATAAACAATTATCAAGTATGAATAGTTACTTAAAGCCATATATTTCTGTATAAATTATTAGTACTAGCAAATACTTGCACCCTCCGGGTGCAAGTATTTAAGTTTTAATATAAAAAAAAACTTTTTAAATCAGAAAGGCTAATGAAACTAAATAAGAATGCAGATAAAAAGATTTGGAACAGAGGGGGTATGATTGAAAAATAGAACAACTTTGAAACTAACTCTTCCATCATTTTCCGTTACTCCCGTCTTTCATTGTTAAATTTTTCTAATTGAACTATTTAGTTAAAATAGGAAGTAAAGAATAAAATTACAGTTATTTCTTCTTGTTAATAGATTTCTTTTAAGATTTATCCCTGAGATTTTTGCTTATATTCAATAAGATAAAACCAGACAATTAGAAATCAATAATACTAAGCATATATTTATTAAAATCAAATTTCTAAAATCAATATGCAAATTAGCCTTCCATTCACACTGTAATCCGCTATTTTGTTGTATATATAAATACAATTGCATGTGATTAGTATGTAGATATGATCAACAGTATTAATAATGTAAAACAATTTTATTAATGATTGAGGCTTAAATAAAAATAAAATCATGGTAAATGTGATGTAAATAACAAAGGGAATTGTGACTTGTATAGTAATATAGTTTCGGTTACAGACAGACAAACACACAATCTCCATTATAATAAGATTAGATAGGAATACTTGATAGCATATAACTGTGCAAATTATTTGTATTAGATAGGAATATTATTGGCATTTCAGTCTAGGAAGACTATAATATAGTTTTTGTGTCCCTGAAGTTACAGCGTCTCCTGTGACTGTAAAATCTAATGTTAGAAAAACATTCTCGACCACAGATGTCGCATGCGAAGGCTGTCCCTGAAGATGTTGATGTGCCAGCGCATAGGAATATATGATACCATATAACTGCTAGCAAATTATTTGTATTAAGAATAGTTACTTGCAATTATAATTGTTTACAAAGGATTATTATTAGTTACTTGAAATAAAATTTTTAGAAAAACTTGAGCATTAAATAACCTTTCAAGGGTTGACCTGCCATAAAAACAACAAACAGAAACATTGCCTAAATGCTTTTGCTTTTTAAGCTGTAAAGATATTTGTTTAACTCTTAACATCCCGTTGAGAATTTTTTAAGTCCAGAGTCCCATTCCTATAAGGATTTATCAAGAAATGGCTAAAAATGGCCTTTGCATCTAAAGTTACCTGTTATTTCCCTTAAATCAAAGACTTCTAAATATGTTTAATATTACATTTAAACAAAGGTTATCATTTGAAGTGGATCAGGAAAACAAATGTGACTTCTGGCCGGGTGGAATGAGGCGGTATAGGACGTTAAGAGTTAATGCAAATGAAAATTGTGATTTTAATTTTTTTTTTTTTTTTTTTTTTTTTTACGCTAAAATTTGATTAATCCGAGAAATTGTATTGGTTTTTAAATGTTTCCTTTTGTTTTCTCTTTTTGTTCAGGAATTGTTTGGTGCAGTTGGAGCATTGAAAAAAGCCCACTTGTTGAAACCTGGTTGTGCTGAAGTTGTTTACATATCATATAATGATGCTGTGGCTGCAGTCAACAAGTACCACAATAGAGAGCTCGATGGTTAGTTGGATACTTACTCGCTTATTTAACTCTCTTGTTGAGAATCTTCCAAGTCCAGAGCCCAATTCCTATAAGGATTTATCAAAAAATAGCTAAAAATGGCCTTTTCAGTTAAAGTTACCTGTTATTTCCCTTAAATCAAAGACTTCTAAATATATTTAATATTACATTTAAACAAAGGCTATCATTTGGGGTAGATTAGAAAAATGAATGTGACTTTCAGCCAGGAGGAATGAGGCAGTATAGGACATTAAGAGTTAAAATATTCATTTTATATCAACAATTTTTCAGAGTTTATATTTTAACTCTTAACATCCTGTTGTGAATTTTCTAAATCCAGAGCCCCATTCCTATAAGGATTTATGAAAAAATGGCTAAAAATTTCCTTTTCATTTACCTGTTATTTCCTTTTCAGTTACCTGTTATTTCCCCTTAAATCAAAGACATCTAAATATGTTTAATATTACATTTAAACAAAGGCTATCATTTGGGGCTAGATTAGGAAAATGAATGTGACTTCCAGCCAGGAGGAATGAGGCAGTATAGGACATTAAGAGTTAAATTTCTCACTAGACTTTCTTTCCTCTTATTTCTATAGCTTTTTATCTAAACTCTTAAATTGTTTATATTTCTGACTAGAATTTTTGGATTGTTATTCTCATCTTTATTGTCATATACCACAATGTTTCAGCCAATGTGCCCTCTGGCCTCTGATTACAACAAGAAGCACCTAAAGAAGGCCAAGGGCACATCATTTCGAAAAGGTTCCTGTGTTCGAGAAGAAATACCTGAAGAAGGCCAGAGGGTACATTAGCCGAAACGTTGTACAGATAACAATAAAGATGTGGACAATAGTTTGAATAATTCTAATAATACTAATTATCAAGCCTCGTCCCCGAAATTCAGAGAAACAGATTAAAAGGTTGTTTGTTTTTTCTTTGTTTTAGGTCAACCCATGATTGTGAAACAAACTACCCCGATACCTACGGTATCATCATCAACACTTCATTCCTCATCAAGTTCTTCAAATATTCCTAAATCTCTTGGGGAGCCTCTCAAGTAAGTATTTACGCCTACATGGTGTTGTTCTTTTTTCTTTTTTAAGAAAAGCTTTTAAGATAAAAACTAACATTTTAGAATAAGTTTTTTGGTTATTTCCTATAAGTCTAACATAAACAAATCTTGACTGATTATTTATTTTCCCGTTAAACTAACCGTAACCCAGTCTTCTTTTTTCCTAGTAGATCAATAAATAAATAATTTATCGGTCAAGAGTGGTTACCCTTTGTTTTTTGTTTGTTTTTTTGGAGTTATAGGAAATAATCAGTTTTTAATTTATTTATGTTTTTACAAGCAAATTAAATTAACCACAATGTGAATGGGAAGGCTAATTTGCATATTGATATTAGAAATTTGATTTTAATAAATATGTGCTTAATATTATTGATTACTAACTGTTTGGTTTTATCTTAATGAATATGAGCAAAAATCTTGGGGATAAATCTTAAAAGAAATCCATTAACAAGAAGAAATAACTGTCATTTTATTCTTTACCCCTTATTTTAACTAAATAGTTAAATCTGGATAGTTTAGCAATGAAAAACGGGAGTGATGGAAGAATAAGTTTCAGTTGTTCTATTTTTCCTCAATTTCAAATGTTTTTATCTGCATTCTTATTTAGTTTCCTTAGCCTTTCTAATTTGATATATTTTATTACATTAAAACTTAAATACTTGCACCAGGAGGGTGCATATATTTGCTAGTTAATACAATATCTATATACAGATCAAATTCTATTAAGTAATTCGGACTATCTGACCGTTAGGCACCACTTTTTGATCTCGATTAAGAAAGGACATGTTTTTCATTTACACCGTCAATATCCGGTTGTTTTAACAGACAATTTTTAGATATTTTAAAAAAAATTATAAAACTAACCTCTAACCCTAACAAACAACTGGATATTGATGGTGTAAATGAAAAACATGTCCTTTCTTAATCGAGATCAAAAAGGGGTGCCTAAAGGTAATATGCTCCAGTAATTTATCTAATACTTCACAAAAATGCTCTCTTAAATTCTTTTAAAAGTTTTTTACCTGAAATCATCCAAATTAGTATCATTTAGATTTTTCAGACTGTTGTCCTCATCTTTATTGTTATATACACAACTTTTTGGATGATGTGCTATCTTCAGGTGTTTTTTGTCAAAATCGGAACCTTGTAATCGTAAATTCAGACAAATATCATCTAAATTAATCTCAAAATTTCGTACTTGTTAGGGAGAGTTATCTCCCCTAACGATTCTACACCGGATATACTCGCTGACAAACACAGACAAATACTTGGGCCCATGTAATGAACACACACGATACACAGTTGAATTCTATCCAAACTCATCCCACTGTATTCCTGGTTGGTGAGAATAAATAAAACAAATATTGTTATGTTAATCATATTTCACTGTTTTTGTTACCGTTTGTTATTCCTACATCTTTGGATATAACCGTACTCTTTTGCTATTTTTGATCTAATTAAGCAAAAAACTGACTTTTCCATTAAATAACCCAACAAGAGTTGACATGCCATAAAACCAACCAACCCACCTTATTTAAATAATGCCTTTATTCAAAGTTTGTTTAAAAATTGTTTTATATTTTCTACTGACTTTAAAATATTAAATGTTCTTTTTTTTTTTTTTTTTTTTTTTTTTAGATTCAGAAAAGATGTGTCTAACAGCAGTTCAACAGGATCTAAAGCTGAAGGTTCATCATCTCGAGGAGCTGTTTCTCAAGCATCCTCTTCAACTTCTTCATCTGTTGTTGATGTGAACCTGATTCATAAAGCATTGTTTAGCCACAAAAACTCAGGAAGTACATCAGCTTCCTCAGGAACAAGCAGTCGGCCAGTTACCTTCACTGTGAAAATATGACATTAAAAACCCCCCCAAAAAATAAAACATTTCACAGCTTCTTCAAATAAATCATTTTCAAATGTTCTTCAAATATTCTGTCTTTGGTTTTTTTTTTTCTGTTTTAGATGGGGAGTTTCTTTCTCTCTCTCTCTCTCTCTCTCTCTGTAGCCAATTCTTTAAAAAATTTATTTAAAAAAATTTCTTGCAGTGATGCTGATAGGTACGTGCCCTGCGTCACTAACGCATAAAAATCTAATAGGACCCAGAAAAAATCGATTCCATGTGTCCCAGTGTTTTTTGTTTGTTTTTTTTCTTCCCCCCCACCATTTCCAGCTAACTGTAAATACATTTCAATATTTTCTTGGAAATGAATTACACTGTATGGGGTACTGGTTAGGGGTTAGATGGTTTTAGTTGTTCAGAGATAAAAACTCTACAATTTATTAAGAAACTTTTAGTTGGGACCCATCAAATTTCCCGGGGGCTCTTTCAAATCAAATCCATGCATCGCAGGACGCACAAAATTAAAAAGTTATCAGCATCACTGTCTGTTACAACAAAATTGTAAACTATTCTCTTTTTATTTACTGATGAACAAATGAAAAGAATGTTTGAAAGTGATGACTAAAGATTTTTTAGGGTTCAGTCCTGATGAAGTTAAATAACTATACTTATGCCTAAATGATTAAACATTTGGACCAAGTAACTAATAAGCACCCGAGGTGAGACCTAGATTCAAAAGGATATGTTTTGCTTGTCACCGTCAAATTTTTTTTAATGTTTTTTTTAATGTTTTTTTTTAGTAATTTTTATGCACTCATGACGGAGAAAAGCAAAAAAAAAATCTATACATTTTCATGTTTTATTAAAATCTATGAAAAGTTTTAAAAATAATGCTTGATAAAAATCTTTAAAAAAAATCTAGGCTAAATAAAAATTAGGGCCAACAATATATTGTATATACTCGCAGATAGGGCGTACTTTTTTTAATTTTTTTAATTTAACAAAATTTTTTGCCAAAATCAGTGGTGCGACCTATCCATTCGACCTAAATGTAAAACAGCACTAATTTAATTTTTTATTTATCATTAAGTTGATGACAACATTTATTAATAATGGACAAATGAAAAGAATGTTTGAAAGGGATGACTGAAGAATTTTTAGGATTCAGTCCTGATGAAGTTAAATAACTATGCTTATGATTAAATATTTCTTTAAAAATCTTTTATACTGTTTATAAATATTGAATAGATAATTATTTTCTGTTTTAGATGGACCCTTTTTTTTTTTTTTTTCATGGAGGGAATGTAGCCAATTCTTAAAAAAAAAATCTATAAAAAAAAAAGAAAAGAAGAATTCTTGTATTATAAGTTTTTGTGAATCTTTTCTATAATTTCTTGATTCTAATTCTCTAAAAAGAATTTTTTTTTTTTTTATTTTTATTTTTTTTTTTTTAAATTTTCTCAAATATTTTACCTACAATTTAATGAGACTTATATTAAATTGATAGGTTCGGTTTAGCTCAGTCGGTAGAGCTTCCAACTAGGAACTACAAGGTTTCTGGCTCAATACCGGCCCTCGCCAACTCAGCATATGAGTAGCACAGGGATTTGTGCAGTAAAATGAGGAGCTGATGGTAGGTGTAGTGCTCCAAAACAATCTTTGGTCTAGTGAAAAAAGGGGTGCTGTCTGGCTGATACCGATATTAGGCCGCTTCACTGACAACTATATTAAATTGTGGGTCCCTACAACAAAGAGGTTGGCACTTGATGTTAGTGATGAAAAAAAATTGGCAAACATTTAAATTTGGTTAAATTTAGGAAGAATAAAGATATTTTCTGTATAGGTGTATTGCATACTTGGAATAGAAAAATACAGTGGTACCTTGACTTACGAGTTTAATTCGTTCCACTCATAACTCAATTTCCTTGTATATCAAATCAATTTTCCCCATTGAAATAAACTGAAATGCCATTAATCCATTCCAGCTCCACCAGTGGGACCTTGACTTACGAGTTTAATTCATTCCACTTGTAACTCAATTTCCTTGTATATCAAATCAATTTTCCAGATTAAAATGAAATACCATTAATCTGTTCTAAATGGTCCCAAAAACACCATTTTTTTTTTTTTTTCTCCTTTTTAAAAAAAATTTTTTTAATATCTTTAAATAAGAAAAAATAACTGTATTTTATAAAAACATGATAAAATAGATTGCAATGAATTATGTGCTGTAACATGTTTTAATGTTTACGTTTTTTTAATTTTTTTATTTATTTATTTTTTTTTTTATAAATAATAGTTATAAAAATGTTTAAAGTTTTTATAGATGTGGTGAGAGAAACCACGAACGTAGTAGTTCGAAGCATGCACGACTGTGTTTGGGCATGCAGAATGAGATCAGAGGCGAGTGGGGAGATTGAACTCACATTCTCCTGATCATGAGTCGTGGCCTGATGCATAGGAATGGCTAAACTATCCAGAGTGGCCAGGATGTGAAGGATTTGCACGGGCAGGTCAGAGTAAGGAGCCCGGATGAACACTGTAATTGTGCATTTTTTTGACCAGCCCTCACAAACCGGGAGAAAAGCTTGCAGCAGCTTTTTGGCTGTGGTGACGAGAGACAAGATCTTTTGATAGTGTTGGTGAGAAGAGTGCAGCATTGCTGGGAGAGTAAAATCATTGGAGTTAACTGTGCCCCCCCCCCCCCCCCAGAGAACATTCTTATTAGAATAGATTATATTTTTCTTTGGTGCATTAAATTTCTAAACTTTAATGTTGGTTATTTCCTATAAGTCTAACATAAACAAAGGGGAACCACTCTTGACTGATAAATTATTTATTTATTGATCTACTAGGAAAAAAGAAGACGGGTTCAGGGTTAGTTTAATGGGAAAATAAATAATTTATCAGTCAAGGTTGGTTCCCCTTTGTTTATGTTAGACTTATAGGAAATAACCAGCATATCTGCAGTTCACTTGTATCTCACAACACAAAACCAAAAAATCAACTGAGTGATGGTTTGTAATTTGGAGAACTCATGAGTGCCCCAACTTATAAGTCAAGATACCACTGTATTTCCAAATTGAAATGATTTTTTGAAAAAAAGATAAGTAAAAAAAAAAAGTCCCCCAAAAGAGTTAACATTGCTCGATAAAATGCCAAAATGTTATGGCAAGCACCAAATCCTTTTTATTAAATGTGCTAGAAGGCGGTGGCTGAGGGTCTTCATGTCCTGGGAATGACGTTAAACTCTATCTGAGGGTGAGGTTGCAGTTCTGGAAGTTTGAGGAATGTATCATAACAATTGCTCCCTGGTCCACTCTGACCCGAAGTGGTAGTACCTGTTAGGGTCCCATCTATGGGTTAAATAGAAAAACATGAGTTTATAAAAAAAAAATTGAGTATCCATTAGGAATGAATTTATTAAAAAAACTTTACAGCATTAAATGACCCACTGAGGTTGATGTGCCATAAAACAAACCAAACCTAGCCTAAATATTCACCCAAAGATTTGGTGAACTAAAAACAAAACCTCTAAAGCTTCTATTTCCTCTGGATATTTTTTTCTGATTAATATATTTAATGCGTAATTCAGTGAACTTTTTTTTAACACTTTTTGAATAAATTCTTTAAATATTAAAAATAATTTTCAGCCACTGATAAGGATAGTAAGCGTGTTACTGCGGACAATGGCCAGCAGGAAGCATTCCACCAACCTCTTTATTTTGCAAGACTCATTTGGAAAACAAGAAGCTTTTCTACCCCTGCTATACGAGTAAAGAGGTGGTGTGTGGGTCGATCAGAAACATTTAGCCGAAAGTGTTGGAATAATTTTTCTGTAAACAAATTTTTATTTTTTTTAAAAAGATTTAAGTAATGTCCGTATGACAGTGTCAGTAATAAATTATGGTAAGATAAAGATCTTTCTTGCATTTGGACTTACAAACCCCAAGGACCTATCCTATTCAAAAGGCAGTTCATGTAGTGAGAAAGAAGTGCAATATTGTGTAGTAGGAAAATGCAAGAGGTTGCTGAAAAGTTATTGGCCTAACCAAGTTTGCACAAAGTGGGATCAGTGGCATATCAACTACGATGGGTTATTTAATGCTGACAAAGTTTTGAAATAAATTCATTCTTATTTTTTTTATAAATTCATTCAATTTTTTTTATAAACACAGTTTATTATTTAACCCATTGATGGGACTCTAACAGGTACTACCACTCCGGGTCAGTGAGAGCCTGGGAGCAATGGTGATGAAGGGGTGCTCCACATTCCCCAGACATCCAGAACTGGAACCTCATCATCAGATAGAGTTTAACGTCATTCCCAGGACATGAAAACCCTCAGCCACTGCCTTCTAGCACCCATATGATAAAAAGGGTTGGGGTAATCATATAGGTGCTAGGGCTTGACGTGACCAGCTAATTTATCGGACCTCTCCGACCGCCTGTCTAGCCCAAGTACTGGATGCTAATTGGAATCCCATCATGACTGAGTATCATATTGCTTCTACAGTGCAGACAGACAAACATAGATAAAAAGGTAAATAGGGAAGCGCGGTGGTGTACTGGTTAGAGTCGTAGGAAATGGACTAGTCGACCTGAGTTCAATTCCTGGATGAAGCCACAGTTCACATAGCGCTAATACCCTTGGGAAAGTTATGAATCCAACTATGAACTCCGAATTCAAACCTCTTAAATCCCTGCTTGGGGTGGTCACTACTAGAATAGGCTCAGGCCTACTTAGTGATCTATTTCAATTTTAGGAAAAAAAGTGTTAATACCCTTCGGAAAGGTATAAACCCAACTATTCTCCCTCCAGATATGGGTAGATAGTAGGGCAGACTGGGCTCTTTAACCTTGGCTAGGCAACCAATCTAGGAGAAGGAAAACTCAGAATTCAAACCTGGTCACTACTAGAATAGGCTCCGGCCTACTTAGTGATCTATTTCTTTTTTTTTTTTTTAAAGCACTAATACCCTTGGGAAAAGTATGAATCCAACTATTCTCCCTCTAGTTATGGGCAAATAGTAGGGCAGACTGGGCTCTTTAACTTTGGTTAGGCAACCAGTCTAGGAGAAGGAAAACTATGAATTCAAACCTCTTAAATCCCCGCTTGGGGTGGTCACTACTAGAATAGGCTCAGGCCTACTTAGTTATCTATTTCAATTTGAGGAAAAAAAAGTGTTAATACCCTTCGGAAAGGTATAAACCCAACTATTCTCCCTCCAGATAGGCAACCAGTCTAGGAGAAAGAAAATTCTGAATTCAAACCTGGTCACTACTAGAATAGGCTCAGGCCTACTTAGTGATCTATTTCTTTTTTTTAAAAAAGCACTAATACCCTTGGGAAAAGTACGAATCCAACTATTCTCCCTCTAGTTATGGGCAAATAGTAGGGCAGACTGGGCTCTTTAACCTTGGCTAGGCAACCAGTCTAGGAGAAGGAAAACTCTGAATTCAAACCTGGTCGCTACTAGAATAGGCTCAGGCCTACTTAGTGATCTATTTCTTTTTTTTTTTTTTAAAAGCACTAATACCCTTGGGAAAAGTACAAATCCAACTATTCTCCCTCTAGTTATGGGCAAATAGTAGGGCAGACTGGGCTCTTTAACCTTGGCTAGGCAACCAGTCTAGGAGAAGGAAAACTCTGAATTCAAACCTGGTCGCTACTAGAATAGGCTCAGGCCTACTTAGTGATCTATTTCAATTAAAAAAAGACAGACAAACATGGATAAAAAGGTAACCTCTATTTGACTTTGTTGACAGAGGTAATAGTAGAACTTATTGCTTTGCTGCACGTTTTCATAGAACATGTAAAAAAAAAAAGAAAATGAAAGAGTCGTTTTGATGACAGATGCCAAGAGAATTATGTTGGTAATGTTTGCCTCATCATGAGACGAGACAAACAACACACACACTTTTAAAAGTTGTGCTAATGTTATAGACGTGCTTATAATCACATACACACGCATGCGCACAGAGTTGCACTTTAAAACAAGTATGTGGTTGCTGACAACGTTCAGGGTATAGTTTTCAACTCTTCTGCAGTGGGAGGGCGTCACATTGTGGTGTAACGGTTAGTAAGCTCAACTTGCAGATCTCACAGCTAATTTCACAGATCTCGCAGCTCTCACAGCTAAACTCACAGATCTCACAGCTAATCTCATAGTCGTGACCTTGTGTCATATCCTACCCATTGTGAGTGGGTTGGGTAAATGCCTATTCTGCCTGAGTATAAAGGCATCCCATCGTGGTATAATGGTTAGCAAGCTAGTCTCACATATCCATTACTACTGAACAGCGAGTTCGATCCTCACTAGGCGCCCCATACTTTTGTCTTTATGTCATCCTACTCATGGTTACTGGATGCGGTAAATACATAGGATGTTCCCTTGTGGAGTACAGGTTAGTTAGCTAGTCATGCAAATTCATTACCATGTTACGATTTTTTGTGGCCATTTTTAGACTTCAAGTGAGTGCACTTTACAGTGGAGATCCCTTGTGTTAAGCAGTGACTGATCTTTAGTGAAGAATCCTTTGGTTGTTCCTCGGTGTCTCTTAGTGTTGGGTAAAATCCTTGCGTTGAGCAAAGTCCTTGGTTGCAGGCCCGTCCGTCTATATCGAATAGGTGCAAATGCACGGCTTTCTAGAACAGTGATTAAATAGTTAACTAACCACGTATTCGAGCTGTTGATTGGCTGGCTTTAATTCACCCACTCACGCTGAGTCTATAAGTTTAAGTGGTGGACTTCAGCACACCTTATATAGATAGAAGTCTGGGCACCTCACGTGGTGTAATAGTTAGCAAACTAGATTCACTGACCATTGTAAGTGAGTTCGATTCTCACTGGGCGCCTCTTCTGGCCTTGTGCCACATCTAAGCTAAGCTTAGTAAATAACTATAGATAGAAGTCAGACAACTGATGGATCTGTTAGGATTTTTGTAGCCATATTTAGACTTCAAGTGAGAGCACTTCACAGTGGAGATCCCCTGTGTTAAGCAGGGGATGATCCTTAGTGAAGAATCCATGGTTGTTCCTTAGGTTCATTTCAAATAATGCACAAGCACAATCAAGAACACATTTTATGATATTTTCGTGTTAAAACATTCAGTTGTATTGATTCGAACAAATTCGTATTTTCAATGTAGATTTACGGTGAAATGAAAATGGCAAACCAAAACATAAGACTTCCTCAAAATGAAAAAAACAAGGGGAGGTTACCATCATTTATGTAGCTAATGTTCAGATTACCTATTGAATATTATGTGTATATCTATTTCTCTCTCTCTCTCTCTCTCTCTCTCTTACATTTAATAGGTATGCCCACCTAATTAATTGATTATTAATTAATTAACTTTCAAAATTAGGTACGACTTCAATTAAGCACATATTCTCCCAAAAATTGTCGGCTAAATAAAGCCATATCATAAACACATCGCATGTGTATTTACTTTCCTATATATATATATACATCTATATATATATATATTATGTATATATATATATATATATATATATATATATATATTGAATATATTATGTATATATATATATATATATATATATATAATGTGTATATATATATGTATTATATATATATAGAATATATCATATATATATATATATATATGTAAACAAGGTTTGTTTAGAATGGCTTTTTGCCGATAATTTTTTGGAGAATAAGTGCTTAATTGGAGTCGTACCTAATTTAGAAATTAATTAATTAATAATGAATTAGGCGGGAATACCTATTAAATGTATGGCTAAACAAATCGAGAAAAATCAATTGATTTTTCTCGATTTGTTTAGCCATACATTTAATAGGTATTCCCGCCTAATTCATTATTAATTAATTAATTTCTAAATTAGGTACGACTCCAATTAAGCATATATATATATATATTAATGGGACTGTCTCGTTGATTTTCGATGCATGAGTGTTCATCCAATGAATAACCAACACAGCATTTTGTTTATAGTGGTGAAGGCTTGTGTTGGACTATTCCTGACTTTTTGGTACAGTCAATAGGAAAGAATTGGTGCACAAGGAATGCCACAAACCCAATTAACGACTGACCTTAGGAATTTTGAATTCAGAGTTTTCCTTCTCCTAGACTGGTTACCTACCCAAGGTTAAAGAGCCCAGTCTGCCCTACTATTTTACCCATAGCTGGAGGGAGAATATATGGATTCATACCTTTACCAAGGGTATTAGTGCTATGTGAAAATGCAAACAACCTTGTCTAGAACTCGGGTCGACAAGTTCATTTCCCACGGCTCTAACCATTATACCATGTGCCTCCATATATATATATATATATATATAAATATATATATATAATCAATTGTAATATTATGGATTTGGACTTATAACTTAAAGTTACATGGTTGTGCAAAACCATGAAACTTTAAGTTATGAGTCCAAATCCATGATATTACAATTGATTATAAATCTGCTCTGCTTTATTAGCATTGAGCACCTTTTCATGCTAATACTTTTCTCATTTTCTCATTCATTCTCTATTCATTCTTCGATTTCTGTCGGAGGGAAATCGTTAGTATATACCGCTGATGAGA
>CM042163.1:69694770-69752270 GCA_023376005.1 Doryteuthis pealeii
ATTGCCTGTGGGGGTGGAAGTTAAAAATTCAATGTCAGAGGGTTTGTATCAAAAGTAAGCAAAATCATCAAATTTATTAAGGGTTTAAAAAAATAAAACAATTTGAAATGGAAAACTTAGTTCTGTCCCCCTCAAATAAAATGTTGCGTGCATTGATTAATTATTAATTAGATAATTATTTTGAAAATTTTCCGCATGAATTTCCACAAAATCGTTGGTATTTATTTGTAAATTTTTTAGTTAACTTCTTGTTACTCAAAAAATACGAAAGTAAACAAAAAAAACTTTTAAAATTGCTTAATCAAATTTTGAGTGTATATCACACAAGAAATTTGTAACGTAAGCTGTGACATATTTTTGGTTACAGACAAAAGTACATCCAATCTCCATCTTTACACATATAAAGGGCAGTTGTATGTATGTATTATGTATGTATGTAGATAGTAAATATTCACCAATATATTGTTGTCAAAGTGTCTCTGTATGCTTCTTGCAAGTATATATATTTGTGTTTATGTAGGTATATGTATCTGTTTGTAAGAGGTACATATATCAAGTTTGGGCATTAATGCTTCATACTAATGCCCAAACTTGATATATGTACCTCCTAAATATATAATATATATATATATATATATATATATATGTGTGTGTGTGTGTGTGTGTGTGTGTGTGTGTGTGTGTGAAGAAAAAGTGGAAGTAAATCCGACAATATGTAATTTTATAAGTTTCATTAACGATTGATGTTTAATAAGCCGACGCTGCAATGTTTCGGTTTGTTTAACAAACCTTCCTCAGGGCCTTCATTGGTTTAAAGAAAAAGAAATTATCAATGAAAACAGAAGTTTGCGAGTCTCTGCTTTTGGTATGTGGCTGCTTTTGTTGATATTAAAATATGTGAAAAAAGACAAGCTTTAAAACGCTGATTAATACACACACACACACACACACACACACACACATATATATATATATATATATGTAAAAATGGAAAAGGAATTGAATCCAACAATATGAGGAAAAATGAGTAAAAAAAGAAAAGTAAATGGATAAAATGAATTTAATCGATCACTTACACATGTGTTTCGGTCAGTTTATGTGTGTGAAAATATTTCGCACACATACAAGAATCGACCTTCATCAGAGTGAATATTTATTTATTTTTTTTTTTTTGTGCGTGGTCAAAAAAAAAAAAAAAAATATTCACTCTGATGAAGGTCGATCCTTGTATGTGTGCGAAATATTTTCACACACATAAACTGACCGAAACACATGTGTAAGTGATCGATTAAATTCATTTTATCCATTACTTTTCTTTTCTTTACTCATTTTTCCTCATATATATATATATATATATATATATATATATATATATATATATATATTGAGTATTATATACATATACATATATACATATATATATATATTATTATTTATATACATACATATATATGGGTAATACACACAACAACATATGGAAATATATATATATATATATATATATATATATATATATATATTAAAATGATCTGAAAAGGGTTAATAACACACTTATGCACACACACACACACATACATGTATATCATTACTGTATACTTTTTATGTTCCTGACACTAATACATTATTCTGTGTACTAGACATGAGACTTTGATGAGGTGTGGTGCACCTGAGCACTGTACACATACATGTCGGGGCCAAAACAGCCTTGACCCCTTTCTCTGAACGAACGCACGTAATCAGAGCACGCGTGTGCATTTTCGCACGTAAGCAAACCCCTTTCCATGTCTGACCAGATATATCCAGTTTTGCCCAGCTTTAACCCTTTAAGTATATCGCGTGTATTGGGTCACGTAGCCAAAACTATGTCATCATCATTTCTAACGAACTTTTCCCTGACGTCATTCGATATTTCCGGCAAATTTCGGGTATTTAAGAAAGTCGTTTGCGATGACGAGGACAGTTCCAGCCAGCCACCGACAGTTAACGATCCTGATTCCTATTCTGAACAAATGGCCTTTCCTGATTCCTGACCGCCCTGCCTCTCTACGCTGCTGGAACGACCTGCCTTTCTTTGACGCTAGACGACACTGTGATGACACAAACATTTCCAGTCCAGCAATATCAGCCTTTTTCAAGGCTAAACAAACCCAGCTCTTTTCAGAGCTAACCAGTCGGCCCTTTTTACCTCAGTCTTTCCTTAACCACGAATGCGATCCTAGGGCGAAATCCCTAGAAGATCTGGATCTTACGACCAGATAGGCGTCCCTCGCCGACAGTACGCTAGGTCCTAGCTTGGTAGATCCGACTCGATCTTCCGCCGAGCAAACACCTAGCTACTCGAGGCATTTGCGCACACGTACCAGCCTGGTCTGAAATCCCGCATAACCGCGGCCAATCAGACCCAGGCAACGCACGTGCTAAGCGAACGGTCCGTCGCTGTTACGTTTCACGCTCGTACCCGAACAGTCCTCGACGGGACTACGACTGGGGCTCGCAGCCGATACAACCGCAAGCCGAGACCGTTACCGACCGACCACGACGTCAACCGAAACCTGTAGATCCGCACTGTATCCGATTCCGGATTCCAGCTGTCTATCCGACAACCACAACCTATCCACCCAGATCAACGAAAGACTGACCGATCGTTGAGCGACCAACCTCGAACGACGAAAACTCTCAACTTGCCGATTTACCTTGGTCAATTCCTCGTGAATAAATTGACCACCTGGTTACTTCTGCCATCTAAATCCTCTGCCTTTGTCTCTTTCATTGCCTCCAGTCGTTTCACTTATTCAAAAGTCTGTGGGTCGACATCCTTATCGGCCCCACAACATACATGTATATTATTAATGTATACTATTCATGTTCCTGACACTAATACATTTATTCTGGTTGTACTAGAACTGAGACTTGTGAGGTGTGGTGCACCTGAGCACTGTACACATGTATATTATTACTGTATGCTATTCATGTTCCTGACATTAATACATTATTCTATGTACTAGACATGAGACTTTGATGAGGTGTGGTGCACCTGAGCACTGTACACATGTATATTATTACTGTATGCTATTCATGTTCCTGACATTAATACATTATTCTATGTACTAGACATGAGACTTTGATGAGGTGTGGTGCACCTGAGCACTGTACACATACATGTATATTATTACTGTACGCTATTCATGTTCCTGACATTAATACATTATTCTATGTACTTTGAATTGAGGGAGGGGGTTCATTTTTTGCAGTTTTGGAAGATTATATAATTCTCTTGTGGCTCTGAAGTTACAGTGCCTCCTGTGACTATGANTAATCATAAAAAATGAATTAATGCAAGTTTTAAAATGAAATAGATAAAAAAAAAAACAAAAAAAAAACAACTGTAGATATCTTCACCTATATAAGAAATTTAAATGATGTACCCGTACTACTACTACTCTGAATACACATCGATCATCATACAATCATTCATTTCCACAACTACAGGTAACAAAAAACACCATGTGCAACGTAAGAAAAATCAAGACTTGAACCAAGTTTCTTCTTATTAAAAACGAAAAGCTTTGCTAAAAAATGATATATTAGATAAATATGATTGTTTTAATTTGGCCTCGTGTTGTAATACAATCAATTGCCATACCAAGTGAAATACCCAATGTTATGATATCATGATTTTAATTATGTTGAAGTTGTAAAAGGCAAAAATAAAAACATTCTTCTTACCATCTTTGTGGATTAAATTAAACAAAACAGCTGTTTTTTTATATTTGTTGTTTGTTTCACCATGACAAATATTTAGTATTAATACTAATTTATATTAGGTTGTTATTATTATCTAAGCATGAATAAAAATAACTAGCTAATAATAAATCAGCGTATTTTTAAAATTAATTTTTATTGAAAAACTTTCTTTCTTTACTTTTTAAAAATAAAATAAGACAATATTCACTCACAGTTTTTCGACTAAAAAAAAAGGTGTCTTTGATTTTTAACCCTCGACGATTCACCCTAAAAGAATAAAGGACACTACGAATTTCATTTCGTAGGCCTCGAAAGGACCGTCTGTGTATTCTAGGGACCTAAGAAACTTTATTTTCAAACCTCCGTAAAAAATGATCTTGTTCCCCCCATCATAATTTTTCTTTAAAAAGAGGAATAATGCAATATATCCTAACTCTTGTTCATGTGTGTTAAGTGTGTACGTTTTTCGGATTCGGTACTTACTTTACTAAATCTCTCAAACAAATGTTGTTTTTCTATTACGACCTTGGCTTTTGTCTTTATTTTATCACGTAATCTGTTTTCGTTATATGTTAACCCTACCGATATTTGCGCCCCCAAATAGTGGGCGGGTCAAAGTTAAGTAAACCTTAAAAAAAAAAAAAGGTTTTTAAATAAAAACTGATGCATATAAAATTTCATTCATTGATAAATCAACATGAACATTTCATTTAAATCGGATAATTCCTGAATTTTGCTAATTATTTTTCAATGGGGGTATTACTTTGGTAAAATTACGTTCTATGACGTCAAAATGTCGGGTACCTAGTGTAAGCAAAAAAAACAATCAAATTCCAACCTGATTTAAGAATTTAGAAAATAGACCTTGCACGCAAGTCATTTGATTCTAACTCCCAAAGGATTGTGATTAACGCTATCATTCTAAGTGGACGCTGATAGCTTTCTGATTTAGTGCGTTCCTTGGAGCACATATTTGCTTTGAATGATCCGGAATTTGATGGTCAACAAAATTCTATAGATTGTAGGTTTTTTAATTATTTATGATCTGGGGAAACAACTAAAGCCGTTCTAACTCCTACCTTGTAACTACCTGTGTAATCTTAAAACTATTGAAAGTTAGCTTGAAAGGTGAGGGAAGAAAAAAGAAAAAACATTGGGCGCGAATAGATTTATTTTTACTGCGTCCTTTAATTTTTGTGGGTTCAGGGACGCAGGGCACGTTACCTATCAGCATCTCTTCATTCTAAATTCCTTTATAGACTTATTTCTTTTGCATCTTGTAAATGTTACTTTTCTGGTAGGGATTTTTTTGGTTTTTAAAAAAATTATTTTCCAGAAATAAGTTGAGAAACAATCATTTGTGTCTTAACAAAATAAGTCCCCCTTTTAGGCTCTTCTAAAAGAGATAAAAAAATGAATTAACCTCATTTACTTAACTCTTTCGGAAGTAATTTCAAATTGCATCCTATTTCGTGCGAACCAAAATTAAATGAACTTTTCGTTTCCTCCTGTTTTGTTTTCTACGTGCAAATTTTCATATGTTGTGACATTTAGTTAATTTTAAAAAGTGGCTGATTACCCCCCCATGTTTATTTTGGCTGTTTAATAATAATTTCTCAATTTACTATTCATTACTTATTCAATTACTTTTTTAAAAATGGCCACACCCCATTTCGGCGAAAAAATTGAACTTAACTTAGGTTTAAATGGTATCATTTTTACAAATTTCTGACGCCATAAAAAGCTCAAAAAGCCGTCATTTAAAAAAATTTTCTTATTTATTTATTTATTTGCTGTAGGTACAATTTTTCATACTGTTCTGTTATGTATTGTGGTTACCTATTTTGTGGGATCTAACTTTTACATTAACCTTTCTTGCCAATCAACACTTTTAAATTTTGCCTATCCATTTGGCATTCTCTTCAAAAAGTGAAAAGTAAAACGCAAAATTCTTATTTTCCCCCGCCAAAAAAATTCGACATCTTAAGCAAATAATTTCTTTTCAGGGGTAAGAGGGGTATGATGCAGTAAATAACACGTGAACAAGATCCAGGGGATCTAAAGGTGATAAATAGCGTGACTAATATTGGGGGGGTTAGACATTTTGTGTTCCCTCTTTATAGAGATCTCTCTTAAAAGTGCTTTCCTTTGTATGGGAAGGATGGTGTCTGGATATCGCATTTGTTACAGTAGTGTGAGAGAAAAAAACACCAAAAGACAAAAAAAATGTTAAACTTCAAATCTAGTTTTTAGTATATATTAGGCATACCAAATTTGTCATCTGCTTTTTCATTTAAAAAACGAATAAAATTAATTAAATCGATTATTTAAGGTTAAATTTTTGTCCAAGTCGTAAAGTTTAACGTAAATAATAGAGTATCAGTTATTATTAAAAACAAACCTTCACTCTTTTTCGAGTAGGTATCCTACCCGAAAAAAATGATTGTTATGCATTAATTGTAATGTTGATGTTCCGTATTTGCACTGGTCATACTTGTGGTCAGTTGCAAGTCCATTTAAAAGCCGAGAATTAATGCTGATTTTTTTTAAGCAGGCGTTTATAAGTTTGGTCGGCCACAATCTTCTTACTTGCATTTCCACCATATAAGCATGTGATGTCTAGTAAAAAATGTACTTGTCCTTTTCCACGTTGATGCTTCCAAGAGCCATTATATACACAATTTTTAAATGTCCCTCCCCCCTTCTCAAAATGTATATTTAATAATAAATAAAAGTAATACTATGATATGCAATATAAATAAATATTTATATTATCTATTCAATTCCCTTTTTTTTATTATTAAAAAAAAATAAAAAATAAAATGCCTCTCTCTCTCGTGGTGCTCTTCTCTCTCTCTCTCTCTCTCTCTCAATGTATATTGTATTTATTAATATTATTTTTATCTATATTCTACTTATTATAAAACAAAGGATTTTAAAGTTTTTTGGTGATTAATACACGTTTATACATCGCCCAACGACAATCTGACCTCTCTGATATTGTCATTGCTCTTATGATTAGCAAACATACGTTTTCTTTCGCTTGTTTAAACCCTGTGATAAGCATTATCAATATTTTCAACCTGTTATTGATTGTTTTGCCACGATATCAATACTAACTGCATGCAGGTTAGTTTTATTTTCTCTTATGGCATATTATTTATTATGATTTATTAAACAGTATTGCTTTTTTCTGTATTGATTAAAAATAAAAAAAAAAAAAAAAAAAAAAAATGGGGCCAGTAGTAGTAGTAGTTCGTCAAAGATACCGGGCACATTGTTGACGCCAATTTTTCAGTTTTTGACCCTAAATTCATTCAACAAATATAATTTTTGTATCAACTAGAATTTACAAACATATTCAACTTAATTGTGCCTTTTCTTATTTGCTTATTTATTTCTTCAACAAATAAATTATAAAACGTTTCTTTTCTTCTTTTTTTTTAATGAAATAACAGAAAAAAAAGCAAAACGTTCTCTCTCAAATCATAAAAAAATAATAACCAAAATAAGAGAAATAAAACCTAAACCTGCATAGTAGTTATTACTCGTGGCAACCATAACAATAAAGGTTGAATATTGATAATGCTTATCACGGTTTTAAACACAGCGAAGAGAAGAACGTATGTTGTTTGGGCTTAATATAAGAGCAATGGACCAATAATCAGAGGGTTACAAGTTTGTCTTGGGGCGATGTATAAAAACGTGTATACATCACCAAGAAAAACTTCTTAAAAATCCCTTTGTTTAAAAAGTAAGAATATAACTAAATATATAAATTAAAATAACATAATCTAACATTTGATTGAAGAGACAGAGAGATGAATAGTGAGGATCGAGATGAGAGATATTTGAGAGAGAGAGGCATTTTATTATTCTGTTATTTTATAATAAAAATAGATTATAAATAGATAAATAATTTTTTATTTGCATATCATCAGTATTCTTTAATTATTTATACTTAATATACATTTGAGGACGGGGGACTTTTTAAAATTGTAATAAATGGCTCTTGAAAAAGCTATCAACTGTCAAAAGTGACAAGTACATTTTACTGACACTTCCACATGCTATATGGTGGAATGCAAAGTAGAAGACTTGTTGTGCGCCAACTTAAAACGCCTGCGTAAAAAAAACGATCCTAGCATTCATCTCGCTCTTTAAATGACTTGAAAACTGACCCACAAGTGAATACTCATGTGGCAAAAATAGGAACATCAACTAAATTACAATAATGTCCATAACAATCATTTTTTCGGGGTTATGGTACTCTACTCGAAAGAAGTGAAGGTTTGTTTTAATAATATTATACCTGATACTTATTATGTTTACTACTATCTTTACGACTTGAGACAAATAATTTAACCTAAATATCGATTAATTAATTTTATTCTTTTTAAAAATGAAAGCAGTGACAACTGGGGATATGTGCCCTAATATTATAAAACTAAACTGGATTGAAGTTCTACAGTTGTTTTTGTTTTGTGTTTTTTTCTCACACTAGCTGTAAACCAAATGCGATATCCCAGATCACCACCTCTCCCAAAAAGGAAAAGCCAAAACCTTTAAGAGAAAGATCTTCTATAAGAGAGGAAACACAAAAATGTTCTTACCCTCCCACATTATTAGTCACGCTATTTTTATCCCTACTTAGATCCCTGGTCTTTGTTACGATGTTATTTACTCTGGCATCATACCCCCCCTTCTCTACCCTTAGAAAAGAATTATGCTTAAGAGTCGAAATTTTATTTGGTCGAGGGAGAAATAAGATTTTGCGTTTACTTTCAATTTGTAAGAGGAAATGCAAAAATTGAATGGCAAAATTAAGTGTGAATTGCAGAAAAAGGGTTAATGTAAAATAAAAAGTTAAGATTACCCCACAAAACATAGGTAACCAACATAACAATAACATTATACAATATCCATAAATTGGGTACACAGCAAAAACATAATATAATAATGATTAATGTATTTTTAAATAGAACGCTTTGTTGAACCATTTTAATTGGTTCAAAAATTGTAAAAAATGATACCATTAACACTAATTTAAGTCAATTTTTTCGTCCTCTCGAATGGGTGTTTGACATTTTTAAAAAAGTATGAATAAGTAATTGAATAAGTAAATTGAGAAATATTCATTAAACCAGCAAAAACTAGTGGGTAAATACCCACTTTTTAAAATAAGCTAAATTGTCAAACATAGAAAAAATTTGCACGTAGAAAACATAAACAGCGTCGGAAACGTAAAAGTCATTCTTTTAATTTTGTCGCACACGAAAATAGGATGCATTTGAAATATCCTTCAAAATTAAAGTAAAAATGAGGTTTAATTCATTTTTTTAATCTCTTTTAGAAAAGAGCTCTAAAAGGGGACTTATTGTTAAAGGACAACAAACATGAATGTTTCTCAACTTACTTTAAAACATAATTTTTTTAAAAAAACCAAAAAAATCCTCCATACCCAAGAAAAGTAAACATCTTACAATGTATGCAAAAAAATAGTCTCTTTTTTAAAGGAATTTCAGAAGAAGTATAATGTTCGTTAGGACGTGACCCTGCGCCCTGACCCCACAAAATTTTAAAAGGACGCAGTAAATAATATCCTATGCTCCCAATTTTTTTCTTTTTTCTTCCTCCCCATTTCAACTAACTTCTATTCTTAGAACATGAAATACACAAGGATGGTACAAGGTAGGAGCTTTTAGACGCTTTCAGTTGTTTCCAATCATAAACATTTAAAAAAATCTACAATCTATTAAGAAATTTGTTAGGACCCATCAAATTTCCTGGGACTCATATCAAGCAAATATGTGCGTCAAGGACGCAACTAAAACAGAAAGCTAGCAGCGTCACTATAGAATATGGATAGCGTTTAAATCACAATCCTTGTGGTGGAGTTAGAATCATACATGACTGGTGCAAAGTCTATTTCTTAATTCCTTAAATCAACGGTTGGATTTGATTGTTTTTTGCTTTACATACAGTTCCTTGCAGTACCACAAATTTGACGTCATTAGACACGATCTTTAACAAAGTAAATACCCACCGATTAAATAAATTAGCCAAATCAATCGGAATATCGATTTAATGAAATGTTCATTGTTGTATTTCTAATGTAATGAATTATAATGCATCAGTATTTTATTTAAAAAACCTTTTTTTTTTCAGTTCGGGTACTTAACTTGACCCGCCCTATTTGGGTGGGCCAAAATATCGGTAGATGGTACATATAATCGAAACAGCTACCAGTTATTAAATCAAGACAAAGACCGAGGTGCGAATTAGAACTATAAAATACAAACATTTGTTAAAGCGAGAGATTAGTTAGAAATGAGTAAGTTACCCGAAATCCTGAAAAACGTTCACAACTTACACACACATGGAAAGAGTTAAAGTGATATATCTGCAATACTCTCTTTTTAAAAGAAAAATATGATGGTTGGGTAACACAAGATCATTTTATCGTGAGTTCATTAGGTTTTTGAATAAATAAAAAGTTTCTTAGTGTTCTCCTAGACATACCACAACGGTCCTTTCGAGGCCTCGAATAGATAAATTTCGTATGTTGTTCTTTATTCTTAGGGTTTATATCGTCAGGGTTAAAAAATCCCAGCGACAACAACCTTTTTTTTTAAGTCAGAAAAACTTGTGAGTGAAATATTGTCTTATTTTATTTTTAAATTAGTAAAGAAAAGAAAAAAAAGATTTTCAAAATAAAATTTAGTTTTAAATACTCTTGTTGATTTATATTAGCTAATGTTTAATTATTTCACTTAGAAAATAAATGAAAATAATACTAACTAATAATAAAATTAGTATTAAATACTAAATATTTTGCATGAGTGAAACAAACAAACAATAATAAAATAAAAACAGCTGTTTTGTTTATAATTTAATCCACAAAGATGGTAGAAGAAAAGAATGTTTTATTTTTAGCCTTTTACAACTTTAAACATAAATTAAAATCATGTATATTCATAACATTGGTTATTTTTCCCACATATGGTGGTCAATGATTTTGTACAACACTTTCGAGAGGAAATTACAAACAATATATTTATTTTCTATATATATTCATTTTTTAGCAAAAGCTTTTTCGTTTATAAGAAGAAACATTGGTTCAATCTTGATTTTCTTACGTTTGCCAATGGTAAGTTATTTTGTTACCTGTAGTTGTGGAAATGAATATGTTATGAATGAATTCGGATGTGTATTCAGTTAGTAGTAGTAGTAACGGGGACATCATTTAAAATTTCTTATATAGTGAATGAGATGATTCTACAGTTGTTTTTTTTTTTGTTTTTTTTTTTATCTATTTTCATTTTAAACTTGCATATTCATTTTTTTATGAATTTACTTTATTTATAATGACATATCCATATGACACTTTTCTTTTTAGGCACTTTTTTTTAAATATGTTCATTTTGAAAATGAATATAAAAATTTTTGCTCAATTGTGCGGAGGGTCGACCTGGTGAGAGGATCTGATGCTAAACCCGAAAACTTCAATGAACCGGGAGGCATCACTGAGGAAACAGTCTTTAAATTTATTTTAATTTATATTTTCAAGGATCGAAAAAACATCTCGCCCTAAAAGCTCTATTTTAAAATTTTGGTACACAAATATCAGCATGTGGACGTAGAAAAGAAAAATAAAGTTGTTTTTCTCAACATAACACCATACGTTATTTATTTATCGCAATTATTATTATTATATTATTATTATTATTATGAGGTTTTCACACCTGCCGTAGCTGGTGTTCATTGGAGGCTGAGTGACAGCAAGTCTCCCCAGGTCTCCAGAACTCTTCTGATTATTCTAGCCGCATACTTTGCTGCAGTCTTGGATGGTCTCGATTCTTCCTGCTGTTTTCAATTATTTCACTCATTCGAATTTTTCACACCTGCCGTAGCCGGTGGTTCACTGGAGGCTGAGTGACAGCAAGTCTCCTCAGATCTCCAGGAGTCTTCTGAGATTTCTAGCAGACAATAACGATGCTGAGTTTGGATGGTCTAGATTCTTCTCTGATTTCTAATTCATCCAGACTCTTTCCAGATTATATTATTATTATCATTTACGCGAGTACGAAACCTGGCTGATTTCCCCGCATTTTTTTTTTAAACACCCACATTTTTCTCTCGTCTTTTATTAATAAGATGATAAATCAAGATTAAACAAAAGCATTGCATCATTTCATCCCTTTCTGTGGATTAAAAACAAACAAAATCTGTTTTCTTTTGACATATGATAGCAAATGTTGATGACGGGTCATCATTGAAATATAAAAACAATAATTTTAGGTCGATCAATATAAATAAATTCAGGTACGACATCTTTTTTTTTTCCTTTTTCGCCCACACCCCACGTGCAACCTGCCTAACGGCGTAACGTCATAAACAACAGAATTGTTTTGTTTGCAAATAAATACACATGACCTGAAATAATGTAAATAAAATATTTATCTTCACATTATTAAAGGGAGTATTTTCGGGGTTTTTTTTTAAAGAGGGGGTATATTTACTGATTTTGATTTCTTATTTGTTTATTATTTGTTTTAATGTTTGCCTTTTTTTCATTATTATTGTTGTTGTTCTTCATACGCTATGTCGCAACGGAGAGGAAAATGTCTGTTTTCGTTTTCTAGGAAAAATTGACTATTCATTTTCTTTTTTTTTTTTTTTTTTTTTTTTTTTTTTTGCAAACAAAAAATGGTTGAATAAAAAACAGAAAAATAAGTTTAAATCAATCACCAATAAATTCTTAACAACAATTCTCATACAACAATATTGATAAATAAATGTTAATGTATTTTCTTCTAAACAAAACATGACTTCATATGTTCCTTATATACAGTTTTAAAATGAAACAGTTTTTGGTAAGTTAGATGTATTTGAATTTAAGGCTTAAATTATGAAATAAAATATATATATTTAACAATCTTGAAAGATTATTTTAGAATTGAATTGCATATACCATATTACTTTTTTTTTTTTTTTTTTTTTTTTTTTCAACAAAGCTTGCATTTGGTTATTATAAATGTGGTGTACTTTGATTTTTAACTTTTTGTTGTTGTTATTTTCAGACGATTCAGTACTTTGAACCAAATATAATTTTCAGAATAGTTTTCACTTTATTATCATTTATTATTGCATATTGTTGGAATGATGTGTCACTTTTTCAAGAATAATAATAAATCTATTATATCAAGTCTCCACTAAATATGATTATCAAAATAATAATAATAATGATAAAGGATGTGAGAAAATAACAATAAATATCAAAAACTATCGTCACCTACCGATGCTTTACGGAAACAGATGCGACAGCAGATGAAGACGATATTTCTTCTTCCTTCTTCATACAACTGGTGACTGTGATGTCTGTGTATGTATTCATTCCATGCATAACATTACGGACATGGGGAATCGTTTTCTACTTTTTCTCCTTTTCTTGTGAAGTAAATGACAACAAAGAAAAATTCAAATAGGAAAAGAGCCCTTAAATATTACAGGAACTGAAGAAAGTCTCTGAAAGCACCAAGCAAGGCCCCCAATAAACAGTACGTTAAAAAGAAAACCCAAAAGCGACAATCTTTTTGGGTTTTCTACAGAGGATGACTTAATGGCATTAAGTTTAATGCCATTCAATGAAAAAAAAAGGATTATTTTTTTAAAATGAGACAATTTGAAAGAATCGTGATTGGAATAATGTCCTTTCTTGCAAGATGTTAAACCAGGCAATAATCGGATGTTACAACAATATTGTTTTGGTCTGTGTAGTGTCAGGTGTGGTAATGTTGTTATTATTTTTTTTTCCCCGGTAGAGAAATATTTTAGATCATTTACAACAGCGAATGAGCGAGAGAATAAACGCAACTGTTTAACAACAGCCTTGAATGTTTCTCTTTAAGGAAATAGCTCACAAGTTGACCAATCGTTGCAGACCTTTCTTTGGAAATGGCTCACAAGTTGACCAATCACTGCACGCCTCGAAGACGATGCTCGTCGCTGATTGGTCAATATTGTTGGGTTTCTTCTATGACGTCCTTGACTTCTCATTTTAACCTTCTAGTAGAGTGGGAAAGGTAATGACCCAGTTGTGTTCAACATGTCATGTTTACATTCTGAGTGGCACGTAGACAGCTCCTCATTTGCTTTCTCTTTCTTTCCAGCATACTCAGCATTTGCAATTTACACACGCTGAATCTGATGTATTATTTATCTACCTTGCTTGTAACCCGGGACGTTTTATTTAAAAATAGTCCTGGCTGGTTTGTTTGCCTCTCTTCTTAACCCTATCGTAACCATCTGGTCCTTATTATTGTTATTAATTTTTTTTTAGGATTATCAGTCACAAACAACCAGGTTTCTGGTTTCAGTTTTTTTTTTTATATAGTCAACAACAACAAAAATGAACTGAATGACTTTCACTTTCAAATTGATAATTGTTTTTATTTTGTTAGACCATTTTTATTTTATTTTATTCAATAAAGAAAATAAAGTTTATTGCGTTAAAATTTAACTGCTGGTAATTTAATGAGTATGTCTCCCCCTTTTTTTGTTTTTCGAATTATTTCAAATCAAGTTAATTTAACGGTTAAATTAATTTGATTTGAAATAATTCGAAAAACAAAAGGAGAGGCGAACATACCCATGCACAATGCAATGCAGTGAATAACTTAATAGGCTTTTATTTTGCTTTTTTTCCCTAAAACTCGATAATTTTTAATTTTTAAAATGTTTTATTAGGGTCTCCATTTATTTAAACTAAATTTTACTGAATTAAAGAAAAAAATCAAATTTTACTGAATTAAAGAAAAAAATCAAATTTCTCGAACAGTTTATAAGATATATCTACATTACTAAAATCCACAATATATCATTATGCACACAGTCCGTGTGTACATTAAAGAATTATGAATTTGAAAATTCACACGGACTTTGTGGACACTGTATATAAAAATCCATTATTTATATATTACTATAATTGAATTCTCATTATGTTTGTATGCAACATTAACTCTATTGAAACGTTACATCATAGCACAACTTTTAATTAAAGCAATATATTTAAATGTGTCCGGGCCATGTTCAAACTTAGAAAATAAAGCCGTTTTCAGCCCAGTTTGCATCAGAATGATAATTTTGTGGGGCCAGCATTTGAGTTGAGCATTCTATCTATCTATCTATCTATCTCAGTCTGTCCATATTTATCTATCTATCTATCTCAGTCTGTTCATATATATCTATCTCAGTCTATCTATTTATCTATCTATCTATCAGTCTATCTATCTATCTATCTATCTCAGTCTGTCCATATCTATCTATCTATCTATCTATCTATCTATCAATCTCAGTCTGTCCATCTCTCTCTCTCTCTCTCTCTCTCTCTCTCTCTCTCTCTCTCTCTCTCTCTATCTATCTATCTATCTATCTATCTGTTCATATATATGCATCTATCTATCTATCACAGTTTGTATCTATCTATCTATCTATCTATCTATCTATCACAGTCATATATCTATCTATCTATCTATCTATCTATCACAGTCTGTTCATATCTATCTATTAAAATTCTTGTTATGCATGTATATAGCTGTAACCCAGGAAAAAAAGGCACATCATATCAAGATTGTTATTAGAGCAATACATTAAAATGCCCTAACTTAGAGAATAAAGCAAATTCCAGTTCAATTGCAAATGAATGATAATTCTGTGTAGTCTGTGCTCATGCTGGGCCTCATTAAGTTCATTTCAAATATGCACAAGCACAATTAAGAACACATTTTATGATATTTTCGTATTAAAACATTCAGTTGCATTGATTCAAACAAATTTGTATTTTCAGTGTAGATTTACGGTGAAATGAAAATGGCCAACCAAAACAGACGGCTTCCTCAAAGTGAAATAAACAAAGGGATGTTACTCTCATTTATGTAGCTAATATTCAGATTACCTAATATCTTTGTTTTCCTTAAATTTTAGCTATGAAAATAAAATAAAGTTTTTGTTCAATTTTCAGAAAAAAAGGAAGGTAAGAATTCATTCTGAAACTTTTAAATTTTATTATTTGGATTATTCGGGACAATTTTCCTAATTTTATTGATATATACACAATGCTTTGGCCGATGTGCCCTCTGGCCTTCTTCAGGTGTTTATTGTCAAACTCGGGAACCTACTCTTTGAACTCAGGAACCTTCTTATCGAACATGGGATTATGACATGAAGACTCTCGAGTTTGAAGAAGGTTTCCGAGTTCAATAAGAAACACCTGAAGAAGGCCGGAGAGCAGATCAGCCGAAACGTTGTGTATATAACAATAAAGATGAGGACAATAGTCCGAATAATCCAAATTATCAAGACTCGTCTAAAAAATTCAGACAAATTGCTATTACCGATCAAGAAGAAGAATAAATATCTTTTAACTCTTTGCCTGCTTTAAGCAATCCTACTGTAAACCGCTGGCAGCGGCTCTTGCATGTGTCACTTGTTTACACTGAAAAAGGCACTACGCAAACAGCCCTGCCATCTTTTATTTTGTCTGTGAACCAACCCTGAGACAGGTACTTGATCTCTCACCATAGTGATCCTACTTTAAACTACTGACAGTGCCTTTTGCAGGTATCACTTGTTTACACTGAAAAGTCAATATGTGAACACCCCTGCCATCTTTTGTTTTTTCTGTGAACTTTGAACTGCTCGCAGTGGCTCTCCCACCAATGAGATCCTGGCGGAGGCTTTCATACATGTCACTTGTTTACACTGAAATATCACTATGTGAACACCCCTGACATCTTTCGTTTTGTCTGTGAACCAACCCTGAGACAGGTACTTGATCCTTTTGCAATAGGGAACTAGTTGAATGGAATAATATGGTACGGCCGCAGGGGAAATTTGGTAGGCAAAAAGTTAAAAGTAACAAATAGTTGACCCATGGCCTAGTGGATAAGGTAGTTAGGTTAAGACAGTCCTAAGTGACAGTTATCTCTGGATTACAAGTTCAATCCTGAGTAGAGGCAGTAACATAGAAAATAATTAACATAACTCCTACCCCAGCTATGGTTAGCGGAATGAGAACAGGATACCCCCGTGGACTAAATAAAGGGTTAGGTTCAAAGTTACGTGATGGCTCCCGATTACGACAAGAAAGTTACCGAGTTCGAAAAAAAGGTTCCCAAGTCTGAGAAGGTTCCCGAGTCCGACAAGAAATACCTGAAGAAGGCTGGAGAGCATATTGGCCGAAACATTGTACAAATAACAATGAAGATGGGGACAATAGTCCGAATAACGCAGATAATACTAACAAATATTTTTTTTTAAATAGCAACTCAGCTTTAGTATAATAATAGATATCTATATCTGTAAAAATAGCACTTTTTGCCAGGGGAGAGGGGTCTCTGTTTTGAAGATGTGTTCTTTTTAATGTGATTTATTTCATTGTTATAATTAAGAAATTTGCACGTGGCACAATGGTTATAGTTGTAGGAAATGGACTCGTTGACCCAAGTTCAAATCCCGGACAAGGCTATTTGAATTTCACATAGTACAAATATTCTTGGGAAAGGTATGAATCTAACTATTCTCCCTCCAGCTATGGGGAAATAGTAGGGCAGACTGGGCTCTTCAACCTTGGTTAGGTAACCTATCTAGGAAAAGGAAAACTCTAAATTCAAACCTGTTAAACTCTGTTTAAGAAATTCATCTTGTATCACATCCTGCTTGTGCGGAGGGGTTGGTAAATATATATAATTAAGAAATTCATAGAACCTTTTTTTTTTTTTACAAGTAAGTTTAGGCTCTGTTCTTAAAGGAAAAAAATTAAAATAAGTGACAATTTATAATTTTAATTTTTCGGACCATATTACCTTCCACAATCTCGACTCATGGGGACACTTTTCTCATTTACACCGTAAAAATCCGGTTGTTTGTTAGGGTTTAGGGTTAGGGTTTAGGGTTAGTTTTATAATTAAAAAAAAAAAACTCTAAAAATTGTCTGTAAACAATTAACCGGGTTTTGACAGTGTAAATGGAAAAAATGTCCCCACGAATCGAAATCACAAAAGGGGTGCCTTAAAGTCCAATTTTTCAAATAAAAGTTTAAAGAAAAAGAAAGTGTACTGAAATCTTTGCCATACCTCCAATTTGAATTTGAAGTCATCTAATAAAACACACCTGTTTGATTTCACTTTCAGACATAAGTAAAAAGGGTGGTCTAAAGTCGGTATCAGCCAATCAGCGAGGGAGTCTATCCCCTTTTCACTAGCGCTAGACCAAGGAGATTGTTTTTGCATCTGAGGTGGAGCGCCACACTTACCATCAGCTCCTTACTTTACCGCACAGATCCCTGTGCTACTCATATGCTGTGTTGGCGAGGGCCGGTATCGAACTAGGAATCCTGTGGTTTCTAGCTGAACGCTCTACCGACTGAGCTAACCCATTGTATTAAAAATCTGAAATTTGCATTGTACAAATATTTTTTTCACTCATTAAAATGGACAAGTAGGATTTATTTCTATTAAATGATTGTTTTTCTGTTTTCTATAAATATTTTAGTTATCATCCATCAGTGTACAGTTAATTATATGAACAGTATGTTTATTCAGTAGTTGGAAATACAATAAATTACGAATAGGCTATTTAGCCGGTTCTAAAAGCTAGCAACCGGTCATTTCATGTTTAATGTCTTTCCTTATAAAAGGTAATGTAAACAACTTTTGGACCATATGACCTTAAGGCACCCCTTTTGCAATTTCAATTCGTGGGGACATTTTTTCTATTTATACTGTCAAAATCCGGTTAATTGTTTACAGATGATTTTTAGAGTTTTTTTTTTTTTAAATTATAACCCTAACCCCTAACCCTAACCCCTAACCCTAACCCTAACAAACAACCGGATTTTTACGGTGTAAATGAGAAAAGTGTCCCCATGAGTCGAAATCGCAGAAGGGGTGCCTTAAGGTCATATGGTCCGAACTTTTTTACATGCTTCGTGTGTAGAACAAAAAAGAAATATTACATTTTCATAAATATCAACAAGAATTCATTGTTGGGGTTAGGGTTAGGGTTAGGGTTAGGGTTACAATTTTATGTTTTAACAATTGATTGTGGAAAATACCATTTTTCCACTTTGGAAAAAATTCATCATAGTCAAATTTATCTTTATAAGTTTTTTTTTAATTTTGTAAAAATTCATGTTTGATCACAAAGTCATTAACGGTATCTATATTTTTCATTTAGAAGAATTTTTTCTATCTTTATCCTTCACTAAATATAAATGAATATAAATAAACTTTTGTGTTCAATCTGTGTTGTTATTTTGAACATTACTTGCATTCATAATAAAAAAATTAAAAAATTAATATTTACAGCGACAGTAAAATAACCATAAAAGTAGGTTCTTATTTTTTTATTTTTTATAAATTTTAATTTCTATTTTACGAGAACCGGCAAAATAGCCTAAAAGCAGGTTCGTCTATTTGACCAGGACCGGCTAAGTAGCCTCTTCCAATAAATTAAACATTTATACATATTTACTAAGCTTAGCTGTCTGAACTTGCACAAAGGTGTCAAAATTAGGGTGACCCAGAACAAACAGAACCCAAATTATTTATTTATTTTCCCATTAAACTAACCTTAAACCCCAACCCCAACCCTAACCCTAACCCCTAAGCCTAACCCTAAACCCTCCTAGTTAAAATGAATAGTTTTATTACAAAATTTGTGGGTTCTGTTTTTTCGGGGTCACCGGTATACAGGGTGACCGAGAAAAAACAGAACCCAAATTATTTATTCATTTTCCCATTAAACTAACCCTAAACCCTAACCCTAACCCTAGACCCCCTTAGTTAAAATTAACAACATTTGTGGGTTCTGTTTTTTCTGGGTCACCCTAATTTTAACACCTTTGTGCAAGTTCAGCCGCTTAGTTTAGATGTGGCACAAGGCCAGATTATGGAGCGCCCAGTGAGAATCGAACTCACTACCAATGGTCTGCGAAGCAAGCTTGCTAACCATTACACCACGTGAGGTGCCCAAATTAAACATTTGTACGTGTACAAATATTTGTTCCCCCCCTACCACCACCACCACCACTGTATGTGTGGGTGTTTATGTTCTCATTCTAGTTGTCACAAAAAAATTCATTCTTAATTTCTCACTTCGTGACTGTTTACTTGTGCGAGATCGTATGCGTAGGCGGGAGTTTTTTTTGTTTTTTTTCAAAAGCAATAAAAAAAGTGTGTAAACATTCACGTACATTGCAAATTATATCCTTTCATTATTAAAACTAGCATAAATATGCACCCTCCTGGCGCAAGCATTTAAGTTTTAATTCAATGAAATATATTAAGTTAGAAAAAAAGCTAATGAAACTAAATAAGAATGCAGATAAAATGACTGGACCATATGACTTTTAGGCACCCCTTTTTGATCTCGATTAAGAAAGGACATGTTTTTCATTTACACCATCAATATCCAGTTGTTTTAACAAACAATTTTTTATAAATTATAAAACTAACCCCAAAACCTAACCCTAACCCCAACCCCAACCCCAACCTCTAACCCTAACCCCTAACAAACAACCGGATATTAACGGTGTAAATGAAAAACATGTCCTTTCTTAATCGAGATCAAAAAGGGGTGCCTATAGGTAATATGTCCAAATGATTTAAAATAGAGATGGTATAATCGAAAAATAAAACAATTTTGAAACTAACACTTCCATCACTTTCTATCACTCCCGTCTTTCATTGCTAAAATTTAACTATTTAGTTAGAATAAAATTACAGTTATTTCTTCTTCTTAACGGATTTCTTTTAAGATTTATCCTTGAGATTTTTGCTCATATTTATTAAGATAAAACTAAACAATTACAAATCAATAATACTAAGCACATATTTATTAAGATCAAATTTTTAATATCAATATGCAAATTAACCTTTCCCTTCACACTGTAAACCGCTATTTTATTGTATATATAAATATAAAGAACAATGTTTATTAAAAATTGAGGTTTAAATAAAAATAAAATCATGGAGAATGTGATGTAAATAACTAAGGGAATTGTGATTTGAGTGATAATATAGTTTCAGTTACAGACAGAAAAACACACAATCACCATTATAATAAGACTCAATAAAATTAGAATAGCTTTTTGGTTTTATTTATAGAAATAGACAAAACTATTTAATAAATAGTTTTGTGTATAACGTTTAGAAAAAATCCATGCATACATCATGCTAAATTGTTAATAGGCATGATTGATCAACGTGCAATGTTTATTATATGTACTAACAAATGACATTTATCACAGTCATTCATGGAATATCTAATTTGCATTTTGTAGTAATTTTCGTGGTATTTTACTTACAGGAATTAGTACCTCTGAATTAGATTTTTCTGACTAAAAAAACATAATAGAAAAACATTTTTTTCATAATTAATTTTTGTTAGTCCTTAAGAGAAAGAGGAGAAAAATTCTGGACCGTATGACCTTTAGGCACCCCTTTTGTGATCTCGTTTCATAAGGACATTTTTTTCAAAATCCGGTTATTTGTTAGGGGTTAGGGTTAGGGTTAGGAGTTAGGGTCAGAGGTTAGTTTTATAATTTTAAAAAAAACCTCTAAAAATCATCTGTTAACAAACAACCGGATTTTGACGGTGTAAATGAAAAAAATGTCCTTAGGAAATGAAATCGCAAAAGGGGTGCCTAAAGGTCATATGGTAAAAAATTCCTAATATTTAGATCTGACCGGCAGTGGTGTGCCAACGTCATGATCCGTGAGGGGGGGGGGGTAAAAGCTAGGCTCAGCACCCCCTCCAGTGGTCAATAAATATTTATTCAGATTTTTCAGAGCTTCACCTACCTGACCACTTTCAGATTCTATGCATTCATAGTTTCATGTGTAGAGACGCAAAAGTTAGGCAATATATTTCAATGTTATAGCTATTATCAAAGAAGCGAAAGGAACAGAGATAAGGATGACTTAGGGTAAGACTTTTATTCATTGATTCACACTACTTCTTTGAGGGGAAATATTTCCCGGGCAAGTCAATAGGTGTTTCTCCTTCAAAGTCTTGGAGTAAAAAAGGCTGAGAGGCCTTTTTGGCGCCAAGAATTCGGGGTTCTCCCTGTGCAGGCTCAGAAGACTCCTCCGATCTGAGACCCTCTGGCAGATTGTTACTTTTTGTGTCTTTTTATATTTTTTTAATATTTAATTTGATTTTGTTTTTATATTTTATTTGATTTTGTTTGATTTTGTTTTATTTTTGTTTTATTTATTTTTATTTGGTTTAATTTCATTTTTATTAATCCCCACATGTTCTTCTACAAAGATGGCTTTGGCATTAAATTACCCACAGAGGTTGGTATGCCATTAAGCAAAGAAACCAAAACTAATAATTATCATTTGTAAATAATCATAGCTTTAAGTAAATATTCTTAATACAAATCTCAGCTTTGTGTTAAATAGTACCACTACTATTCTTCAACAAGGATGGCTTTGGCATTAAATAACCCATAAAGTTTAATATGCCATCAAACCAAAAAGGAGAGTAATCCAGTAAAGGAGAGTAAGGATGATTAGACTAAAAACAGATTGTTGATGAAACCCTTCTATCTGATATGACATCATAGTAAGCAAATTTGAACTCTGTGGGGCTATTACATTCTATCTCAGACTAATACTCTTGGGAAAGATATGAACCCCATATCCCTCCATCTATGGGTTAAATAGTACCACTACTATTCTTCAACAAGGATGGCTTTGGCATTAAATAACCAAAAAAAGGTTGGTATGCCATTAGGCAAAGAAGCAAAGCCTCCTGCTTGTGGAGGGAGGGGTTGGGTAAATATTTAAAACTGTCCATTTTGTTGGAATAAATTAATTGAAATTAAATTAAAAGTGTAATTAATGAGGTTTTTAAAATAACTTCAAAGCTCAACCAGTAGAACCACTGCCATCCATAAGCGGCTTTTCCCAAAATAAAAAGGATGGGAATTTGAGTCATGCCTTGATGTTTTTTGTTTTTACATTTATTTTAGTGGTTGTTCACTTACTAACAGTCTGGCTATTTTGTAATAAAAAGCAATCAATAAATATTAAAGTTAGATGAAAAAAAAATACTGGTCAAAAATTAATAATAGTACTCTGCTTAACAAATTGACCTATGGTTAGCGGAATGAGAACAGGAGACCCCCGTGGACTAAATAAAGGGTTTGGTTCAAAGTTCCGTGATGGTTTCCAATTACAAGAAGGTTCCTGAGTCTGTATAGAAGGTTCCCGAGTCTGAAAAGAAAGTTCCTGAGTCTGACAAGAAATACCCGTAGAAGGCCGAAACGTTGTACAGATAACAATGAAGGTGAGGATAATAGTCCAAATAATTGACCTTGTGTCACACCCTGTTTTAGGGGAGTCCCTGTGGCATTGTGGCTAATGTGCTGGACTGTGACATTGTACTAAACGAGATTGAACTCCAGTCATGCTATTATGTTTACTTTCAGACTAATACCCTTGGGAAAGGTATGAATCACTACAATATTAGTGTGTGTGTGGGGGGTATAGTAGCTAACATACTGACATTCAAATTCTAGTTGATCTCAATTCACTAATGGACTAATACCCTTGGGAAAGGTATGAATCACTACAATATTAGTGGGGGGGGGGTCCCTGAGGTAAAATAGCTAACATACTGACATTCAAATTCTAGTGGATCTCAATTTACTTACGGACTAATACCCTTGGGAAAGGTATGAATCACTACAATATTAGTGGGGGAGTCCCTGGGGTATAGTAGCTAACATACTGGGCTGCAGCATTATAGTAAGTGAGTTTGAACTCCAGTTGAACTCAATTCACTTATGGACTAGTACCACTACTGTTCTTCTACAAGGATGGCTTTGGCATTAAATAAAACTACTAAGGTTAATATGAAATGGAACAAAGAAACCAAACATCCTGCTTGAGGGGGAGGAGTTGGGTGAATACATAAAACGGTCCATTTTGTTGGGGGTAAATTAATCGAAATTAAATGAAAAGTGTAATTAACAAGGTTTTTTAAAATAACTTTCTAAAAGTGAACAAAGAAAAGAAAAAAAAAAAAAAAGAAGAAAGAAAGAAAGAAGAAAGAAAGGAAGGAAGGAAGAGAGGAGGGAAGAAAGAAAGAAAGGGAGGAAGAAAGGAAGATAAGAGAAAGGAAGGAAGGGAGGGAGAAAGAAAGAAATGGAGGAAGAAAGAAAGAAAGGAAGGAAGGGAGGAAGGGAAGGGCAAAGAAGAGAGGAGGGAAAATTGACACTTTATTTAAATAGGACATTAATTCCAGTTTAAGCTTTGCCACTTACAAAGAGAGGGAAATTAAGTAGATTGTTTGGTTTGATTCGTTTGTTTAATGACATAAACACCTATGTGGGTCATTTAATTCCAAAGCCGTTCTTGTTGAACATTTGGTTGGTGGGTTGGTGTTTTTTTTGTTTTTTTTTGCTTTATGGCATATCAACCCCTTTCGGTTCATTCAATGCTGAATCAAGTCATTTTGATATTCGGGTTACTTACAGTACCTGCTGTTGCCTAAATGGTCACCCATCTAATTACTAAACAGGCTCATTGCTGCTTAACTTCAGTGAGCTACTGGAAACCGGTGCTTACAATGTGATTTGACCATAATCCCTTGTAGAAGAACAGTATAAAGAAATCTGAGGTATGGGTTATCGTCCTTGTCTGCGAGCCTCTCTATCGAACCGACCAATCATGAGCCAGCATACTTTGGCGGCAAAACCAAAGAGGTAAGTTCTTTCCTGCTCTTTCTGATCGACCAGCACCAGAGTCAGACATCAAAAAAGGGTCTCTCTCATATCCAGCAGTACGATCAGAGTAGACGTAGCAAGGGACTTCGATAATTCCCCTACCTCAGGATTTCAGCTAAGTGGTTTTTTTATTATATGTATAAGATTCCAGCAGACAAACCAAAGTTTGCAACAATTCTTCCAATAATGTATGTTTGTTCCCATTCTAAGTTTGTGTTCGTTTTATTCTTTTGACTTGTCTGTCACTCCTCGTAGTCTAAAACTTCAAAACAGTAGTGGTACTATTTAGCCCATAGCTGGTGTGGATGAGGGGTTCATGCTTTTCCCAGGGGTGTTAGTCTAAAAGTGAACTTAATAGCTTGACTGGAGTTTGAACTCGCTTACAACGATGTCACAGTCCAGCACATTAGCCACCACCTCAAGGTTTGATCTGGTTTGGTTTCTTTGTTTAATGGCATATCAACCTTCATAGGTTATTTAATGCAAAAACCATCCTTGTAGAAGAACAATAATCGTACTATTTAACCCATAACTAGGAAGATGAAGGCATTCATACCTTTCCCAAGAGTATTAGTCTGAAAGTGGTTTCTTTGTTTAATGGCATATCAACCTTCATAGGTTATTTAATGCCAAAACATCCTTGTAGAAAACCAGTTGTGGTACTATTTAACCCATAACTGGGGAGTGAGGAGGTTCATATATAAACATTACAAAACTAACGTAATATAAAATCACTGGAGATTTTACTTAGTATTATCAGCTTCATATAATTTAAGTGTCTTTCTTATATATATAGATATATGAAAAATAGTATGAAATTTAACATTTTTGAAACATAACATCATTTGTTTTTTCAAAAATGTTAAATTTCATATAGATATATATGTGTCTTTCTTATACACATGTTTTATATATTATGCTTTATGTAAAAAATCTTATATTCTGTGATTTAAGAATTCTTGAATAGAAGCTACCATTATTTTAAAGTTTTGTGACTTTGAAATATATGAAACAATCATAGATATTAAACATTACAAAACTAATATAAAATCACTGGTGATTTTACTTAGTATTATCAGCTTCATATAATTTACTACTGAAAGAAAATAGTGTACAAAATAGAATTTATAGCATTATACATAATAATATTATACAATTAGGTTTATAATTTAAAATAAAGACAAATTTATGATTCAAAATTTGAAAAGAATTAATTTCTATTCTCATAAGTAGTAAAACTTTTACATAATTATAGGATTGGTTTCTTTGTTTAATGGTATATCAACCTTCGTGGGTTATTTAATGCCAAAGTCATCTTTGTTGAAGAACAATAGTGGTACTATTTAACCGACAATTAGGGGGAGGGGATAAGGGGTTCATACCTTTCCCAAGAGTATGAGTCCGAAAGGGAACATAATAGAGCAACTGGAGTTTGAACTCACTTCCAACAATTTCACAGTCCAGCGCATTAGCCACTACTCCCCTCTACAGGAAATAGAAGAAAAAATAAGAAATAAAATAAAAGACAGTTTAACAGGTAATTACTACTGGGTGCAGATTAGGATTATCTACCACACATCCTACTTATGCGGGTGTGACACAAGGTCATTTTAATGTGGGACCACCCATGAGCCGAGACTCATGGTGTTGCATAATCTATGTGATAGCAGAGATTATTGGCAACACCCTGTAGGAGAATTCTAAGGGTCCAGTGTTTTCATATCAGGGAATGGAAAACTACTGGACAGTTGAAATCTCGCATGTCACGTGATTTTGACTTAGTTAGGTCAGTTGATAGCCAGACCCCAGTTGGAACAGATGTGTTTCAGTCCGGCTATCAGCTCCGCGCGATGAGTTAGTTACAAAAGGCAAATAAAGCTTGGAAAAGCAACAAGCGTTATTGATTAATGCCTTAGTTAGAAAAAAATGAAGAATGGCCAAGTAAGTAATTTACAGTCCAGTTTGAAACTAAGAGAATGGGGGGGGTGCATTCAGACAAATTTTCATAATGTTCCAAATTTAATATGCAATCTCTCTCTCAATAACATTGAATTTCTACCATAACTCAGTAAGTTTACAAAAAAAAGTAAGTTTACTAGAAAAAAACATGACACGTTGAGGTCACCCATTGAGTTCTTGGTAGATAATTGTTTGTCAGGAAGAAAGTTTTCAAAACGAATTAGATTAAAAAGATGAATACAACCATAGCTGCTGAAAATTAACATATGTTAATATCATCTTCTGTTTACACTCTCCAATCTCTTTACGCGCACAAAAAATTAACATAAAGAGTAGATAAGACATATAGAGAGAGGGAGAAAGTGATAGGCAGAATGTGAAGTAAGAGATGGGTTACTTTATGACTAAATTGCAAATTATGACTGATTAGAACCAAATAAAATGGAATTTTTTGTCTAATACTCTATCATAAGAACTTTTGTGTATATACTCAACGAGGGTATATGGCATTTTAACAATGGGATGGCCAGTGCAAAAAATGCGTCAATCCCATCGGCATTCCCCATACAGTTTAGTGTCATAACCAGAACTCATAAACCAACAAGGGTTCAAGTTGTGTTGAAAGCACTGTGTAGTATCCTATGCAAATGAGATAGACTACAAAAGTAGTCTGCCTCAGTAGCAAGGCAGATAGCTACTACCTGTACCTACAGATAAACAAATATTCCTGAGATTGATTGACTTCAGAGCACACTGACTCTCACTAGATCACCAAAGTTAAATCATGATGAGCCTGCTCAATATTTTGATGGGTGACCATCTAAGCAACAGCAGGTACTGTAAGTGTGATAATACCTAGGTTTGCAACTCGCACACCTTTGTTGCACAATGTCGATGACCCCACGTAATGTTCTGTGCTGGTGGATTCAAATATCTATCTATCCATCTATCTATCCCATTATGTTCACATCTATCTATCTATCTATCAATCTATCTATCTATCTATCCCATTATGTTCATATCTATCTATCTATCAATCTATCTATCTATCTATCCCATTATGTTCATATCTATCTATCTATATATCTATCTATCTATCTATCCCAGTATGTTCATATCTATCAACTATCTATCTATCCATCTATCTATCCCAGTATGTTTATATCTATCTATCTATCTATCTATCTATCCCATTATGTTCATATTTATCTATCTATCAATCTATCTATCTATCCCATTATGTTCATCTATCTATCTATATATCTATCTACCTATCTATCTATATATCCCAGTATGTTCATATCTATCAACTATCTATCTATCCATCTATCTATCCCAGTATGTATCTATCTATCTATCTATCTATCTATCTATCTATCTATCTATCTATCTATCTATCTATCTATCCCAGTATGTTCATATCTATCAACTATCTATCTATCTATCTATCTATCCCAGTATGTTTATATTTATCTATCTATCTATCTATCTATCCCATTATGTTCATATCTATCTATCTATCTATCCATCTATCTATCCCATTATGTTCATATCTATCTATCTATCTATCTATCTATCCCATTATGTTCATATCTATCTATCTATCTATCTATCTATCTATCCCATTATGTTCATATCTATCTATCTATCTATCTATCCAATTATGTTCACATCTATCTATCTATCTATCTATCTATCTATCCCAGTATGTCCATATCTATCTATCTATCTATCGAATGTGAGTTAGAGACAGGTCCACAAGGATTGAAAACACAACACAAAGTTTGATAACAGGACGCTAATAGAGGAGGAAGATGTGACACTTTGTGCAGTTTGTGGTGGAGCAGAGGACGCTTAAGTCTATGTTGTCAGCTGGCAAGAAAGTTGTCTTAACTATAAGTCGATTACTGGCTTCACTGATGTGGGTCCCTGCCTATTTTCTATCTACTGTTACTTGGACGACATTATCACCCAAACTGCCGGTCTGAAACTGCTGAAGGAGCTTGAGCCAGTTGAATATATGCAGATTCCACCCCTACATACCCCATGGATTCAACCACCCAAAAACGAGTATTTACTTTTTTTCTCAAATATTGAGACAACAATTTCTCCTAAAATTATAGCCATTACTATTTTATCAGTCTCAGTGTCCCCAATTTTCAAACAATTAACTTTTTCAAGACCCATTTTTTAAAAAAACTAGCCCCCTAAAGATATTATCTCCAACTAGCTTAACTTCATGGGGGCCGTACATCCTTTTATAACCAACCAAAAACGTCTTCGGGATAAAATAAGTCAACAAGGGTTGACATGCCATAAAATCTAACCAACCAACCAACCAAAAACATCTTTGAGATAAAATAACCCAACAAGGGTTGACATGCCGTAAAATCTAACCAACCAACCAACCAACCAACCAACCAACCAAAAACGTCTTCAAGATAAAATAACCCAACAAGGGTTGACATGCCGTAAAATCTAACCAACCAACCAACCAACCAACCAAAAACGTCTTCAAGATAAAAAACCCAACAAGGTTGACACGTAAAATCTAACCAACCAACCAACCAACCAACCAAAAACGTCTTAGAGATAAAATAACCCAACAAACCAAAAACGTCTTCAAGATAAAATAACCCAACAAGGGTTGACATTCTGAAAAATCTAACCAACCAACCAACCAACCAACCAACCTAAAACGTCTTAGAGATAAAATAACCCAACAAGGGTTGACATGTCGTAAAAACCAACCAACCAACCAACCAACCAAAACCGTCTTCAAGATAAAATAACCCAACAAGGGTTGACATGCCGTAAAATCTAACCAACCAACCAACCAACCAACCAAAAACGTCTTAGAGATAAAATAACCCAACAAGGGTTGACATGTCGTAAAAACCAAACCAACCAACCAACCAACCAAAACGTCTTCAAGATAAAATAACCCAACAAGGGTTGACATGCCGTAAAATCTAACCAACCAACCAACCAACCAACCAACCAAAAACGTCTTAAGATAAAATAACCCAACAAGGGTTGACATGCCGTAAAATCAACCAACCAACCAACCAACCAAAAATCTTGAGATAAAATAACCCAACAAGGGTTGACATGCCGTAAAATCTAACCAACCAACCAACCAACCAAAAATGTCTTCAAGAAAATAACCCAACAAGGGTTGACATGCTGTAAATCTAACCAACCAGCTTGTTTTTCCTTTGAAGTGAATTAACTATACAATTGTGCTTTTTATCACAGATTAATCATTCTGCCCAAAGAGAAACATTCTTTTGTGTGTTGTTCTATAATAACATGGTTGAGGGTTATTCAATATATTTGAATAGACCTTTTACTGTTATGGATACAAGAAAGCTAAGACACTTCACAATTCAAATAGATTGAAGCAGAAAAGAATAAACAAACAGAAGAATCATGTCCACAAGTTATAATGTCTTTTGAAAAGTTTTTTTATTATTAAACCTAATGTCTTCTTTATATATACTAGTACAAAATAAAAAAACGTCCTCCAGGCGATGTAAAAAATAGATTTTTGAAACATAAATAAAAAATAAAAATTCAATGTCAGCAAGTTTGTACCCTAAGTAAGTAAAATCATCAAATTCATTAAAGGATTAAAAAATAAAACAATTTGAAATGTAAACTTTGAATATGTATTAAAATAAAACAAACTATATATAGATATATAATACCAGTCATGCATTTATTAAAACTTGTTTTAAAAAACAATGAGGACTGTCTAATGTTGCATGTTCAAATTTTGAGTGTATTTATTCTATGTTGAAGGGGCCGGGTTAGCTCAGTCGGTAAAGCGTTCGGCTAGAAACCACAAGGTTCCTAGTTCGATACCGGTCCCCACCAACTCAGCGTATGAGTAGCACAGGGATCTGTGCGGTAAAGTAAGGAGCTGATGGTAGGTGTGGCGCTCCACCTCAGATGCTAAAAACAATCTCCTTGGTCTAGCGCTAGTGAAAAGGGGATAGACTCCCTCGCTGACTGGCTGATACCGACTTTAGGCCGCCCCGTTGACTTTACTTTGACTTTTATTCTATGTTATGACGATTTTGGGTAATGTGACATAAGCAGTGACGTAATTTTTGTTACAGACAAAAACCGGAAGCGAATCTCCATTGTTAATAGATATATATGTTTGTGTTGTGTGTGTGTGTGTGTGTGTGAGTGTGTGTGTGTATGTAAGTTAATCCAAATGACTGATAAGTAAGGGATGATTCTATTTGGGATCATCAAAATCTCACTGTACAATTATACTGTATGCTCTTGTAGGTGCAAACATATATACTCATAAGGATTTTTATAAATCCCTAAAAAGAGCTCAACATATAATAATTAATAAATTAGATTATATACAGAGCAATATTTAACTTTCAACCACTTTTTATCATATGGGTGCTAGAAGGCGGTGACTGAGGGTCTACGTGTCCTGGGAATGACGTTAAACTCTATCTGATGGTGAGGTTCCAGTTTTGGAGGTATGGGGAATGTGGAGCACCTCTTCATCACCATTGCTCCCTGGTCCACTCTGACCCAGAGTGGTAGTACCTGTTAGGGTCCCATCTATGGGTTAAATAGAAAAACATGAGTTGATAAACAAATTGTATTATGCATTAAGAATGAATTTATTTCACAAATTTGTCGGCATTAAATGACCCACTGAGGTTGATATGCCGTAAAACAAAACAAACCAAACCAAACCAAAAACTTAAGAAACCATCATCCCGTTATTTTTTTTTTTTCGACCAGAAACTCAAAAATTAGTCTAGCCTCAACAGAAGGGGTTTTACAAAAATATCTGTTTTTGTAAAACCGTCTGATGAGGCTAGATTGTGGATATCCACAGGTTCTGCTAGTAAGGACTTAATGTTGGTTATAAACTTATAGAAGAGGGGGAAAATAGAGGGGGAATATAGATATTTGCTTCAACAAGTTCCTGCTGAGGGGGGGACCAAAAAGAAGCGAGTTCACTGTCTTCTCACAGGCCAAACTTTCTTTTGGTCAACACAGTCTTCGACCAGCAGCTGAAAATCCGTCGCCGTCGCCATCACTGTCATCAAAATAATATTTTCTGACTGCCGTCTCATGTAAGCCAAAAGCTTCTCTGCTCGTCATGCCACACTCCACTCGCTTGGTTATTTTATGGGCATATTACCCAAACATCTGGGCACATCAGTCAAACCTCGCATCCGTCCAGTGCCTAAATCGCATTTGTTTTTGCATGCGGGAGGACGCGGGTTCGATCCCGGCAGGCAAGACAATGTCTTGCTCTTTTTCCTTTTCGTTCTCCGTCATAAAACTAATACGCACTATTTATATACTAGTCATAATAAAGAGGGGGAAGTGTTATTAGAAAAGCATCTGATGATGATGGTGGCAGTCCAATTACTGGCTATATTGTAGAGAAAAAAGTTTCAACTGGACGATTCTGGTCTAAAGTTGAAAAAGTATCTGCTAGTACATTAACTTTGGTTGTAAAAGGCCTTGAAGAAAAGACCGAATACTTCTTTAGAGTCATTGCTGAAAACAAAGCCGGAGAAAGTGAACCTCTTGAGACTAAGGATGCAACCTTAGCAAAGAGTCCATTCAGTAAGTATCAATGTTGATATTTCATAAATTTTTTGGATTTTGTACAAATATATGTAATAAATGGAGTTTTATTAAAATTGATATTTAGCATTTTAAAAATATATTGTATATTGTTAATTTTAATATTATTTTCCTTTCTAATAATACAAATTAAAAAATTTGTTCAATAATGAAAATAGAAAAAACATTATAAAATATATAAACCTAAAATATACAGACATTTAAACATTTGTTTTGGAATTCATATACAAATTCATGTACAAATATATGTACAAATATATGTAACAAATTAGTGGACATTATACGAGCGATGAAGTGTTGAGTGGATGCTATTGTGTAACTGGAGATTTAGACCAATATTTTTTTTTTTTTTTTTGGCTTATCAATTTCCTCCGAAGCTGTTTGGCTTGTTTACTGACCATCCCGACCACCGATCTGACTAGTCAACAAAAGAGATATTACTTTTATCAACTTTATTTCCTCCGTATTTTTCTTCCAAGACATAAACAGATTTTATTCAGTGAGTAGGAAGGGAGTCAGCAAAATAAAAAAATAGATTTTTGAAACATAAATAAAAAATAAAAATTCAATGTCAGCGAGTTTGTACCCTAAGTAAGTAAAATCATCAAATTCATTAAAGGATTAAAAAATAAAACAATTTGAAATGTAAACTTTGAATATGTATTAAAATAAAACAAACTATATATAGATATATAATACCAGTCATGTATTTATTAAAACTTGTTTTAAAAAAGCAATGAGGACTGTCTAATGTTGCATGTTCAAATTTTGAGTGTATTTATTCTATGTTGAAGGGGCCGGGTTAGCTCAGTCGGTAGAGCGTTCGGCTAGAAACCACAAGGTTCCTAGTTCGATACCGGTCCCCGCCAACTCAGTGTATGAGTAGTACAGGGATCTGTGCGGTAAAGTAATGTCTTGCTCTTTTTCCTTTCTCGTTCTCCGTCATAAAACTAATACGCACTATTTATATACTAGTGATAATAAAGAGGGGGAAGTGTTATTAGTGGACATCATACGAGCGAGAAAGTGTTGAGTGGATGCTATTGTGTAACTGGAGATTTAGACCAATTTTTTTTTTTTTTTTGGCTTATCAATTTCCTCCGAAGTTGTTTGGCTTGTTTACTGACCATCCCGACCACCGATCTGACTAGTCGACAAAAGAGATATTACTTTTATCAACTTTATTTCCTCTGTATTTTCTTTCAACGGGGCGGCCTAAAGTCGGTAACAGCCAGTAGTCTATCCCCTTTTTCAAGGAGATTGTTTTTAGCATCTGAGGTGGAGCGCCACACCTACCATCAGCTCCTTACTTTACCGCACAGAGCTACTCATATGCTGTGTGGGCGAGGACCGGTATCGAACTAGGAACCTTGTGGTTTCTAGCCGAACGCTCTACTTTTATTCAGTGAGTAGGAAGGGAGCCAGCAAAATCATAAATTTACATAAATGAAAATATAAAAAATGTAAAATATTAAATATGAAAAATGTAAATGTAAAATGTAAAATAAAAAACTTGATAAACTACGTATATATATATATATATATATATATATATATATATATATATGAGAGTACGCATACAGTTTGTTTGAGATGGCGATGTTGTATACCCTTTCTTTACTTCTATTATTCTTCTGCTCATCTTTGGTATCTTACGTTCTTCTTCTATGTTTAATCTATGCATAGATTATGTAACAGCGAGAGCCAACAATTTTTGGGAGAATATGTGCTTAATTGAAGTCATACCTAATTTGAAAAACTAATTAGTTGATAATTAATGAATTAGGCGAATATATCTGTTCAAATGTAAGGTGTAAACAAATCGAGAAAAAGTCAATCTCTGTATGTACATTTCGGCCTTTTATGCCTCATCGGCTTCCTTGTCTATAACTCTGCTGATGAGGCATAATAGGATCAAGAACGGTATGTCCGAAAAGGTGTAAAGAATAAAATTGTTTTTGTATGCAAAGAGCGGGACGGAATCACCAACGAGTTGCACCTGGCTATACTCGAGGTCCTCCTAATCAACAGATTCTGTCCCGCTCTTTGCATACAAAAACAATTTTATTCTTTACTCCTTTTCGGACATACCGTTCTTGATTCCACCAATATATATATATATATATATATATATATATATATATAATAGAGTTTTTTTTTCAGAAACTAGTATAGTTCCCCTTTAATTTCCAATGGAATTTTTTTATAGATTAATATTTCTGCCTCCGATCAGCGTAGTATCTGTGCCCATGGAAATCCAATTTCCTTTTTTTAACAATCTGTTTCTTTCCTTATGTTTTGTTCAATGGCAATATCAATTATCAACCTTCATGGATAACGTTCAAGTCACCTGAAAGCACCGGTTCTACTAGATCACCAAAGTTAAGCATCGATGAGCTTGTTCAGTACTTAATTTGGTGATCACTTAATCAACAGCAGGTACTGTAAGCAACCTGAGTCCTTAGTTTATCAAAATGAATTGATTTTGTATTAAATGACCCAAAAAGTGTTGATATGCCATAAAACAAAACAACCAAATAGCACATACCAAAATATTGCAAAAGTTTTGCCCCCTGTACTGTTTAAAATTTTAAAGATAGTATTCATGAAAAAATAATATTTGAAAATAAAATTTTTAAAAAAGAAAAATTCATAAAATTTTGATAATTTTGACATAATTATATTTGGACTGAAAAATTTAGATAAAAAATTAATAAAAATGACCAGTATGGAAACCATGTTACTATGACGACAGAATTTATCATTACTTAGTCATGAGGTCAGGTTATTAATATCTTTAAAAAGGCTTATCTATCTGTGTGTGTACATGTGTTTGTGCATGTGTGTGTGTCTGTGTGTGTATATGTGTGTGTGTGAGTTTGTTTGCATGTATGTGTGTGTGTGTATGTATGTGTATGTATGTGTGGATGTGTTTTTTTGCAAGTATCTGTGTGAATGGATGTGTGCATGTGTGTGTGCATGTGTGTTTGTACGTGTGTGTGTGTTTTTTTGCATCTATGTGTACGTGTGTGTATGTGTGTGTGGATATGTACATGTGCGTATGTGTTTGTTTGCATGTAAGTATATGTGTGTGTGTGTGTGCATGTGCAAGTGTGTGCATGCATGTATGTGTATGTATGTGTGTCTATTTAGAACACTGACAGGCAAACAGCTTATACTGCCTCATGTTACCATAACAACATAATTTATCATTACTTTGAGAATCCCCATGGCGCAGTGGCTAACATGCTGGACTGCAACATCATAGTAAGTGAGTTCAAACTCCAGTCTTGCTATTATGTTCACTTTTTGACTAATACCCTTGGGAAAGGTATGAAGCCCTTCATCCTCCAGCTATGGATTAAATAATTGATTAAAAATTACTATTCTTCTACAAGGATGGTTTTGGCCTTAAATAACCCATAAAGCTTGATATGCCATTGTTGGGTCAGTAAAAGGGTAATTCTGGGTGGACATGAGTCTAAATGGGTTATCTTCCCTTGCTAGAGTTGTTCACCGATAGGTGGCGAGAGTATTTAGGCAGCAGTCTGGGAATTCTGAAAGCTCTCTCTCTCAGGCCAGCAACGACTTCACATGGTATAGACGCTTAACGCCTCTGCCCCTTTAGTGGGGTCCTTGTCCCCCAACCTACTATCAGTAAGTGACATTACTTAGGATGTAAGTCCTACAACCTACTTTCTTTATGCATGTTTATATATTTGTCCTGAATGTATTTCTATATGCTCACGGAATAAAGTTTTTTATTATCTTATAACTTTGTTGGAGTATTTTATGTACACACATGTACCCACGTTGGAAGGTTAACTAAGTCTTCCAACTTTAATATATATATTTACCAACCCCTCCGCATGAGCAGGATGCGACACAAGGTCAATTTCTTAAGCAGAGTTTAACAGGTTTGAATTCAGAGTTTTCCTTCTCCTAGACTGGTTACCTAGCCAAGGTTAAAGAGCCCAGTCCACCCTACTATTTATCCATAGCTGGAGGGAGAATTGGATTCATACCTTTCCCAAGGGTATTAGCGCTATGTGAAATTCAAACAGCTTCGTCCAGGAATTGAACTCGGGTCGACGAGTTCATATCCTATGACTCTAACCATTAGACCACGCACCTCCTTTAATATAAGAACATCTTATACCATTAAACAAAGAAACCAAACTATCATAATATGAGAGGATGTCATATTGATGTTAGAAGGCTCAAAGTAACCCCCCAACATGGGTACAAGTGTGTACATAAAAACATTCCGACAAAGGTGTAAAAAGATAACAATATTTATTCCATAAGTGACAGAAACACATACAAGACAAAGATATGAAAAACAAATACATAACATATTATGAGGAAATAGGCGTACGACTCATGTCATAGGGAAGATACATAACGCTCTATAATAGGAATAGATGTACGACTTGCGTCATAGGGAATGTCACTTACTGGTAGCTGGTTAAGGGACAAAGCCCTTCACCTAAGGGTTAGAGGTGGCAGGCGCCTAGACCATGTTAACTTGTTGACGGCCTGAGTGAAAAGAGCTAGAATTCAGATCTTCGGCTTGTGGCCAAAACCCAACACCACCTATCGGCCGATTGAACTGCAGCAAGGGAAGATAACTCATTTTGGACTTATGTCCACCCAGACTTCGTTTTACTGACCCAAGACTATTATTTCAAAGTGAGTTCAGATTGCATGGTTGATAATTAGTCTTGTGTTTTATTTTTTTTAACCATATGTAAACAAAATCCAATAAAAATGGCACATCATAGCAAAATTATAATAGAGCAATATGAGGAATTTAGAGAACAAAGCAATAACCAGTGAAACTATTAGCTGGGTATTTAAACTCAGCCCAGGAAGTCCTCTGCTCTCTCTCTCTCTCTCTCTCTCTCTCTCTCTCTCTCTCTCTCTCTCTCTCTTGGTCTAACATCCACAATTGATGGACTAGATGCATGGTGTCTCTGTCTATTAAATGGGAGATTTTACCCCCCAACTATCAGTGACTCATATTCTTCATGAACTCTTTCTTACTTCCAAGGGACTTTCATCTGTTTGTATAATAGGTGACATTACAAGCTGGGTATTTAAACTCAGCCCAGGAATCCCTCTGCCTCTTGGTCTTGGTCTAGCATCCACAAAAGATGGGTTAGATGCGTGGTGTCTCTGTCCATTAAGAGGGGGGGGCTTTGCCATTGTAAGGTTCAAAGTTATAATAAGTTGAACCAAACAACTCTGACACAAGTGTTAACATACACAAGGACTTTACTACAATCACATGGAAATGATACATATAACAGAAATACAAAGAAAATATAAAAAAGGACACATTCATGAATAGAGATACAGTAAAGAGGTATACAAGAAATACCTAAATGTACATATAGAAGTAATGGCGAATCCTTAAAGCAATGTCACTTACCCAAGAAGGGTGTAGACATAGATGTCTAACCCATGTGTGTGAGGTGCCACAGAAGAAGAAGAGGCCGAGAGTTTGAAACAGGCGCTTAAATACAAAAAACCCTGGTGGTCAAAAATGGGAACCCAAAGGGAAGATAACTCTTCCAGCCAAAGGGAAGACAATCCCACACCAGTAAGTGACTCTCATATTCTTTATGAACACTTTCTTACTTCGAAAGGACTTTCATCCGATCTGTTTGTAGAATGTCATGTATGTCATGTTCCACATGCTCAGACAATAAAGTCTGTATTGTTGTTATGTTGTACTTCTTTGTTTGGATTTATTGATGTATATATCCACCTATGTTGGAAGGTTAGTCTGGGCCCTTTAACATATGATAAGAACACATTCAATTCTTATAACAGTATTCAATTACATTCCATAAGCGTCACCAACCCTCGTCACATATGGCGTTAATAAATGAGGCAGTTGCCAATAATCCTCCTGAGCACAACTAGTGAAATGGTTGAAAGTACTTGGGAAAAAATATGTGAAATTTTCTCTATTATCTTAATCCTAATGTACATAAAAGAACAAAACTTGAACATCTACATTTAAAAATTATAAAGAAGAAAAATTCTTGGTTGTTTAACCAATATGTGTTTGTGTGTGTGTGTGTGTGTGTGTGTGTGTGTGTGTGTGTGTGTATTTTGGCAGCATTCTTTCATTTATACATGTAGAATTAAACAAAACAGATGCCCCCATTAATTCTTATTACTGAAAAATACTAATGCAAAATACACACATACTGCACAAAGAAAGATACAAACAAAAACTCCAAATACTCAAAGCTCTATACATCAAACAATACAAACCATCCTTGAATAAGATTAATTTGGAATACAGTAGCCACATTTTGAAAAATGCCTATATATATATATATATATATATATATATATATATATATATATCGATTTGTTTACGCTTTACATTTGAACAGATATATTTGCCTAATTCATTAATTATCAACTAATTAATTTTCAAATTAGGTATGACTTCAATTAAGCATATATTCTCCCCAAAAAATATTAATTCCTTAAAAAAAATAATAATTAATCCCTTAATTTTCACCCTCCTTTTATTTATTTTGTTAAAAAATAGCTAAAAAATATATTAAATTAAAAGAATAAAAAATCATCTGGACAACGCGCGCATTAAGATCAAAGCAAATTTTTTTTTTTGTTTTTTTAATACAAAATATATATATTAAAGATTAGCATTATTAGATTATTTATGTTGTAATCCAAAATGTCTGCCCAGAATAAATTTTTAATATCTGTATATGTTTCTTACGGTCAAAGTGTTTCTCGTAACAACTTTTGGCCTAGATTTGCATATAGGATTATTAATGACTTGTAAAGTTTTGTTTATCTAGATATTAAATTTTTTTTTTTTTTAATGCAATTGTGCTTTGCTCAAATAGCCATTGTGGTTGGGAGGGGAAAGGATGTATAAATCAAAAATAGAGAGAGAGAGAGAGAGAGAGAGAGAGAGAGATGGGGAAAGAAAGAGGAAAGAGGAAAGAGAGAGAGAGAAAGAGAGGGAGAGAAAGAGAGGGAAGAGAAAGAGAAAGAGAGAGAAAGGGAAAGAGAGAAAGAGAGAGAAAGAAAAAGAGAGAAAGAAAGAGAGAGAGAGGGGAAAGAAAGAGTGAGAGAAAGAGGAAAGAGAGAAAGAGAGAAAGAGGAGAGAAAGAGAAAGAGAGAGACAGATGGAGAAAAAGAGAAAGAGGAGGAGAGAGAAGAGAGAGAGAGAGAGAGAGAGAGAGAGAGAGAGAGAGAGAAATGATATTGCATTTAGGAAAGGTGAAAAACAAGTTTATTCATAAACAACTTCAAGGTCAATTCTGCAATAAATACAATAAACACCAATGGCCATGTTATGACAACAGAACGTCATACAATGTAATACATTCTAGGAAGACTACGAGGGGGGGGGGAATACGATGTGCTATCAGGACACTTCACCTCATGGCACATTTGTTTTTGGTTTCTTTGTTTAATGGCATATCAGTCTTCATGGGTTATCTAATGCCAAATCTATCCTTGCAGAAGAACAGTTGTGGTGCTATTTAACCCATAGTTGGGGATGAGAAGGTACATAAGTGAATGTAATAGCGTGACTGGAGTTCAAACTCGGTTACTACGATGTCTCTGTCTAGTAGGGTAGGTTGATTTTTCACTTTTTCAAAATATCAAATTGTCCATCTATGTGAAAGTTGTGTGTTAGTATACTGAATGCGGATATCAAAAATTAAATCTTTTACTTGTACTATTGTTTGAGGAAATAGCATCAAAGATTGTCTACTAAAATGTACTAAAAATCCTCGTTCGCAAAATTTAGCCTTTAGAAAACAAGTATTTTTAGTGCATTTTAGCTGACGAAATCCTTTAGATTTACAAGAGAGACAAATAAAGAATTGTCTTTTATTAACAAAGATTTATTATATAAATCAAAGACATTAATCCATTGCAAAATCAAAACAAAAGATTAAGATAAAAGTAAACAAACAGATAATCAAATCAATAAAAATGGTTAATCTGTTTTTTTCTAAATCCCTAAATCCCTGATGAATAAAAATAAATCCCTTGATAATATATAATACCAAATTCTTTCTGAGTCTCTTTAGTTAATCTTTCTGTGCTAATAATACATTGTGTAAACAGATTGTGTCAGTTTGTTTTTGTCATAAAATGCAGATAATAAAAAGTTGAATTTCAACAGTAAACATAAAATATTTCTCATTCCTTCTCAAGGATAAATAAATAAAAATACAGTTGTATGTTGGTTGGAGGTAATTTCTATATGAAATGCTGTTGTTGACATCCTTCCATCTGCGAGAGACGATGGAGTAGTGTCCAATTTTCTTTCCCTGCCCCGTAAAATTCTGTTGACTGTTCTTTGAGCCACTTCTTCACTAGAGATTTCACTTCCGTGAATTTTACGGAGCAGCGATATATGCTCTCATTGGAAGGTGGAACATTGCTATTGAGAGACTATGTGGAGAAGTAGGGATTTGATCCACCAAGGATCAGCTTCATTTTGATGTTTGATACATGTTCCTATGTCCTAAACAAAATGGCATTACTTTTTGACTGACTCTCATAATAGCGGGACTGGGTCTCAAACTCGCTTTCTACAATGTTGCCCTCATGTTGAACTCATTGCAGATTCGGTTTTCCGGTAAACATGGGGAGTTCAGCGAGCTTCGGCCGCTGGACTTGCCGAGAGTTTAATAATAGCGTCGATCCCAGGGGGCTATCCCCCTAGGCAACGATGCAATTTTTGTTCTTTCCCACCCAGGAGCTTCGGCTTGTGGGCGGGCCCACGTTAAAACGAGGCCTTGTTCAAACCCTATAATATTATATACACATGTTGCTACAAACAAAACAACAGCTATGGAGCGGAGATCCCTGTGGCGTAGTGGCTAATGTGCTGTACTATGACATTGTAATAAGTGAGTTCAATCTCCAGTCGCTCCATTAACTTTATTTTTGGACTATTTAGAAAGGTATGGGTTAAAATGTACTACTACTGTTCTTCTGCAAGGATGGCTTTGGCATTAAATAACCCATGAAGATTTGTTACATAATTGTTAGTACCCTAACAATTATGTACAATTAGTGTAGAAATTAAATGGCTGTTAGAAATTATGGCTAGCAGTTTTTGAGTACGATATCATGGAAGATTGATTGACACATGTTAAACTCGTGTTGATCCCTTTTCCTGTAGATACTGTGAGAATTAGTAGAGAAATGAGAACGAAGGGCTCTTCCGGTTTTGATTTGAAAGAGTTAATCAGTACTGGGCAGCCTTGGAGATAGCAAGTCGGGTTAAGGATGCTCCTGTTATTACTCTGCACAGTTAGTCTGGATGGGGATTTCTAAATAAAATATGATATAAAGAAAATCTAAGTCTTGGGTTATTTATCCAAAAACTACTAATGACCCAGAGCCTCTGATAGATGAGAAATCCGCAATGGAAGAACAGATACGAAATCTCCAAGACAAAGTTCCAGACGCTTGAAGAAAACATAAGATGCTAAAGATGATCAGAAGAAAATACATAGAATATATAACAGAATGGGCCAGGTTAGCTCAGTTGGTAGAGCGTTCAGCTAGAAACCACAAGGTTCCTAGTTCAATACCGGCCCTCGCCAACTCAGTGTATGAGTAGCACAGTGATCTAGGCAGTAAAGTAAGTAAAGTGTGGCGCTCCATCTCAGACGCTAAAATAATCACCTTGGTCTAGCGCAAGTGAAAAGGGGATAGACTCCCTCGCTGACTGGCTGATACCGACTTTAGGCTGCCACGACGACTTTACTTTTACTTATATAACAGATTGATATACTATTAAACAAATAAACCGAATGAATGAGCCATGGGGTAAGTTCCTGTGACATAATGACTAACATTCTAGACTGTGATATCATAGTAAATTTCAACTCTAGTCATACTATTACCTTATGTTTCAGACTAATACTCTTGGGAAAACGATGAATTCCATCCTCCCCCCAGCTATTGTATAGATAGTACCATTACTTTTCTTCTACAAGAATGGCTTTTGTATTAAATAACTCATAAAAGTTGATATGCCATTAAACAAAGAAATAAAACTAAAACAACAGCTGTACAGCCAACAAAGTCTTAATCAGGTGATGACTTTGGGAGGTCGAGCTTTGTTTCAGCACCATAGCATCATTATCCTTACCCAAAAGCCGAGGCAAAAGACTTTGTTTATTTTCTATTATATTGTGGGAATGCCAGATCAAGTTGTAGCCTCTTCATTTAATATAATGTATTAATTACATTTGAAATAATAAATGAATCTGCCAATTAATTTAATATTAATTTAATGTATTATTGTTGGCATCTTTCCATCTACGAGAGACAATGGAGTAGTTAGTGTCCAAATTGTTTTTTTGTTTTTTTCTAATTTTTTTTTAAACTACGTTTTTAATTTTTAATTTTTAATTTTTTTTCAAACTACGTTTTTTATTTTTTGTGGAGTAGTGACCAAATTTGTTGTTTTTTTTAATTTTTTAATTTAAAAAAAAAATTATTTTAAATTTAAAAAAAAATGTTTTCTTTTAAACATTTTTAATTTTTTATTTTTTTATTTTTTTCGAACTGTTTTTTATTTTTTGTGTAGTAGTGACCAAATTTTTTTTTTTTAATTAAAATTTTAATATCTTTTTAAATTAAAATTTTAATAAAAAAAATTTTTTTAATTAAAATTTTAACTTTAAAAAATTTTTAATTTTAAATTTAAAAAAGTTTTTAATTTTTAATTTTTTTCAAACTACATTTTTTATTTTTTTATTTTTAATTTTTCAATTTTTTATTATTTTTTATTTATTTATTTTTTTTTTTTCAATTTTTATTTATGCTTTTAATCTTTTGATTTTTCATTATTTTTTTTATTTTACTTCATTTTTTTTCAATTTTTATTTTTTTCAATTTTGTTTTTGAACTACGTAGGTTGAGCGATGAGCTGTTGCCCAAGCAGCCAAACCCCCTCTCCACACTGTCGCTGTGATCCAAAGGAAAGGTAAGGAACCAATGCAGTTTAGCAATGGTAGTCTCACAGGAGTCGCTTGGTAGCACTGGATTTCAGCAGCACACCACCTCAGGGATTCCGACTCCTGATTTATTTTTGAGGTTTACTCCCCAAGCCTTTCCTTGGGATGGGGTAAAGCCACTTTTGGACTCAAGTCTATCCCAGCAGGGGTGTTGCATAGTGCCAAGTTTGAGTTGTAGTAGTAGTCGTTTAGTAGTAATAGTTGTCGTTGGTTCAGAAACGACACACGCAAATTGTATAGTCACAAGGGGCTGTTTATTTCTAGGCTCATGGGTTCTTTTTCAGAGAGAAGGAAAGAGAGAGAGAGAAGAAAGAGAGAGAGAGAGAGAGAGGGGGAATGGTCAAATTACTCTATCTTAAATCATGTTCAGTACTACTATGCGAAACCCATACGAGGGAACCAGGAAAGCCCCTGTCAGCCTCCCACGAAACCTGGCCGAAAAAGAACGATTTTCCTCTTTTTCCGTTTCTTGTACCAGGGTGGAAGGGTCACCCAACTTCAGCATCTGGTCACAACCCAGAAATTCCGTTTTTATTTTTTAATCTAATTTCAGGGTTATTCGTCAGTCAGTTGAGTTCCAAACTTTAACCTTTTTTTTGTTCTTATTTCTTTTTCCTCTCTTTCACCAGAAATCCAAATACCATTTTATTTTTAATCCCAAATTCCCCATAGACCATAATAATTATGCTTACAAGGGGCAGATAATCTGGAAGGCGTATATTCTTGCTAGTTAATATAATGTATCTTATTATAATGGAGATTGTGTGTTTTTCTGTCTGTAACCGAAACTATATTACTACTCAAGTCACAATTCCCTTAGTTATTGACATCACATTCTCCATGACTGCATTTTTATTTAAACCTCAATTATTGATAAAATTGTGTTACATTATTAATACTGTTGACCATATCTACATACTGATAACATGCAATTATATTTATATATACAACAAAATAGCGGTTTACAGAGTGAACGGGAAGGCTAATTTGCATATTGATATTAAAAATGTGATTTTAATAAATATGTGCTTAGTATTATTGATTTCTAATTGTTTAGTTTTATCTTAATGAATATAAGCAAAAATCTCTTCAATGAATCTTAGATGAAATCCATTAACAAGAAAAAATAATAGTCATTTTATTCTTTACTGAGGAAGTAAAGAATAAAATGACTGTTATTTTTCTTTTAACTAAATACTTAAATTGGAAGAAATAACAATGAAAGACGAGAGTGATGAAAGAGTAAGTTTCAGTTGTTCTATTTTTCGATTATACCCCCCTCTGTTACAAATCTTTTTATCTGCATTCTTATTTAGTTTCATTAGCCTTTCTAATTTAATACAATATTTCATTACATTAAAACTTAAATACTTGCACCCGGAGGGTGCATATATTTGCTAGTTAATATAATGTATTAATACAAAATCAAGATGTAGCCTCTTCATAAAAATCTTTTGTTGTATTCATAACTTTCCTGTAACAAAGTGATAATTTAATAAAATAAGGTTTGAATTAACTGATTAGATGACAAGTCATTACACTGGATGAGAATGAGAAGAAAATCTTCTGAAATTCAGTCAACAAGATCTGAATAATGAATTGTTTATTGTTAATTTGAATTGTATGATGAGATGATAATGTCATTGTAAAGTTAAGATAACATTCTAAGTAGTTCAAGTTCAAACACCTAATTCCTTAAACTGGTAACCTTGGTATGAGATTAATACCATTATCAGCACAGGTAATATATATATATATATATATATATATATATATATATATATACAAGGTGTGTTAAAAAAATTATTGAGATTGAAGCTGTATTTACCATAATAGGAATGAACAATAATTGTAACATTAATTTTTTTTCGGAATACTAGGTGTGTCAAAAAAGTACAGATTTTAAAGCTGTATTTACCAAAATAGAAATGCAGAATGAATGAAACGTTAATTTTTCAGAATACAAGGTGTGTCAAAAAGTACTGAAAATCTCAACACTTTTTTGACACACCTCATATATATATATATATATATATATATATATATATATATATATATATATATGGGTTTGTTGATTGGTTTTGTAAAGAAAAAGAAGGTAACTATGGTGTTGTTTGTTAACCTGTGATTTATTCTTAATATTTCGGGATAGAACAAATGAACAGCCACTAGCAACAACTCCAGTTCTGGTGATCTTCTGTAGAAGGGACTTTTATCCCGAAATATTAAGAATAAATCACAGGCTAACAAACAACACCATGATCTTTTTTCTTTACACTTGCATTGTGATAGCCTTCAAAACCAACCAACAAACCAGTATAAACACAAGGCTTCAAGCAAATTATAAGATACTTATATATATATATATATATATATATATATATATTCATTATATAAGAATAACAACACAGACATCATTAATTATTAACTAATTAATTTTCAAAAATTAGGTATGACTTCAAAAAATTGTTGGCTTAAAGCCATATCAAATAAACACAATGTTTATTTACGTACTTTCATATATATATATATATATATATATTAATGCACACACACACACACACACACACTTATATATATACACACACATATATATATATATATATATTATATATTATTATTTATATTTTTGCTTGAAGGCAATTACAATGTGTATATCGCATAAAATTCGATAATTAAAGAAGATAATAATGACAAGTGAATTTCGGTAAAGAATTATTCTGTGTGTAGAGCATCGTACAGACTGTTTCAACTTTATTAAGTCTCATCAGCGATGTATACTAATGATTTCCCTCCGACAGAAATCAGCAGGATAGTCAGAAATCATACTGCCTCGACCACGATACAGCACGTGAAAATCCTTGCAAAATTAATCTGTCAATGATACTGATACGTCTCTACCATATGAGGTAGAGACGTACTGTAAGCAACCTGAATAGAGCTTAGTAAATAACACAGCAAACACCCTAGTAAGGTTAAGCAATGATGAGCCTGTTCAGTAAACAGATGGGTAACCTTTTAGAAAGAGCAGGTACTGTAAGCAACCTGAATAGAGCTTAGTAAATAACACAGCAAACACTCTAGTAAGGTTAAGCAATGATGAGCCTGTACAGTAAACAGATGGGTAACCTTTTAGAAAGAACAGGTACTGTAAGCAACCTGAATAGAGCTTAGTAAATAACACAGCAAACACCCTAGTAAGGTTAAGCAATGATGAGCCTGTTCAGTAAACAGATGGGTAACCTTTTAGAAAGAGCAGGTACTGTAAGCAACCTGAATAGAGCTTAGTAAATAACACTGCAAACACTCTAGTAAGGTTAAGCAATGATGAGCCTGTACAGTAAACAGATGGGTAACCTTTTAGAAAGAGCAGGTACTGTAAGCAACCTGAATAGAGCTTAGTAAATAACACTGCAAACAATCAAAGGCGCTTATACCAAACTAAGCACTGTACGCAACCTGAAGACTGTGGACCAGACTAAACAGATTAATTTGTGTTGTTATTTATACTAACCAAAGGTATGTGTAAATGATAAAACGGATTCCGTGAGTTGTTGTGGTAACATATTTATCATTCAGGGAAACATTATCTCATGCCTATTTGTATGCCAAGTTCATCAGTTAAAATGAAACTAGTTTATTTATTTAGACGGTGACCTTCAAGGTTTTAAGTGGGTGTTCAGTGACATGATTTAATCAAGGCAAACGGAAAACAAGTTTTGTCTCTTAGAAAGAAAAAAAGACACTAAAGTTGGTGGAGGTTTTTGTTTTGTTTTGTTTTGTTTTTTGTTTTATCTTGTTCACAAATCAACTCTGAATGAAATAAATCATTTTAAGCTGAGTATATCACTTGACTGTATCACATTTATCTACCGTGTATCATCTAACTAAATGCTTATGTGCAGGAATGTTCACACACACAAGTGTATGCTCCCCATCCCCTAGGGTTGAGCACTCTGGGGGGGGGGGATCTCGCTGACGGCCGCCAACTCAAGCGTAAACGCAACGCTCTTCTAAGGAATGGAGCACTTTGTGACGGCCTTTACACACAAAGCGATGTGTGTATTAAAACAGTTAAAATCCCCTTCCCATTCTGTAAGTAAGACAGCCTAATGGTTAAGGTGCCGGACTGACACCCAACCGATCGGATTTCAATTCCGGCTGTAGGTAGCTTACAAAATGTTCTAGCCACACTGAAGAGACTTGATAAGTCAAAACACGTGTCTGTGGATGACCCTATATATATATATATATATATATATATATAATAGTATTTGATAATTTCCTTGAAGCATTGTTAAGTATATTATTATTTACTTATGTTAAGAAAGCAATTACAAAAAAAAATAATGTTCAGTCTTATCGATTTCAAAGAAACTTCATCATCAGAGACTTTCTGAAAAGACGTCATCTTGTGTTATTTTTTGTTTTGGACGTTATAAAGATGCATGTATAGATAAATATATAGATTGTGTGTTTTCATATCCTATTTTATCTATACATATACCATCTGATTCATTTCCTTACTCTTAACACACACACATATATATATATATATATATATATATATATATATATAGTAAGTAAAGTCGTCAGGGTGGCCTAAAATCGGTATCAGCCAATCAGCGAGGGAGTCTATCTCTTTTTCACTAGCACTAGACCACGGAGATTGTTTTTAGTGTTTTGAGGTGGAGCGCCACACATACCATCAGCTCCTCACTTTACCGCATAGATCCCTGTGCTACTCATACACTTAGTTGGTGAGGGTCAGTATCGAACTAGGAACCTTGTGGTTTCTAGCTGAACTCTCTACCGACTGAGCTAACCCGGGCTTATATGGTGTGGTGGACTCTCCTATCGTGAACGATAGATGAGGGTCAGCAATGAGTGATTTGTTTTCTCCCATGTTGTGCATGCTATCAAGAAGACATTTTGTATTTCCTTGAGTGTGATAGCAGCCCAGCCCTGCTGCGAGCCATGAAGCCACACTGACAGATGGAATTTCCTAAAGCGGGAGTCAGATGTTTTCGTTTTAAAGTTAGACGGAGCTGATCTCAGTGTTTCAGTCTATTTTTTCCAAAGCTCTTTAATCTAGCAAAACATGTCTTACACCATTCTTTACAATTTGATGCTAGATTTTCCCAAGCACTCAAGTTAATATAAAGGTGTTTCAAATTGTCCTTCAATTTGTCTTTATAGCATAGGAGTGGACGTCCAATAAAACGCTTAGCATTTGGTAATTGTCCGTATAATATCTTCTTTGGAAGCCTGTTCACATTTATTCTGAAAACGAACACTGACTGACTTTACGCCTGTCCGATTCATTAACCTCTAGGCCACTGCCAGCTGCCGTGTAAGGAGTGGTGTTTTAACTGTTTTAAATACATACATCTATGTATATACTTTACAATCACCAAAGAGATCAAATCTGTAAACAGATGATGATCATATATATATATATATATATATATATATATATATTATATAAAGTGTTGTTATGGGTCAAACAGGAGAAAATGAAATATTTTATTAAAAAAAAGGTCTGCAAAATGGATTTTTTTAAAAGATTTTTTTTTATTATCTTTTAAATTTGCGACACATGTTTCTGATCTTCTTCAGGCATTAATTAACCATATTCTGTATATATATATTTATAATTTTATATATGTAATTTTATTTATTTTTTAAATTTTTTATGTATATAGATTCACATGCACCCAACACAACCATGAACATAGACACATATACATAAAAACACACACACACGCACACACACAAAAACTCATTAGAACAGAAAGTAAACCACAAACACACACACAAATTTGAAAAAAAGAAAAAAAAGGAAATTACAAACACACAGGCACAACTAAATATCAAATATCAAAAAATTAACAAACAACATCAGAAGAAGGGGTTTGGCTATTAATATAAACAAATAGACAACTATAAAAATTTCAAGACCTTAAAATTTTAGACCTACCATACAGGAACAAACACCTGCTAAAACACAGATGTTACAAATTAAATTTCTCTCTACACTCCCACCAAACAGAAAGGGAGGGGTTAGATACTTGTATATATATATATATATATATATATATATATATATATATTCATATTCGAACAGATTATGGTTAATCAACGCCTGAAGAAAATATCAGAAGATATATATATATATATATATATAGAGAGAGAGAGAGAGAGTGATGCTGATAGCTTTTGATTTAGTGCATCCTGGGATGCATATATTGGCTTTGAATGAGTCCCCAGGAAAATTTATGGGTCCCAACCAAAGTTTCTTAATAAATTGTAGGGTTTTTATTTATGATCTGGGGAAACAACTAAGGCCGTCTAACTCCTACCTTGAAACTTATACTGTGTAATTTGTTTCTAAGAAACTACTGAAATGTATTTACAGTTAGTTTGAAATGGTTAGGGAAGAAAAAAGAAAAACACTGGGATGCAGGGGTATGATTTTACTGCATCCTTTTTGATTTTGTACATCAGGGAAGCAGGTCGCGTACCTATCAGCATCTCTGTATATATGTATATATATATATATATATATAAGTCAACACTCTCCTATGAAACGGATGCAGCACTCTCTGACAAACTTTACTATATACATATGTATGTATTTATCAGTTAAAATTCTCGTCCCAGTCTGTAGGTGCTGATGATAACCTAGTGGTTTAGAAGCTTGACTGATGATAAATTGATTGAGTTTCCATCCCGGATGGAGGTAGCCTGCAAATGTTTAGCCATACTGAAGAGACAAGATATATCAAAACATGATGTCTGTGAATGACTATATATATATATATATATATATATATATATATATATATATATATAATATATATATATATATTATAGTCATTCACAGACACACATCTATATATATATATATGTATGTATGTATGATATAATGAAGGATAGCAAAAATGAAAAGTATCTATGTATATATCGATTGTTTAGAGCCTGGATCTCTCTGGTGATTGTAAAATATATAAACAAATGTATGTATTTAAGAGTTTAAATACCACCCCTTAACGGCAGCTGTCAAATGGCCTAGGTTAATAAATTGGGCTAAGGAAAAGTCAGTCGGATTTCGCTCCTGGTCAGAGGTAGTTGCTGTGTCTAGCCACACTGAAGAGACGTGAAATTTCGAAACACAGTGTCTGTGGATGAATTATATATATATATATATATATATATATATATATATTACATGACATAATAAATATATATATATATATATATATATATATATATATATATATGACATTTTGAAAAAACATATGATGTTTGTTATGTGATTGCTGACAAGCTTGTTTCGACCAAAACGATAAGTTGGTCTTCATCAAAGAGCGACATAGACGAGAAGAAAATATCCGTTAAAAAGACTGTTTACAAAACGAACGCTGAAGTCAAACGCTGAAAAATTTTATATATATATATATATACTATACTATTTTGATACCCACTTTACATTTTTTATATATTTTTACAATTTTTACAATAAACTCTTTTGAATTTTACCATGAACTATAATGCTTCTGATTTTAATTAAAAATAAAATTTATTTTATTTTTATTTTTAAAACAGAACATGCATTTTCAAAAATTTTTCAGCGTTTGACTTCAGCGTTCGTTTTGTAAACAGTCTTTTTAGGGGATATTTTCTTCTCGTCTATGTCGCTCTTTGATGAAGACCAACTTATCGTTTTGGTCGAAACAAGCTTGTCAGCAATCACATAACAAACATCATATGTTTTTTCAAAATGTTATATTTCACACTGTCAGATTAATTTCCATATATTTTTCATATATATATATATATATTTATAATATAATGAAGGATAGCAAACATGAAAAGTATTTGCATATAAAAGTGCTCAATGCTAAATTAGCAGAGTAGGTTTAAAATTTCAAATACAATATTATGGGACTATATCACCAGTTTCATGCATATTGGGCAATCCTCAGAGAGGTGAATAGTAAAAAGTGGTTGGTCAAGTGCTTGTATAACGTTATGTGAGTTCACATGATAGAATCTTTTTATACAAGACTTATATTCAAAAACATAACATGTTTAGATATTAATGCATGAAGTGTTCGGATGTTAAAAAACAAAGAATTTTAAGAGGTGTATAAAATATGGGATTAATTAGGGTCAGGTGGTAGGTGACACAAGAGAAATTTGTTGATATGTCTTATAGAAACTAGTTCACTACTTTTGTTCAGAAATAATTTAAGAGGGGCATAAAATATGGGATTAATTAGGGTCAGGTGGTAGGTGACACAAGAGAAATTTGTTGATATGTCTACATTTAGAAACTAGTTCACTTCTCTTGTTCAGTAACCTTTTATTAGCATTTTTCAGAATACATAACTTTTCTTCAAGGTATAGTCTGCAGTTCTTTTAGCCACCTTTATATGCTTGGTCTTTTTTCACAATATATACATATATATATATATATATATATATATATATATATATATATATATATGAGGAGTAAAAGATTGAATAGATCCAACAAAATGTGGTTGAGAGTAGAGGAAAATGTGGATATAACAACACAAACGATGATATTCAATTGATATTTCACCTCATTGTTGGTTGAGGCTTCCTCAGAAGTTTATTGATTTAAGTGTTTGTACATTTTGTACATTGTATTTTCTCTCCTCCCCCCACCCATTAACTTTTTCACTTCAAAAACAGAATGTGCAAGCACTTAAATCAATCTCCCTCACAATATAACATGTTACCACTACTTGAGACATATTGAACTAAATTGTTTCAAGATGGAGACTCGAATACAATTAAATCGGGTTAAGTAAATACAAGCAAAGGATTTCTCAAAAAAAAAAAAAAAAAAACATAACAAACTAGTTTTACTGCATGAGTATTTTTTTAAAAAGCCTATAAAATAATATTTACTGTTGTTCCAGTGGAAAAAAGGTAATAAAAAAAAGAAGAAGCGGAAAATGAATAGACTGGTATAGTCAACATTTCATAACCTAATTACATTTTTAACCCCACCCCACCCCATGAATTAAAATTCAATAAAAATCAGAAAAAAAAATGAATGAAACTGTAATGACAAATGATAACACCGATAGACTTTGGAAAGCTTTATTCTACTTAAAATAATTGGTACACTTATTGAGAGTTTATATAGTCTAGTATTCACTAGAGAGTTCTCCAAAATGTGGAACAAGGGCAACTGTAATGACAAACGATAACACCGATAGACTTTGGAAAGCTTAATTCTACTTAAAATAATTGGTACACTTACTGAGAGTTTATATAGTCTAGTATTCGCTAAACTTTGGAAAGCTTTATTCTACTTAAAATAATTGGTACACTTACTGAGAGTTTATATAGTCTAGTATTCACTAAACTTTGGAAAGCTTTATTCTACTTAAAATAATTGGTACACTTACTGAGAGTTTATATAGTCTAGTATTCACTAAACTTTGGAAAGCATTATTATACTTAAAATAATTGGTACACTTACTAAGAATTTATATAGTCTAGTATTCCCTAGAGAGTTTTCCAAAGGGAAGGTAATCATAAAGTAGGAGAAGTTTGTTTATTGTTTGTTTATTGATTTTAACGGCATATCAACCCGTCTGGGGTTATGTCATGCCTAACGGTTAGGAAGTTATACATATCATGTATTTATATTTATACTTTTTAGTAATTGGTTTTAAAAATGTGTTAGCATTATTGGGGATTATGTTGTATGGTATTGATTTGTTTCATGTCTATATTTTATGGTATAATTTTATTTCCCTCAAAAAGGAGAGAATATCCTCCATGTTGACATTTTCAAACAGATCTTTCATATTGTTTGCTTTAAAATAATGGTTTCTGATGTGAGCAAGAAACCTGCATTCCATGAATAAGTGTTTAACTGTCAAAGGTGTTTGACATGTTCCACATTGTGGTTATTGTTTGAGTATATTGGAGTGTGTTAGTCTTGTATGATCAATGCGTAATCGAGATACAATGACTTGTTCCTTTCTAGACTTCCTTAAAGTTGGTATCCAGCCTCCCAAGATGGGTTTGATTAGGAAGAGTTTATTGTGGATGTTGTTATTCCAGTGTTGTTGCCATTTTGTATGAAGGAATCTATTAATTTTAGGTTTCAAATCAGTATATGGTATCTTGAAATTGTTGGGGATCAAATCTAGAGCCGATTTAGCTGCAAAATCAGCTCTTTCATTCCCCTTCACTCCTATATGACTTGGGATCTAGCATATCATAATCTCCTTAGAGTTAGACATCAAGTCTAATCTATTCTGGAGCTTAATGATGAGAGGGTTTTCCAGTTTTTTTTATTTCTTAGTGATAGTCGGACAGAGAGTGAGTCTGAGAAGATGAAGTAACTCTCAATTACTTATTACAGAAACTTATTGTAATTTGTAATATTTTTTAAGATTAAAATTTTTTACTTTTTTATATTTTGTCAAGTTATTAACTGTGCTCAATTATAAAAAAAAATATTTGGCACCCAGGCAATGCTGGGTTCTCTTGATAGTTTATTTCTATTTCTTAGAACTAATCTCCTGAACTATTTCTTATTATCTCCAAGAATTTTTTCGATAACTTTGTGAAGCGTCATTAACATACCAGAAATTGTACAAAACTATCAAAGTATACCACTCTGTTGGCTGGGGCATTAGAATACACCGATTGCACCTCTGCCAAGGGGTAAAACTCCCCCAATGGAGCCACCTGTTGGCCGTGGGTGGTGACCCGTGATGCTTAAGGATAGAACCCAGGTGGATAAGCAGTCCATGACATACAACACTCCACTCAGACCCTTACTTAGGTTAGATGCGTGGTCAGAGAGGTCCCCTCCGATCAATAGGCTGGTCATGTCAAGCCCTAGCACCTATATGATTGCCCCAATCCTATTGCCCTTATGGCAAGCCCCAACCCTTTTTATCATATATGTGCTAGAAGGCAGTAGTTGAGGATCTTCATGTCCTGGGAATGACGTTAAACTCTATCTGATGGTGAGCTTCCAGTTCTGGAGGTTTGGGGAATGTGGAGCACCCCTTTATCACCATTGCTCCCAGGTCCACTCTGACCCGGAGTGGTAGTACCTGTTAGGATCCTATCTATGGGTTAAATAGAAAAATGTATTTATTAAAAAATATTGAGTATCCATTAAGAATTGATTTATTTCAAAACTTTATCGGCATTAAATGACCCTCTGTGATTGATATGCCATAAACCAAAACAAAACAAACCAAACCAAGACCAAAGTATGATTTAGAATTGTCTGGGTAGGGTAGGTCAATTTTGGAACTGTAACGTCTCCCATGTGGTGAAAGCTGCAAATTAACAAAGAATTACCAACAAATCCTTTTTTTTTTTTCAAAACAATGTTTTCGTTTGAGGAAATAGATTTCAATCTTTTAAAATAAATCTTTTTATCACTGTTACAGCTTAATCATTGGGTAAAAAGCAGCATATCAGAGGTGTCGGTGGTGATGAAGTTATATTTTCAATTTGAATTCTAGTTATGATATTTTATTCATTTCGTTTAAAGTGACAACCTTTACTGTTTTAGATATTGAAATTGCAAAATTTTCTAACCAATTTCAAGACTAAATGTTGCAAAAACGAAGATTTTCTGTGCCTTTTAGCAGATAATCTTTTATGCTATTTCCTCAAACAATGGTGCAAGTAAGAGATCTAGTTTTTAATATCAGTATTTATTATGCCAACTACAACTTTTCCTGTTTCAGAGAATTTGATATTTATAAAAAAAGGGGGGGGGTCAACCTACCCTATTGCTTGGGTATGTAGAAGACGAGGTTGATTGATTTATAAGAATATGTGTGGTTCTTATAATGCGTTAGAAGGTTCAGAGTAACCTTCCAGCATAGGTACATATATATATATATATTTACCAACCCTTCTGCATGAGCAGGATGCAACACAAGATCACTTTCTTAAGCGGAGTTTAACAGATTTGAATTCATATTTTTCCTTCTCCTAGACTCCTAGTCATAGTTAAAGAGCCCAGTCTGCCCTGCTATTTACCCATAGCTGGAGGGAGAATTGGATTCATGCCTTTCCCAAGGGTATTAGCGCCATGTGAAATGCAAACAGCTTTGTCAAGGAATTGAACTCGAGTCGACGAGTCCACTTCCTACAACTCTAATCATTGGACCACTTGCCTTCATAGCATAGATACATATATGTACATAAAATAATCCAAACAAAGATATATATATAACAATAGATACAGACTTTATTGTCTGAACACATGGACGAATGACATACACAAAATACAATAAAGAGATACATAAAATAGCTACGAAAACAGATAGGACTAAAGTCCTTTTCAAGTAAAAAAAAAGTTAATGAAGAAGTCACTTACTGATAGTAAGGGACAGAGACATCAAGCATCTAGCCCATGTTTAGTGGTTGCTAGACCAAGAGAAAAAGAGTGAGAATTCCCAGGCTGCTGTTTAAATATGCTGCTACCTATTGGCGAAAACCTGGCAGCAAGGGAAGATAACCCTTTTGGACCCAAGTCTATCCCAGCAGGGGCAGACAATCGCTACAGATTGATTGATTTTAATGGTATGTCAACCTGGTTGTCTTCATTTTGCACTTATATTTATAATTTTGTATAGTTTCTTAGGAGCTTTTGCACACAATTATATGATATCAAGTATACCTATCTATTACAGATGATTTTTAAACAGATCTGCCCTGTCTGCTGGGGCGTTAGAATGAACCGACTACACCTCTGCAGAGGGGTAAGACTCCCCCAATGGGGCCACCTGTTGGCTGTGGGTGGCGATCCATGATGCTTAAGGATAGAACCATGTGCTTGAGCAGTCCATGACATGCAACACTCCACTTTGGTCCTTTCTTGGGCTAGACGGGCAGCCGGAGAGGCCCCCTCCGATCAATCGGTTGGTCATGTCAAGCCCTAGCTCCTATATGATTGCCCAAACCCTATTGCCCTTATGGCAACCACAGCCTTCTTTATCACATGGGTGCTAGAAGGCGGTGGCTAAGGGTCTACATGTCCTGGGAATTACATTAAACTCTATCTGATGGTGAGGTTCCAGTTTTGTAGGTTTGGGGAATGTGGAGCACTCCTTCATCACCATTGCTCCCTGGTCCACTCTGACCCGGAGTGGTAGTACCTGTTAGGGTCCCATCTATGGGTTAAATAGAAAAATGTATTTATAAAAAAAATTGACTATCCATTAAAAATTAATTTATTTCAAAATTTTATCGGCATTAAATGACCCACTGAGGTTGATATGCCGTAAAACAAACCAAACCAAACCAAATCAAACCAAACAGATCTATTTGACTCATAGATTTCAATTCTGCCTTGTTACTAGACAATAAATGTAAATATGTTGTTAGAAAATAAATTTCAATATGGCCTTATTACTAGACAATAACTTTAAGTATGGTTTTATCACTGGACAATAAATTTCAATATGGAATTATTATTGTCTAATAAATTTTAATAAGGCCTCATTACTGGATAACAAATTGCAATATAGCATTATTACTAGACAATACATTTCAATATAGCTTTATTAATAGACAATATACTATTTACTAGACTTATTACTCGATAATAAATTTCAATATTATTAATAGACAATAAATTTTAATATAGCCTTTTTGCTAGAAAATAAATTTCAATATAGCCTTATTACTACACAATAAATTTCAATATAGCCTTATTGCTAGACAATAAATTTCAATATAGCCTTATTACTACACAATAAATTTCAATATAGCCTTATCGCTAGACAATAAATTTCAATATAGCCTTATTACTAGACAATAAATTTCAATGTAGCCTTATCGCTAAAAAGTAGATTTCAATATGGCCTTATTACTAGACAATATACCATTTACTAAACAATATATAATTTTCAATATAACCTTATTACAATATATACATTTCAATGTAGCCTTATCGCTAGAAAATAGATTTCAATATGGCCTTATTCTAGACAATATACCATTTACTAAACAATATATAATTTTCAATATAACCTTATTACAGTATAATAAATTTCAATATAGCCTTATTATTAGACAATAAATGACAATATGGCCTTATTAGTAGACAAATAAATTTATTTATATCCTTTAAATGTTAAACGGTTCCCTGCCTCTACCTTAAGAAGTGCTAAATTTCAGCTTGTGAGGGGGGGGACACCAGAAACCTTAGGGCTGAATTTATGCATGAATGTTTTTTTATAACCCTCCACTTGTAAACACGTAACCACAAAGTA